>OY776302.1:6651338-7851338 GCA_963675345.1 Trididemnum clinides | reverse complement strand
ACCCGAGGAAAGACTTATTCCTGATAAACCTCCCTTCTCCTGTGTTGGAGTGGATTTTTTTGGAACATTTTTGGTGAGGCAGGGCCGATCTAAACTAAAGAGGTATGGAGTACTGTTTACCTGCTTCACCACCAGGGCAGTACACATTGAAGTGGCATATAGCCTGGAAACCAGCTCGTTCATTCAAAGCCTGAGACGTTTCATTGCACGCAGAGGCCAGGTCGCGGAACTTTGGTCTGACAACGGGACTAATTTCGTGGGGGCCCAACGGGAACTTACCCAAGCCATTGATGATTGGAATCAAGCCCAGATAAATGATTTCCTTTTGCAACGCAACATCAAATGGAAGTTTAATGTGCCCAGAGCATCTCACCATGGTGGTGTTTGGGAGCGACTCATTCGCTCTACTCGAAAAATTTTGACTGGCATATGCAACGAACAAATTTTAACTGACGAGAGTTTACTCACCCTCTTGTGCGAGGTCGAAGGCATAATAAACAGTCGACCTCTCACCACTTTAACGGATGACCCTCGAGACTTAAATGTATTAACAGCTAATCATTTGCTCCTCTTAAAGGAACAAGTTTCCCTACCTCCTGGTAACTTTTCAGAAAAGGACAATTTTGCTAGGAGACGTTGGAGACAAGTGCAGTATCTTGCAGATATATTTTGGAAACGTTGGACTAGAGAATATTTGCCATTGTTGCAAAAGCGCTCTAAGTGGGTCAACACTTCACGCAATGTCACAAATGGGGACATAGTTCTTATAATGGATAACTCACCTCGTAGCTCTTGGGTCATGGGCCGAGTAATCGAAACCTTTCCAGACAAACAGGGTCTGATTAGAAGCGCCAAAATACAAACCCAGTTTTCTGTGTGTGTTCGTCCAATTTCTAAGATGTGCGCATTGCTTGAATGTGATAGTGTATGATTCTTATGTAAATTAAATTGTATTTTTGGTGTACATTTTTGCGCCTTTGTGTTAAGCCTTGTGACCCCTCATCGGCTTAAGGGGGGCGGTGTGTCACGGATCGAACACTTCTTAAATTTTTATTTTGGCAAATGTGCTGTTTGCTCGAATTCAATGCTTGATTTTCACTCTGCTGGAGACCTTTAGTTTATGTGGTCCAAAACTGTCTGCCAGCTGTTGGATATTTGTTTTTAACTATAAAGAAAAACCAAATGTGCTAATTAACTATTTCGCCGTTTGTCTGTTCGCTTTGTTTTAGGAGTATTTATTTGCACAAAGACGAACCCCCGTAACTGCCTTCATCAAATTTGGACATACGTAACAATTGAATGCTTTGTTCTGCCACCAGACAATCTAATCGTGTCTTTACTTTTCGCTCTACGCACCACTTAATTTCGAAACTGTGATCCTACTGTTTAACTTGCGAAATGTGACAATTGGAATCTATAGAACAAGATCTGAGAAATTCCGGCTTGATTATTCTAGAAAGTTTACTACACGTGGCCTGTATCGTGAATTTTGATTGGCTGTTGCTACCGTATATAAGGCCTAAGAGCGTAGTTCTTTGGGTTCTGTAAAAAGTTTGAACCAGAGGAAATAACAGTGTTTTGCTGCTGACGACAATCTTGAAAATTAATAATTTGCGTGGGACCTCAAATAGTTCAGTAAGTTTGTATGTATCTTGCATGTACTTAGTAAGTTTGAATGTGAATTGTTGGCTTGCGACGTAGTATTTGTAAATTTCCCATCACAACATATGTTACACCGTCGCAACGCCGTTTTTGATCTTCGAATTTGCATCGAAATCCCTATTTTTAATATGTCTACATTATGAAGTTAGTTAAGTGTTTATCGTAGCTGTCTGTTTACACTTGCATTGTGTTTTAGAAAACCTGTCGCCCTATCAAATATACCATGTGGTCATCTTGGATATCGGAGCTGTAATAAAATTTCGTATCTCAACATCATCACTTTGTGGACACTTGATTTAGCGACTGAGTTTGCGGCTATTTGTCGTGAATTTCCCTATCCCAAACCATATAGCCTGAGCAGCAGCTATACTGCTCTTGTTGACTGATCCAATGTGATACTTCCACCACTACATATTAAACTGGGTCTCATGAAACAGTTTGTAAAAGTTCTCAATAAAGAAGGTGTCTGCTTTAAATACATTCAAGAGAAGTTCCCTAATTTGAGTGCTGAGAAGGTTAGAGGGGATGTATTTGTTGGACATCAAATTAGAAAACTCACCAAAGACTCGCAATTCCTGCCTACCATGACGGATGTGGAAAAAAAAGCATGGCTTTCCTTTACAGAAGTAGTATCGAAGTTTCTTAGCAACCCTAAAGATTCTGACTACAAAAACATTGTTGAAAACATGTTGGCTTGTTTTGAAGCACTTGGATGTCGCATGAGTTTGAAAGTTCACTTTTTACATGCGCACTTGGACTATTTCCCACAAAACTTGGGTGACATGAGTGAAGAACATGGTGAGCGCTTCACCAGGACATCAAAAGTATGGAAACTTGGTACCAAGGGCGATGGAATGTATCCATGATGGCGGACTACTGTTGGTGCCTGAAACGCGATTGTAAGAGCAGTGAGTTTGCAAGAAAAGCCAAAAGAAGAAAATTCATGCCTCACACGGACAAGTAAAAAGCCCAATTTAGTTTGAAACTTTATTGAGCAAATGAACAAAAATGTGTGCTTAATTGGCTTACTAAATGCGTTTTTGAGTAAAATTTAAATTTAATTTTGCAAAAAAGTGTGACGTGATGGGTGAATTCTGACTGCAAATTCGGAATCAGCGTAGCCAAATTAGGTAAACTCATCTAATTGTTTGAAAATAAAAATAAAAAAGTTGCAAAATGTCGCCTAGTGTTATTTACGAGGTGCATTCAATGAGTTTCCAGACTTTTTTGGTATGGACACTTTTATTAACCGTGCACACAAAAAACTCTAGTCCCATTCAAAGTATTTTCCTCCGACATCAATGCACTTGTTGTACCGTTCCAACAACTTCTGGAAAGCCTCCTGGAAATCTTCTTGTGTGAGCGTGTTTAGGACCCTCGTCACAGCCTCTTTCATGTCCTCAATTGTGGAATAACGATTGCCTCTGAGGTTTTCTTTGAGCTTTGGGAATAGCCAAAAGTTGCAGGGAGCAAGGTCCGGGCTGTAGGGAGGATGGGGACCGTCTTGATGCCCATCTGGGTCAAATAGTCTGTGACGAGGATGGAGTTGTGGATTGGGGCATTGTCCTGATGGAAATGCCACTGACCTGATTCGAAGAGTTCTGGCCTCTTCCGACGGAATCTCTTCTTGAACTCCCTTAAAACTTCAATATAGTACTCCTTGTTGACTGTGATTCCAGTGGGAACCTAGTTTGGCCAATCATCTCTGATGTTCTGACTTCCCTACTCCTCCCACATCTCTCATCATCCCTCACGGACTCCCTGCCTTCCTTGATTCTCTTGTGCCACTGAAAAACTGATGATCGATTCATGCAAGATGGTCCATAAGCAGTCTGAAGCATACCATACGTTTCCGTGGCAGTTTTTCCAAGTTTAAAACAGAACTTGATCGCATATCGTTCTTCTAATGTGTCCTCACGTCCAGATTGCATTTTTGAAATTCACCAGCTGCGACAATCAGGATTTAGTAAGGTGTACTCTAATTCCTACTGTAGCTATAAATTTGCACCTAAACAAGAAAAAATTGGTCAATCATCTCATAAGGAGTATAGTAACGTAATAACAAACAGGGCAGGCAATCACGTAATAACAAAAACATTGTTACATTACAGATACAGCAGTGGGCAAATAAAAAGTGTTGTGAGATACATAAAACATTATTTATTGAAGACAAACACACTATAAACAGCCGGATAATTTGTACCATCATTGCAATTAATTACATTACATAAACAAGCCTTTTGATTTATCAAAAAACTTTTTGCAACGCCACGTCTGTATGCATGTGATTCTGACTTCAGTATTTTGACATTATCCCAATCTATTCTATGATCGAAATCCATAACATGTTGACTCAGCGCTGAGATTTTAGTGTTAAAAGTCTTGACCGCATCAGCATGTTCCCGTTTTCTGGTTCTAACACTACGCCCTGTTTCACCAACATACACAGCATTGCAATCCCGGCAAGAAATTTGACACACCAAACCACATTTTTGTTCAAAATTAATACAGTAGACGCCGCTTATTATGACCAATTTGGTACGGTCCGGAATTTCTCCATTTAAAATTCTCCGTTTAATATAACCAAATTTCGGATAATATGACCAACATTTTCTGCATCTTTCTTGTTACAGTACAGTATTTTTTCCCGCCACGCACTTATAACTTCGCCTTTTCAAAATATTGTTACACACTGTACTAAATTTTACCCTCACTTGTAGTGTTACAGTACTGCACTTTGTTTTACTGCCAACGTCACACTGTTACTTCGGGTAAACGATGAATTTGACGGTATTTGGACTTCTTGTGGCTTACGGCGTCGATTCAAGAGCTGTCATGGCGGCTTCGGTTCTTACAACCATTCGGATATTATGACCAAACTACCAAAGGTGGTCATATTAAGCGGCGTCTACTGTAGCATCTTTAGGTTTACGAAACAACGAAGACAACGTGTGATGTGGTTTTAAAGCCACTCCGATACCAACTTGGGTCAAAATTCGGCTAATAGGTTCGGAGACACCTTGCACGTAGGAAATCGAAGTAAACCGTTTCAGTTTTTCTGATATTATGATATTGCAAGTACTTCTTGAAACTGCATCTGTTACTGGGAAATCCGTTATTTTTTTAAGGTTTTTGTTATTTGATGAAACTCTTCAATCTTTTTTTCGTTGTTGGATGTGATACTTGTTTCGTTGTTGGTCTCCGAACCTATTAGTCGAATTTTGACTCAAGTTGGTATCGGAGTGGCTTTAAAACCACATCATACGTTGTCTTTGTTGTTTCGTAAACCTAAAGATGCTATTAATTTTGAACAAAAATGTGGTTTGGTGTGTCAAATTTCTTGCCGGGATTGCAATGCTGTGTATGTTGGTGAAACAGGGCGTAGTGTTAGAACCAGAAAACGGGAACATGCTGATGCGGTCAAGACTTTTAACACTAAAATCTCAGCGCTGAGTCAACATGTTATGGATTTCGATCATAGAATAGATTGGGATAATGTCAAAATACTGAAGTCAGAATCTCATGCATACAGACGTGGCGTTGCAAAAAGTTTTTTGATAAATCAAAAGGCTTGTTTATGTAATGTAATTAATTGCAATGATGGTACAAATTATCCGGCTGTTTATAGTGTGTTTGTCTTCAATAAATAATGTTTTATGTATCTCACAACACTTTTTATTTGCCCACTGCTGTATCTGTAATGTAACAATGTTTTTGTTATTACGTGATTGCCTGCCCTGTTGGTAAATAATTTTTAGTGTTTAGTAATACAGGTTGTCTTTATATTTTTATGTTGTACAGTTTATATGTTACACTACTAACATCTACCGTTTTGTGAAGAAGCTCCCCGGTAACTAAGGGGAGCGAAACGTTAAATTTGAAGAATAAATTGTCAAAAGAACGAATTGATCTGGTTGAAATATCATATAAAGAATGTTACAATACGTTTTAGCAGGCATACACAGCTCAAGCAAATAACAGGAACACAGCAATCACACATTTTTTCGTCGTCCGCATGCCGACATTGTTGCTGTACTGACAAAATAGGGTAATCATATTTGAAAGGGCTCAATTTTTGAGATATTTATGGCAGTCACGTTCACACCATTACCTACTGGTGGGTCTATTTGGTCTCGAATCAAACATAAAGGTCTTTTCTCTTGAGATCGGCTTTCTCGAAGAGCTTATTTTGCCCTAAGTGGTCTCGATACAAACATAAAGACCTTGTTTTATGTTGGACTATAACACTTTTTAAATCACTCGCTGGCAGAATCAACGGCTTTTGCGAGCGTTGTGATGTGCATTTCTGCATTTCACAATTTTACACCAATTATTCCTACAATGATTACAAAAAACAGTTAAAACGTGTTATTATGGCAAACAGAGCATTATAGCTTCTGCAAAGCAGATGGAAAGTCAATCATTGTACGCGATTTGATACCAAGAACCAGTGGTGTAGCAACGTAACCTGCCGCCCTTAGATTTTTGCACGAGCTGCTGCCCTTTAACACCATCAAAACGAAGAACATATTAATGAAGTTCTGCACAATAAAAAAATAATAGTGAGAGTTTAATTCTTATCAAAAGTTCAAAATTGAATACGCCGAGCTTTCACTGAAGCAAACTCCGAAGATGTTGATTCACATAAACGATATTTGGTCAACCGCTGCAGCACATCCAGCGCTGTGGCATCGCTTCGAAATGCAGTGCCGCTGGAATGTACTAGCCTATTGAACCTGGCTATTTCTAAAGTTAATTAAGAAAAATTAACGTCATCAGCATATATGTTCTTAAATTTCTTCATATCTTCTTCGATATCGTCGCTTTACAACACCGCGTGGGGATTTAAGAAGCCGAATACTTCATTTAACATACAAATTTCAATCAACCTCTTTTCTGCTTCACTCCGAAATCGGTCCATAGCTTCTAGCAAGCGTCTCTTGATTTTTTCAACAGCCGAGAAGCCTACGTCTTCGGCATGTTCGCCAGGCGTCTTTTTTTTCCTTCGGACACGTCGCTGTTCAATCGGAAATTCTTGCTTGTCGCAAATCTTGATAGCAGTTTCAATACTTTGCTTAACCAGCGCATCGCGATCATCGACCAAAAAAGCAATAAAAGCATTCATCTTGTGGGAACACTTTTGCAGTGACAAATCTCTTCGCTGTAAATGTTTTTGGGCATCATAAGGTTTTGGATGTTGGTGCGTGGTGCATCCAACAATGGCGGCGACATCGTGCCCACTAAAACTGTTTTGAAATGCTAACGGTTTCAAAAGTAAAGTCGTCTTTATTTTTGCTTTTTCTCATTTGATTTGATATTACTAGTGATGAGTACTGCACGATAAGCTTTGATGAATCAGCTTTTGTTCAAAACTATTTTAAAGTTTATCGTACTACATGGCAATAATCTTGAAAAAATGAAAAAATAGTCGATTGTACTCAAATCGTATTTTTGCATTATCTGAATAACCACGCGTTTGTAGCAGTTATTACCTGACAAATACCACAATGAAGCTAGTTTGAATCATAAGTTGATTACAAGAGGTTCATGATGTTCTTGAAATACATGATAAACAACAGCAAATCAGATCCGACTGCAAGTGAGATTAATTCGATTAGGAAATTATGGAGGTATTGATTTTATGACACAGTGTCGACATTCGGATAAACAATTTCAAGCTGGCAGACATGATGTTGCTTACATAAAGGCATGAAGAAAAAAGCATTTTTTTATAGCGAATGTTCAGCTGTCATGACGGTATAGTGCGATGTTGCCAAGTAAAAATTGTAAGGTTTTATGAATACTTGCATTACTGAGTTAAAATTTTTTTATATAGACACAATGCTCTTATAATGCTAATAAAAAACTTATTTGCAAGCTAAAACTGGTAGAGTTTATTACCATTTTCTCACTTGATTCAAATCTTTGTAATTAGCAATGTTGTGTTTTAAGTTTAATACTTGGCAGCATTAAAATTACTAAGTTATAAAAGTGAAGCTTAGCTTAGAAGCAAACCTGCGATGAACATTTATTGCTAACATAATATATTATCCCTTAGTTAAAGTAAGGCTCTAAACAAGTAACAAGCAGCACATCGAACTCAAAATAGAAACAGAATAATTAGCAATTCTGAACTTAATCAATGAACTACAGTCTATTAAAGCAAGTGCTTCCGCTATATCAATTCTGAACGGTTTAAATTACACAACACATATAAAAATTGTTTAATTGCACAAGTACCTCATACCAGTTTCCTCGTAATTTACACGAATAATGTTACAGAAACTTCTGGACTAATATCCAGCCTAACACTGTCTTCTAGAATCACGCTTACCACAGATTCCACGCAGAGCATATACTCGAAATAAATTCAAAACGAGGGGTCACGCAGTTGATAGTTAAATTGAAGGATGTAAAATACGTCATGGTACGGTATAATGCGGTACGATTTTCAGTAAAATGATTAACACACATAATACAAATGCACTACCGTAAATTCACTGAAGCACTCACCTACTATAGCTTGACCGGAAACTCAGACTCAAAACGATCAAACAGTATTCGTAAGCGTTCAGATAATAGCAGCTAAGAAGTAAATCAAACAGTTATTCATTCAAATTCCAAACTGACTACGAGTGCAACAACAGTCAGCTATATTGGTGAGCTAACAATGATTAAACAACAAAAGTTGCCAGCGGTAAAAACGTGGTCAGAAAAGGCTACAACGCTATCTAGAAATCAATTAATAAACGACGAGGCTTGCGGGAAACAACTCCAAATAAGGATATATCCGACAAAGTGAACATAAAGCTAAGCGGTAAACAAGAGAAACGAGGTTCGAAGCTCATGATAGACTTGAAAGGTAATACTTGCAGTAGCAAGTCATTTAGCACAAGCAGAACTACATGATTGAGTCGCAGTAGTTTCTTGATTCATTTCTTAGGTCTGTTTGATATATTTATCAAACAGATGATTTATTGACATGCACCGAAAAAGTTGTGACAAGAAAAAGATAATTCAAAGTTCCTTCTTTTATTGCCCCCCTTTTTTTTATTTATTTTTGTTTGTTAACGGGAAATTTTTTCGGTTGTACGAGTACTTCATTATGTTTAGACCACCTTCGCAGTTACAATACTGTTGGTATATTGTATTTTTATCACAAACAGTGCAATCAAGCAGGGAAATCGCTGTACCGATACACTGTTTTCTCAATTGCTCAACCACGTAGCCGACGTTGTTGCAAATCCTCAAACAATGAAGATTTGCGCACAAGTGCCCGGGAGGAACTCCAAGGCCTTCGCTCCTTCCTCAAAACACAAGACTAATTAACACTTCTTTATTCCAAGAACTCAGTAACAAGAAAATTTAAATTCAATAAACGCAGTTAAATTAAATTCCAAATTGATAAAAAGAATATTTTTATTATTGAAGGTTGCTACAAATCCTCAAACAACGAAGATTTGAGCACAAGTGCCCGGGAGGAACTCCAAGGCCTTTGCTCCTTCTTCAAACACAACGACTAAATAAAACTTCTTTATTTTGGGAACTCAGTAAAAGACAATTTCAAATCCAAGAAACGCAGTTAAATTAAATTCCAAAATTGATAAAAAAGAAATAGCAAAAATTCACCGAAAGCTTCTTCAAATATAAATGAATGCAGAAAAAACAAATTGAACTGTGTGTAGCGACCAAAATTAAGCAACTAACTCAAAATCCAAAACGGCGTTACAATTTTACTGCTTGGAACGAGAGGCAAACTAATTAGCAAATCTCGCCCGGTTTTAGGCAAAAAACGCCCAAGAGTTGCATTCCAACCCCAAACTGCCAAACGCCAAACAGAAAATGCATGGCGTGCGAGAAGAAATGAGCGCTAGTTCAGTTCAGCCACGGAAATCAAAAATTTTTCTGTTTTCTTTCCGAAGTCGATTTTGTAACAGCGGTAGAATTCAAACTCACAAGCATTGTCACCTCAAACTGCACTCAAACCTACTTGAACAAGTTGCCAGGTCTTGGACTTTGTATTCAATTTGTTCAGTTTCTTCTCCCATTACAAATATGTCCATATACGATTTCGATAGACCAACATATTATTGGCACAGTGTTGATTGGAATTCTAAGTAGTCCCGTGATTAAATCAGATATTGGTGTTGATGCCAGATTGTTTGTCTGCACGTGATCCTTTAAATGAAAACAGCAAAACTGGCTCCAGCTTTTGAGAAATATGATTTCGATAGACCAACATATTATTGGCACAATGTTGATTGGAATTCTAAGTAGTCCCGTGATTGAATCAGACATTGATGTATTCTTCTGCAAACCATACATTCGAGGTCTCTGCGATCCATTTGACCAACTGGAGCTTGAGCTTGAGTTAACATGTTGAGAAGCTTAAGATATAACGTTTCGATTACGATATAACGTCCAGCTATTTCAAATTCCGCTTTAAGAATGACGTCATGATCATGTTTTTGTTGACGCATTTTAGAAATTCGTTCTTGTCCAATTGCTGCTAGGCAGACTGTCGATACATAAAAAATAACTTTGCGGCTGGTTTTTAGCCTTTGATCAATCAGATAAGCTCTCTTACAATGGAATTTTTGATATTACCAAACAAATGCAGAGAATGTGCTTTTATGCGTGATTGAGAAGTTTGCAATTGGCTTTAGTATTGCTGCTTGATACAGTTTCGAGTTAACAAGTACATGCAGATATATCCAAAAACTTGTCTGATTTTATCTATCCAGATTACTTTTTTGCTCAGAGTTTCACATGTTTTCAATAAATCTCTTTCACCGAACGTTACGCTACTTACGTTCCTGTGAACAGCTTTGTCATAAATCAAAGTTAGCCAAGGGTTTGATTCTTTTCCAACAGAAATCAAATCTTTGCTTATAAGTAAACGGTATCCCAAAACCCGGCGCTATGGCGTAGTGATTACAGCTTCCGCTTCGCATTTGGTAGACCTGAGATCCATTTTCCTAGTTGAGTTACACCAAAATACATGTATTTTAAAAAATGATATTCACAGCTTTCATGCTTGGCGTTCAGCAGGAAAAGGATAGTGTGGAGAACAAGCCGGCAAGCTCGCTTGCCATGTTCTTGGGCAAGACTCTTAACGTGATGCCTCTATCTTTATGTGGAGGACAGGTGATCCGGCCAAGCACTCTACGCGTCGTGGTGGGCCAGTATAAATGAAGACTAGAAAAAGGCCTAATAAAAAGCTCATAATTTGAGAAGCTTCTCCAAAGAAAATGATCTTGCCCACACGAGGAAGAAGAGGGAATCTTAAAGGTTTGTTTCTATTGCACCACTGCTACAATGATCAAATTGTTGTACATGTATCAATTTTTTTGAAATTGCTGGAGTCGGTAGTGAAACATCGAGGGAGTTACATCGTAGCGTCATTCACTGTGTGTTCGAGTTTCAATTTTGGAGTCAACCGCAGTTGTTTTCGTATCTTTACAAGAAAATATCTATCAACAGGCCGACGCAGTAAGGTAAACAACTAGAAATGGCAGTGGAAAACACGTTCTAAGAATAATCTTTCAGACTAATTGTCTTCCTGGCTATCAAATCATTGTACCCCAATGTAAATGATTGCAATCTACACTGAATAAATTGTACAGTTTTAAATGCAAATTATAGCTGCATAACATCTAAGATAGCGCTTTTCAACCGATGGGCCGCGACCCACCGATGAGCCGCAAAGGTCCTTCAGGTGGGCCGCGAAACGTTCTGCCATAATTTAAAGATTTTTTGGAAAAAATTATGAATTACGAAAGCTAAAAATGTACTATAAGCTAAACACTCTTTCGTTTTGTAACAACTTCTTTCCTGAAATAAATGATTGTTCTGAAACAAATTTTTCATGAAGTGGATCCCAAAACAAAATCTCGGCAAAAAGTGGTCCATGACATCGAAAAGGTTGAGAAGCACTGATCTAGGATGTACAAATACACCCTATTTTTTCTGCGATATTTGCTTTGGCGTTAGCGCTGGTAGAAACTCTTTCTGCGCGTTTGCCACTGCATAACGATATCCGCTATCGGCGCTAGTGATAGGTGATTTTCAACAAACAATCAAAATGTAATGTGATTGTATTTAAAAGGTTTCCGCATGTGATTCTTGAACTACAAAAAAATTCTTTTTTGATGCTTTGGTTGTATCTCGTTTATTTGCAACTACTGATACTTATTCAACATTGACTTTAAAAATGCACTTGCCCTAGTGTCTAACTATGTAAGGAACTAGTTAGCTCTGCCGGGGTCGCCCGTAGGGCCCCCATCAGTAATGTCGACGATAATAATATCGGTTTAACCGGCCAATCGAGTATCACCCTGTGGATAGCTGTGAAAATAGTAACAAAGATTTATAAATTATTTTTTTGACACAGCCAAGTCTTGTTCCGAAACAAAACAACCAATTTTTGAACTGATGTCAATTAGAAAAACATTATGTGGGGTGTGCATAGCCGCTACCAGTCTCCCAAATTTTGGCGTCTCTGGCATAGTTTATTTGCCGTGTTTTTTGACATAGCCTATTGTCATTCCGAAATCAAATCGATTAAAAAGACATTATGGGAGACTTACGCATAGCTGCTATATTTTCCCAAACTTTGTGGGGTCCCTTGCTACGTCTTGCTTGTTTCGAGCGTGCGCTTAGGAACTCGATTTGCTCACAATTAAAACAGTCAATGATTTCACAAATATTTATTTGTTTACTTCACCACTTGCATGGAAACATAAATGGAAAGATGCAAGGGGGGGGGGGGGGGCACCAAAGTGATCGTTGTGTAATTTCTGAATAAGCTGTTAAATATTAAGCGCACTACTTACGGTTTTACGCAATTATAAATCTATTTATATGACCTAACATTTCTGGCTGCGCGTGTGTTGCTAGGTCCTGGCATAATCGCAGCTAGGGTAAGTGCAAACTAACCCAAAGTCCAGCACTTGCAGTTATGTTATTAAAGTCGGTTCGGTCATGGGTATACGAGTATAATCCATGCATGGGCCAGATTATCGCGATAAAGCAGATAATTGATGTGATTCCTGTAAGATATCATATAAAAAGTTGTCAAGTTTTTAACTTTGCTGCATTTGATTAATTTGTTTTGGAAGTTAAGATCATTGAGGTTTGTGACAGGACTATACAAAAGTATTATAACTTGCAATTGTATTATCAAAATCAGTTTTTTCGACCATCTGCTATGTTAATACCGTAATGTATGATTCTTCTTCCACAGACTGCATATCAGTTGTTTGGTTTCGAAATAACAGTAACTAAAAGCTTCGCGCATGGCTGCCGCCTTCTGGTTTTTTTACTTTTTTGACTGCAATCGTACCAGAGACATTATGACATCATCGGGCGAGTTTGAAGCGTTGAAGAAAGGCATTCTCAGTAGAATGCTTAAAAAGATTGCTTGTTACATCCTTAATTGAGCTTAATTTATTGCAGAAATATTTTTATCAAAAGCATCTCGTTGGCATCTCCCAAAAAAGCTTCGAACTGTTGTATTTGAGAAAATGTAGAGAACAAATTGTGCAACCAAGCGTTAACTATGACGTCATCACAGACCCTAGAGGGTTAAAATTTTTGTAAGTTGCGATGTGGCTTTTGTTTGAATGAAAATGGTTTTCCTCTGTCAAGAACTTCAAATTGTAAAAAATTATCTTTGCTTATGACGTTATGAAGACATCACGAATCCCCTTATAGCCCTGACGTCGGAGTGGTGATCAATCGTGCCAAGTTTGATGTTTTTAGGCGTAGTAGTTTTGGAGGAGTTTAAACACACACACACACACAAACAAAATTGCGTTTTATAGTACACATGACCATCGTTTTTCTAGACCTCGTTAATCCAAATTTCGGTTTATCTAGACAGTGAATCCGGATGACGGACAAATGAATTCAAACAACGCGTGTCTCGCGTGCCGCCAAAAATGCCAAACAGATGACTACCAACGCTCTTAACACCGTGTTGTATTGGGTATATCGGGTACGGAAAATTATATCATTTCATAAATATAAATGATGTATCCATTATATCATAAATTATATTTATTACATCATTTAGTAAATACTTTTTAGATGTAAACTTCTTTATTCTCCGGGAGCAAAATCACTTTTGCACGTTTCCATTGACTAGTTAATTTCTAAAACACTTGACCTATAGCTTTACCGGACGCGGTTTTGTGAAGTGCTGTTTGGTTTCGCAGAATAAAAATAATACTCATTTTCAGAAACTAGTATTTATCAATTCAAAAAAAATTGCCCTGATCAAGTTTCCTAGACAAGGAATAGCTTCGATGATTTATTTTCAATGTATGTATTGATTGTTATGCTCAACAAAGTAATATCACTGATAAGCCTAACTGTTCGACTACACAAATATTCAAAGAAAAATTTTCCTGTTTTGAAATTCGTTAAAATTTTCAATTAAGAATTTGAACAAGGTTTAAAATCAAGAAATATGGTTGAAAAAGTTTGGATGATTTAAACAAAATAAAAATTGTTAGAATTATCAATTCAAACGTCTCATATTTACTTGAGATGCTAAAAACAATGTTGGCGTAGATATTCTTAATTAAAAGTTAAATACATAACAAAGATTCAGTGTAAACATTTTGTAGAAAAAAGCTTTTCATTCAGCCGCATCAATTGCATAGCTCTATATAAACAAGCGTCGAGAGATTCCAGAACAGAATAAAGCGCGATGTTTAAGCTGCAGGTTGTTTGCATCATAGTTTTGGCCGCAGTTTGTTGTGCTCAAAAGCACATCACATGTTCGATAACCGATGACGCATGGAATCAACACAGCCCACTACCGCCACAAAGAGCTCTCCAGGGCTCTCCGGGCAAACGGGGCCCAAAAGGTCAAGTTGGGTCACGTGGGAGCCCCGGTGAAAAGGGAGAGCCTGGAGTTCCAGATGATCGACAAATCAACTTGCTCCGAGATCAATTGAATTCCCTTTCACAGGAAGTCGAACATTTAAAAAATAAAACCAGAGAAACACTGCATGTAATACCAGCAGGAAGCAAAATACTGTATGTTGACCATCATTTTTATGCTTATCAGCTCACCCCTGGTCGTCAATGGTGGCAGGAGAGTCGGCAATATTACCAAACGTGGGGAGGCGAATTGGCAGTACATGGAGTGAAAACGTTAAAAAATAGAAGAAGATTGATCCGAATTCTGCCCATTAACGAATATTTTTTTTGGGTCGGTGCAAGTGATGCTGTGTCAGAAGGATCTTGGATCTGGGTGAATGGTGATCATGCAAGCAGTTCTGAATTAAATTGGGATAGTGGACAACCGGGTGGTGGAAGAAGTGAAAACTATGTTATGTTGTTTGGAAATTCCGCATCATCTAAAGCTGGACTTGCTCATGACGGCTCAAGTACTACTCATCGAGGTCTTTGTGAAAAACTGATTTAATATCAATGGCAGTTTGCAGAGTCTTGTTTAGGGAGATATAAAGGATTTCATCTTCTGAAATGTAAAACAATGTATGAAAAGTTATCTCTTCCAAATATCTTAGATCTTTTTATTTTACTGATTTAAAATCTCTCTAAATGATATTCCTAGAATCTTCTTTGATCCATCAACGCTACAATCCGCTACAAGAAGTTACTGAACCAGCCTGGTAGATCTATTTGATTAATTGTAGAAGTGATCACATTTTCTGTATCGGTGTTGTTGCATGACGAGTATTAACTTCGTTTCGATTTTACGTCTTTGAACTTGCTAAAATCAAAGCTGGAGATCAGAACTTAATAAAATCATGGCTGACGATTTTTTTCCTATTTGAAGAGAATATCTTTGTTTTATTGAGATCAAATTTTTTACAGCAAAAACCCAAGATGGAAGCTCGTTATTTGTTGCGTTGTTGCTCGTTTTCAACTTGTAGACCTTATTGTTAGATCGACTGTTTAAAAGCCATTTTTGTGTTTTAATTGATAAAGTAAGAACCATATTTGCTCATTCTTCAAATAGAAGATCTTTTGCAAAGCACAAACCTATAAAAACAAACTCACTTTCCATGAAATGACTCAGGGGTCGTATTTAACAAAGATCAGGGCCAAAGATGGCATGCCAATTGCCAGTTACCCATTCCAGTTGCAAATTTAGAAGTGGTAATCTTATTTTTTGAAATCAACTTCAAGAAGCGATGTGTACGACCGCACAAACTGGCACTCATGCCCGCAGAATGTGCACTCCTGGTATGAATGTGGTTCAAATCCCACTCTCAGCACTGTTTTGACAAGTTGGGGGAGATATTTTCTCGTTGTAATTTATTAAATCTGTTGTTACAGTAATACTGTTCTTGATATTGTTGATCATTAAATGACACAAATAATTGAATAAAATCTGATACTTTTGCATGTGAGATTTGACCAATTATGTTAATAATGTCTGATTAGTTGTGAATATAAGATACAGGAATTGCTAGTTGCTAATGTGCAATTTGCTCAAAAATGATCACCAACATCATACAGTACCATACAGCAATCTGTTACATCATGTCAATAACCCGCGACTGGCTTCGACTTTATTGGGTCCATCAGGCGGGTGTAAAAAACACTCAATAATAAACATGCTGAAAAAACAAATTTGCGATTGGGTGCACAAAAATGCAATACAAAACAGTATAAGACAGCAATACCTAAATCATGGAGGTCACATTCAAGGACACACAGAAAATTGCTAATTAGCTAATAGCAACTCCTGTATTTTATAAAATGATAAGTCTTGGCAATGATCCTATATCCCCATTAAGGCTTACCAATGTGACTTGTTGTCCATGTCATGTCTGTGTGTCCTTGAATGTGACCTCCATGATTTAGGTATTGCTGTATTACATTGTTTTTATTGCATTTTTGTGCACCCAATCGCAAATTTGTTTTTTCAGCATGTTTATTATTGAGTGTTTTTTACACCCGCCTCATGGACCCAATAAGGTCGAAACCGGTCGCGGGTTATTGACATGATGTAACAGATTGCTGTATGGTACCGTATGATGTTGGTGATCATTTTTGAGCAAATTTTTCTATTTTAGTTGTAAATATAAATGTTAATTCAAATGTTATTATGAAGTCATAGTGTTAAAGTTGTTTGTATTTTAACAAGAATAAACAACGATGGATATACAAATGATTGACAATGTCTGATGAGTTGATTTAGTTTTAGTCGCCGATCACCACAAAATCTTTACAGTCAAACCAAAAACAAATGGAGTTCAAATCCGATTTTGAGTTGTCACTACTGCTGGCCACTTGACTTCACTGGATTTTGTTAAGAACGCCGCGATAAACAAAATCTTTCACCTAATTTTCATTCAGTATTCAGGGTATCCTCAAACATTGTCAACTCATTAAAACAATACAATCCAGGGGGGTTTGCCCACTTAGTGAGGCCACTGCTACCAGCAAAATGTGTTTCCACCACAAACAGTGGGACAAAAAATAATTGCAATGAAATTCCATTTATACAAATAAACGTCCATTGAAATTTTCAAATGAAGATTTTCATATTTACTAAGTAACTCTTCGCCGTTGCTTCAATCCATACACTTTCCAAAAATGGCAATGATTGTGTATTCAAACTTCACCATTGCTACGTTAATGCGAACCCGAAAACTTATTTTGCAGCAATTTCTCCTGGTCGGTTGCACTGCTTTATCGGTAGAAATTCTGTTTTAGTAGTATTTGTAACTCCGAAGTTGTTTTGTGTTAATATTGAAATTAAAACAACTATTGAATATTGTCTTGCTGCGGTGCATTTGAAGCGCACCGAGTGCGAGTCGATTAATTGGCTTTTGCAGACTTGTTGACTCGCCGCAGTCTGTTTAACCCTAGTTTCAAAACCATCTTAAAAGTTACATTAATCATAACAATGGGTAATTATTACTCGATTACATTTTTTTTAATTGAAGGTGGTAAATGAAACTAAAACAATAAATTTTATTTTTCCTTTTATTTATTAAGTACGAGTATAACTAAACATAATCATGCGTAAAGGATAACTTAATAAGCAAATTTACCTGGAAATTTTTAGCACACTCGAAACACAAACTGATTTTGTGTTCTATGCAGACAGGTGTTTTGCACTCGTAGCACAGTACTTTAGTTTTTCTATCTTTATTTTGCCCTACACATTTCTTGCATCTTGTCTGTTTCTCGATTTTATTCTCTTGCAGCTCTTTTGAACATATTGGCTGTGGTTTATCTAACATAAGTTTTATTTCTTCCTTGACAATGGTTGGGAGACTGGGATTCTGAAGTCTTTTCTTCATCCACTCTTTACCAAGTTCATTTGCAAGTGCTAATGCAAATTTTCGTCTTTGCAATTATTTGTAGACTTTTCTTTGTAAACAATCCATGAATTGATAATTGTTGTATTCAACATTTCGTAGAAGACACAAAGCGACCATCGTCTAGTTTTTCTGCTGCAGGACATTTGTGCAGACATTTGGTCGAAGGCATCCACTCCACCTTTGATTGAATTTAAAATTGTATCATCTCTGGCTTGTTACTGATAAAATCTGTTCCACTCTGCATTGTTGATAATAGAATTAGATTTTTATGAGGTTTTGACTGGTAAGAGAGCATTGTGAGTTTGTCATCAAAACACAACTTGGCGTTTTCAGAATTTTCCTTTCTAACTTCCAGCATTTCAGAGGGAATCTCCTGTTTGTTTTTCTAAGCGTTCCAACGATAGTAATTTCATGAGGTGTTTGAAGCAATTTTTTAGCCACAGGTATGTAAGTGAACCAGTTATCCATGGTTACATTCCTATTGCTTCCGAAAATTGGAGTTGCTAAGTTCATAATAAAATATTCTGCTAGTCCAAGTCCTTTAGTGTTTGTGTCTTTTCCTAAATAAATCTCTGCATTTAGCATATATTTACTTTTGTTGTGACAAAGCATAACAATTTTTATACCATACTTGGCAGGTTTGTTAGGGATGTACATTTTAAAAGAACAGCGCCCACGAAAGGCCAATAGTTGCTCATCTTAAATGCAAATCTCAGAAGGGTTATAGCAAGCTTTACAGTTTTGAATGAAATTTTCCAATATCTCTCTTATAGGAGCAAAAGGGTCAGTTTTTTTTCTTTCTAATCTTGTGGATTTGTCATCAAACCTTAAGCAATTTATCAAGAAATTAAATCTATCCCTATTCATAGTGGCTTTATACCAAATGCGTCCATTCAAGTTGTCCCACATTTCAACTGTTGTTAGATGGTTGTCTTTTAAAGCAGCAGTTTTAATCAAAATTCCAAATAGGGCTTTTATTTCCTCCATGCAAGTTTCTGATATTGTAGATTTCATTATTTTATAGCAGTTCCTTTTTGAGCGGATTTCTTTATTAGTATGTAGGACAATGATATTTATCATTTCATTTGTGATGAAAAGATTGAAACATTCCTGATCAGTGCTTGCTTCTTTTGCAGCAGTAGCAGGCCCAGGTCTAATATTAATTATGTTTTTAGCTGGAGTTCTTCCTCCTTGATGACTTGATGTGTTCCAAGTATATTCATTCTTTCCATAAATTAAATCGATATTGAAATGCTAGATTTTATCAGAAGCATTGGTAATCATGGGTTTTTTTTAGGCTGCTTCTTTTTTGTTTTAGAGGTCTCAATTTGAGAATTCTCTTCATCAGAAGGCTGTATATAATCTGGGTCGTCGTCAGAATCAGTTAGTTCAATGTCATCGATCTCAAGGTTTGAATCTTCATCATGATTACTGGAATCATAATCACTTTGGTTCAAACAATTGGCTGTTTCAATCTTAGTCAATCTTCTTTTAGCCATTTTCAGATAATTTCTGAAAAATGTTGAATATTTATTAAATTAAAAGGTATAACTACACATTTTTCTATTCAAATGAAGCAATAATTCTATTTACACATTAGGGTGTAAGTATAAATCCGGGTACGCACGTAGGCATGAACACGAAAGTGCAAATGTAAATATGACGTGATATATGTAAAAAACCCAAAGATTAGCTACATAGTTCATAAAAATATCAAATTCACTATACAATTCATCGGACAATAAATAACATGATTTATAACATGGGTAAAGTTTACCCCAGAAAAAATAGCTTAAGTGATAACATGGGTAAAATTTACCCAACAAAAAATAACATGCTTCATAACATGGGTAAAATTTACCCTTCAACTTTAAAATACTTACTTTGAGAAAAAAAAACCGAACCACCACTTATTACAGCTATTTATCAACTGAGAATACCTATAAGCTGGCAACGTTCATCTTATTATGCCAAACGTAATAAGATAAAATTAAAAAAATTGCGAGGGTAATATTTACCAAGGTTATGAATCTAGGGTTAAGCATTGATTGATCATTTAACGAGCTTGTAATGTACGCGTAGTAACGATTTGTTTGTGCGCTTTAACCCTAGGATGCACGACCTTTTCGGTTTCTTACTTTTCACGACCAGGGTCAAATTGACCCTAATGCATTTTTGCTGGAAGTTAGCAACAATGTTCTATAATATGACGTAAATAACACAATAAAAGATCACAGAACCGATTTTAGTTGGTTTATTGAACAATAACAACATGAAATGACAACATGGTAGTGAACGAGGTAACACAAACACAAAGGTGTAGCAGTGCACTACTTTTCTCATTCTGCTTTGCATTTTATGCAAGTCACCAGAGTGGTGCTGTGCTCCGTGCAGACAGCCTCATGACATTGTGAGCAGTAGCATCGTACTTTTCGATCTTTTGAGTAAAGGCAAATGTGGCATCTTTTACGCTTAGAAGCAGGGGCTTGCTGCTGTTGCACCGGGTTTGAATAGTTGAAGGTCAAGCCACACCTCTTCATTGCCTCTTTGATTGGTTTCTGGAGCGATGGTGTAGCTTGGCGCCTTATCATGAACGGCATCACAAGTTGTTTCGTGAGATCTTTGATGAACAGTCTCCTCACATGGGTCACGCCCGACATGTAATTAGGTTGCAGTGCTTTGAATATCGTTAAAGCATTCAGGGCGGCGATGTCCAGCATGTTATGCCAGAGAACTGTTGGCCACCTCCGTGTCATCCTTTTGCAAGAATAATTTCTTACCATCTGATCTACAGTATCCACGCCTCCTTTAGTCTGGTTGTAATAAAGAATGATTTGTGGTTTTTTCTTTTCACCGCCATCCACAGATTTGTCGCTGTGCATTGAACTGAGGAGGATAACCGCTTTTCCCTTTTTGGGGCAGTAGCTTACCATGGTCAAGTTGTTGTTGAATCCGAACTCTGAGCTATGTACTTCTCTTGACTTGGATGGCTTCATGATAGCTGGTATGTCTCGTTTGCATTTACGGAGAGTTCCCACGATAGTTAGGTTTTCCTTCAGAAGTTTTTCAGCCAAAGGTACGGTTGTGAAAAAGTTGTCCATGGTAATATTGCGACCTACAAAAATATCGAAAATACAAACTAAGTACAAGAACAAAATAATGGTAAAAATTATAAACACTGCTGCAAGTGAAAGATACATTGCTAGTTTACAGTTGCAAGCTTATGATTACCTGATTGTTTTATTCCGGAGCTGAGCCGAAGGACAATGTTTTCTCCCAAATTTTTCTGAATTGCTTCTCCTGGTTGTTTACTCAAGTAGATAATGCCATCAATTGCGAACGGCATGAACGAATCACACAACCAAAATATCTTTATTCCATATTTTGCGGGCTTGCTCGGCATGTATTGTTTGAACTTGCACCTCCCTCTAAATGGTATAAGTTGTTCATCAATTGTCACACATTCACTAGGGATAAATGTTGTTCTACAATTGCTCAAGAACAACTCCCATATGTGCCTAAATGCAGCCATGTGATCAGTTTTTAACCTTTCAGCCCTGGTCCGTTTATCATCAAATCGAAGCAGCCTCCGAATATCTTCGTATCTTCGAACCGCCATCGTGGCTCTATACATAGGGTTTTGAAGTGGATCTGAAAAGAGTTCTCTCACGGCAACATCCCAATTTTTTTCTACGCCTGCCAGCAGAGTCAGTCCAATAAAGGCCACAAATTCCTCATAGTCAATTTTTTTCCACTCTTTTCCTCTTGCTGCAGCTACTCGACGACCTTCTAAATTAGTGCATTGGATTACTTCATCAATGATGTCACGTGTTATCAAAAATTCAAAAGCATCTCGTGGTGTTGCAATTCTGGAACCTCTTACAGGACCAGGCCGTTGTCTCAAAAGATTGAAAGATCTTGTTTGTGACCGTAATGGGGGATTTTCACTCCAATAAGTTCCTGTTTTCCCCATTCTTTCCGACTGAAATGCAGCTGGAGCATCGATTTCTGACTCTTCTGAAGATTCATCTTCGGATTCCGATCTTGATTCCTACGAAAGCAAACAAATCTTATTGAATAGATCAAGGAAAATGGGTATAAAATTTACTACTGCCAAGTTACTCACCCAGTCTGAATCATGATTTACAAAGCTAGGGTCATCATCATCTTCTGAAATTTCTGATTCCGAATCGGTTTCCAGAATACCATCTTCAGCTTGTGCAAGCACAACTGCCTCATCGAGTGAGATTGTTGCATAGTTACTAGATTCAGCCATTTTATTTGCAATAACTCTACTTACGATCTGAACAAAACTGCCGTTTATACTTTCTACACCTTTGAACTGGAAGTAGGCTTTAGCCAATGGCCAGTCAGCGCAGGCTACCTAAACTTACAAAAATGAACTTGTGAATTACACCTATTTCTGGCTCCTTCAGTTTGCCTAGTAATATCTATAAACCTCTCTAACTTTCAGCGACACAGCTCACGCAAAACACAGTTTAGAAGATGTAACCTTATTGGAAAATTCTGTTTCTGCCACATCCTGCTTCTACCACCTTCTAAACGTCCTGTTTAGAATACAATCTTGAATGTTACATCGTTGAGGTAGCTCAATTATTACCACACAGACAACCACTATTGTCTCACAAAACAATGGGCCGCAAACAATCATGCTGGAGACGGAGATTCTCTTTCCAAATGCTCAGCTAAGCTCTTTTATCACATGAAATGCACTAGGGTCAATTTGACCCTGGTCCTGCATTCTTGGGGTAGTGGCGAAAAACACCCTATCTCTCAAATCTCAAGCACGATCATGGAACAAGCACATTTAGAATACGTGTGAAAAGAGTTGATTGAAGATGTCAGGGAACCCAGGGCAGTGAATTTATTCATGTGAAAAAATATTTTTAAAAAAGTGATGAGCAGGGTCAAATTGACCCTGGGTGTGCATCCTAGGGTTAATCAAATCTGTTTATGAACCTGTAGATTGTAGAAGCTTTGTTCTGAGAATCAACCTTCAAGTTAACAATAGCATGTTTTTGATTCTATTTGATTACGGTGATTAGTCGTTTTCTACAGACAAGTTAGTGTATGCAATAAGTCGCATGTTTGTTGATTTATCATTTGGAATACTGGATTATTTCTCGTTGGAAAAATAGTATTGGCATGTGCATTATTTTCATTGATTTGTAATTGCCCCCCTTGCCTATATAAAGCGGTAATTCGATATTTATTGTTGTAGAAACCGGAAAAACGATTGGCCCGGGGAATCGCCTAAGAATACTGTTACTCTTTCCCAAGTTAATACTGTAAATGGTAGCATAGTTTTCTTAAGAACAATCAAATTGTCTTGTATTTGGATACTCGTTACTGATATTTGTTTCTACGTTTGAAGTTTCTTCATGTATAAATTTCAATGTATTTATGAATTAAAATTGACCACGTTAAAGACTTACTACTAGGAAAAGAAATCCATCGATCCAGTATCCCTGTTAGCGCCTTTAAGCGTTACCGGCTGCTATGAAGAAAAGCGTTAACAATAACTAATTCTAGAACGTTTGGCCACGAAATTGTACGAGACCGATTGATAAAAGTAAGTGGCAGCAGAACAGCATTATAGAGTCAGTAGCTCATTTAGGCGGAGGAATAAAGGGCGATAATTCCCACTAACACGGTATAGCAGAAGCGAAAAATGTATAAAAATCACCATGGAGAGATTGATTTTCAAGAAATTAAGGTCTTCATGTCTGTTTGAAGTTCAAAATGGGCGAAATTCTCGCATTCGAAAAGCAGATCTTCAAACAAGAAAAAAGATCTCAAAATTTTTTGACAAACCATCGGTTTCAACACGTGGTCTTTAGAGAAATTTTCCGGTGTTCGCACTGCATGCTATTAAAGTTTGTACAACAGAAAAAACTGATTCAAACATAGAATTGTCAATCAATCATGTTTTTGTATCAGTATAAACGATAATGCGTCAGATGGTAACTGGATTTCGGAATGGTAATAATCTGGCAAAGGAGATAATCGGACAATTGAAGAGGCAACAAAGACTGCGGTGTTGTGATCGGAATTCTCGCACATTCTAATGTTGTCTGAACTAATGACGCCATATGCAGCGATTCCCTTTAACAAAACGTATCAAAATTAAGAAAAAACACCGAAGCCTTACGTTGCCTTTCCGGGACTTCGACAGTGCAAAATACTTAAGCACAGATATAAATATTCGAAAAATAACTCTTGATTGTACCCCAGTATTGATATTTGCATCATTTTGACTCTGCACTTCTCAACAAAGCACTTGCAGAAGTCACTTCGCTATAAATATGGTTCTTGGAGATGGCACAGAACACCCTTACTTTTGATGGGTTCCTTGCATGCTCAATGCAGTAGTGGCATGGGGATTTTCTTCGCCCCAAAAGCGAAAGTTATGCTTGTTGACTTTGCGATTTGCATGGAATCTGACCTCATCACTGAACACAAAACGTATTCATTAAACTCGTGTTCTTTAAGGTTCTCCTGCATATCAACACAGAATTGTTTGCACCTTCGCTAGTCATCTGCCGTTATGGTTTGAAGTTCAGCTTCATTGTAGAGTTTTATTACAAAGCAATTGTTTTCAGGTCGAAGGTATCATTAGGATTTAGGACTTAGTCATTTCCTTAGGACGAGCAAAGCTGTCGTGGGAAGAATCATGGTATCCAGAATTGTTTTTCTCATTAACTTTTTGGGGCCTCGCAAGAGCTTTTGGCGAACCAGCTCGACCTTCTCTTTCACTGTTGCTAGTGGTCCAGATTCTTCTGGCCTCATCGACAGCCTATGACCATGACTTTTTTTTCTGGTACAAATTTGCATTGCTGTTGGTGAGAAATCTCTCAAACTGCCCGCTGCATGGTCTTGTTCGGCTTTGTTCGAGTATAATCCAACACACAAAACGCTTTTTCTCTTCTAGGGAATGCCAATTAAATGCAGCATAAATAATTAAATTCATCAATAAAAAATTTCTAAACCTTAAAAGACAAGTACAACAACATTTAACACAAAATTTTGGCCTGTTTTAACGCATGCTGTATCAATTTAAAGTCATTCAAACAGAAACTGGGAAAGTTACATGATTGCAAAATGATATATTTTTGAAATTTGTCCTGATAAAGTCTCCGAGAAAAAATGAAAAGCTTCGGTCTTTTTTGTTAAGTGTCATATGTTTTGTAAAGTTCACTATGTTCAATTAAGCCTAGCTTATCTTTGTTTGGTGGACCAAAACACTAATTGCATTTGCAGCAAACAATGCAAATGCAATTACTGTTACTTTCGAGAAAAAAGTAATCTATTAAGCAACTATTCTCAGTTTTGCAGCAAAGTAGCAGATTGACATCGAATCTATCTCGCGCTTTTGTTTGTCCATTGTGGTAACAAACAATTATAGAATGACATGTTTAACGCAATTTAATGTATGTACAACGTATGCGACAAAATAATATCATTTAAAATCATACCATTTTTATTAAATTTTATATCATGCTTGCTTCGTCACATGTTGAGAAGCTTGAGGTATAACGTGTGGATTGTTGCCATGGTCCAGCTACTTCAAATTTCGCCTTAGGAATGTCGTCATGATCATGTTTTTGTTGACGCATTTTAGAAATTCGTTCTTGTCCAATTGCTGCTAGGTAGACTGTCGATAGATGAAAAATAACTTTGCGGCTGGTTTTTAGCCTTTGATCAATCAGATAAGAACTTTTGAATTTACCAAACAAATGCAGAGAATGTGCTTTTATGCGTGATTGAGAAGTAGTATTGCTGCTTGATACAGTTTCGAATTAACAAGTACATGCAGATGTATTCAAAAACTTGTCTGATCTTCTATTCAGATTACTTTTTGCTCAGAGTTTTGCGTGTTTTCAATAAATCTCTTTCTCCGAACTTTAGATCCTTACTTTCCTGTGAACAGCTTTGTCATAAATCAAAGTTAGCCAAGGGTTTGATTCTTTTCCAACAGAAATCAAATTTTTGCTTACAAGTAAACAGTATCTCAAAAACCGGTTCGATGGTATAGTGATTAGAGCTTCCGCTTCGCATTTGGTAGACTTGAAATCCATTTCCCTAGTTGAGTCATACCAAAACATTAAAAAAATGATATTCACAGCTTCTCTGATTGGCGCTCAGCATGAAAAAAGGATAGTGTGGAGAACAAGCCGGCAAGTTCGCTTGCCACGTCCTTGGGTAAGACTCTTAACGTGATGCCTCCATCCCTATGTGACGGATAGGTGATCCAACCGAGCACTCTACTCGTCGTGGTGGCCCAGTATAATTGAAGACTAGAAAAAAGGCCTAATAAGAAGCTCATAATTTGAGAAGCTTCTCCAGAAATAGGGATCTTGCCCACACGAGGAAGAAAAAAGAGCCCCAAAAGTTTGTTTCTATTGCTCCACTGCTGCAATGATCAAGCTGTTGTATCAATTTTTTTGAAAGTGCTGGAGTCGGTTTTGAAAGATCGAGAAGAGTTCCTCCGTAGCGTCATTTAATGTGTGTTCGAGTTTCAATTTTGGAGTTGACCACAGTTTTTTCGCATTTTTACAGCAACATATTTATCAACAGGCCGACGCGGCGAGGTAAACAACTACAAATGGCAGTGGAAAACACATTCTAAGAATCATCTTTCAGACCAATTGTCTTCCTGATTATCAAATCATTGTACACAATTGTAGATGACTGCAATCTACACTGAACAAATTGTACAGTTTTAAATGCAAATTAAAGCTGTATAATATCCAAGATGTACAAATACATCCTACTTTTTCTGCGATATTTGCTTTGGCGTTGGCGTTGGTCGAAGCTCTTTCTGCGCGTTTGCCACTGCATAACAATATCCGCTAACGACGCTAGTAATAGGTGCTTTTCAACAAACAATCGAAATGCAATGTGATTGTCTTCAAAATGTTTTCTCATGTGATTCTTGAACTATACAAAATGTTTTTTCTGATGCTTTGGTTGTATCTCGCTTATTTGCAACTACTGATACTTATTCAACATTGACTTTTAAAATGTACTCGCCCTAGTGTTTAACTATGTAAGGCACTAGTCGGCTCTGCCGGCGTCGCCAGCAGGGCAACCATCAGTAATGTCCAGGATAAAATTATTGGTTCAGCCAACCAATCGAGTATCACCCTATGGATATCTGTGAAAATAGTAACATAGATTTAGAAATAATTTTCTAATCCAAATCTTGGCAAGATAACTATGGTGTGTTTACATCTTCATTCACAGGCATAAAAAGAACACCATCTTACCTTATCATTTAGCCTACACATATAAAGAATTTTACAATACGTTTCAACGGCATGCACAGCTCAAACAAACAACAGGAACACAGCAATCACATATTTTTTCGTTGTCCGCATGCCGACATTGTTGCTGTGCTGACAAGTCAGGGTTACCATATCTGAAAGGGCACAATTTCTGAGATATTTATGGCGGTCGCATTCACACTATTACCTACTCTTGAGTTTATTTGGTCTCCAATCAACCACAAAGATTTTTTTTGAGGTGGGCTTTTTCGAAGAGTTTGTTTTGCCCAAAGTGGTCTCGATACAAACGTAAAGACCTTGTTTATGTTTGACTAAAACACTTTTCAAATCTATGGTCGGCAGAATCAACGGCTTTTGCTGGCGGTATGATGTGCATGCCTGCGTTTTACAATTTTAAACCAACCCAAGTATTATGATGCAGAGTTAATCAAAAAATCACTCGTTTATAAAAGTCAGGCGTATTTCTACTATCTACATCAAAAATTGCAACAAATAAGTTCAAAAACGATGAAAAAACAGTTAAAACGTATCTTTATGGCAAATGAGGCCTAACAGCTTTTGTAAAGCAGATCAAGTATCAATCATTGTACGCGATTTGATACCAAGAACAACATTCTATCCCAGTGATTCTCCACCACTGTGCCGCTGCACTTTTGTGTGCCGCGAAATTATAAAAGTCTGCCGCCAAATTTTAGATATAAAATTTAAAATTATTATCATAAACTATTTTACACAGTGTGTTTTAGGTAAGTAAATAATTTTTAAACTTATCTTTTTCTATTTGTGCCACCAAATTTTGAAATCTTTAAAAGTGTGCCGCCAAATTTTGAAATCTTTAAAAGTGTGCCGCAACAAAAAAGGTTGAGAATCACTGGTCTATCCCAATATTTCGCAATGATATGTCATTTTTATTTAAATTTTTAATAAAATAAAATGGTTACAAAACTAATGGTGTGGAGAGTCGTTTAAACCAAATCTGATTGGAAACAATAAAACCTCAAGCAATTTTTGATTTGAATAGCGGTTAAAATATGACACATTTTGTTGATGGTCCAACCTCGTTAAACGTCAAACTACCGCATTAGTAGCGTCGATTACTTGAAGCAAAATACTGACAATCGGATAACGAGTGTTATTGTGTACTCGGTCTAAAAACTAGCTCTGACTGGCAAGAACTGGACATTGGGCACAAATGTACACAATGAATAGAAACTTTCTAATACGAGTTGATTTGTCCTTGAAGAAACATGTTCCAGTATAGATATGCGTTTTGACTATAAAAGATCATGCTTTATGTTTCGCACGATAACAAAAACTTTGTGCTGTATGAAAAAATTGAAGGCAAGAATGTTGCAAGTGGAGTCTCAATCTTCATGGCGTGTGTTTCAAAGACCTTTCAAACCAACTACCTATTGTTGGTAGCAGGTAACCGAGTTTTAACCGTTGCCGACCTAGAACATTGTCGTGTTTATTTTCTATGGATATTGACTATTATACGAATTAAAAACCTTATTTTGAATAAAAATATTATCAAGGAATTAACTAAATCTACTTCAGTTCTGCTGAACGCGAGAGAGTCAAGCTGTACATTAGCACATAAACAGTTTAGTCACAAATAACAAAATGCGATTTTAAGATCAAGTTGAGATTTGAACCACGACTTGTAAACGTATATTTGCAGTGCATCATCAAAGAACAATGTTATATGCCATTAATTGAGCAAAGCATAATTACTTCCTTCAGAACAACCTTAGGCTATTTTACATTTGTCAGTCACAGTGCCAAAGTTGAAAATTTTGCCTACTACAATGTGACCGCATATCCAAAATGATATGAAATAAAGTTGTGCCATAAATAATTGATAGAATAAAACATGCAAAATATTATTTATGCATAAAAGTGATGTTAACTCACTATCTTACAGACCTTCAAACAATTATTCAAAAACTCTGGCTGCAACGCGTTGATAAAAGTTCAGCCTAAATATTTCATTTCTGATTTTGAAGTCTGAAACTTGTTTTGAAGACATGCTTTGCGAAGAGCTTTTCGTGGTGCATCCAACAATGGCGGCGACATCGTGCCAACTAAAACTGTTTTGAAATGCTAACGGTTTCAGGTTTTAAGGAACCAAACAAAAATCCAAAATAATGCTTTATTAAACATAATCAAATTAACATAACAATAATTAACATAAACAAATCCACCGAAGCTTTTCGTCCCCTCACGGGGACTTCATCAGGGCTAAATAAAAGAAAAGAGAACAAACTTTTACTCTTAAATTTAATATGGTATTAAGATACTAGTCATTGATAATTCAGTTAGTAACGTTTTAGCACTGTACCGCTCAATGGAACACCTGTAAGAGCGACTTGGCTCCTTGTGAATAACCAAGTTTTATGTTAAGGGATGGCTTAAGGCGTTTGATTAGAAACGCTTCCATTAGTTCGGTTTCAGTGCTGAAACGGCACTTTTTCAGTAATGTAAAGTTTTGCTCTGCTGGTATTGTTTCTCTGCAGGCTTTGCACTGATCGCGATGGGATTTGATAGCGGAGTTAGATGAGCTTAAGTTATTGGAAAGATGGTTTTCAATTCTGACGAATAGTTGTCTAGTCGTCATACCGATGTATGACGTGTTCTTATCCCAAGAACAAGTATATTTATAGACGACATTCGAACAGAAAAGAGCGGGTAAAGGAAATTTAAGGTTAAAATAAGAGATTATTTTAAAAGTTTGATAAGCTACTTTTATATCAGTGCTCAGTCTGTCACGAAACAATGCAGCAAGGCGTTTACTAAATTTGATAGACGGGGTACCAATATATGGGAGGGTTAAATAAGGACTTAAGTTGGGGGTATTATTGGAAAAATCCGTAGGGGATTGTTGGTTCTGGTTTTTGAATTTAATCTTAAATTTTTCAATTACATTTAGGATGAAAGATGTTGGGTACCCGTTCTGTTTAAATAAAGAGATGATACGGGTAATTTCGGTTTTTAATAACGAATCATTTGAAGAGTATAAATAAGCACGATGTAGTAAGCAATTAATGAGGCCTCGTTTCCAAGATAAAGGTGCTATGCTGTCGAAATGTAATAGTACACCGGTGAAAGTTGGTTTACGGTATACACAGATATTGAATTCTCTGTCGTAAATCGTTAATTGGACATCTAGAAATGGTAGTGAGGGGCCTGAAGCCTCCTCACATGTGAACTGAAGGTTAGGGTGCTGGTTATTAAGCACTTCTAAGAACATTTGAACTTCAGTTGCGGAATTGAAGATGGCAAACACATCGTCCACGTAACGTACATAAAATGATGGAAAAAACGAAAGATGTTTATCAAAAATGTTCTTTTCGATCATTCCAAGAAACCAATTGGCTAGCGTAGGACCTAAAGGGTTTCCCATAGCTACACCATCGATTTGTGAAAATAATTTACCATTATGAATAAACATACCTTCTGTGCTAAGTTTTAAAAGTTTTTTAAAGATGTTTTGTGTAATTGGTTTCTTGGCTTGAAGAAAAGGTAATTTCGAGGCGACTTCATACGAGAATAGTTTATTGGCAATATCATCAATTACAAGATCGACTGGAACGTTAGTAAAGAGGCTAGTAACATCGAAACTCACTAATTTTGCATCATTGTTAGGTTTGAGTTCTTTAATCTTGTCAATAAAACTCGAAGTTGAAGATAGGGAATAACGATCAGGGATATAAGGTTTGATTAAGGAATCGAGCTTTCCTTAGGATTCCTTAATCGAGGAGCGATTTCTTAATCGAAGGAGCGATTCCTTAATCAAACCTTATATCCCTGATCGTTATTCCCTATCTTCAACTTCGAGTTTTATTGACAAGATTAAAGAACTCAAACCTAACAATGATGCAAAATTAGTGAGTTTCGATGTTACTAGCCTCTTTACTAACGTTCCAGTCGATCTTGTAATTGATGATATTGCCAATAAACTATTCTCGTATGAAGTCGCCTCGAAATTACCTTTTCTTCAAGCCAAGAAACCAATTACACAAAACATCTTTAAAAAACTTTTAAAACTTAGCACAGAAGGTATGTTTATTCATAATGGTAAATTATTTTCACAAATCGATGGTGTAGCTATGGGAAACCCTTTAGGTCCTACGCTAGCCAATTGGTTTCTTGGAATGATCGAAAAGAACATTTTTGATAAACATCTTTCGTTTTTTCCATCATTTTATGTACGTTACGTGGACGATGTGTTTGCCATCTTCAATTCCGCAACTGAAGTTCAAATGTTCTTAGAAGTGCTTAATAACCAGCACCCTAACCTTCAGTTCACATGTGAGGAGGCTTCAGGCCCCTCACTACCATTTCTAGATGTCCAATTAACGATTTACGACAGAGAATTCAATATCTGTGTATACCGTAAACCAACTTTCACCGGTGTACTATTACATTTCGACAGCATAGCACCTTTATCTTGGAAACGAGGCCTCATTAATTGCTTACTACATCGTGCTTATTTATACTCTTCAAATGATTTGTTATTAAAAACCGAAATTACCCGTATCATCTCTTTATTTAAACAGAACGGGTACCCAACATCTTTCATCCTAAATGTAATTGAAAAATTTAAGATTAAATTCAAAAACCAGAACCAACAATCCCCTACGGATTTTTCCAATAATACCCCCAACTTAAGTCCTTATTTAACCCTCCCATATATTGGTACCCCGTCTATCAAATTTAGTAAACGCCTTGCTGCATTGTTTCGTGACAGACTGAGCACTGATATAAAAGTAGCTTATCAAACTTTTAAAATAATCTCTTATTTTAACCTTAAATTTCCTTTACCCGCTCTTTTCTGTTCGAATGTCGTCTATAAATATACTTGTTCTTGGGATAAGAACACGTCATACATCGGTATGACGACTAGACAACTATTCGTCAGAATTGAAAACCATCTTTCCAATAACTTAAGCTCATCTAACTCCGCTATCAAATCCCATCGCGATCAGTGCAAAGCCTGCAGAGAAACAATACCAGCAGAGCAAAACTTTACATTACTGAAAAAGTGCCGTTTCAGCACTGAAACCGAACTAATGGAAGCGTTTCTAATCAAACGCCTTAAGCCATCCCTTAACATAAAACTTGGTTATTCACAAGGAGCCAAGTCGCTCTTACAGGTGTTCCATTGAGCGGTACAGTGCTAAAACGTTACTAACTGAATTATCAATGACTAGTATCTTAATACCATATTAAATTTAAGAGTAAAAGTTTGTTCTCTTTTCTTTTATTTAGCCCTGATGAAGTCCCCGTGAGGGGACGAAAAGCTTCGGTGGATTTGTTTATGTTAATTATTGTTATGTTAATTTGATTATGTTTAATAAAGCATTATTTTGGATTTTTGTTTGGTTCCTTAAAACCTGGAAGAAAAGTTCCCCCCTATCCGAAATTTACTAACGGTTTCAAAAGTAAAATCGTCTTTATTTTTGCTTTTTCTCATTTGATTTGATATTACTAGGAATGAGTACTACACGATAAGCTTCGATTAATTAGTTTTGTTCAAAGCTATTTTGAACTTCATCCTACTACAAGGCAATAATCTCAAAAAAATGAAAAGATAGTCGATTGTACTCAAATCGAATTTTGCTTCATCTGAATAACCATGCATTTGTAGCAGTTATTACCTGACAAATACCACAATGAGGACAAGTTTGAATCATAAGTTGATTACAAGAGGTTCATGATGATCTTGAAATACATGATAAACAACAGAAAATCGGATTCGACTGCAAGTGACATTAATTCGATTAGGAAATTATGGAGGTGTTGATTTTATGAAGTTTGGACATATTTTAACACCCTTGTGATAGATCCTTCAACAACAACTCCACACACCAAATAACATCAAAACAGAAATGTATTTTTAACTAAATAAAAAACTGTTTTCGATCTTTGTCAGTGTTAATATTCGGACAAACAATTTCAAGCTGGCAGACATGATGTTGCTTACATAAAAGACATGAAGAAAAAAGCATTTCTACACCGAATGTTCAGCTATCATGACGGTATAGTGCAATGTGGCCAGGTAAAAATTGTAAGGTTTTATGAATACTTGCATTTCTGAATTAAAATCGTTTTATATAGACACAATGCTCTTATAATGCTAAAAAAACGTATTTGCAAGTAAGAACTGATAGAATTTATTACCATTTTCTCACTTGATTCAGATCTTTGTAATTAGTAGTGTTGTGTTTTAAGTTTAATATTCGGCAGCATTAAAATTACTAAGTTTCAAAGGTGGAGCTTAGCTTGGAAGTAAACCTGTAATGAACATTTATCACTAACATAATGTATTATCCCTTTGTAAAAGTAAGGTTCTAAACAAGTGACAAGCAGCACATCGGAATCAAAGTTAAAACAGAATAATTAGCAATTCTAAACTTAATCAGTGAACTACAAACTTTTAAAGCAAGTGCTTCCGCCATTTTAATTCTGAACGGTTTAAATTACACAATACACATAAAAAGCGTTAAATTGCACAAGCACCTCATACCAGTTTCCTCGTAATTTACACGAATAATGTTACAGAAACTTCTGGACTAATATCCCGTCTATCACTGTCTTCTAAAATCACGCTTACTACAGATTCCATTGGCAGTATATACTCGAAATAAATTCAAAGCGAGAGGGTCACGTAGGTGATAGTTAAATTGAAGGATAAAGGATACGATATGGTACGGTATAATGCGGTATGGTTTTCAGTAAAATAATTAACAGACATAGCACAAATGCACTACCGTAAATTCACTGAAGCAGTCACCTACTATAGCTTGACCGGAAAATCAGACTCAAAACGATCAAACAGTATTCGTAAGCGTTAAGATGATAGTAGCTTAGAAGTAAATCAAACAGTAATTCATTCAAATTCCAAACTGACCACAGTGCAGCAACGGTCAGCTATATTAGTGAGATAACAATGACTAAACAACAAAACTTGCCAGCGGTAAAAACGTGGTCAGAAAAGGCTACAACGCTATCTAGAAATCAATTATTAAACGGCGAGGCTTGCGGGAAACAACTCCAAATAAGGATATATCGGACAAAGTGAACATAAAGCTAAGCGGTAAACAAGAGAAACCAAGTTCGAAGCTCATGACGACTTGAAAGGTAATACTAGCTGTAACAAGTGATTTAGCACAAGCAGAACCACATGATTGAATCGGAGTAGTTTCCCGATTCAATTCTTAGATGCGTTAGAAATATATATCAAATAGATGACTGATTGACATGCACCAAATAATCATGACAAGAAAAAGACAATTCAAAGTTCCTTCTTTTATTGCTCTTTTATTTATTGTTGTTTGTTTAAGGAAAATATTTATCGGTTATACGAGTACTTCATTATGTTTAGACCAGCTTCGCAGTTACAATACTGTTGGTATATTGTATTTTTATCACAAACAGTGCAATCAAGCAGGGAAATCGCTGTATCGGTACACTGTTTTCTCAATTGCTCAACAACGTAGCCAACGTAGAGTTTGAACTCACAGCCATTGTCACCTTGAATTGCACTCAAACCTACTTGAACAAGTTGCCAGGTCTAAGACTTTGTTTTCAATTTGTTCAATTTCTCCTCCCATTCAACAAATTTTCAAATACGATTTTGATAGATCTACATATTATTGGTACAGTGTTGATTGGAATTTCAAGTAGTCCCGTGACTGAATCAGACATTAATGTTGATGCCAATTTTTTTGTCTGCACGTGATTCTTTAAATGAATATAGCAACACTGGCTCCAGCTTTTGAGAAATCATTTGTCAACTTATGTAAGTTATTCACTACTGTGTCCAAACAAGTCATGATTAAAACATCAGACATTATTTACATTTATCAAATGAATTTCCCAATAAGGTTTCCATAGACTGACGTAATTGTCTCATTTCTGATGCAATGTTTTAGTATGTAGATGACCAAGAAATTAGGACTGGGAAAACACTTTGTTCGCGCAAGAGTAAGAAATTTAATTAATCGTAATTGTGCATACACAATTTGCAAACAACATTAGCGATGTTGATAGTTAGGAAATAAACTTGCGACCATAGAAGAACCAACAACCAGCGGACCACATTACAAATTGTGGCATCCATATTTCCATCACAAGCTGTACAGAGCATCTATCTTGAGTTTTACCGAGCTTTTTTCTGTTTTTAATACACCGGTAATCAGAGAAAGATAGCAGCGCTCTTTTCGTTTCGTAGCGGAGACGACCATTACAGCATTCTGTTGTTTGCTATCGACGAATGCGTTTCCTTTGTGAAATGGGTTTATTATTTCAACTCTTTTCTGCCAACGTCATATATTTTGTGTTTTGATTTCTTTTATATTGAGTGAACTTTCTCAAATATGATGGCCCTATTTCTAAACTTAGTTTAATTTTATTTAGGTTGCTATGTCTTAGAACGGTGTATTGAGTAATCAGCTTGATATGTAAACTACAATATGGTGGGGAAATTATGTTTCGTTTGTATTTTAAATTATAATCGAATCAGCCTACTCTGCTGGTGTTGCCCACGAGTCCTCCATCAGTAACGTTGGAGTTGGGAAAATAGGTTCAGTCGGCGTTGCCGGCTTCACCCAATAGGTAGCTGTGAGAAGAGTAATCTAAAGTTAATGCTTTTCTTGCACGTCTGATTCTCGTTTGTAAATGAAGTGTGCTTTAAAAAGTGATCGAGTCAAAAATATTATGAACAGTGAAGAATAGCTTTTATTCTCATAAAACCGATCACTTTATTCCTTTGAAATAGTTGGCGACGAATAGACAAGTAAAGTTAAACTAGTGGGATATTTGCTCCAAATGAGAATATCCTTTCAAAAATACAAAAAGTTGAGTATTAAGTAGTAGGCCTATTTCACGATTTGGTGTGCTCCGTTTCGTACTTAAACTTGTGGCTTCAAGTCACAAGTTGATGAGCTATGTTCATCACTTACGCGTAGCCATGACAGCAAACGATACCTTGCTTTATCCTGATTTTGGATCTGTGGAGAGCATTTCTGCCATTAAGTCATTTTCAAGCAAAAATAGCAGAAATTTCATCGATGCAGTGCGATTTTCCACAGTGACGTTGTTTTCTTTTGATGTTTGTTCAAACTTTCTGAATTCCTTACTGGCTACACATTGTATTCTCTGCTTAGGCCTACTCAGAGCAGTTAATAGGAATCTTGTTTTTTCCTCAGATTTGCAACTTTGATCCCAGTAACTCCATGAAAATATTATCAGGCAAAACAGCAAAAAGTTTCTCTCAAGTATAGTGCGATATTGCCCCCAGCAGGGCTTGCCATTATCTATGCCGAGGTCAAAAACATTGGTTCGGGCAGCTGCGACGCCTTCATCGAGCAAACATTTGTGAGAGCAGCAACCAGAAGTTGTAGTAAATGGAGGCCACAGTTTCTATACCCGTGCTGATGATCATCTTACTCTATTTATCAAGACTGGTAATACTCACAAACGATGTATGATTTCACAGTGTATTGTTTGTTCTTTCCTAAAAGTAGGGGGGAGAAACAAAGCCAAAAATGGTCGTTGCTTTCACAATTACATATGTGAAATACTTAGTAGTGCGCCTATTTCTCGACTTGGCTCGTTTCCCTATACATATATATTTGTGAAGCACATGTAGTTAAGTAATTGCAATGGCAAGGCTCCCACTATTAATGCCGAGATTAAGAATATCGATTCAGCCCGCTGCACCGCTTCACCCAGTGGGTAGTGGTGAGAAAAGTAATGAAAGGTTGATGTTCTTTTGACATAGCCAACTCTCGTTCCTAAAACAAAAAAAACGTTTTTTAAAAGGGATTGAAGTGGATAGACATTATGGGTGGTCAAGCACAGCCGCTATATTTTCTAAAGATTTTGAACTACTCAACAGTGTCTTATATGCCCTGTTTGCAGCATAGACGTACCTATGGACTGGAATCGCTTACCATTGAAACAGCAAATAGTTTCACACATTTCTATCCGTTCATTTCATCACTTACATGGAAGCACAAACTTTAAAGTTGTGGAAGGGCACCAAAATGATTGTAGTATATCTTCAGGAATAAGCTATCAAGTTGGTCACCGACAAGTAGATAGAGGCTTTGAATAAAGCATAGCTTAGATCAGCGGTTCTCAATTGGGGTGCGAGAAGGAACATCTTGGGGTGCGAGCTTTTCTTCTCTGACTATTGATATCGGCGATGGTAATACAAAAAACATTACAGCAAATGGTGCAAGGGGTGCAAAAGTGATTTTTCCATAAGGACGGAGTGCGGGCTTCAAAATGAATTGAGAACCGCTGGCTTAGATCGTCACATTTCGGGGACCTACATTGGGTCCACTGTAGAGATGGTCTGTTAGTACTTTGCGAAGCAATATCACTCGTGAATGGGTGGTGGCTGTCGCAGGTGCTTACATACTGGTTACGAATTTTCGTAATTGTACGTCTATTTGTATGACCTAACATATCTGGCTGCTCGTATATTGCTAAGTCTTGGCATGCTGGGGAAAAAGCAAACTTACCCAAAGCAAACTTTTAGAATCAGAATATTGCAATAAGTTTGGTTATGGTTTAAAAATGCAATCCATGTACCACGTTTTTGAACTAAAATGCATACAATTTTTGTGATTCCTGTGAGATTTCACATAAAAAATTGTCAATTTGTTCGAATTTGCTACATTTGAATAATGTGTCTTAAAGGTTAAAATTAGTGAAATGAGATTAGGCAGTCTCTGTCAAAAAACATTATCCGTTGAGTAAAGCCGACAACGCCGGCTGAGCCATTAGTCCTAACTCTGGCATTACTGATGGAGGCCCTGTGGGCTATGCTGGCAGAGCCAGCTAGCCTATACTACAAAGTAGAGTGTCTTCTGTTTGTAGAAACGTTTGTGCGTTTGCTTTAGCTCCAAACCACAGGCTATGTAAACATGAGCTTGACAAGATCAGCTACTGCCTAGGGGTAAGTGTCATGAATGCATTTGTGACGGCGTCATTGGACAAAAAGATAACTTTTTACACTTTGTATTTCTTGACAGAGAAAAACGGAAAAGCTAGCTCCCGGCTTACCACCGGGCAAAATTTTCACCCCTTTAGGGATTAAGATGACGTCACAATTAGAACTTGATTTTACATTTTGTATTCTTCGTTTTCTCAAGAAATCGTCACCGTAGAATGATAGCTACAGCTTTTTTGCGGAAATTGATATAATGCTTCTGATAACAAAACAAAAATTTAGCATCTTGGGCTTTTTTGACAACGCAAATAGCAATTCTTTTTAAAGGATTGTTTCAAGTTTTAACAGATTTTTCCCATTTTTACTTGAACTTTTCAATAAGCCTCGGTGATGTCGTAATGCTGTCTGCTGTAGTTATATTGGAGACAGCAGATGGCGACGGTAAGTTGATGATATGCTGTTTGTCAAGTACAATGATATATTACAGTATTGACATACCGATATAAATCTGCTTTTTTTTTTAATTTAAATACCTTCGTATACTACATTTCGAAGAAACCTTATTCTTCAAAAAAAGCAGTTACTATAAGAATTATGGGTCCTTACGTATTATCGGGAGGACCTTTGATTTTTAATGTTATTTTATTTAAAAGAAAGGCAGTGTACACTGAAGGGTCAGGCCCGGTATGTAAATGTACGGGGCAGTGTACACTGGAAGGGAGTATTTTATTGTTTTAACCGTTTCAATAAATAATTTACTTCAATTTTTGAGTCGTGTTTTTAAAGGTCCTCCCGTTAATACGTAAGTACCGAATTATGTTATGCTGACCAACTTGGTGATTAAGAAGTTAGAAGATGTTTCCTGTGTTTGACAAATGGCTGTGGTAATGCAGGGGCGATTGCAATAAGGTGTCACAATTGCCCTGGTTTTATATCTTAGTTTAACTTCTTGCCTTTTATCAGAATGATTGGAAAAAGAAAACTTTCGACACAAAGCTTGCGTAATCTGCAGCAAGCAATTAAGTCAGTAACGAAACAAGTACAATATCTGAGAAGTGCTGCATCCAAATTTGAGATATGCCATTTTACCACAAATCAATATGTTTAAAAGATTAAACAGATTTCAAGGGACTCTTGAATTCAGCCTGCCTATAGCCCACATACCAGAATGCGTCTTTTTAAACAAGAAAAATTCTTACAAGTTGTGCCATGCAAGCTTGTGAAGTATGTTAAGGCCTATCACTTCAAGGATTTGGAAGACTTGCATACTATTTCGATAAGAAGTGTGATCTTAAGCTTGATGACAAATTGAGAAATTTCAATGGCAGATCAGGATTAGTTTGCCACATTTCTAAAACGCAATCCCTCACTAGCAGTTCGAAAACGCCAAGTAACCAGTTTGGAACAAGCTATGGCTTGATAATTGAACAAGGTTCTAAGTTTCAAACTTCAAAAACAAAGATCTTCAACTTTACATAACACTCCGCCCTTGTCCTACCAAAAAATTGTTTCGTTGTGGTTGGGACATTTCAATTTTTGTTTTTAGTTTATTTTAAGAAAACGTAAATAGAATAGCCTACTAAACATAAACAAGAAATGTTTTATTTGCCGGGATACAAGATAGTAACAATTGCTCCACTCTAAGGTTACAGTTGCTCCTCATAAGAGACAATTGTAACACTCACAAAGATATTTTCAAACGGCAATATTTTCTTGATTGATGAATATAGGTCACAAAATTCAAAATTGAAAGAAAAAAATAGCAATATTTTATTATTTACCGTTACGTGTTTAGGAGAATAAGGCAAAACTGTTGGCACAAGCTTAATTTTCATAAGTTTGTTACAATCGCTCTCGGTCTCCTTTAGGGAGGTCGACATTTGGGGCATTTTGGCGCCCACCTATCACTTTTAATTTCTGTCCATTTCGACACTCAGGAAAAAAATGGGTGAATATTTGCAAGTGACAGACTGTTTCTATGCAAGACTAATCTTGATTTTAAATTACGGAGGCCGGGTTTGGGGGGCAAAATCAGATGTCGTGAAATCGTAAGTTTAGGGAAAAATCGTGATGAAGCAACAAGCCTATCACTTTGTAAAGTTTGACCAAAACTAAACATTTTTTCTTGAAAATAACTTCATGGGCCGACTGGAAAAAAATGCAAAATTTTGGGGGCAGACATGGCTTCTTTTCTTGCTATGCCGAAACTTAGTTAAACAAGAAAGCCACAGAACTTAATGTCACAAATATAAATACATAGGGGCACGCGCCAAATCGAGAAGTAGGCGCACTACTAAATGCTTCATATCTATAATTCTGTTGCCCCATGCACGAACCTGATAAGCCACATTTTCTACAAAAATGAGTTAGCATCCTGACCCCACTGCCTTTGCTTTTACTTTATATTTGATTCACAAATTTTTTTCAGCGATTAAAATTGAGTGAGTAAAATGTTTCCAAATATTGCTGATACAGTGTTCCCTCGCTACTTCGCGGATTGGCTGCGTATCACATTGCTGATTGTCTGCGCATAATCACACCATTTTCGTGCACCTTGTTAACTGTGTCTCGTATACCTTAGGGTTGTAAGTGTTGTACAGTACATTATTTGTGATTGCAGTACTGTACTGTTAACCCTTGCACTGACAGTATCGGATTGTGTTGAGAATAAACAAAACAGAAAACATGTCTAATTTTCCGTGTTCTTTATCCTTCAGTTTTCAGAAGAGTAAGCGTTCATGTACTGTATACCTATATTACCCCAAAGGCGCCGGGAATTCTATAAAGCCGCCACTTCGCGATTTTTCACTTATCGCGGTGGGGCCAGGAACGCATTAACCGCGATAAGCGAGGGAGCACTGTATTCCATTTCCCATTTTCTGTGCATAAACCTGATCACCCACAAATCAAGATGGCGGTTCTTTTGCAAAGTGCTGCAGGAAGACCTAAAAGAACGCGTAAACTTCCGCTAAATGCTGTACTAGAGCTAGTTGATAATAGTAAGTTTATGATTCTCTGAAATTATACCTCTTGGCATGATATGTGCTGAAAGTGTGTTGCATGTTTGATGTATTTGCTGTAAAAAGTGCTGGTCTAAGTGGTTCTGTCTCTGATCGTGCTGAATTGTCTGGACTTCTAGATCTACCTCGGAATAAGGATGCTCCATTTAAGGATATTTTTGCAATGGAACCTTGGTTCAGTCTAAGTAAGGATATAAATAGAAGGTGTATTTCGTCAAAAATCAAAATGGGGTCTCAAATTAGCTGTAGAAACAGATCGACATAAGAGAATATCAATACATACCGGCTCTAGGACACTTACCCCCCCCCCCCCCGCAGACACTTACCCCGGTCATATACATCCGGTTAGGGTTAAGGTTAGGCACTCTAACCCTAACCTTAACCCAAGAAACCGAGGGTAACTGTCCTGATACCATACATACTAGCCGACAGATTGCACTCAATGTGATTAGAATAAGAAGGAAATGAGTACCATTTTTTAATCGACTGCTCTGTTGGTCAGGTTGATGGAGAGTATTATAGTTTCATCTCAGTTAGATTTGTGATTTAAGGAAAGTGGCGACACATCTAAATTTAGATTTTTGATGATGGATGGTAATTGTTTTAATATTTTGAGTCACTTTTTCACCTATTTAAAAGCATTATCTTTAAAGCTCATTAATGTCAACTGGCCACATTAATTATAACAAATCAGATGATGTTGATGTGATCTTTCAACATGGGAGTCATGCACCAGCTTGCTCATTCGTCAGCGTTTTAAGGTAACTGTTAAGAGTGTTGATGATTTTCCTCTTTCTTTCTTCGTATTGATACATATACGAAAGTTATACCTCATACTTATGCAAGTACTTCTAATTTTCCGTATTCTTTAGAACGCTAGTGTTGCGTTAGCGTTTGCTTTAGCGCCGCTATTGTTGTTGTGAACTAGCGACAACATTTGCGGGCTTTACTTTTTGTGCACAATAGCGTTAGAGGAAGCTGCGCTAATTTTTTCAAAAGCAGTTGCCGCTAGCGCTAAGCCGGCTTATTGTCAAAACACAAATTCTTCTTCTTCTTTTTTTGGCTACTTCCCGATTAACGGTCGCCACAGCAGAAATCTGCATTTTTGTAACATGGCATTTTTGTTTTTATGGTAGGATGCCCTTCCTGCCACCAACCATCCCTTAGGAACGAAAACTGGGCCACCTGTCTTTCGCATAAAGGTGAAAGCGTCCCGTTTAGTGCCTTGCCCAACGACACAACAAGCAAACTTGTCGGCTTGTTCTCCACAACTTCCTCTAAATGCCGAGCGCGAAGCAGGGAGGCTGTGAATGCCCTTTTTAAAAGTCTTTTGGTATGACTCGATAAGGGAAATATACCCCAGGTCTACCGACAGCCAAACGGACGCTCTAACCACTACACCATCGCACAAATATTGTCTCGAAAGTGCAAAACGTTCATAAATCACAGGCTGCCACAGAGCATCTTCCGAAGTCGAATTTTTATAAAGAACGTTTGCGGAGAAGTCACGATCAGACAGCAGCAGTAAAAAGCTACTAGACAATTTTTTCACGGTGTAACACAGGTCTCAAAGCAAATCGATTGCTATGTTGCTCTCTAATGCGACGTTAAACGGGTTATTTGTGAAATACAACACCGCCATACTTTCCAGGGCAACAGTGGAACGCCTGTTTTCATTAGGGAAAGATGTGCTAAAGCAAAAGCAATCTGGACTTAGCGATCATTGGTAGATATATTTGATGGGGCAAGTGAAGCACTTGCCTCAAGCCTCCCCATTTTGAGGGGCCCTTTTTATGGCTTTACAAATTGTCATAAAACTTTATTAGCCATTGGAAAAGAATATACTTCTACGTTCGAACTATTTTTTATCATCCTGAAACTTCTAAGCTTGAAATTAAAGGCGCTAAGCACAATAGTTTTTGAAGATAGCGTAATAAACGCAAAATCAAAGAAACAGAAAATGTTGAAAACGAGAAAGCACAATGTCGGTATGAAAATTGAAAAAACGTTTTCCATTTAATATTTTTTTGCCATATTTATCCTTAATTCACGCGAAAGCGAATTGTATCGCTATATTTTGGACGGGACGTCGCACTCGCTTGGAAGTTGCCACTTCCGAGGTGTTTGGCCACTTGTCTTCCACATAATGGTGGGGGCGTTCCGTTCCGTTCTTAAGCAAGTTCCTTGCTTAAGGACAGAACAAGCAAACTTGCCGGCCGACTTGTTCTCCACAACCTGCCCTAAATGTCAAGCGCCAAGCAGGAAAGCTGTGAATACCATTTTTTAAAGTCTTTCGATATGAAGCAGACGCTCTAACCACTAAGCCATCGCGTCGGTTCCTTCGTAAACTCTGATAATGGCTATTTAATCGCAAACCGAAGAACAAGCAAATCTAGTACAAATAGGAATCAGGGAGAAAAAAGTTTATAGTCAAATGAAATCGTTCAAGTCTGCCTCTCTAGGATGTTTTGTACGAGAGTTTTTATTATCCAATAGTTTATGAAAACCGGAAAATATAGGAGAAAATCCCGGAATTCTGGAAAGAAACCGGAAATTTTAATCCTAACACACAAAAAGCAAAACATCTAAAATCGACATGGCAAAACTGAACAAAGACTTCCTTCAGCCATGTTTATTATAATAGCTGCGAAAAAACTTAAAATCATTGACAGATTTGCTTCCTAACCGTAAACAGATTTTGATGATGTGCAAGCCCGCAGCAGCAAAAGCATGTTCTGGTTCAACTGAGGTAACCGGAATGTTCAGTAAAGCTTTGTAAAATTTCTTTGTCTTTTTAACGAAAATGATAAATTAAATTTAAAGTAATGTTTTGTTTGTTGATATAATGGTTATTTTACCAATGATTGCTTTCAATGCGGAAAATGCCGGGAATTTTGTTGGCAGTACCGGAAAAAGAGAAATAGAAATAGGCACTAAGTTCCGGGAATTACCAATACCGGGATCCTGGTTTTCATTTCCCATTTTGTATTGGATTTGTGCTGTCCATATTTGGAGAAATATTTTTGAATTTCAATGAAGTTGGAGCTTTTCTTATTTATTTACATTTATATCTTGGTTATTGTTAAGTTCACAAAAAAGCACCGAAGTTATTTTCCAAACTTTTATTAAACCTAGGGTTGCCTTACCGAGCAGGGTAGCTGGAAGTCTTTCAACGTAGGTCTGTTACTTCTTTGTCAAGTAAAAAGTTTTAGTTAAATGGAATAACCATAGACACGCTTGGAAAAAATTTGATATTTCGACCCAAAACGATAGTACCGCTCTCCTGCAACATTATAAATCTAATCACAACCTTTTGTTGTCTTCCCGCCCTAATTCGTCGCGGTGTTTTTCTGTTATCTTTGTTGAAGAACCCACCGTTTGATATGTTATATACGGTATATGTGAAAATAAATGATTTCATATACTTGAAGCTTCTATAAATCTACAAATTATGATTTTGCCAGCTGTCAAATGATTTATGTCGTATATCCCTTATCATTTTTCTTGTTTATGACGTAACACTTGTATCATAATTTTTTGGTGTCCTACATCTTATTACTTAATAACTAGGTATGAGTGAGCAACAAGTTGTTTTTTTTTTCTTTTTTATGTCTTCAGTTTAGTGCAATATCGCATGTTGATTTTAGTCGAGGAAAAGCATAGTGCCATGTTTTCTTCCAATGCGTGGTTAGGTAGCCTCGTAAGTTTATTCCCCGTTTCTAAGTAGTTACATATAAATTTAGGAAATATTTTTACCTAGTTTTGAGTTACCAATTTTTATACTTCATCCAGTGTAAGATAGTTAGTTCTGCTTTCCTTTTTAATAAATTATAACTGCGGTAAGTTGGTTTATGCATATTGTTTTTTCGTTTTTAAAAAAAAATTGAAAATGCCAGTATGAAGGCAAAATTGATTTTTCTAATAATAAATAAGCTAAGCTGATCTAGCGAATCATGATTTTATCTCTCTAACCTAAACACACATATGTTTGAAGCGTTTCCAATGTAAGACATTTTCATTTCTGACGTATTGCAATTACTGCAGTATTTGCTAGCAGGGATGTGGAAGGGGTTATTTTTTAATCGCTTCCGCTTCCACACCTATTGCTTCCGCTTCCACTAACAAAAAAAGAGAAAGCAACCGTTGACAACTTTTTTTTAAACTTTTGTGGCTTTGTAGCCTGCCTTTTTCTACACTTCATCATTTTGTAAAGACAAAAACCTCATTTACTGCTATTACTTTACCTGCTTTGCTTGAGCTTATTGTTCCAAACTACTCTGTGTTTCTTTTTCTTAGAGATAAGAATTCGTATTGAATGTAGAACAGTACTTTCCAATCTTTTTGTTATCGCTGAACCTTTAATGTACTTTTGCGTTTGTCACGGAACGCCCACTAACAAAAATTTAGAAATCACAAATTGTTTGAAAGAAAATCAAATATGTCGTTATTACAATTCAAAAAACAATTAAGTACTTCAACAAATAAACAGTTATTACAAGTTCCTTCACTACTTACAACCACTCTTACAACAGCTAACTTAATGCTTCTCAGATTTAAACCGTATGACCACATATTACAGCTCTCGACAATAACCTGTCGTCACAAAAAATTACACCGTATCGCGCTGATTTTCCCTCAACCAATTCTGACTTTGAGTCAACTTTAACTCTAATCATAATTACGGACTCTCTGTCCGTTCCCAAAACACGTATTGACTCCGATCTTTTTGGATAGTGAAGTGCGAAATTTCTGTCGTATATATAGTATATACATGTAAAGCGAGCAAAATTGAATTGCATCAATCAACAGCCGCCTCAACGTGGTGTTGCGGTCCCCAACCCCGTTTGGGTTGGGTTAAAATGGCTGTTGGCCTTCCCGAGGGTCCCAGTTACCCCGGGCACTCCCCTTACACAAACCATTTTTGCGCCATGCAGCCCCCTGAACGACCGCAGAAGGGTAGCACGCAGCTTCTTTAAAATCAGCCTGTCTTCTCTCTTCTCCTGCCTTTCTCTTGTCCGTCTTCTAATTCTTCTCCTTCTCCTGATGAGCGGCAAAATTCATCCTAACCCTTGTCCCGTCTTTCCCTGTTCAAGGAACGCTGGAAATGTGACCTGGCGGGGTAGTTCAGTGCAATGCTGCACATGCTCTATTTGGTTTCATTTAAAGTGCTTACTACTCTCCTTTTCTAGATTGGTAACTCTTAGCAGTTCTCACTCCTGGAGCTTCTCTCCCTGCTGCGTTCCTGCTTTTTTGGAGATTCCACACCTACCAGCACGGTGGCTTCTTCGTCGGACTTCTCCAGCTGGTATACCTCCACTGCTAAGTCTGGCCTATCTGGCTCCCTTCTGTATTTGCAGTATTTTTGAAACAAATAAATAATTAATATTTTTGAAACAAATAAATGAAGTATTTTTGAAACAAGTAAAAAATCTAATGAAGTCGAATGGCCAGTAGTAGTGGCAACTTAGAATCGTATTAGAACTCAACTTGCTTTTTGTTTAACTGTAAAGATTTTGTGATGACTGGCGACTAAAACTAAATCAACTCATCAGACATTATCAATCATTAATATATTGATCGTCGTTTACTATTGTTAAAATACAAATAAATTCAACATTGTGACATTATAATAACATATGATGTATCATTTGGCAAACTGCAGACAGTGACACTGTTTCGACCTATCAGGTCTCTTCAGTGCAGTTGGTGACCAATAAGAAGCTAGAGGCTTTTAATAAAGCATAGCTTAGACCGTCACACTTGTGGGACCAAATACTAGGTCCACAGTAGTGGATGGTCTGTCAACCTCTGCGAAGCTGTATCACTCGTGAATGAGTGGCGGTTGTCGCAGGTGCACTACGTCTAACAACTGCTAGAACAATAGTGCTGTCACAGCCGAGTGGTCACAAGGTCTTACATACATAGTAATGCAAGAGGCCTAATCACTGTCTAGTCACTGTCTGCAGTTTGCTAAGTGCACCGCTGGCCTCTTGCATTACTATACATGTATCATTTATATTTACAACTAATGAGACATTGTCAACATAATTGGTCCAATCTCATATGCAAAAATGCTACATTTTGTTGAATAATTGGTGTCATTTAATGATCAGTAATATCAAGAACAGTATCACTGTAACAAGAAATTTAATACTTGAATTTTTGTAATTAATGATACAAATAACGAGCTTTTATTTTAAGTTTTGCTGTATAAAAGTTGATATTAAAATAAGATGTTTTCTTTAAATCGGGAAAAAACTCGTCTTCAGCTATTATAGTTAGGCTATCTAAAATCCAACATCAATTTTTGTGGCCTCCATAATATCAAAATTGCCTATCCCTGCGTACGGAATAACACATAATGGGAATACAAGATGAGTACATTAAGTTTTGCCTTCAAAAATTGATTCCGAAAAAATAATCTTTGCTTTTTGTACAACGAGAAATAAAAGCATATTTTAACGATTAGTTTTGATGAAAAGCAGAAAGTTTTAAATTCAAAATATAGATTTCAAGTAAAATGTCTTTACTTTCACATTAACAGAAAAACCCTCAGTTTGTCTTACTGGCGGAGATAAACGAAATAAATTTATAACATGGCCTTCAATTGGGAAAATCTTATGCACCCTTGATTTATACCAACCAATTAAACAACATTCATTGACTTGTAATTAGATATATCGTGCGCGATTTATTCGATAATTATTGTTCAACTTTTTTGCTAAGTATGAGCTCGAACTTCACCCCCAGCTTCGATTTTAACAAGATCGGAGACGTAAAATCGAAACGAAGTTAATCCTCGTCATGCAACAATACCGATAAGGATGAACTGTAATCATTTCTACAACTAATCAAATCGATCTACGAGGCTGGTTTAGCAACTTCTTGTAGCGGATTGTAGCGTTGATAAATCAGAGAAGAATTTAGGAATATCTTTTCGAGAGACTTTGAATCAGTAAAATAAAAAGTTCCGAGATATTGGGAAGAAGTAATTTTCAACACATTTTTTTACATTTCAGAAAATGAAATCCTTTTTATCTCTCTAAACAAGACTCAGTATACTGCCATTGACATTAAAAGAGCTTTTCACAAAGACCTCTACGTGGCCAATTAACATTTGGGCCGTCATGCACAAGTCCAACGTTAGAGGAAGCGGGATTTCCAGCCAAAGCGAGATAGTTTTCTCTTCTTCCACCAGTTGGTTCTCCACTATCCCAATTTAATTCAGAACTGGTTGCAGGCTCACCATTCACCCAGATCCAAGATCCTTCTGATACAACATCACTTGCACCGACCCAAAAATAATCTTCGTTAATGAACAGATTTCGGATCAGAGTTTTTCTATTTTTTAACGTTTTCACTCCATGTACTGCCAATTCGCCTCCCCACATTTGGCAACATTGCCGACTCTCCTGCCATGATTGACGACCAGGGGTGACCTGATAAACATAGAAATGAGGGTCAACATACAGTATTGTGCTTCCTGCTGCTATTAGACGCAGATTTTTTCTGGTTTTATTTTTTAAATCTTCAACTTTCTGAGAGAGGGAATTCAATTGATCTCGGAGCAAGTTGATTTGTCGATCATCTGGAACTCCAGGCTCTCCCTTTTCACCGGGGTTTCCCCGTGACCCAACTTGACCTTTTGGGCCCCGTTTGCCCGGAGAGCCCGGTAGAGCTCTTTGGGGCGGTAGTGGGCTTTGTTGATTCCATGCGTCATCGGTTATCGAACATGTGATGTGCTTTTGAGCACAACAAACTGCGGCCAAAACTATGATGCAAACAATCTGCAGCTTAAACATCGCGCTTTATTCTGTTCTGGAATCTCTCGACGCTTGTTTATATACAGCTACGCAATTGATGCGGCTGAATAAAAAGCATTTTTTTGGTAAAACTTTTACTGCAATTATTGTCATGAATGGACCAATAACAATTTTTACATAGCTGCGATTTTATTGCCACTTTTACGATTTGCTAAAAGCAGCTTTTTCTTCAAAATATTTACACTGAAACTTTGTAATGTATTTGACTTTTAATTGAGAATATCTAAGCCAACATTGTTCTTAGTATCTCAAGTAAACAAGAAACGTTTGAATTGATAAACTTTAACAATTTTAATTATGTTTATGTCATTCGAAATTTTTCCACCGCATTTCTTAATTTCAAGCCTTGTTCAAATTTTATTAAAAATTGTTATAAATTTCGTAAAGGGAGGAGTTCTCTATCAATTTTTGTGTTGTCAAACAGTCAGGCTTGTCAGTGATACTGCTTTGTTGAACATAACAATCAATATAAAAATCCAAAAATATATCACCGAAGCTTTCCCCCGTTAGGGAAACTTTATCAGGGCCATTTTCTTGAATCAATAAATACCAGCTTCTGAAACCAAATGATATTTCTATTATGTGAAACCAAACAATACTTTACAAAACCACGTCCGGTAAAAAATATAGGTTTAGTGTTTTGGAAATTAATCAGTCAATGGAAACGTGCAGAAATGATTTTGCTCCCGGAGAATAAACAATCTTTACATGTAAAAAGTCTTAAGTCTTTTGTTAAGGAACGCTACCTGAAGAATTTGGACGTTTAATATGTTCCTTCATCATCAAACTCGTATCCTAATTTTAGACACTGTTATCAGTCATTTACTACCGTTTTGTTTTCTTTGTCTTTGACATCGTCAACCTAGTTTGCACGTCACTTATTCGGCAATCTTACGTTGTTTTATCTAGAAGTATATCTGTACCTGTATAGTAATGCAAGAGGCTAGCGATGCACTTAGCGAAACTGCAGACAGTGACACTGTTTCGACCTATCAGGTCTCTTCAGCACTATTTTTCTTACAGTTGTTAGACTTAGTGCACCTGCGACAATCGCCACTCATTTACGAGTGATACGGCTTCGCAGAGTACTGACAGACCATCCACCAAGTGGATCTAGTATAGATCCCGCAAGTGTGGCGGTCTAAGCTATGCTTTATTAAAAGCCTCTAGCTTCTTGTCGGTCACCAACTGCGCCGAAGAGACCTGATAGGTCGAAACAGTGTCACTGTCTGCAGTTTTGCTAAGTATATCTGTACCGTTTGACCTTTTTTGCAAAAATTCTATCAAAACTGGAGATTTAGAGGCTATATATCTGTCGATTGCATGTTTTAACCGAGCACATAGCTACCAGTTATTGTGAAATTTGGTCTTCGGAGAATTATCTTCCATGATAAAAATTTGACTGAGAAAGGATTAGATACTTGCACTTTGAAACTTTAAAGAACTGCTCTAGCCGATGTTATTCTACTTATCGGTTTATTTATTTTAAACTTTTAAACTTATCGGTTTATTTATTTTTTTATGGCTCTTTCAATTATGTTTGGCTTCTATAAAAACCCAAACTTCGCTTAAAAGTGGAAAATTAGCAGCAATGCAGTAACCTATGGAGCTGCTTTTTTTCGTTCTCAGAACTGAGTGATTTTCCACAATATCTAGAATCCATTTTGCTCTTACTTTTTTCAATCAGTAGTAGTGATTGACAACATTTCTGTTTCTTGGTAATATATTTCTCGTGAGACTTGCGTATCTATCGAAGTTTTATTGACTTGTGATCTGGTAGCTAGCATGGCTAAGGCAAGATAACTATGGTGGTCTTTACATCTCTATTTACAGGCATAAAAAGACCACCATCTTACTCATTATTTAGCCTGAACATATAAAGAATAAATATAGCAGGCATTTTTCGTATGTCGAGTGCAACGATATTTGAACCAGATCAATTCGTTCTTTCGACAATTTATTCTTCAAATTTAACGTTTCGCCCCCCTTAGTTACAGGGGAGCTTCTTCACAAAACGGTAGATGTTAGTAGTGTAACATATAAACTGTACAACATAAAAATATAAAAACAACCTGTATTACTAAACACTAAAAATTACACTGGTAAACATGATTTTTATTTTCTGGCTAAAATGGTTGCTTCTAAGATAATTTGCTTGTGGTGATTACGAATCTGAAGTCGTTTTTTTTCTATCACGTCAAGATTTTTGGTAATCTGCAATTTAAGATTTTTGCATTACACTAGTAATAACAGCCTGTCCTAAGAAACATCCCGTATTTTTGCGTCATTGTTGTTATTGTCATAGTTGTTACACTTCATTGTGATGTCATATTCATTGCATTGTAACATCACTGAAAGGTTTTTCTTCAAAACGACTGAACTGGATTCTGTTGACCTAGTCTTGCAGTAACTTTTGTTTAGACTGTTGCTTGAGTTTTAGAACATAAAATGTCATCTAAGCGAAGAGGCTGCAGCAATGACCCAGATATATTTTGCTACATATGTGGAAGCTTTGTTCCATCAGTTCAACGGCAGAATATAACACCTGTTGTTAAAAATGTCTATTATGCTTATTTTGGTATTAAGTTAGGAGACCAAGACCAAGCATGGGCCCCACACAAAGTGTGTCGTAATTGTGTGTCTTCGTTGAGGCAGTGGAGCATGGGCAAGCAAAAATCTTTAACCTTTGATATTCCAATGGTTTGGAGGGAGCCGAATGGACATGGCAAAGAATGTTACTTTTGCTCATGTGTTGTTGCTGGGTTCAATGTTAAAAAAAGCATAAAATTCAATATCCTAACTTGCCTTGTGCCATGCGACCGATTCCTCATGGGCCAGGTGTCCCAATTCCATTGCCTCCAAGAGTGTTGGAAACAGTTGAAGATTCTGTTAGTGAGGAGTCTTTTGAAAGTTCAGAGTATGAATGTGATGATGATCAGCAGCCAAAGCCGCTTAATCAAGTGGAGCTAAATGACCTTGTCAGAGACTTGAATTTGCTAAATGCGTCTGCTCTTATTCTGGGTTCCAGATTGAAAGCAAAGCGTATGCTCAGCATTGATACCACCTTTGCTTGGTATAAACATCGTAAGAGTGAATATATTTGCTTCCTCGCCAGGGAACACTCTTTAGTCTATTGTGTGGATGTTCAAGGTCTGATAAAGAAATTGGGAATCGTTTATAATTCCAATGACTGGCGCCTCTTTATTGATGCATCAAAGTCAAGCCTGAAAGCTGTTTTGTTGCACAATACAAACCAGTTTGCTTCCATCACTTTAGCTCATTCGACTTGCATGAAAAAGTCTTATGAAAATATAAAACTTTTGCTGTCGAAGTTACAATATAGCACTCATACGTGGAAGATCTGTGTTGATTTTAAAGTCCTAAATATGCTACTGGGTCAACAGTCTGGCTTTACAAATACTCTTGTTTTATGCGTGAATGGGACAGCAGGGACATGAGTAATCATTGGGTTAAACGTGAATGGCCGTTGAGGGAGTCCCTTACACCAGGTCATAAAAATATTTTACATCCTGCTCTTGTTGACAGATCCAATGTGATACTTCCACCACTACATATTAAACTGGGTCTCATAAAACAGTTTGTAAAAGCTCTCAATAAATAAGGTGTCTGCTTTAAATACATTTAAGAGAAGTTCCCCAATTTGAGTGCTGAGAAGGTTAGAGAGGGTGTATTTGTTGGAAATCAAATTGGAAAACTCACCAAAGACTCGCAATTTCTATCTACGAGGTGCATTCAATAAGTTTCCAGACTTTTTTTGTACAGGCATTTATAATTGCCGTAAACTCGAGATATTTCAGTATGTTGTTACTATACTCCTTATGAGATGATTGACCAATTTTTTCTTGTTTAGGTGCAAATTTATAGCTACAGTAGGAATTGGAGTACACCTTACCAAATCCTGATTGTCACAGCTGGTGAATTTCAAAAATGCAATCTGGACGTGAGGACACGTTAGAAGAACGATATGCGATCAAGTTCTGTTTTCAACTAGGAAAAACTGCCACGGAAACGTATGGTATGCTTCAGACTGCTTATGGACCATCTTGCATGAATCGATCATCAGTTTTTCAGTGGCACAAGAGATTCAAGGAAGGCAGGGAGTCCGTGAGGGATGATGAGAGATGTGGGAGGAGTAGGGAAGTCAGAACATCAGAGATGATTGGCCAAATAAACGATTTCATGAATAGGGACCGTTGTGTTTCTATAGAGACACTAAGTGCACAGTTTAATGTCAGTGTGGGAGCTGTACACATAATCATTCGTGAGGAACTGAAGATGTGGAAGATTTGCGCGAAGTTCGTCCCAAGAGTGCTCCGGGAAGATCAGAGAGAAAGACGTTGCAATGACAGCAAGGAGATGGTCGAGCTCATTAATTCAGATCCCCAAGTTCTTGATGCCCTGGTAAACTGCGATGAAAGCTGGATCTATTGTTATGACCCAGAGACCAAGAGACAGAGTTCCCAGTGGAAGCATGCTGGATCTCCCAGACCCAAGAAGGCCAGACAGAGCAAGTCCACCCAGAAACTCATGATGATCCCTTTTTTTGACAGCATGGGCATAATCTACATTCACTGGGTTCCCACTGGAATCACAGTCAACAAGGAGTACTATATTGAAGTTTTAAGGGAGTTCAGGAAGAGATTCCGTCGGAAGAGGCCAGAACTCTTCGAATCAGGTCAGTGGCATTTCCATCAGGACAATGCCCCAGTCCACAACTCCATCCTCGTCACAGACTATTTGACCCAGATGGGCATCAAGACGGTTCCACATCCTCCGTACAGCCCGGACCTTGCTCCCTGCGACTTTTGGCTATTCCCAAAGCTCAAGGAAAATCTCAGAGGCAATCGTTATTCCACAATTGAGGACATGAAAGAGGCTGTGACGAGGGTCCTAAACACGCTCACACAAGAAGACTTCCAGGGGGCTTTCCAGAAGTTGTTGGAACGGTACAATAAGTGCATTGATGTCGGAAGAGAATACTTTGAAGGGAACTAGAGTTTTTTGTGTGTACGGTTAATAAAAGTGTCCATACCAAAAAGGTCTGGAAACTTATTGAATGCACCTCGTACCAATGACAGATGTGGAAAAAAAAAGCATGGCTTTCATTTACAGAAGTAGTATCGAAGTTTCTTAGCAACACTAAAGATTCTGACTACAAAAACATTGTTGAAAACATGTTGACTTGTTTTGAAGCACTTGGATTTCGCATGAGTTTGAAAGTTCATTTCTTACATGCACACTTGAACTATTTCCCACAAAACTTTGGTGACATGAGTTAAGAACATGGTGAGCGCTTTCACCAGGACATCAAAAGTATGGAAACTCGGTACCAGGGGCGATGGGACGTATCCATGATGGCGGACTACTGTTGGTGCCTGAAACGCGATTGTAAGAGCAGTGAGTTTGCAAGAAAAGCGAAAAGAAGAAAATTCATGCCTCACACGGACAAGTAATAAGCCCAGTTTAGTTTGAAACTATTAAGCAAATGAACAGAAATGTGTGCTTAATTGGCTTACTAACTGCGTTTTTGAGTAAAATTAAAACTCAATTTTGCAAAAACGTGTGACGTGATGGGTGAATTCTGACTGCAAATTTGGAATCAGCGTAGCTAAATTAGGTAAACTCATCTAATTGTTTGAAAAAAATAATAAAAAAGTTGCAAAGTGTCGCCTAGTGTTATTTACCAACAGGGCAGGCAATCACGGAATATCGAAAACATTGTTACATCACAGATACAGCAGTGGGCAAATAAAAAGTGTTGTGAGATGCATAAAACATTATTTATTGGAGACAAACACACTATAAACAGCCGGAAAATTTGCACCATCATTGCAATTAATTACATTACATGAACAAGCCTTTTGATTTATCAAAAAACTTTCCGCAACGCGATGTCTGTATGCATGTGATTCTGACTTCAGTATTTTGACATTATTCCAATCTATTTTATGATCGAAATCCATAGCATGTTTACTCAGCGCTGACTTTTTGGTGTTAAAAGTCTTGACCGCATCAGCATGTTCCCGTTTTCTGGTTCTAACACTACGCCCTGTTTCACCTACATACACAGCACTGCAATCCTGGCAAGAAATTTGATACACCAAACCATGTTTTTGTTCAAAATTAATAGTATCTTTAGGTTTACGAAACAACGAAGACAACGTGTGAAGTGGTTTTAAAGCCACTCCGATACCAACTTGAGTCAAAATTCGGCTAATAGGTTCGGAGACACCTTGCACGTAGGGAATCGAAGTAAACCGTTTCAGTTTTTCTGTTTTTCTGATATTATGATATTGCAAGTACTTCTTAAAACTGCATCTGTTACTGGGAAATCCGTTATTTTTTTAAGGTTTTTGTTATTTGATGAAACTCTTCAATCTTTTTTTCGTTGTTGGATGTGATACTTGTTTCGTTGTTGGTCTCCGAACCTATTAGCCGAATTTTGACTCAAGTTGGTATCGGAGTGGCTTTAAAACCACTTCACACGTTGTCTTCGTTGTTTCGTAAACCTAAAGATACTATTAATTTTGAACAAAAACATGGTTTGGTGTATCAAATTTCTTGCCAGGATTGCAGTGCTGTGTATGTAGGTGAAACAGGGCGTAGTGTTAGAACCAGAAAACGGGAACATGTTGATGCGGTCAAGACTTTTAACACTAAAAAGTCAGCGCTGAGTAAACATGCTATGGATTTCGATCATAAAATAGATTGGAATAATGTCAAAATACTGAAGTCAGAATCACATGCATACAGATATCGCGTTGCGGAAAGTTTTTTGATAAATCAAAAGGCTTGTTCATGTAATGTAATTAATTGCAATGATGGTGCAAATTTTCCGGCTGTTTATAGTGTGTTTGTCTCCAATAAATAATGTTTTATGCATCTCACAACACTTTTTATTTGCCCACTGCTGTATCTGTGATGTAACAATGTTTTCGATATTCCGTGATTGCCTGCCCTGTTCGTAAATAATTTTTAGTGTTTAGTAATACAGGTTGTTTTTATATTTTTATGTTGTACAGTTTATATGTTACACTACTAACATCTACCGTTTTGTGAAGAAGCTCCCCTGTAACTAAGGGGGGCGAAACGTTAAATTTGAAGAATAAATTGTCGAAAGAACGAATTGATCTGGTTGGTTCAAATATCATATAAAGAATATTACAACACGTTTTAGCAGGCATGCACAGCTCAAGCAAATAACAGGAACACAGCAATCACCCATTTTTTCGTCGTCCGCATGCCGACATTGTTGCTGTACTGACAAAATATGGTTATCATATTTGAAAGAGCCCAATTTTTGAGATGTTTATGGCGGTCACGTTCACACTATTACCTACTGGTGGGCCTATTTGGTCTCAATACAAACTTAAAGACCTTGTTTTATGTTGGACTATAACACTTTTTAAATCACTGGCGGGCAGAATCAACGGCTTTTGCGAGCGTTGTGATGTGCATGCCTGCATTTCACAATTTTAAACCAACGCAAGTATTATGATGCCACAATAAATCGAAATATCATTTGATTATAAAAGTTAGGTGTTTGCTACTACCTACAGCAGAAATTGCAAAAAATACGTTTAATAATGATAAAAAAAAACAGTTAAAACGTGTTATTATGGCCAACAGAGCATTATAGCTTCTGCAAAGCAGATAGAATGTCAATTATTGTACGCGATTTGATACCAAGAACCAGTGGTGTAGCAACGTAACCTGCCGCCCTTAGATTTTTGCACGAACTGCTGCCCTTTAACACCATCAAAACGAAGAACATATTAATGAAGTTCTGCACCATACAAAAATAATAGTGATAGTTTAGTTCTTATCAAAAGTTCAAAATTGAATACGCCGAGCTTTCACTGAAGCAAACTCCGAAGATGTTGATTTACATAAACGATGTTTGGTCAACCACTGCAGCACATCCAGCGCTGTGGCATCGCTTCGAAATGCAGTGCCGCTGGATTGTACTAGCCTATTGAACCTGGCTATTTCTAAAGTTAATTAAGAAAAATTAACGTCATCAGCATACATGTTTTTGAATTTGTTCATATCTTCTTCGATATCGTCGCTTCGCAACAACGCGTGGGGATTTAAGAAGCCGAATACTTCATTTAACATACAAATTTCACTGAACCGCTTTTCTGCTTCACTCCGAAATCGGTCCATAGCTTCTAGCAAGCGTCTCTTGATTTTTTCAACAGCCGAGAAGCCTACGTCTTCTGCATGTTCGCCAGGCATTTTTTTCTTCCTTCGGACACGTCGCTGTTCAATCGGAAATTCTTGCTTGTCGCAAATCTTGATAGCAGTTTCAATACTTTGCTTAACCAGCGCATCGCGATCATCGACCAAAAAAGCAATAAAAGTATTCATCTCGTGGGAACAGTTTTGCAGTGACAAATCTCTTTGCTGTAAATGTTTTTGGGTATCATAAGGTTTTGGATGTTGGTGCGTGGTGCATCCAACAATGGCGGCGAGATCGTGCCAAATAAAGCTGTTTTGAAATGCTAACGGTTTTGAAAGTAAAGTCGTCTTTATTTTTGCTTTTTCTGATTTGATTTGATATCACTAGTGATGAGTGCTGCACGATAAACTTTGATGAATGAGCTTTTGTTCAAAACTATTGTGAAGTTCATCGTACTACATGGCAATAATCTTGAAAAAATGAAAAGATATTCGATTGTACTCAAATCGTATTTTTGCATCATCTGAATAACCACGCGTTTGTAGCAGTTATTACCTGACAAATACAATAAATGAAGCTAGTTTGAATCATAAGTTGATTACAAGAGCTTCATTGAAATACATGATAAACAACAGCCAATCGGATCCGACTGCAGGTTGGATTAACTCGATTAGGAAATTATGGAGATATTGATTTTATGAAGTGTGAACATCTGTAACATCTTTGTGATAGACCCTTCAGCAACAACTCTACACACCAAATAACGTGAAGCCAGAAATGTATTTTTAAGTAAATAAAAAACTGTTTTCGATCTGGGCCAGTGTTAACATTCGGACAAACAATTTCAAGCTGGCAGACATGATGTTGCTTACATAAAAGGCATGAAGAAAAAAGCATTTTTTTATAGCGAATGTTCAGCTATCATGACGGTATAGTGCGATGTTGCCAGGTAAAAATTGTACTGTAAGGTTTTATGAATTCTTGCATAACTAAATTAAAAATTTTTATATAAACACAATGCTCTTATAATGCTAATAAAAAACGTATTTGCAAGTAAGAACTGATAGAGTTTATTACCATTTTCTCGCTTGATTCAAATCTTTGTAATTAGTAATGTTGGGTTTTAAGTTTGATATTTGGCAACATTAAAATTACTAAGTTATAAAAGTGAAGCTTAGCTTAAAAGCAAACCTGTAAAGAACATTTATTACTAACATAATAAATTATCCCTTTGTTAAAGTAAGGCTCTAAACAAGCGACAAGTAGCACATCGAAATCAAAGTCAAAACAGAATAATTAGCAATTTTGAACTTAATCAGTGAACTACAAATTTTTAAATCAAGTGCTTCCGCCATTTCAGCTCTGAACGGTTTAAATTACACAATACATATAAAAAGCGTTTAATTGCACAAGCGCCTCATACTAGTTTCCTCATAATTTACACGAATAATGTTGCAGAAACTTCTGGACTAATACCCAGCCTAACACTGTCTTCTAGAATCACACGTACCACAGATTCCACGCAAAGCATATACTCGAAATTAATTCAAAACGAGGGGGTCACGCAGTTGATAGTTAAATTGAAGGATGTAAAATACGATATGGTACGGTATAATGCGGTACGATTTTCAGTAAAATGATTAACATACATAACATTATCATAAATTCACTGAAGCACTCACCTACTATAGCTTGACCGGAAAATCAGACCCAAAACCATCAAACAGTATTCGTAAGCGTTCAGATGATAGCAGCTAAGAAATAAATCAAACAGTAATTCATTCAAATTCCAAACTGACTACGAGAGCAACAATGGTCAGCTATATTGGTGAGCTAACAATGATTAAACAACAAAAGTTGCCAGCGGTAAAAACGTGGTCAGAAAAGGCTACAACGTTATCTAGAAATCAATTAATAAACGGCGAGATTTGAGGGAAACAACTCCAAATAAGAAAATATCCAGAGCTGGGCACCGCAAATTTACACTCAATTCCGCAAAACTGCAAGAGGTGTTCCGCAACCGCAAATCCGCAAGTTTGCGATAGATTTGCGGTGACTTTTTGCACTTCCGCAACCGCAAATGCACATTGCACTTCCACAAACTTAGACCACATTATTTACTGTTATTTTGTCCTCGTGATGACCTTTTTCATTTTTGAAGGTCAAATTTTACCATCGACCAGACATTGACCTCCAAAAAAAAAAACAAGAAAGGTCATCAACTCCCGGACGTTAATCTTCAACCCAGAAAATAAGAGCGTCCACTTCTTCCAAGCGGTTTTACCGCGGATCAGGCAACACTGCCTATTGCTTTGCGGATTTGCGGTAAATTTCAATTTTTCACCGCAAATCCGCAAATAGAAAGTTGAGTCCGCAATTTTCGGACCGATTTGCGGAAGTGCTCACCTCTGGAAATATCCAACAAAGTAATTATAGAGCTAGGCGGTAAACATGAGAAACCAGGTTCGAAGCTCATGACGGACTTGAAAGGTAATACTTGCAGTAGCAAGTGATTTAGCACAAGCAGAACTATATGACTGAGTCCGAGTAGTTTCTCTATTCATTTCTTAGATCTGTTGAAATATATATCAAACAGATGACTGATTGACATGCACCAAAAAATTGTGACAAGAAAAAGATAATTCAAAGTTCCTTCTTTTATTGCCTCCCCTTTTTTATTTATTTTTGTTTGTTAACGGGAAATCTTTTTTCGGTTGTACGAGTACTTCATTATGTTTAGACCAGCTTCGCAGTTACAATACTATTGGTACATTGTATTTTTATTACAAACAGTGCAATCAAGCAGGGAAATCGCTGTACCGGTACATTGTTTTCTCAATTGCTCAACGACGTAGCCGACGTTGTTGCAAATCCTCAAACAACCAAGATTTGCGCACAAGTGCCTGGGAGGAACTCCAAGGCCTTCGCTCCTTCTTCTAACACAATGACTAAATAAAACTTCTTTATTTCGAGAACTCAGTAAAAATTCAAATTCAAAAAACTCAGTGAAATCAATTCCAAAATTGACAAAAAAAGAAAGATTGTCAAATAAGAGCAAAAATTCACCGAGGGCTTCTTCAGAAATAACGGAATGCAGATAAACAAATTGAACTTCGTGTAGCGACCAAATTAAGCAACTCACAAATCCAAAAGGGCGTTACTATTTTACTGCTTGGAACGAGAGGCCAGCTAATTAAAATGCAAATCTCGCCCGGTTTTAGGCAAAAAACGCCCGAGAGTTGCATTCCAATCCCAAGCCGCCAAACGCCAAACAGAAAATGCAAGGCGTGCGAGAACAAAAGGGCGCCAGTTCAGTTCAGCCTTGAAAATCAAAAATTTTTTTTTTGCTTTCCGAAGTCAATTCTGTAACAGACGTAGAGTTTGAAGTCACAATTCATTGTCATCTTGAACTGCACTCAAACCTACTTGAACAAGTTGCCAGGCATAAAACGTTGTATTCAATTTGTTCTATTTCTCCTTCCATTAAAAATTTTTCCATGTACGATTTCGATAGACCAACATATTATTGGCACAGTGTTGATTAGAATTCCAAGTAATCCCGAGATTGAATCTGATATTGATGTTGATGCCAGATTGTTTGTCTGCACGTGATCCTTTAAATGAAAATAGCAAAACTGGCTCCAGCTTTTGAGAAACCATTTGTCAACTTATGTAAGTTATTCACTACTATGTCAAACATGTAATGAGTGAAAAATGAGACACTATTTTCCTTTATCAAATGAATTTCCCAATAAGGTCTCGATAGACTTACATAATTGTCTCATTTCTGATGTGATGTTCTAGTACGTAAATGACCAAGTAATTAGAACTGGGAAAACACTTTGTTCGGGCAAGAGCAAGAAATTTAATTAATGGCAATTGTGTATGCACAGTTTGCAAACAACATTAGCGATGTTAAAAGTTAGGCAATAAACTTGCGACCATAGAACCAACAACATGCGGACCACATCACTGATTGTGATGTCCGTATTTCCATCACAAGTTGTACTGAGTATCTATTTTGAGTTTTACCGAGCTTCATTCTGTTTTTAATACACCGGTAATCAGAGAAAGATAGCAGCGCTCTTGTCGTTTCGTAGCGGAGATGATCATTACAGCATTCTCTTTTTTTTCTATCTACAGATGCGTTTTCTTTATGAAATGGGTTTATCATTTCAACTCTTTGCTGCCAACATCATAGGCCAATATTTTGTGTTTTGACTTTTTTTGTATTGACTGAACTTTCTCAAATATGATGGCCCTTTTTCAAAACCTAGTTTAATTTCAATTAGGTTGCTTTGTTTTGAAACGGTGTATTGAGTAATTAGCTTGATGTGTAAACCACAATATGGTGGGAAAAATGTGTTTCGTTTGTTTTTTAAATTATAATGAAATCAGTCTACTCTGCTGGTGTTGCCGACGTGTCCTCCATCAGTAAAGTTGGAGTTGGGAAAATAGGTTCAGTCGGCCTTGCCGGCTTCATTCAATGGGTAGCTGTGAGAAGAGTAATCTAAAGTTAATGTTTTTCCTGCACCTCTGATTCTCGTTTTCAAATGAAGTGTGCTCTAAAAAGTGATCGAGTCAAAAATATTGTGAACAGTAGAAGCATAGCCTTTATTCTCATGATACCGATCACTATATTCCTTTAAATCAGTTGGCAAGGTGTACGCATTCAAGTTAAACTGGTGGGATATTTGTTTCAAATGAGGGATTGTTTACAAAAATTGGTTATTACGCAGTAGGCGTATTTTATGACTTGGTGCGCTCCGTTTTTACTTAAACTTCTGAGTTCAAGTCACAAGTTGATGTGCTATGTTCATCACTTACGCGTAGCAAAAACAGCAAAGGAAACCTTGCTTTTTCCTTAGTTTGGATCTGTGAAAAAACATTTTTGCTATTAAGTCATTTTCAAGCAAAGATACCAGAAATGCCATCGATGTGGTGCGATTTCTCACAGGGCGTTGTTTTTTTTGATGTTTGTTTAAACTTTCTAAATTCGTTACTGACTACGCATTGTATTCTCTGCTTAGACGTATCCACAGCAGTTAAAAGGAATCTTGTCTTTTCCTCAGATTTGTTGCTTTGATCTTAGTAACTCCATGAAGATATTATGAAGCAAAATAGCAAAAAGTTTCTCCCAAATATGGAGCGATGTTCCCCCCGCAGGGCTTGCCATCAACTATGCCGAGGTCAAAAACATTGGTTCGGGCAGCTGCACTGCCTTCACCTAACAAACATTTGTGAGAGCAGTAACCAGAAGTTGTAGTAAATGGAGGCCACAGGTTTTGTACCTCTGCTGATAATTATCTTACTCGATTTATCAAGACTGGTAATACTCACAAACGATGTATGATTTCACAATGTATTGTTTGTTCTTTCCTAAAAGTAGGAGGGAGAAACAAAGTCAAAAATGGCGGTTGCTTTCACAACTACAGATACAAAATATTTAGAAGTGCGCCTATTTCTCGACTAGGCACGTTCCCTTATGTATTTATATTTGTGAAGCACATGTAGTTAAGTTTGATACCGACGCGATGGCGTAGTGGTTAGAGCGTCCGCTTCGCATTCGGTAGACTTGAAGTTCATTCCTCTTGTCGAGTCATACCGAAAGACTATAAAAATGGCATCTATAGCTTTCCTGCTTGGCGCTCGATATTTATGGGAGGTTGTGGAGAACAAGCCAGCAACTTCGCTTGTAGTGTCCTTGGACAAGGCACTTAACGGGACGCCCCATCTTTATGTGGAAGACAGGTGACCAGGAAATAGCAACTCCCAAGCGAGTGCGGACTTACCGCCCAAAACATAGCGATACATCGCTTTCTCGTGAATGGAGAATAAATATGGCAAAAAATAAAATAATAAAAAAATAAATAAAAAAAAAGTTATTGCAACGGCAAGGCCCCCACTATCAATGCCGAGATTAAGAATATCGATTCAGTTCAGTTCAGTTTATTATTCGGTTTGTCTGTAAAGACGCGGATGCAATGCAATACAACAATGAAATGTGAAATGCGCACACAAAAACAAAAGTATGTACAGACCAGGAGATACCGAAAAAAACCGCTAAGTAGTCAAGTCAGGTATCTCCTGAGATTATCTTACATACCAGCGTTAGCAGACATGTGCAATTTTCAGAGGTAATAAAAATTGAAAAGAAAAAAAACAGGTAAAAAAAGTACAAAAACAAAGAAAGGAGATATTTATTGGATGAGACCAAAAGCCTTTTCGAGCATATAAAAAAACAGCTACAATAACAACAAACAATGAATTAACCTGGAAATAAAATTTACGATTCGAGCCAGGAGATTTAAGATAAAATTAATAGCAAGCTCTAATCGTCATACTTTTGCAAAAGTTTTCTTTTAAAATGTTTTTTAAACGACAGCCGGCCAAGACTTTTTAAATCAGGGTCTAGTTTGGACCAAAGCTTAACTCCAGCAAATGACAACATTTTGTGACCGTAGCAAGTATTTACTTTGGGTAAGTGGAATTTATTAATGGTATGTCTTGTACAATGTTTATGGACAGAACTGAGTTTTATAAAGTCCTTGTAAATTTTTTGTGGGGTGTTTCCAGTAAATGTCTGGAAAAAGGAACTTTCCTAATTCCAATTGGTAGATATCATCAATTTTCAAGAGATTAAGCGCTTTGAATATGGTTGATACGTGACAGAATTTTTTTGCGAAAGTAATAGTTTTAATCATTTTATTAAGGCGAGTAGACAAAGCTCCTAGCTCATTTTTTTAGCTGAACCTCAAGTTAAAATGCCATATTGTAATTTAGAGTAAACAAAGGAGTAAAAAAGAGTAATCATTGCAAGAATTTTGAGGTAACTTCTTATTCGGTAAAACATTCCGGTATATTTTGCCAAGTGTGTTTCCAAGTGCTGTATATGGGTATGGAATTTTAAATCATCATCAAGCCACAAACCGAAATACTTTACGTATTTACTGCGAATAATTTTTGTATTGTTTATAGATATTTCGAGATCAATATCGACGGGCTGTTGTGGAAATTTGTTTATTACCAAATATGAAGATTTTTTGTAGTTTAGGGATAGTTTATTGGATCGAAGCCATTTGCCTACTTTATTTATTTCATTATTGACTTGAGTTTTAAGTTTTTGCGGCTTCAAAGTTTTGCGGCTTCAGTGCATCGCGGAATTTAAAACAAAAAATTTTTTTTCAATTGGCTGCGTATTACATCGCTGATTGGCTGCGCATAATCACGCCATTCTCGTTCACCTTGTTAACTGTGTCTCGTGTATCTTAAGGTTGTAAGTGTTGTACAGTACATTATTTGTGATTGCAGTACTGTACTGTTAACCCTTACTGTAAAATTCCGCGATGCACTGAAGCCGCAAAACTTGAGCTGCGAAGTAGCGAGGGAACACTGTATCAGTACTATTTGGAAACATTTTACTCACTCAATTTCAATCGCTAAAAAAAATTTGTGAATCAAATATAAAGTAAAAGCAATGGTGTCAGGATGCTAACTCATTTTTGTAGAAAATGTGGCTTATCAGGTTCATGTATGAGGCAACAGAATTATAGATATGAAGCATTTAGTAGTGCGCCTATTTCTCGATTTGGCGCGTGCCCCTATGTATTTATATTTGTGACATTAAGTTCTGTGGCTTTCTTGTTTAACTAAGTTTCGGCCTAGCAAGAAAAGAAGCCATGTCTACCCCAAAACTTTGCATTCTTTTCCAGTCGGCCCATGAAGTTATTTTCAAGAAAAAATGTTCAGTTTTGGTCAAACTTTACAAAGTGATAGGCTGGTTGCTTTATCACGATTTATTCCTAAACTTAAAATTTCACGACATCTGATTTTGCCCCCAAAACCGGCCTACGTAATTTTTATGCATTTATTATGAAAACTAAGCTTATGCCAACGGTTTTGCCTTATTCTCCTAAACACGTAACGGTCAATAATAAAATAATGCTATCTTTTTCTTTCAATCTTGGATTTTGTGACCTATATTCATCAATCAAGAAAAGATTGCCGTTTGAAAACGGCTTCGTGAGTGTTACAATTGTCTCTTATAAGAAGCAACTGTGACCTTAGACTGGAGCAATTGTTACAATCTTGTATCACGGCAAATAAAGCATTTCTTGTTTATGATTAATACGCTATTCTATTTACGTTTTCTTAAAATAAACTAAAAACAAAAACTGAAATGTTCTAACCACAACGAAACAACTTTTTGGTGGGATAAGGGCGGAGTGTTTTGTAAAGTTGAAGATCTTTGTTTTTGAAGTTTGAAACTTAGAACCTTGTTCAATTATCAAGCCATAGCTTGTTCCAAACTGGTAACTTGGCTAGTTAGGGATTGCGCTTTAGAAATGTGGTAAACCAATCCTGATCTGCCATTGAAATTTCTCAATTTGTCATCAAGCTGAAAATCATACTTCGTATCGCAATAGTATGCAAGTCTTCCGAATCCTTAAAGTGATAGGTCATAACAAACTTCACAAGCCTGCATGGCACAACTTGTAAGAATTTTTTCTTGTTTATAAAGACGCATTCTGGTATGTGGGCTGTAGGCATGCTGAATTCAAGAGTCTCTTGAAATCTGTTGAATCTTTTAAACATATTGATTTGAGGTAAAATGGCATATCTCGAATTTGGATGCAGCACTTCTCAGATATTGTACCCGTTTCGTTGCTGACTTAATTGCTTGCTGCAGATTATGCAAGCGTTTTCCAGGTTGTGTCGAAAGTTTTCTTTTTCCAACCATTCTGATAAAAAGCAAGGAGTTAAACTAAAATATAAAACCAGGGCAATTGTGACACCTTATTGCAATTGCCCCTACATTACCGCAGCCATTTGTCAAACACAGGAAACATCCTCTAATTTCTCAATCACCAATTTGGTCAGCATAACATGATCCTTAAAGTAACTGCTTTTTTTGGAAAACAAGGTTTCTTCGAAATGTGCTATACGAAGGTGTTTAAACTAATTTTGTTGAAATATTAAAAATTTACTTGTCTATCAAAAACATCAACTTTTTCGTTTAACTTTATCTTTCAGCCTGCTATTTGCTTGAAATGAATTGACAAACAACTCAACAAAATGTGCGTTTATACGTTGAATGATGACGCAAAACAATAAATTCCATGGCGAAACAATGTAAATATTGCATTTGCCCCTAGTTACAATTAACCCCGGTCTCCCCTGCTCATAAATGTGAAGCAGTCTTAATAACGAAAATCGCGTCTTCTAACAGTCAACCAGCTCCAATGAAAACCAGTCAATAAACTTCAATTACATCTAACAAAAATACATATTTTACAGCTAAAATCATAAAAAAACAATTAAATCTTGAAACAGGATTTTTTAAAAATGCAGTTGCAACTAAAGAGAAATTACGTCAAACATATAATGGTATCGGGACGAAGGATTTAGTTTTATACAAATTTTGCCAGGGTAATTGGAAGCAAAGGTGTCGCGTTGGTGCATTGGTCATCATACTGCTCAACGCAGGAGCTCAAGTCGCTACTTTAGACTTTTCCACAAGAGATTATGCAACCAATCAATGATCAACCACAACCATGCAAGGATATTCTAACGCGGAGCTTCCTAGATTTCAGTTGGAGTAATTTTTGTACCAGCCATCACAAGATCAACAAAGCAGATTTATATTGGTATGCCAATACTGTAATACAGTGTTTCTTAACCTTTTTTGACGGCGACCCAATATCCAATCCAGATCGATCATGGCGACCCAAACTTTTATTGTTACCAGTATATCACAGTAGTAAATTATATTCAAATGAAATCGCGAAAGAAAACATTTTATATTAGCAAGAGTTACCTTTAGTTAACACAAACATGTTGCAGAAATGCTCATTTCTAGTTTTTAAAAGTTATCAATTTGGGAGAATAAACAACGTTTCAAGAAAGCAATGCGACACTAATTACTACTATAACAGCTACAAGTTAATATTGATTACTTTTCAACAAAGTCATTAAAATTAATTTGTAACAGAAAGCAACAGCAATCGATATTCAACGCTTATAACATTTTGTGTCTGAAACAAAAATTAAATGCGAGATACTGATTACTGTTAGGTTAAGACGCATATCGGTGTAATGATCCACGACAAATAAAATAGTTTACTGGACACGCAACACAACACAACACAATTCAATACAATACGTATTCAATGACAGCCTTGGCACTGGATTGTTTTGATCAGCTCCTCAAATCTGGGTGACTTTGATGATAGACTGCATCTTAGGTCATCTTCTGGTTGTAAACGGTTTCTGTACTTTGTCTTCGTGACTGCGAGGGCTGAAAAGCCTGCTTCGCACAGATAAGTTGTTGCAAAGGGCAGGAGTGCTTTCAGGGCTTCTCCTCCAAGAATGGGTTTTTCTTGATAAACTTTAATCCAAAAAGAGCTCAATGATTCTTTTTTCCGCAAGTGTGGCGGTCTAAGCTATGCTTTATTAAAAGCCTCTAGCTTCTTGTCGGTCACCAACTGCACTGAAGAGACCTGATAGGTCGAAACAGTGTCACTGTCTTCAGTTTTGCTAAGTGCATCGCTAGCCTCTTGCATTACTATCGTAACGAAGTATTTGGTCATTCTTGATGTCAATAAGCTGCTCCTGAAGTTTGCTAATGTTTGCAATTTCATCAGGTAGGTCTTCAGCTTCAGTGTTAAAAGGGTTTCTTATCCAACTGTATTTCAGCGCATTTTCTGGAATGTAACGATCAAACTCTGTAATTAGCTTGGATATATGTTCCTCGATAATGTCTTTGACTTCGATGAGCGAAAAAGTTTCATTCTTCAGAAGTACACTCAGAGATGGAAATGATGCAGTCTTTCCATCTTTAATTTTGTTCATCCACAACTTCAGTTTTCCTTTGAACGCTGAGAATTTTTCAGCGAGTCCAACTAATGTCTGATCACAACCTTGCATTGAAATGTTCAAGGAATTAATCTCAGCAAATACATCTGCAAGATAGGCTACTTGCATCAACCACTTTGAGTCCGAGAATTTGTTGGCCAATCGATCACTCTTTTCCGTCAATAATATCTCAGTCTCAGTCCGCAACTCCAGCAATCGTTGAAGAACCTTTCCTCGTGACAACCACCAAACCTCTGAGTAGTACAGCAGATTTATATGATCACAACCAAAATCAGAGCACATCTGAGCAACTAACCGTGAGTTGAGAGCCCTAGATTTAATGAAATTAACAACTTGAATTACTTCCTGCATCACCTTTTGAAACTCATGTGACAACTTTTTAGAAGCAAGATTTTCACGGTGGAGTAAACAGTGAACAATCACCACATTTGGATTCTCTTGCTTAACTCGCGCAGTGAAGCCTTGGCACGCTCCTAACATTGCTGGTGCACCATCACAACAAACACTGTAACACTGCTTCCAGAGAAGTCCTTCTTGCTTGAAGAATGAATCAACCATCACAAAAATATCTTCTCCAGTTGTTGTGGTTTGCAATGGCTTGCAAAACAAAAACTCTTCTTCCATTTCTGCTAGACCTTGATACCGTACATAAGTCAAAAGTTGGGCGTCATCACTAATATCAGTTGACTCGTCCAGCTGGAGACTGAACTGCCCACTCCTTTTTATGGCTTCAATCACCTGGTCTTTTATGTCACATGACATGCTCTGAATTCGCTTTTTAACTGTGTCGTTTGACAGAGGAACACCTTCAATTTTCTTTGCAAATTCATGTCCATAAACTGTGCGCACCATATCGAGAGCTGCAGGCTTTAACAATTCTTTTCCAATGTTATGTGGCTTCCTAGCTCTTACAATTCTCCATGCTACGAGGTACGAAGCAAGTGTTGCTTGTTGCAGGCGCATAACCACTGTGTTGGTAGGAGCATCCAGTCTCTGCCTTTTCAGTTTCTGTTCTTCTTTTTCGAAAAAACTTCATTGTTTGTTGACTAGTCGGCTATGTTTTGCTTCTAAGTGTCGTTTTAGTTTGTTGTGCTTGAAAGATTCGTTGCTCAAAACTTCCGCACAAATAACACACTGTGGCTTAATTATGCCATGTTGAGATATGTATGTGAAACCCAGATTAACGTATTCATCCTTGTACAGTCTCTTAGTCATAATTACTTAATACCAAAACGCAACCTAATTGAAAAATAAGGCAATGAGAAGTAGAAAAAAAATCGATAGTGAGGAAGACCGACCGGTACAACTACCGCTTCAAGAAAATTTGAGTTGACAGAAAAATAACAAAAATCCTTTTTTTCTCAACAAATCCTTGGCGACCCATAGGTTAAGAACCACTGCTGTAATATATCATTGTACTTGACAGACAGCATATCAGCAACTTACTGTTGCCATCTGCTGTCTTCAATATAACTACAGCAGACAGCATTATGACATCACCGAGGCTTATTGAAAAGTTCAAGAAAAAATGGGAAAAATCTGTTAAAACTTGAAACAACCTTTTAAAAAGAATTGCTATTTGTGTTGTCAAAAAAGCTCAAGATGCTATAATTTTTGTTTTGTTATCAGAAGCATTATATTAATTTCCGCAAAAAAAGCTGTAGCTACCATTCTATGGTGACGATTTCTCGAGGAAATGAAAACAAAATGTAAAATCAAGTTTTAATTGTGACGTCATCTTAATCCCTAAAGGGGTGAAAATTTTGCCCGGTGGTAAGCCGGGAGCTAGCTTTTCCGTTTTTCTCTGTCAAGAAATACAAGTGTAAAAGTTATCTTTTTATCCAATGACGCCGTCACAAATGCATTCATGACACTTACCCCTAGGCAGTAGCTGATCTTGTCAAGCTCATGTTTACATAGGGTTACCATACGTCCCGCTTTTTGAGGCCTTGTCCCGCTTTTTTGATGGCAATCCCGCTTTTTGCTTTAGTCAAATAGAACGGATTAAACCAAATTTATGGACAATTCAATTAATATCTCCACCAAAGGAGGGACGGTGACATGCGGCTCCTGACCTGATTGTTGAGGCAAGGGTGTAGATCTCAAAACGTAAACGAAAATTAGGGTGATCTCCAAAAAAAAGGTCAACCTCTGCATCCACTTTCGGGCTTGAAATTCACACAAAACGTGCAACTAGCACGTGTTGACCATTTTTTTTTTTTTTTTTTTTGGAGATCATGCCTACTGTTCTTTTTCGGTGGGTGTGCATTTTCGACCTTGCCTCGATAATGAAATCTAGGGCCGCATTTCGGCGTCCCGCTTTTGGTAAGAAAAACGTTGGATGAGCCATATATTTCGTCTCGTGAAAATTCGTCATCCAGTGTCCCGATTTTTGCTTTTCAAAATATGGTAACCCTCAGTATACATAGCCTGTGGTTTGGAGCTAAAGCAAACGCACAAACGTTTCTACAAACAGAAGACACTCTACTTGGTAGTATAGATCAGCTGGCTCTGCCAGCATAGCCCACAGGGCCTCCATCAGAAATGCCAGAGTAGAGACCTACGGCTCAGCCGGCGTTGCCAGCTTCACTCAACGGATAATGTTTTTGACAGAGACTGCCTAATCTCACTTCACTAATTTTAACCTTCAAGACACATTAATCAAATGTAGCAAATTCGAACAAATTGTCAATTTTTTATGTGAAATCTCACAGGAATCACAAAAATTGTATGCATTTTAGTTCAAAAACGTGGTACATGGATTGCATTTTTAAACCATAACCAAACTTATTGCAATATTCTAATTCTAAAAGTTTGCTTTGGGTAAGTTTGCTTTTTCCCCAGCGTGCCAAGACTTAGCAATATACGAGCAGCCAGATATGTTAGGTCATACAAATAGACGTACAATTACGAAAATTCGTAACCAGTATGTAAGCACCTACAACAACCACCACTCATTCACGAGTGATAATTCTTCGCAGAGTACTGACAGACCATCCCTTCAGTGGACCCAGTGTAGGTCCCCGAAATGTAATGATCTAAGTCAGCGGTTCTCAATTCATTTTGAAGCCCACACCCCGTCCTGATAGAAAAATCATTTTTGCACCCCTTGCACCATTTGATGTAATGTTTTTTGTATTACCATCGCTGATATCAATAGTCAGAGAAGAAAAGCCCGCACTCCAAGAAGTCCCTTCTCGCACCTCCAGTGGGTGCGAGCACCCCAAATTGAGAACCGCTGATCTAAGCTATGCTTTATTCAAAGCCTCTATCTACTTGTCGGTGGCCAACTTAACAGCTTATTCCTGAAAATATACTACAATCATTTTGGTGCCCTTCCACAACTTTAAAGTTTGTGCTTCCACGTAAGTGATGAAATGAACGGAAAAAAGTGTGTGAAATTATTTGCTGTTTCAATGGTAAGCGATTCTAGTTCATAGGTACGTCTATGCTGCAAACAGGGCATACAAAACGTTGTTGAGTAGTTCAAAATCTTTAGGAAAATATAGAAGACCCATTTCTGAAAGGAGGCCTTGGATGTTGTTGCAATAAACAAAGTCATTTTCCATAATCAAAAAACGAATCAACAAATCATCCCTATCACAACAGAATGTAATTTTAGTTCCCGAATCCAGTATACCATGTTCACCAAGACGAGATGCCAAAATCTCAGACGATTCCTTGGATAGGCCGAGATCACGAGCTAAGTTATTTAGTTTGCCATGACTAAAGGGTTTTGGTTTTGCACTGAGCGAAGATGCTGCAGCAGCCATGTTGGAAGAGTTACTAATACTACTGTCGCTGTTATCAGTATCATCCATCGCTTCCAGTAGCATTTTATCTGCAGTAAGGTATGAGGAAGGAAGTGAAAACTGGAACTGTAACTTCAGCACAATGTGGTATGGGTCGTCGAGCAAACTCAATATGAGGATAATATCAATCTTTCTTCTTTTGCTGATTCCATCCAGACATATCCACCATGCAAAAATAACAATCATCATGGTGATTCTGGGGCTCAGGTCACCATAGGAAACCCAAACCACATCAAACTGACTTTGCCTTTGGTCCAAAAGCGAAACGTTTCTGTACAATGTTTGTACACCTTGCGGGGTGCCAAAGACTTGTCTTGGTCACCTAATTTCATGCAAAAGTAGGGTTCATAAGCTCTCTTGGTAAAATCTCTCACATTGAATCGGTATTTTGCCATCATATATTCACCACAAACGTAGCAAAATACGTCTGGATTGTTTCGGCATTGCCTTCGCTTGGTGCTCATCTCTACTATTTTCTCATATACAGCCATATTCAAGGCAATGTAACTAAATTTTCCTGCAAATAAATATATAGTAAACATTAAAATGCTCGCCAAAAAGCACCAATTCATCGTTCATTATGTCTTTAAATTTCCAAAATCTAGCACTTTTATTAGCTGAATAATACATGCTTTCCACACTGTGCTGCCTATAGGCCTTATCATGGTTATTTTAAAGCACAGGGGATGCAAATAAACTAAAACTGATAACTCTTCTCTAAGAAGGAATATAAACGTAAGAAAGAGCAACTTTTGGTAATAGTAAGTCGTAAATTTTATGGTTATTAGCTGATAGTAATGCTTTAAAGTCTGAACCGCATCAAACTTTCATAAATGATCAACATTATGACTTGATGTTATACGAATCAATATATATACAGGTAGGTGTTCGACTTACGACCTGCTCGACTTACGACTGCTCGACTTTACGACCGCTTCCCTGGCAAGGCTAGGCAGCTGTATTATACATCATACAGAACATACGATAATTTTTGCATCTCGTCTTGGTGAACATGGTATACTGGATTCGGGAACTAAAATTACATTCTGTTGTGATAGGGATGATTTGTTGATTCGTTTTTTGATTATGGAAAATGACTTTGTTTATTGCAACAACATCCAAGGCCTCCTTTCAGAAATGGGTCTTCCAGAGTACAACCCAGATGAATGGAGATTATTTATAGACAGCACCAAACGGAGTTTGAAATGTGTTATTTCATAATGGCAACAAGTTTGCATGTGTTCCAATCGGATATTCTGTTATTGTTAAAGAATACTATCCGAATGTAAAGATGGTTTTGCAAAAACTGTGCTACAATGAGCACAACTAGGGCATATGTATAGACTTTAAAATGGTCAATTTTATGCTAGAACAGCAAGGAGGGTACACCAAACATCCTTGTTTTCTCTGTTACTGGGACTGTCGCGCTACTGATCAGCACTGGTTAGAGAAGGATGGGCCGGCACGAGAAGATCTTGCAGTAGGCGATAAAAATATATAAATGAGCCACTGGTTAATCGGGATCGCATTATGCTGCCTCCGCTTCACATAAACTTGGGTCTGATTAAACAATTTGTGAAGGCTCTTGATAAAGATGATAACTGTTTCAATTATATCGCAAAAACCTTTCCTGATCTCAGCATAGAAAAATAAATAGCAGGCATTTTTGATGGACCCAAAATTCGCAAACTGATGCAAGATCAAACCTTCACTTCTCGTATGACAGTGGCTGAGAGGGCTGCCTGGTGCTCATATGTCTCAGTGATATGAGAGTTTCTAGGTAACACAAAATCTAGCAACTACCGGAACCTTGTGAATGTGATACTCCAAAACTTTCAAGCTCTTGGTGCAAGGATGAGCATCAAACTTCACTCTCTGTTTAGCCATCTAGACTATTTCCCAGAGAATCTTGGTGATGTTAGCGAGGAACAAGTGAGGAAGTTCCATTAAGACATTAGGACAATGGAAGAAAGATACCACGGTTTGAACTGAACAAAGCCACAGCAGGTAATCAAACAAGCGAACCTTTCTTCAAATCAACATTTGAAATTCAATGTGACATGCTAGTTAATGTTTCTTTAAGTTTATGAACATCCCAATGTAACTGTTTGTTGCAGAGGCTGTGTTTTGCAAATGATGGACCGATACAATTCTCTGTAGTTACTTTATGATGTTGAACATTGCGCGTTTACTATATACTATAGCATGCTTTATTCATTCCGTGAATTAAGAGCTTTGCCTGTTTTGGCTCAGTAATCATTCATGTCAAATCAATATCGATTAGTTACACTGAAAACACATTTTATTCATTGACCAGCCCTATATAGATATCTATTTAAAAGTAGCCCTAATTACGGTAAAAAATACATAAAAAATTCAAAATATCTTGAAAACTAGAGCCAATCTGCAAAAAATAACGTCATTTTCAAACTCAGCGCCCCCAATTTATCCTTGAACCGCTTTCACCTTATATGCCAAAACTTATTTGTTGGCCGGTGTAATGTTTTGCATGTTACATTCTATCAATTATGCCACAACTTTATTTCATCCCATTTTAATTATGTGGGCACAATGTGGTAGGCAAATTTTCAATTTTGGCACAAATGACTGACAAACATAATTAGCCTACAATTGTTCTGAAGGAAGTAGTTATGCTTTACACAATTAATGGCATATAACATTGTTATTTAATGATACACTGCAATTGTATGTTTACAAGTCAGTGGTTTGATGGTTCAAATCTCAGCTTGATCTTAAAAACGTATTTTTTTACTTGTGACTAAACTGTTTATGTGCTGATGTACAGCTTGACTTTCTGGCGTTCAACAGAACTGAAGTAGAATCAGTTACAGTAATTCCAGGATAACATTTTTATTCAAAACAAAATTTTAAATTCGTATAATAGTCGGTATCCAACGAAAATAAACACGACAATGTTCTAGGTTGGCAATGGTTAAAACTCGGTTACTTGCTACAAGCAATAAGTAGTTGGTCTGAAAGGTCTTTGAAAAACTCACGATGGAGGCTGGCTCTGCACTTGGAACATTCTTGCCATCAATTTTCTCATACAGTGCATAGTTTATTTTATCGTGCGAAACATAAAGCATGATCTTTTATTTTCAAAACGCATATCTATACTGGAACACGTTTCTTCAAGGACAAATCTTCTCGCTTTATAAAATTTCCATGCATTGTGTACATTCGTGTCCAATGCCCAATCCTTGCCAGTCAGCGCTAGTTTTTCGACCGAGTACCCAAAAACACTCGTTATCCAGTTGTCAGTATTTTGCTTCTTGTAATCAACGCCACCGATGTAGTAGTTCAACGTTTAACGAGGTTGGATCATCATTAGAATGTGTTATATGTTTACCGTTATTCAAATCAAAAGTAGCTTGAGGGTTTGTGAGGTCGGACGTTAGTTGTAAACATTGAACAATTTTTTTCCAATCAGATGTGGTTCAAACGACTCCACACCACTAGTTTTCTAACCATTTTATTTTATTAAAAATTTAAATAAAAATAGCATATCGATGTAACAAATTGAGATAAAGTGTTGCTCTTGGTATCAAATCGCGCACAATGATTGACATTTTATCTGCTTTACAAAAGCTATAAGGCTCTATTTGCCATAATAACACGTTTCAACTGTTTTTTTTTGAATTTTTTTTTGAGTTTTTTTTAAACGTATCTTTTGCAATTTCTAATGTAGATAGTAGATAAAGCCTAACTTTTATAAACAAGTGATTTTTCGATTAACTGTGGCGACATAATACTTGGGTTGGTTTAAAATTGTGAAATGCAGGCATGCACATCATACCGCCCGCAAAAACCGTTGATTCTGCCGGCAGTCATTTGAAAAGTGTCATAGTTCAACGTAGAACAAGGTCTTTACGTTTGTATCGAGACCACTTTGGGCAAAAACAACTCTTCGAGAAAGCCGATCTCAATAGAAAAGACCTTTATGTTTGATTGGAGACCAAATAGACCCACCAGTAGGTAATAATATGAACGTGACCACCATAAATATCTCAGAAATTGTGCCCCTTCAGATGTGATAACCCTAACCTATACGTACAGCAATAATGTCGGAATGCGGACAACCAAATGTATGTAATTAAGTGGCCCTATTAATGCTTTGATCTGTGCATGCCTGCTAAAACGTGTTGTAATATTTTATACAGTAGCCGCCGCTTAATATGACCACCTTTGGACCAGACCATTTTGGTCATAATACCCGAATGGTGATAAAAACCGAAGCCGCCATAACAGCTTCTGAATCGACGCCGCAAGCCACAAGAAATCCAAATATCGTCAAATTCATCGTTTACCCGAAGTAACAGAGTGACGTTGGTAGTAAAACAAAGTACAGTACTTTAACACTACAAGTGACGGTAAAATTTAGTACAGTGTGTGACCATATGTTGAAAAGGCGAAGTTATAAGTGCGTGGCGGGAAAAAATACTGTATTGTAACAAGAAAGATGGAGAAAATGTTGGTCATATTATCCGAAATTTGGTCATATTAAACGGAGAATTTTAAATGGAGAAATTCCGGACCTTACCAAATTGGTCATAATAAGCGGCTGGTCATATTATCCGTGGTCATAATAAGTGACGCCTACTGTACATGACAAAGTTTCAGTGCGAATATTTTGTAGAAAAAAAGGTTTTCATTCAGCCGCATCAATTGCGTAGCTGTATATAAACAAGCGATGAAGGATTCCAGAACAAAATAAAGCGCGATGTTTAAGCTGCAGGTTGTTTGCATCATAGCTTTGGCCGCAGTTTGTTGTGCTCAAAAGCACATCACATGTTCGATAACCGATGACGCATTGAATCAACAAAACCCACTACCGCCCCAAAGAGCTCTACAGGGATCTCCGGGCAAACGGGGCCCAAAAGGTCAAGTTGGATCACGTGGGAGCCCCGGTCAAAAGGGAGAGCCTGGAGTTCCAGATGATCGACAAATCAACTTGCTCCGAGATCAATTGAATTCCCTCTCTCAGCAAGTCGAAGATTTGAAAAATAAAACTAGAGAAACACTGCATGTAATACCACCAGGAAGCAAAATACTGTATGTTGACCATCATTTTTATGCTTATCAGCTCACCCCTGGTCGTCAATGGTGGCAGGAGAGTCGGCAATATTGCCAAACGTGGGGAGGCGAATTGGCAGTACATGGAGTGAAAACGTTAAAAAATAGAAAAACTCTGATCCGAATTCTGTCGGTTAACGAAGATTATTTTTGGGTCGGTGCAAGTGATGTTGCGTCAGAAGGATCTTGGATCTGGGTAAATGGTGAGCCTGCAAGCAGTTCTGAATTAATTTGGTATAGTGGACAACCGGGTGGTGGAAGAAGAGAAAACTATGTTATGTTGGTTGGAAATCCCGCTTCCTCTCACGTTGGACTTGCTCATGACGGCTCAAGTACTATTCAGCGAGGTCTTTGTGAAAAACTAATTTAATATCAATGGCAGATTGCAGAGTCTTGTTTAGGAAGATGTAAAGGATTTCATTTTCTGAAATGTAAAATAATGTATGAAAAGTTGTTTCTTCCAAATATCTTAGTACTTTTTGTTTTACTGATTCGAAATCTAGAAAAGATATTCCTAAATTCTTCTTTGATCCATCAACGCTACAAGAAGTTACTGGACCAGCCTGGTAGATCGATTTGACTAGTTGTAGAAGTGATCACAATTCATCCGTAACGGTATTGTTGCATGACGAGCATTAACTTCGTTTCGATTTTATGTCTGCGAACTTGTTAAAATCAAAGCTGGAAATTAGAACTTGATCAAATCAAAGCTGAGGATTTTTTCCCAAATTAAAGAGAATATCTTTGTTTTTTGTGAGATCAAACTTTTTACAGCAAAATCTCTAGATGGAAGCTCGTTATTCGTTGCGTTGTTGCTCGTTTTCAACTTGTATACCTTGTTTTTAGATCGACTGTTTGAAAGCCATTTTCGTGCTTCTTTTGGTGAAGCAAGAACTATATTTACCCATTCTTTAAATAGACGATCTTTTACAAAGCACAAATCTGTAAAAACAAAATCACTGATTTTCATAAAGTGACTCGGTGGTCGTATCTGATAAAGGCCGGGGCCGAAGGTGGTATGTCCGTTATCAGTTACCCATTCCAGTTGTAAATTTAGGGGTGGGGACTTCATTTTTGAAATCAACTTTAAGAAACAATGTGCACGACCGCACAAACCAACACTTACGTCTGCAGATTGTGCACCCCTGTTATGAGTGTGGTGCAAATTTTACTATCAGCACTGTATAAACAAGTTGGAGAAGATATTTTCTGGTAGTAAACTGTTAAATCTGCTGTAACACTGATACTGTTCTTGATATTACTGATCATTAAATATCACCAATAAATGAACAAAATGCGATACTTTTGCATGTGAGATTTGACCAAGTTAATGATGTCTATTAGTTGTAAATATAAATGATAATTCAAATGTTATTATGATGTCACAGTGTTGAATTTGTTTGTATTTTAACAAGAGTAAACGACGATCAATATACTAATGAGTGACAATGTCTGATGAGTTGATTTACTTTAGTGGCCGATCATCACAAAATCTTTACAGTTAAACAAAAAACAAGTTGAGTTCAAATCCGATTCTGAATTGTCAATACTGCTGGCCACTTAACTTCACTGGATTCTGTTGAGGCAGCATCGACAGTTGTCATCCCAAAGTTAAAATACGTTTCACCCAAACAAAACTGTTTTCTAAAAAAAAAGTTTCAACCAAATATATTTCAATTTCGTAATTGTGTTGTAAAAACAAACAGTGGGACTAAATAAAGAATTGCCGTGAAATTTCATTTATACAAATAAACATCTATTGAAATTTTCAAATGAAGATTTTATATTTACAAAGTAATTCTTCACCATTGCTTCAATTGATCCACTCTCCAAATACTATTCTAACACTGCTTGTAGCAGGCCTGACCGTATGCAAACATGAAGGAGGCTCTTGGCCTAAGTGAGATGTGATCAACGAGCTTGTACGCGCAGTAACGATTTGTTCGTACGTTTTAATTAAATCTGTTTATAAGCCTGTAGAAGCTTTGTTCTGAAAATTAACCTCCAAGTTAACGATAGCATGTTTTTGATTCCATTTGATTAAGGACATAAGTCCTTTTCCACAGCTAAGTTAGTGTTTGCAACAAGTCACATGTTTGTTGATTTATCATTTGGAATAATGGAATATTTCTCGTTGGGAAAACAGTATTGGCATGTACATTATTTTCATTGATTTGCAATTGCCCCCCTTGCCTGCATAAAGGGGTAATTCGATATTTATTGTTGTAGAAACCGGAAAAACGATTGGCTCTGGAATCGCCTAAGAATACTGTTACTCTTTCCCAAGTTAATTCTGTAAATGGTAGCATCGTTTCCTTAAGAACAATCAAATTGTCTTGTATTGGAATACTCGTAACTGATATTTGTTTCTGCGTTTGAAGTTTCTTCATGTATAAATTTCATTGTACGTGTATTTATGAATTAAAATTGAAGGTGTTGAAAACTTATTATTAGGAAAGCAAATCCATCGATCCAGTATCCCTGTTAGCGCCTTTAAGATAACATTATAGATTAGTCTTACATTATTCATTCATCATAGATTAGTCTTACTTAAGATTACATTGTAGATACATTATAGAGTCGGTAGCTTATTTAGGCGGAGGAATAAAAGGCGATTAATTCCACCAACACGGTATAGCAGAAGCGAAAAATGTATAAAAATCACTATGGAGAGATTGATTTTTAAAAAATTAAGGTCTTCATGTCTTGTACCCTTATATTTTGCTGATTCGAAATCTCTCAAAGATATTCCTAAATTCTTCTTTGATCCATCAACGCTACAATCCGCTACAAGAAATTACTGGACCAGCCTGGTAGATCGATTTGATTAGTTGTAGAAGTGATTACAGTTTATCCGTATCGGTATTGTTGCATGACGAGTATTAACTTCGTTTCGATTTTACGTCTGCGAACTTGTTAAAATCAAAGCTGGAGATCAGAACTCAATAAAATCATGGCTGTGGATTTTTTCCCAAATTAAAGAGAATATCTTTGTTTTTTGTGAGATCAAATTTTTTACAGCAAAATCTCTAGATGGAAGCTCGTTATTCGTTGCGTTGTTGCTCGTTTTCAACTTGTATACCTTGTTTTTAGATCGACTGTTTGAAAGCCATTTTCGTGCTTCTTTTGATGAAGCAAAAACTATATTTGCACATTAAAGCGGTTATTCGATATTTATTGTTGTAGAAACCGGAAAAACGATTGGCCCCGGGAATTCCCTATAAATGCTGTCTTTCGCAAGTTGATACGGTAAATGCAAGCATCGTTTCCTAAAGAACCACCAAATTGACTTGTATTTGGCTACTCGTACCTAATATTTGTTTCTGCGTTTGAAGTTTCTTCATGTATAAATTTCATTGTATTTATGAATTGAAATTGAAGGCGTTAAGACTTACTATTTGGAAAGCAAATCCATCGATCCAGTATCCCTGTTAGAGCCTTTAAGCGTTACCAGCTGCTATGAAGAAAAGCGTTAACAATAACAAATTCTAGAACGTTCGGCCACGGAATTTTACGAGACCGATTGATAAGAGTAAGTGGCAGTAGAACAACATTATAGAGTCGGTAGCTTATTTAGGCGGAGGAATAAAAGGCGATGATTCCCGCTAACGCGGTATAGCAGAAGCGAAAAATGTATAAAAATCACTATGGAGAGATTGATTTTCAAGAAATTAAGGTCTTCATGTCTGTTTGAAGTTCAAAATGGGCGAAATTCTCACATTCGAAAAGAGAATCTTTAAACGAGAAAAAAAATCTCAAAATTTTTTGGCAAAATCATCGGTTTCAACGCGTGGTCTTAAGAAAAATTTTCCGGTGTTCGCACTGCATGTTATTAAAGTTTGGACAACAGAAAAAACTGATTCAAGCATAGAATTGTCAATCAACCATGTTTTGTATCAGTACAAACGATAATGCGCCTGAAGGTAACTGGATTTCGGAATGGTAAGCGTGCGCGAGCTTATAGAATAATCTGGCAAAGCAGACAACCGGATAATAGAAGAGGCAACAAAGACTGCGGTGTTGTGATCGGAATTCTCGCACATTTTAATGTTGTCTGAACTAATGACGCCATATGCAGCGATTCCCTTTAACAAAACGTATCAAAATTAAAAAAAAACACCGAAGCCTTACGTTGCCTCTCCGGGACTTCGACAGTGCAAAATACTTAAGCACAGAGATATAAATTCGAAAAATAACTTTTGATTGTATCCTAGTATTGATAGTTTGTACCATTTTGACACTGCACTTCTCAATGAAACACTTGCAGAAGTCACTTTACTACATGTGAGTCACTGAATTTTGTATTTGAGGTGTCCTAAGGCAGGGATCCCCCAACTTGTATGAGCTCCCGACGCACTAATCCGATCTATGAAATCAAACGATTCACTCCATAAGTAAACCTCAAAACAAACCGTCTAGAAAAGTCAAAAATAGGGACAAGAAAGCCGTCAAGATGAGTTGACCTCCAAACATAGAAGTCATCAACTCAATGATTAAATCAAAAGGCTATCAACGCAGATTGATTTCCAAAAAAAGTCATCAAGAATATAAACTTGCGACGCCCTTACATTTTCCAAACGACGCCCCAGTTGGAAAGCTCTGGCTTCAGGTGTTTGATCAGCAACGCTTCCATTAGCTCGGTTTCAGCGGCACTTTTTAATATCAATGGTTTGCATCGTTTTAACACTGCATCTCTCAATAAAACACGTGCAGCAGCAACTTTGCTCCACGTGAATAACCGTTTCCACGGTTTATAAAACTCTGTGGCTCGCAAGCAGTGAAGTCACTTCTACTCGCGATTGAAACTTGTTTTTCAAAATCCAGCGTTGAAACTCTACTTCACTGAGAGGTGCAGTGTTAAAACGACTCAAACTCTTAATATTTGTGTACAATAAAAGGTTACTTTTCGAATTTTTAGATATGTGCTTAAGTACAGGGTGTTTCAAAAAAATTGATATCATTCGACATACTGTATAAATAACATGGAAACTGCATAGTCAAAACAAATGAAACAAATCAAGCTTAGCTGAGCAACATAAGATTTATTCCTTAAATTTGAATAAGAAGTTTAAAGGTACGTGAATTCCATGCCAGATTTTACAAATGTATGCGCACCGTCGGTGACATAGCTCACGTCAACTTGGTAGTTTAGTTGCCCTCCCGAACGCACTGCAGCATGTCTTGGGAAACAGTATTTAGTGCGGTGGTGATTCATTATTTGAGTTTTTCTACGTTTGCGGGAAAAGAAAGGACATAGACCAAGCTCTTCAAACGGTTTACCGACATTTCATCACCCGACATTTAATCACTCGACTGTTAATCACGGATATTTAATCACTAGACATCTAATAACGTAGACTTTATAGCATGATGATATTACAAGTTGACTAGAATTGATCACCCCAACCCTAATCCCAACCTTAATCCTAACCCTAACGTGATTAGGTGTCTCGTCTCCAATCCCAAACTCTAACCTTATCGTGATTAAGTGTCGGGTGATTAAATGTTTAGTGATGAAATGTCTGTACACCCTTCAAACACCCACAAAGAAAAAATCACATGGATTCAGGTCAAGTAAACGTGGAAGCCATTTTAACAGCACATTGTCTTTATCACCAGCATGTCTGATCCATTTCCGAGGCAAATTGTCATTGAAATAAGCCCGTACAGTGAGGCGGAGTCCCGTCCTGTTGATAAACGAAATTTTCATGTTCATTTGCAATAAGCTCGTCGATCAGCCAGTTCTGAAACATCTGCAGATAAACATCGCCGGTTATGTTTTTCGTAAAGAGAAAGGGGCCATTAATATGGTTCTTGGAGATGGTAGAGAACACCCTCACTTTTGGTGGGTTCCTCGCATGATCAATACAGTACGGGGATTTACTTCGCCCCAAAGGCGAAAGTTATGCATATTGGCTTTGCAATTCGTATGAAATAGTGACCTCATCACTGAACATAAAGCGTTCCTTAAACTCGTGTTCTTAAAGTTTTTCGTGCATATCAACACAGAATTGTTTGCACCTTCGCCAGTCATCTTCATTGCTTTGATTGATAACTTTGGGGAATACTTTTGATTGATACTTCAAATCTTCAAATCTTCATATTCAATCTTCAATCTTCAATTTAATTCAATTCAATTCAATTCAATTCAATTCAATCAATCAATCAATCAATCAATCAATCAATCAATCAATTCAATCGATCAATTCAAATTAATCAATCAACTCAATTTAATTCAATGCAATTCAATTCAATTCAATCATCAATCTTCAATTTTCAAATTCGAGTCTTCAAATTTTTAACTTTATTGCTTCTAGCTTCCATCGTTTAAAACGTTTCCTTGGGACCAGCCAAGCTGTCGCTGGAAGAATCATGGTTTCCAGAATTGTTTTTCTCATTGACATTTTGAGGCTTCGCAAGAGTTTTTGGCGAACCAGCTCGACCTTCTCATCCACTGTTGCTGGTGGTCCGGATTCTTCTGCCTTCATCAACAGCTTTTGACTTCGACTTTTTTTGCCTGGACCAAATTTGCATTGCTGTTGGTTACTTTTTAGAGAAATCTCTCAAAATGCTCGCTGCATGGTCTTGTACGGATTTGTTCGAGTGTAATCCAACACACAAAACGCTTTTTCTCTTCTAGAGAATGCCATTTAAACACAGCATGAATAATTCATCAATCAAAAATTTCTGCACCTCAAAAGATAAATATATCAAACGTTAAATACAAAATTTTGGCCTGTTTTAACGCATGCTGTGGAAATTTATAGTCATTCAAACAGAAACTAGGAAAGTTATTACATTGCAAAATGATATCAAATTTTTGAAGTTTTACGTAACGAAGTCCCCAAGAAAGGACGAAAAGCTGTGGTGTTTTTTGTTAATTTTCATATGTTTTGTAAAAATTCACTATGTTCAATAAAGTGTAGCTCATCTTTGTTTGGTGGACCAAAACACTAGTTGCATTTGCAGCAAACAATGCAAATACACGGGAGCGTTGACAAGGGGTCCAGGGAGCATCTTTGTCAATAGGGCCAGATAGTTTTAGGGAGCCCGGATTTTTGAAAACGTCATGCGTAATGTCAACAATAAGGCAGTGGCTATTTTGCCGTCAATGGCATTTTGCCCTCGGATACTATTTTGCCGTGAGACATTTGTGATCGGTCACTTTTCATTAGGTATTGAGCATGAGACTGTTGGTCGTTTCTGATTGGTCAATTTTAGTGATCAATTAAAAAAATTGCTACCCCAGTCTACACTTCCCCACTCTGTACACTCTCCCTCTATACACTACCCTATACATTCACATGCTGACCCCCCCCCCTTCAGTGTACGCTGCTTTTCTCTAAGTGCTCTACCAGCAAAGATTCCATTCCTGCAACCATAACATTTCACGGCAGATGCACTACCCCAGCGCCACATCGTCACTTGAAGAATTGCAGCAATTATGTCTACATGAACACACATGAATGGTTATGGCAAGATAGCCTCTGAGAGAAAATGCTGTCAACAGCAAAATAGCCACTTCTTAACAACAAATTAGACCTAAGTTTTCTATTTTTTCTGTTAACAAATGCATAGCTTGTAAAATAATTTTTGTGAACTGATGACTAGGGTTTCTTCATTTTGGCCACAAAAAGTTTGCTTTAATTACTCCTTTTTAAAAAAATTCGTGTCCCCCGGAAGACTTGCTGGCCCCGTGGTCAGAAACATAAAATCTGGTTCCTGTATCTTTTAAGCGCATAACCGCTTAAACACAATTTTAAGCCCCAAATTCCTAAATCTTAAACTCAGATAATTACATTTGGATCGATCAATTTGCTTATGGTCAGATTACACGAAATCATTTCACATCAATCCTGTTATGTCTTGTTACCTCCATTAAACAGGAAGATTGCATTTTACTTACTGATTACTGGTGACTAATAATGATGCCTTGCATGTTATTCACATTTTGTTTTTGACTTACTTTACTCGTATATTATTCCATAGACACAGTATTATAACTGTGCTTGAATTATTATCTCAATTTTCTTGGTTTTCTGTGTCCGTTGCATGCAATGTCCTTGGGCAAGATTCTTAACGGGATGCCTCTATCCTTACGTGGCGGACAGGTGGTCCGGCCGACCACTCTACCCGTCGTGGTGGCCCGGTATAATTGAAGACTAGAAAAAGGCTCAATAAGAAGCTCATAATTTGAGAAGCTTTTCCAAAAAAAAGATCTCTAAGGTTTGTTTCTATTGCACCACTGCTACAATGGTCAAATTGTTGTATCAATTTTTTTGAAAGTGCTGGAGTCGGTAGTGAAAAACCACGAGGAGTTCCATCGTAGCGTCATTCACTGTGAGTTCGAGTTTCAATTTTGGAGTCAACCGCAGTTTTTTTCGTATCTGTACAAGAAAATATCTATCAACAGGCCGACGCAGCAAGGTAAACAACTAGAAATGGCAGTGGAAAACACGTTCTAAGAATAATCTTTCAGACTAATTGTCTTCCCGGCTATCAAATCGTTATACCCAATGTAAATGACTGCAATCTACACCGAATGAATTGTACAGTTTTAAATGCAAATTAAAACTGCATAACATCTAAGATGTACAACTACCCTTACTTTTTCTGCGATATTTGCTTTGGCGTTAGCGCTGGTCAAAACTCTTTCTGTGCGTTTGCCACTGCATAACAATATCCGCTAACGGCGCTAGTGATAGGTGCTTTTCAACAAACAATCAAAATGTAATGTGATTGTATTTAAAATGTTTCCGCATGTGATTCTTGGACGACAAAACAAATTCTTTTTTATGATGCTTTGGTTGTATCTCGTTTATTTGCAACTACTGATACTTATTCAAACTTGACTTTGAAATGTACTCGCCCAAATGTTTAACTATGTAAGGCCCTGGTCGGCCTTGCCGGGGTCGACCGCAGAGCCCCCATCTGTAATATCGAGGATAATAATATCGGTTTAACCGGCCAATCGAGTATCACCCTGTGGATAGCTGTGAAAATAGTAACATAGATTTATAAATTATTTTTTTGGCACAGCCAAGTCTTGTTCCGGAACAAAACAACCAATTTTTGAATTGATGTCAATTAGAAAAACATTATGGAAAGTTGCGCATAGCGGCCACCAGTCTCCCAGGTTTCTGGCGTCTCTGGCATAGTTTATTTGCCCTGCTTTTTGACATAGCTTATTGTCATTCCCAAATATAGCCGATTAAAAAAGACATTATGGGAGACTTACGCATAGCTGCTATATTTTCCCAAACTTTGTGGAGTCCCTTGCTACGTCCTGCTTGTTTCGAGCGCGCGCTTAGGAACTCGATTTGCTCACAATTGAAACAGTCAATGATTTCACAAATATTTATTGGTTTATTTCACCACTTGCATGGAAACATAGATGGAAAGATGCAAGGGGGGGGCACCAAAGTGATCGTTGTGTAATTTCTGAATAAGCTGTTAAATATTAAGCGTACTACTTACGGTTTTACGCAATTATAAGTCTATTTGTATGATCTAACATCTCTGGCTGCGCGTGTGTTGCTAGGTCCTGGCATAATCGCAGCTAGGGGAAGTGCAAACTAACCCAAAGTCCAGCACTTACAGTTATGTTATTAGAATCGGTTAGGTCATGGGTATAAGAGTAAAATCCATGCATGGGCCAGATTATCGTGGAAAAGATGCGGATAATTGATGTGATTCCTGCAAGATGTCACACGAAAACTCATCAATTTGTTTGACTTTGCTTATACACATTATTTTGGAAGTTGAGGTTTGTGACACGACTATACGAAAGTATTATAACTTGCCATTACAATACTAAAAACAGTTTTCTCGACCATCTGCTATGTTAATACCGTAATGTATGATTCTTCTCTCACAGGCTGCATATCACTTGTTTGGTTTCGAAATAAAAGTAAATAAAAGCTTTACGCGTGGCTACCGGCTGCTGCTTTTTACTTTTGTACCAGAGACATTATGACAGTAATGTACCAGAGACATTATGACATCATCAAGCGAGTTTGAAGCGTTGAAGAAAGGCATTCTCAGTAGAAAGCCTAAAAAGATTGCTTGTTACATCCTTAATTGAGATTAATTTGTTGCAGAATTTTTTTTTGTTGAAAGCATCTTGTTGATATCTCCCAAAAAAGCTGCGACCAGTTGTTTTTGAGAAAGTACAGAAAACAAATTGTGCAACCAAGCGTTAACTATGACGTCATCGTAGACCCTAGAGGGTTAAAATTTTTGTAAGTTGCGGTGTGGCTTTTGTTTGAATGGGAAATGGTTTTCCTCTGTCAAGAACTTCAAATCTAAAAAAATTACCTTTGCTTATGACGTTGTGAAGAGGTTACGAATCCCCTTATAACCCTGACTTCGGAATGGTAATCCATCGTGCCAAGTACGATGTTTGCGCGCAATTGTTTTGGAGGAGTTTAAACACACACACACAAACTGAACTGCGTTTTGCAGTACACTCGACCATCGTTTTTCCGGATCTCGGTAATCGGGATTTTGGTTTATGCGGACAGTGAGTCCGGATGACTGGCAAATCAACTCGAACAACACGCACCTCTCGTACTGCCAGAAACGCCAGAGAGGTGGCTACTTGGCGCTCTTGAGCACCATGCTTTATTGGGTATTGATGAACAATTCTGCCGTTCCGTATGAAAACACAACGTGAGTGAACGCAAAATTATATCATTTTGTAAATATTGATGATATATTTTTTATGTATACTCATATTTGCATTATATAAATACATTTTTGCTATCCGTACTTTTTCATTGTCAGGACATGTTCCTGCACCATCTAGTCCGGAAAAACGAGGGCCGAGTGTATAGACTATTTTGTTTATCTCTACTACATTGAAGGTAGCCATGCGTAATTATATTACGGACTTTTGATTTTCGTATCGTTTTGCTTCGTATTCCTTTTCCTTGCCGCTTACTTTTAGTGTTACGCGTCATGTGTTTTATTTTGCTGACAAGGAATAACATTACGAATTGTCAAATTGCATTGATTATTGTTAGTACAGAATAAAAATTTTTCCTTTACAAAAGGCGCCACATTGAAACGACCGACTGACTGACTGACGGAAAGCTGCAAAGTAACCAAAAGTCGCTGCACTGGTAGGCATGTCCGGTTTATTTCCACAAATTCCACTGCAATTTTCAAGTATTTCTGATAACTCGTCATCGCAACTGTTATGTAAGATTGAGATCCTTGTTGAACCTGACCGCTACAAGAAGCGCGATAACGCGATAACAAAAGCTTAGCCGCGCTTACTGTTGCCAAATAACGAAAATTTATTTGAACAATCGTTTATAGTCGCGACGTACAAAGCATATTTACATAACATGACGGAGTAGAACTTCGGCAGCTTTATGGTAGAAACAGTTTTAGTAAGGAGCATTCAAGTTGTAAAGTGATGGAAATGATTTAGAAATGTTGTGAAGAAGCAACCATATGGCAGGAGAAAGTTCGCATTTTGTGGTGAGTAAAAGCGGTATGAAGGTTAGGGTTGTGGAATCGAAGCTTTTAAGCTACCCGTATATAAAAGCCTTACCATCATTATTAGAGTCATATTTGAAAGTTGTCCCTAAAAACTTGAAGACCTTTTGTTTTAAAAAAAAGCTCAGTTCCTTGATCAGTTGTTCTTGTCACTCCAACCTACAATTTTTGAATGACAGGTTCAATTAGGCCTGTTTGTAGCCTAATGTAACAAGCAATAGCAATGTAGTTTCATTGCAAATAATGCCTAACGTGAAGTAGAAACAGGTTACCGTAAACGAAAATAGTATTCATGTAATAACGAAAACGAACCATTACGTTTCCGGTGGAAGCGTTGACTAGAGCAAAAAGTAAATAAGCCTATCTGTACAGATCAGGGGTGTATCAGCCAAGTACTGACTGGGGGTAAAAGGAGCGATTTTTTTAGCGACTTTCAGATACATTCGGAGTGGTTACCTTTTCTAAAGCTTGCTAAGAATTTATGCTCATATGAGCTTTCGAAGTTGTAGACGGTTTGCTAATGATTGGAGGTGGCTCTATCGGAGACCACAAATACATTTGCCAAAATAACCAATACTACGGTTACAAGCAATACTAATAATTTACCAATACTACAGTAAACAGATACAACGTTAACAAGCACAAAAAACGCTATGATGAAACCGTATTTTTTTAGTACAAAGTTTTTCAGAGGACTTATTGTATTGTTTACTTAAGCATTTCACGGAAAATTTCTCTTGAATTTCAAGAGATTTATTTTCACCTGATGACCCAGCCATTTCTTCCAATACCCAAAGCAATTTCACAAAATTTTGATCTAATTTTCAGTTTCCGATTCAAGGAGCATCAACTCTGCGTGAATTAAATTCCATGCGACAAGAAGGTCTGCTTACCGACGTCATAATCGTTACCGGAGAACGAGAATTGAAGTGTCATCGAGCTGTACTTGCAGCTAGTTGTCCGTACTTCAAGGTGAAGGTTGCTTTGATCAATGTCGTGGTGTCCTAAAGACGATATGTTAATGTATGCTCCAACATCATACACTAACTTTAAATTAGTTAATTTAAATTAAACTTCAAATTACTTTAAATTCCCACTTGCAAAGCTTTGAGTCAAATATCTAACACTTTTTGAATTGCTGTATTCTTGAAGAGATACTCTATATTTTCCATCCTGATCTGCGACATTTGTGCTTGAAAACCTGTTTGAGCTACAGCGCTAGGATCAGTGTGGTACGGAAATGGGCAATCAGCTAATGCCCACACAAGTAGCTGAGGAGATTGCCGGTCTGCTCCAGATGTTATCATTAGTGACAATGTAAAAAAAAATATCGTGAATGAAGTGTTAATGTTAAAAGCTGTTATTTTCAATTTATGGTCAATATCTTTTGAATTCGCTTGGTTGAAACAAATCCTGGTGACATTGCTTTCACCCACAACTACGACGTGACTCTGATCCAGTCAGGAATTTGTTTCAGGTTAAGGGGATAACGTTTGCCAAAGCAATTTATAAACTGAAGATTTTTTCCAATTGGAAAAAGTTTTCTGAGATACAAAAGACGTTAAGTTTTTACGCGATACTGTTTTTCAATTTAAAACTTTGGATTACGAAAAGATTTATCAGGAAAATTTTGGGAATAAGGATGGGAAGCCTTTCTGTTTTGTCCCCCCCCCTCCCCAACCCTTCTTCACGCTTATGAACTGAACACAGATATTGTTTGTGATTGTTCTGAAAACCTGTACTTTATAAGCTTTGTTCTGCTTGGCCCCAGTGCTTGTGGAGGAAATGCATTTTATCATTGGCGGATCCTATGTAGATGGATGTTAAACTGTTTGTAATCTTTTTTTAGAGACACGCTTAAAATGAGGTGAAAGTTTGTTTTGATTGAAATTGCTTTCACACCATTACTAGGACCTGTTAAGAATTGTTGAATTCGTCATTGACCGCATCAGCAGCGCTGTTAACTTCAAAGCGGTTTACTTTACACAGTTTGTTATGCTCTTGACTGTAACGAGCTTTCGGTGGTTGGACTGCAAAAACTAATCATCAATAAACTTCCTGTTTCCCAGGCTATGTTTTCTCACGGATTGAAAGAATGCTTCGAAAGCTCCGTAACTTTGCACGGCGTCTCTCATTGCGCGATGGAACTGGTGCTGCAGTACGCTTACATGGGTAGGCCACCTGTTTGAAGTGGTCAAGTGGTGGTGAGGAGTGGAAAATTGTTTGTGCCACTGCTTCATTACATCTGCTAGAGCCGGTATATGTAGACTCAGAGAAATGTTAAAATGAAATATCCCAAGAAAAAGTTGTTCTTTGAAGGCGTTCACCTGCTCTTTATATGCTTTTTTGCTTGGCTGATTTTACCACAGCAGTTACCGTTCGTGATTCAGATTATGACAGTTTACAATGATTCTTGTAATTATGTCATAGGCATGTGCGTCATCACAAAAGAGAACGCCCCTAATCTTTTGATCGCCTCCGATTTGTTGGGTTTGATTCCTTTGCGTGATGCTTGTTCAAGATTTTTACAAAAATGCATCGACTTGAAAAACTGCCTTCAGGTAAGCAGCGATTAATGGCCAGATCTCCAATACGCGTTTAGGCCAGGCCTGAGCGTTACTTCATGTTCGGCTGGTTAAAGGATGTGTTTAGAATTGACTGGTCACTTCGCAGTCTCCAATAATTTCTTCAAAGTCTCTCAAAGTTTCCGTTCATTTTGTGTTCGACTTGTTGAATTTGTTCTTACTGTTTTTTTGGGGGGAGAGGAGGGAAGAAGGGGAGAGTAAAGAGAAGAAAAAGGGGGCCACTGCCAAAATGTAAAGTGTTCTAAAATTTCAAAATGAGTTATTAATTACTTGGAAAAATAATTGCATATATTGCAAGATTAAGTTGCAAGGTTTTTATCTCATACCACATTGTTGCAATTCTTGCAATGTAACTACAACGTTACCAAGTTCTAAACTAACAGAAATCAACCATTGTTTTAAGGTTTTATTGTTTTTGCTTACAAAAAATAGCAATAAATAAATTAAAACAAAACAAACGTTTTTAGTCAAAGCACAACTTTTATAAGTCTCTTAATAAAAAAAATTATTAAGAGTTCAAGTCATTTCCTTTTCGAAATGTAAATAAACAGCTTTATGTTGCCCTATTTCGTGCTAAATATGATAAGCTTTAATTTCAGTTGTAAAATATATTGCTAAAGTCCAGTTTTCATTGCCTTGCAGTCAATGGCGTCATGAGAGTTCGTGACGTCTTGGATGACCTCGAAAAGTACCTCCCCTAGATTAGATCTATCCGAGGCTGGCCGCTGCCCTCCTTCCCAAGGGTTGCCATTGTTCACAGCTGCAATGACTCACGTGACTATTTTCAGATATGCTTGCTTGCTGAAAAGCATTCTTGTAACAATCTCCAGAAAGTGTCGCTCAACTTCGCACGCAAGCATTTCTCGTCTGTGGTTTATCAAGTAAGTACACTCCATTTACTGCTTTTGAGAAAGACAAACAAACAGTCTGACCGGTTTGTTTCGATAATTGTGTATTGCATTTCAATTTTAGGATAGTTTTTTGGAATTAACTATCAACCAAGCGACGTCATATCTTAATGACGACGAACTTCAAGTTGGACGTGAAGACATCGTTTACGACGCTGCATTGCGATGGATACGTCATGATGAAAGCAGGAAGCAATACATGAAAGATATTCTTGGTGAGCAAGGTTTAATTTTAATTCAGCAAATCATATTATTGGAAAATAAATGAGGCATTTCGATCTTTTGCTTTAACATTGATAAAGGTTTAAGTTCATGTAAAAAATTAAAACGTATCGCAATATGTTTCCAACGATAAATTTTTTAAACCTAGATTTTATTTGGCGTTTCTAGTTAAAACTTGTTCCGATGCAGCGGCATAGCATGAGTTTTGGCCGCACCCGCGTGAAAGCAAAAAACGCAGCACCATTTCCGTTTAAGTAAATCATAAATGTCAGTGTTAGAATCCTGTGGTTAGACACGTCTAAAATTTTGCCGCTATCAATCAAAAATGGTCGCTGTAAGCGGACCGCACTCCCCTTGCAACGCTACAGCTTCAATGGTAGATGTAGGTTTTCACAAACCGCCAGATTGTCAGTTGTCAATGAGTCCCCATGAAGACTGTCCGTTCCGAGTGATTGTGCAATCCACTCAAATGGTGAGTGGTGACACTTTTCGAGTCGTCCCCGACTGTCACGCGTTCGATTGACGCCACTGCTTGGAGGCAGTATATTTTGTTGTGCCAGCCGTAGCCGACAAATGGATTGACAGATGAATGGATAAAGATGTACTAATAAGGGTGCTGTGTCGGGTTGCGAGCTTGTTTAACTTATCTGGTTATAGAAAACTTTTACGTTTATGCAAATGTGAATAGAGCAGTATAGGTTTAAACCTGCCTCAAAGTCGCCGCCAGTGGCAGCACAGTACATTTTTTCAGTTAAAATGTTACTAAGCAAGGAGAAGTTGCCGTTAAGTGCTTTTTTCAAGAACACAGCAACATAGAAATCAAGTGAGCATTAAACTCATAATCTTACGGTTATAATTTACGCATCTTTATTAAGCAGTGTGCTATCGGTTAAATTAATATGCAAATTGAGAGCAAGATTCAAGAGGCAAGACTCTAGACTTTAGACTGTAGCTGTAACATCACACCAGCTTGCAGCAAAACTGAGCTACATTAAAAGCTTAAAATTGAATTTCTGGCGAAAAGAACAAAGATAAGTAAAATCTTGACGTAGGAATAAAATAACATGAAAACGTCTATAGATGGGAGTTTTTCTAACATGAAATTGTTTACCGCCTACTGTCTTTATTTCAGCATCTGTTCGTCTGCCGTTCGTCAAACCGGAGTATTTAAAGTTGCAAGCGAAAGTGGATCCCTTGATTTACGACAACAAGGAGTTCATGAGCCAGGTACCAAGGAAATATAAGTGGATTTTAAGAAAAGGGCTTTACAAGAAAAATGCAACGTAACCGACAAAATTTGGCCGATTATTGTGAAGAGTGAAAAGTTGTTTGGTAATTAGGTCAATAACTTGGTGCTGCTTCACGTCTTCTTGCGGTTTATTTTTAACATTTTGCAGATCCTGACCGCACATGATTTGAAAATTCCAGATGAATGTTTTCATAGTTTTGAAGAAAAACAAAGAAAGCCACGCAAATGTGCCAGCAAACAGGTATTGTGTGTGTGCGCGTTTATTTTGGACAACTTTTCCCAAATGTTGTAAAAGGGAGATTTTTTAAAAATTATTCTTTTAAACAAGCGAGAAACTAGAGCAGAACATCACATACCTCTTGCAGCAGAGCAAGCTGTACGTAACCCTACATGTTTATTTGCACTACTTTCAGAGAATTACTTCTAGGCATAACTTGTTAAAAAGACGCACCCTCTCCTCCTCCAAAAAATTCTAAAAATATCCCTGCAGTTTTACATTACTTTCTTCCACTGCCATTTTTGTCGAACAAAAATTGTTCCAGGTACTTGCAGTATTCGGTGGCGTTTCGAAATCATGGAGCGTAGCCTACGACGTTCGTGACATCTTAATTTATGACCCATTGTCGGATAAATGGAAAAAGCTAGGTTCGATTCCCAAGGAACTAAGTTTCAAAGCAGTCGCGTCTGTATCACTCGAGTATGAGATAATCGTTACAGGTGAGTTGGCTTGTTTGTGACGAAGCAGTGTGTCATTATTAAGTCACAGGACCAACATATTTTAATGCCAAACGATTTAACAGGTGGAATACGTGACAACAAACCCGTCAGTGACGTCTTTATCTACTATCCTTATTCGAACAAGTGGTGCCCAGCAAATCCCCTAAACCAACAGCGTTACCATCACGCTTGCGTGCTAGTCAACAATAATATTTACGTCATAGGTGAGTTGGTGTACAATTTACCATTTACCGCAGGGGTGCACAATCTCTTCGCTATTGTAGCCAGCATAACAGATTTTATTTCACTCACAGCCACCAGTGAAACATATTAAGTATTTTTCTGTTAATTGAAAGGAGAATATCTTGTTGTTGGAGATCAATAGTTTGAATGCAAAACTTTCTAATTTTTTTAACAAAATTAATGCTTTAATTCAAATTTTTCCCTTTGTGCAAAAATCAAGACCATTCTTTCCAAAATTAATTTTCTGAAGGCAATTCTTGCTTATGTTACCTTCAAATCGAGGTTTTGATCTGCCTGTGCAAAGCAGTTACTAGCGATGAACATTCTAAAATATCAAATTCTGTAGAATTGAATCCAGCAAAGCAATTTTTTATAGAATATCTGCATTTAAAACCAAAATGTCTTGCCCACTGATGATAAGCCTAAAGGAATTTTCTCGGAAGTGCCGCTACACCTTTTTGCTTTTTCGCGTCAGGCATTTGGTTGCATTGAGCAATGCAGCGGTTCAAGGGCGATTGAACTTGTTGCTCTTTATGACATATGCATGGGGCGCCGTTTGGAAAATAACTTTTTACAGTTTTGCTCGGAAAATTGTCCATTATTGTGCTCATTTGTTTGCAAGTGCAGTATTTATGTTTACATAAAACAAACAGCATATCTTTGCTGAACGTTTTGTTGTGCTCATAATCTGCTTGTCTGAACAAAATCATGTGAATATTAAAGTGCTTCGCAACGACTTTTTGCGCTCATATTTGTCTCACTGAACAAAATTATGTGAACATCAAAACGCATCTTGAAGTATTTTACGCGCATCTTTTTGCATAGCAACGAAAACTAGCATGGTAACGAGAGGATTGGAAAATAACTAAAGTTAAAAGAAAATATCCGATTAAAATCGCATTTTTATATTTACATGCATTTTGATTTAATGGTGACTAAAATCTAATAAATAAAACGCCATTCTGTTTGTCTGTCTGTTTTAACTCCTTTGAAACTTCTATTGGTACAAGCATCAAACTTGGCACGATTGATCACCACCCCGTGGTGAGTGTCATAAGGGTATTTGTGACGTCTGATGACGTCATAACGAAAAATAGATTTTTAGGATTTGCATTACTTAACAGAGGACAACCGCTTTTTGCTCAAACAAAAACCAGCTTCCGATTTACCACATTTCAAAAGCTTTCATTTGTTTGAGGTCGAAAATGACGTCACAATCAATAATTCATTTAACAATCTGTTTTTGTTCTATCTCAAAAAGTACTCATCGCACAAACACGATTAAACGTTCTTTCAGGAGATATTAATAAGCTGCTTTTGATAAAAACAACTTTGCAACAATCAATGTTTATTTGACAATGCTACGAGCAATTCTTTATTTAAGGACTTCAAGCCCTCTAAGCATTTTTTCTTCTAGATTTCGCTTGTACGCTTAAGCTGGCTGTATGATGTCATGATATATCTTGTACGATTAACAGAAGTCTTCGCTACCGCAGATCATAATATCAAGATATTTTCAAAAATTGCAACCTTTTTGCAAAATCAGTTTATTAAAAAACTGATTTGTGGCCACATTTCTTAACTGATTTTCAAACTTTTTCCAACAAATTAAAGGTTATTTCAAGGCGATTTCGATAATGTATAATATGGACAATTAATATTAGTTTTTATATTGAAAAAACTGAACTTTTATACCTGTGGTGTAGCTTTCTACCCCTCCCAAAACTGGTGAGTTTAGTAAAAACAGTTGACTGTAATACAAAAACGTTATAATAAAGTACTAACAATTACTATCCTTTGAAAGCTTAGCAAATTTCCTTTCCAGCAAAATGTGACTTCAATTACTTGAGGCTAAGGATTAGTTTATAATAGCTGATTAAAACTTGGTTGCCATACATGATGTTTCATTTTTAGTTGTCCAATTATCCTACTAGAGCAAACAAGCTTGCAATTGTTAGACAAAGTTAGTTCTTTGGTGCATTTTTGACTACTTTTCCTCACAAGCGTGGCTTTTTACATTGTCTGTCGACGTTTTCAAAAACATCCATCAAAAACTGAAGTCTCCAAATGTTTATGAAATGTAGTCTACCCTTGTAAGGGAGCAGGGATTGTACACAATCAAAACTGATTGTAGCGGTAAAATGGTGGTTGCTTTCCCAATTAAAGAAAAAACTATTTAATGGTAAGCTTATTTTGCCAATTGGTGCTGCCGCTTTCCTGTTTGTCTGTGGTGTTAAGTTGCTAAACACAACACACAAAGTTTTAGTGCCTGCAGTTCACGAAATTGCAGTTTCTGCAAAACTAAGTCCTTTGGTACATTTTGTTTATTCTTTCTCGATAGCATGGATGTTTGACATTATCAATCAAATTATTTATAACACTCAAAATCTACAAATTTTAATATGCAGCCTACTCCAAATCAAAACACTTGGTGATCACCAAAGAAAAAGACGATGGGGTAAACATGATCCTTTCTTATCGTTTGCATCAAAATGTAAGTGTCGAGCTACATATGATCTAAATGTTGAAGCGATTTCTTTTGCAATTAGGCAAGGCTGTCGCAGCAGCCACCTGATATGATGTTCTTAATCTCGACATTATTGATGGGGGCCCCGCTACTGCTATAACTGAACTGTGAGTGCTTTATCTCGGGTTAGTTTGCTTTTAGCATGGCGGCGTTTATGCCAGGGCCAAGGAACATGCACGCAATCAGAGACGTTAGTTCATATTAATTCGCCTGCAGTAACGAAGAAGTGGTAAGTAGCAATCCTAATAATAATGGCTCAAAACGCATTATGAGGTCATAATCTTAAATTACATCTCAATGCTTGCCACTATGTAGTGGAAACAGCAGCAAGCAGCAAAATTATCTACTATCATTTTGATAGCAAACATAAATGGTAAAGCCCATTACTGATATTTGTAATTGCAAGGATAGGCCTATCGGTACAAAACACTAATCTTCATTTAACAGTAAAGAGGTCTGAATTAGGGGCAAAGTTAAATGTAATAAAATCCCAAATTTAAGAAAAGATCAAAATTAAACAATAATAGCATCAATCTGTAACACTGGATTAAGATGAAATGTTTTTGTATGAAAAGAGCGTAATAGGCGCTTATTGCAATAGGTTGTATGACTTAGGGGAAAAACAGCTTCCCCTTTCATGCTATGGACGAATTAAGGCAAATAGCGCTGGCAAAAATTTTGATGTTACCAATATTAATACCAAAGCGGGTCCACCAAATCGTCGAACATGCCTACCGCCGAATAGCTCATTTCTTTATGAGTCAAAACGACCACCATTTGGGCGACGCCATCAATTTTGATTATGTTTCATCTCCCCCCCTTTACTCTTAAAAATTACGACTGATAGTTTATGTCATCGTTCTTTCTTTTTAAATACTTCCAGTCTTGATTGATAAACCAACATGATCACCATTACATATACAGGAGCGATGGCTTTAGTACAACACTTCGTTGTGGCTCAAACAAATATTTGTAAGGTTAAGCTGATGCAGCAGCATTAATTGATACGTTTTAAATCGTCATGGGTGATAGTATGGCCTGCCGGATTAAATCAAACCATACTTAGCAGAAACATTTTTTCTATTTTGCTTGATAATAGCTTTATAGAGCTACTGGAATCAAGCCTAAAAATTTGGAAAAAGCAAGAACTTGTTTAACTTCCATGAGCATATCTATGCAAGAAAAAACGAATATAAATCATAATGCGTAGCCACCAGGGACCTGAGAAAGTTTGAGGCAAAATTAAAATTAACAACGTCATTGTGTTAAATCGCACCACATGGAAGATATTATCGGTATTTTGCTTCATAATAGCTTTATAGAGCTACCGGGGTCAAACCAAACATTTGAGGAAATGCAAGGGCTCTTTAAACTCCCCAGGGCACGTCAAGCAGGGAGAAAAGAGCATGCTATATAATGCGTAACCAGCGAGGACTTGAGAAAGTTGAAAACAGCATCACTGTGTCAAACCACACGAAAGACATTTTTGCTATTTTGTTTTAGAATAGCTTTATATCAGAAATGTAATCCCTACTTCCAAACTACGGGAAATGCAAGATTCCTTTGGGTTCGTGTCAGCAATGAACAGAGCACATAGACCTAAGGCATAGTCAGGATCTTGAAATGAGATATTTTATTATGAAAAGGAGCACAGAAAGTCGTGAACATCTTATGTGCAAAAAACACATAAACTTTTGATAACTCTTCATACAAAAAACTAATAGGTAAAGCCCACTTGGCCGGCTAAACCGACATTCTCAATTATGCTGAGATGCTGCCTATTATGGTATTTATGTCATTTATGTCTACACTCTACATGATTGTAATAAAATCCCGAGTTTAAGAAAAAATCAGTATAAAACCATAACCAGAAGACTTTGTAAAACTGATTATAGAGAGAACAACAGCCGCTTTTGTCGCTATGCCGGAAACAAGACCAATAGCGCAGCCAAATTAGCAACTTAATGCCACAGACATAAACAGGAAAGCGGCAGCACCAATTGGCAAAATAAGCTTATTCACATGATTTTGTTCAGACAAGCAGATTATGAGCACAACAAAACGTTCAGCAAAGATATGCTGTTTGTTTTATGTAAACATAAATACTGCACTTGCAAACAAATGAGCACAATAATGGACAATTTTCCGAGCAAAACTGCAAAAAGTTATTTTCCAAACGGCGCCTCATACACACGTGCAATCAGCCAATAAGAATATAAAGCTGTGACAGCAGCGGAAAATAAGGTGGTCAGTTGGTAAAAAAAAAGATTTTTTCTCCTTTGCACCCTTCTCTGAAAATAGTTGGCCGTCCCAGAGACATCGGCTCTGTCAGAGCGTAGGCTTTTGAGCACGATATTGACAACCAGCAAAATCGGGTCTAGATTGATTACGAAGCACGTTAAAGAATTGAATGTGCTTCCTTGCAACACTCAGTCAATGTAAATTGATTTATTAAATTGTGGTTGGTTTCCTTTGTTCATTGTGTTGGGGTGGAATGCAACTTTATTAACTGAGTGTATTATTTTTTGATTCTACATTTGTATCATAAAAATGTGATACAGGGTTCTTTTCACTTTCAAAAATATGTTTTTTTTTACGGAATAGGATCAGGTATTCCAGATTAGAAATATTAATTCCAGAATATTTTGGAATAGCAAATCATTCTGGTGTCTGCATCCCGTGTGAATGACCTGTTTTTGAAGATCAGTTTCAAATCAAATCCAGGAAATATGTGCACAGCCACAAGATCACCGGTCGCGTACCCTTGATTTACCGTGATACAGAATTTATTGTTATGTTCCTCTGAATGCGGTCACCAATGAAAAGACAAATGCATTTTTGATTTGAGCAATAAAGTAAAAGTTTGCTTTGTTGGCTTTTTAAAACATTAAAGGGAATAGGCAAATAATGAGGAAGAATGTCAACCCTTTTCAAAACCACTTATAGAAACATTTGAAATTTCTCAACATCAAGCTGCAGTTTTTCGTAGTGATATCAGCTGCCATGTTTTGTTCAAGTGAGTAGAATGCCCCGAGAAAGACTCATTTTTCAAATGCTTTAATCACACCAACTGGTAAAAGCCCGATTTGCCGTCCAATGTCTTGGTTGTTATGCCACATCACCGTCTGGGTCTGGTCAAGGTTTCGGCAAGAGTCGTTTGATTCAGCGTATGTAGCTGGAGATTGTGAGGTTTACCACAAACTGCTAAAGCTTCTGCCTGCACGACCCTTCTAAAAAAACATAGTTTCTTTTAAATGTATGTAGGTTTATAGTATGTGTATGTGCGTAAAACAAGCTAAGTTCATACACGCTTTGCAGTAATCACTTTGCATATTCTGTGCATTTTTGCCTGGTTCCAAAAAAGAGTAGAAAAATTGGCAAAATAGCCGAATCCTAGGCCACAACACGGAGAGTATGCATTCATGAAGTGCACTAGCAGATTACAAATCTAGGAGCTTTCCCTAGAAAAATTGGGTATGCTATACTAAATTAAGTTAAAACTATTTCTAGGAGGCACTGATGGGATCGCATGCTTGGACCACGTTGAAACTTCCGGCACCGATGTTGAATCCTGGCGCGACCTATACTCCTTGCCCCAAGCAGTTAAATGCCCTGCGGTGGCTGCACACAGGAGTAAAATTTATGTGTTTGGCGGCTTTCTAGATCATTATGCGATATCACAAACTATACAGGTGTGTCTTAAGCAATTAAGTAAGAATGCCGCTTGAATTTATTTTGAGGGTGAAAGACAAAAAAGAAATTCTTTTCGTTAAACATCCAGAATAAGCAACAAAACACAGTAGACTATCGGTTGAAAACAGCAGACATCCTTGAAAGCAGCTAATTCTGTTTGACCTGGCTTATTTGTTGTTTTTTGCATTCTTGATTGACTAAAGTTATATTTTGGCTTTTACGGCGAAGTATCGCACTTGAACCTATATTTATGCACAAATGGCCGGAGTTATCAATCAATTTTTGGGTTCGAGCCAAATCCTGATCAGAGCATACAAGTCTTGAATCCTAATTCAGTTCCTGTTATGCAAAAAAACTGAAGCCTAATCCTGGTTTGACCACGAAAAAATACCTTCGAAATTTTTTCTCTGTATGTTTCGCGCGCATGTATGGTTGGAATTAACATTCATATTGATACACACTTTCATGCTCAACAAAGCTACATACGCCACGCCCACAGCGTATGAAGATAGCATAGTTAATACAGATGTCAGTATAAAAAGTACAAAACTGACAAAAGTGTCTGAAACAATTCATGCACACACATTTAATGGCGTAACTGACAAAAATCTAAGAGGCTTTGCGATTATCCACTAAAGCATTGTATAAAGTTCTAACCGTACAAAAGAATGCAGCATAGACTGACAACTCGCACAAATTTACAAGTTATGAAGGCCAGCTAACTCATTCCTCATAGTCCCCGGGATATATCTACCTCAAGAGTCACAACACAAATGTAGAGATAGTGCGCAGGCATTCACAAGTCATAAGCCTATTACAAAAACATTAATTACAATTAAAAATTGCCACTTCCTTGTTAAGTGTTTTGTTTTTGTTATTGGCAAATTGCAGTATTTCATCAAGTTTTCATCTGCAGCGTTAATTAATCTTTGTTGTTTGCTTCACTTGTAGCGCGTGAATGTGTCAAAAGTATCAGTATCAATATTTTGTGTATTTTGTGCAATGAAAGAAAAGAATAACAAGCATGCTGTATAATCATCGCATTACTCACAGGTAGGCAACAAAATGGCTCTACTACAGTCTTCAAATCAGTTGTCATATAGGCTATGTGACAAAACTTCACAAACCTAAAAATCAACAAATTAACAAAACACCGCTAGGCAAATAAACATTAAAGTAATCTGGAAATGTAAACACAAGCCTAATCTACAAAGGTTATTATAACTGATGACTTTGCCTGGTGTTGCCACTATCAGTCACTTCGAACAATTCAGTTTATTACACCCTGACAATGAAATAAAATAGACAAAGAACTTACTAGATAACCATTAACATGTAAGCAAAAACAATTAACGTTGTTACTAGCTGTAGCCTACAATACCTCACCTGCTGAGTACTAACTAAAACAAATATTGCATTTTATGATTTTCTGATAATGTGTTTTTCGCTCAAATGTCTCGCAAAATTTTCCCACTCCCGATCCAGACCTGACCCCGTAAATCTTGAAAAATCGACTCCCAAATCCGACTTTTTCTCGTATCATGCAAGATCTCACTCCTGATATCGTCCACCTTTGTATTTACGCAAACTTAATTTGTTCAGGTATATTCGACCGTTACGGGCACATGGACTAGCTCGTCATCATCACACGTAGATTACGCATGCGCAGAAGCAGCAGTGATGTCATCAAAAATCTACCTGTTGGGCGGTAGTTCAAGAAACGTTAAAATATACGACCCCGAGTTTGATTCTTGGACCAACGCTTCTCAGTTGCTACAGGTATGACCACAGATTTGAAATTACATTTTTCAATATTGCACACTGCCTGTGATCTAGAAGAGAGACAACTGCCGCGTGACCTCAATAAATGAAAAGCTTTACGTCACTGGGGGACTTGAACAGTCTCTAGGTCCTTCGTTGTCAACAGCGGAAACTTTTTGCCCAATAAAGGAAAATTGGATGCCAATCAAACAGCTCCCTTTTTCTATTCATAGGTGAGTGAGCTGATTTGTTTATCTAAGCTCTCTTCTGATCATGTGAGAACTGTTTATGCCATTGATTATACATTGAACAATTTGTATGCAAACCAGCTTAATTTGTAGTCGCCATTACAGATCATGTCAACCACAAGCTCAGAAACCAAACAAAGACATTGCCTTTGCGAAGACCTCAGCAATGCACTACACTTTCTGCAGGAAACAAGTTCACCTCTTTAATTGTGACGTCACTCCTTTATACTAGCGTTGAATCATTGCCAACATAAAGTTGCGGTTTTTTCCAATCAGGTTCTGTACTACGGTTGCCAACTTTGACAAATTTCAATAAAGGACACTGCGACTAGAGTTGCCAACCGTCCTGTATTTTAAAAGACAATCCACAATTGGAGACCCTCTGTTCTTGTCCGGGTGGGTAATCAGGTCTTGACCTTTTTTTTTTTTTTGGAGGCCACCATGTAAAAATACTGCTCGCGGACATGGTGGCCTCCAAAAAAAAAAAAATGTCAACACCCGGTTTTCCATGGGTTGTGCTACACAACCGCAATTGGACTGTACTTTTGCAAAATTTTTCCGCTCTTGCAGTAAATTTTTTTCAGCTCTACAAATAAAGGACAATTCCAAGTTTAATAAAGGACAAGGACGGGGGGTTCAAATAGAGGACTGTCCTTTGAAATGAAGGACGGTTGGCAACCCTATTCTGTACCGACCCCGGGTTTACCCATAACGTTGCAGCCGCAGTACTCAAAAGCCTTACCGTCGATGCAACCATGCGCATTGCGCAGTTATAACCAGTGATGGGCACCAGCTAATGAAAAACTAACGTCGCCAACGCTATCGCTAGTCAGACTTAGCGCCAGTGGCAACTACTTTTGAAAAAGTTAGCGCAGCTTCCGCTATGGCTACTGTACAAAAAAGTAACGCCCGCTACTGTTGCCGCTAGTTCACGACGATAAGAGCAGCGCTAAAGTGAACGCAACTCTAGCGGCCGCTGGTGCCGATTGCGCTGTACATGTGATTATGACATTATTTAACTTTACAAGCGATTTTTGAACGCAATGCATATTTGCTACAAACCACCAATGCAACGGTAACAGCATTTTAAATTGATGGCACATGGATCGAAAACTGTTTGAGTAGAAGACACGACAAAACTGACAGCGCAATGTCTTTTGACTTTGGACAAAACTTCAATGTTTTTCGGAGTTGAATATCTATTATAAGTCTAATATTCTTGCTCAAATAACATAGCTTTATTGCTGAGTTTATGAGAAGGAATTTTACAGTCATTTGGAAAAGTTTATAACCACCTTTCCAACATTTAGCTTTTCAATAGATTATCCATATTCCCACAGTTTTATGTATAGCGCATTTATTTCACAAATCTTATATTTCCTGGCGTTAAACATGCTAACATTTCATGACCAAATTATCTTTTTAATTTTGCTAGAATTAAAAAAATACTGATAGTTTTGTTTTTAATTTTTGTTTACCGGTATCTATTAAATTATTTTTTGAGAGCGTAGCAAGACACAGATTAAAGCATAGTTATTAAAAATTGAAACATTTTGGGCAATTCATTTTGCCCTCTTAAGAGGAATTTTTTTGATCTTTCCTGTATTAGCAAATTTTACCAATGAAAAGCAGCCAACCCAGCACACCAATTCATGTCAATGCTGCAATGCTAATAAACTTCAAGCAAATACTTTTAAAATAACTAGACAGTGTAATAATATCGACTATGAAGCCAAACTTGCCGCAGCGTTGTTTTGTAAAAAACACAAATCTCGACTAAATTCTCATTTACCGTAGATTCCGCTTAATCGGGCCACATCGCGATAAGCACTATTTGGCCTGATTAAGCGGCTGACCCGATTATCCGAAGTCTTGCAGTATCTGTGCCAGGGTTGTCCTTGCTACACGAGTTATTTCAGCTAGCTCGCGATGACTAATGTTTGGAAGTTGCTCTCTAATTTTTCTTAGGACAACAACCCTTTCAGCAATTGTTAATTCTTTTTGTGGCATCTCTGCTTGGGACTTCACAAAATTTGCAACAAAACACAACAATTACCATGTCCAAGGGCATGAAATGACAAAATAATTTGCGCCTGTATTTTTCAATTGTTACATAATATAGTTGGCTTTGTGATATTGAGTTCTATTACATTACAAAGGCGGTTTTGCAATTAAACCAGTGTATGTCTGACTACAGTTGTGACCCGATTATGCGGATGTAACGTAGTGCATAATCTTTGATTGGATTTTGTTCTTAACAATTTGGCCCAATTAAACGGCTGACCCGATTAACCGGCGGCCCAATTAAGCGGAATCTACTGTATATGCAAACGGTTGCTTTTTGCTCAAATTTTTAGTTTGTTGAGTTATTACATAAATCTACGGTTTCATGTGTCTTTTTGGCAGTACCTTGCTCGGTCATCATTAGCCTATTTTGTCATCACCTATTTTTGTAAGCTTTTGGTGCGTGATGCTAGTAGCTTTGAGAGTCAAAAAAAATGTCTTAACTTTGGAATTCGTAGCTGCTTTTCATTTGTAAAGTTTGCTGATACAGTGAAGATCAAAACAATTTCCCGGAGGCCAAAATAAATTGCTGAAGACGTTTAGATTTTTAAAATGCTCACTATTTTTTCTTTGCTTTGCTTTGCTACGCGATGGTTTGGAAAAACAACTTTTTTTTCGAAATTTTACTAGGATATTTTTTTGATGCTCCTAAACTTTGGGAAATGAATTCTAACAATTAAAAGCATTATAAAGTGTGTGCAAGCAGAATATGAAAAATTGATAACTCTATAGCAACTCTTGGACAGCTTATCCAATATTTACGTGCCTCAACTGCTGTACTGCATATCTAAAGCACAAAACTGTAGCAAACAAGCATCAAAACTTAGGCTACATTATACTATCTGACGTCATTACTTGGACAAGGGTAATAGTTGTTGCTTTAACAGTGGAGTGAATGTTTTTTGCCGCCGGTAATCTTGCACATTTTGCAACTAGTCAATCTTACATTTCAGCGATTACTTTCCCATGAGAAGGGAAATCTCGCCAATTTGCTTTTGTTGCAGGCATGAAAGTGTTTCCATTCGCTTTCCGATTTCTGAATGGATTTACCCGGAATATTCTCCGCCGAAATCTTAATTAGAACTACAATGAATGAAACTATAGCAACGAAGGATAGAAAGTTTTACATTGGAAAACAAGGCTAATGCAAAACTTTCATTTCGTGGCGTATTTTGAACAATACTGACGGCAAAGCGCAAATTTTCCTAGATGGATGTGTGAGAACGCCAAATAATCATACTGCTTACAGAAGATATAAACATGTTCTATTGTACATTTAACGATTTCAACCTGCATAAACATATCAATTAAGAATATTTTCTATAACCTCAATAACATATAATTAATCGTGTTAAGGATATGAAATATATAGCATTTTTTCATCTGCATTTAGTCTACATTCATTTTTATGCAAGTTTAATGTTTTTGTTGAAAAATGCCTATCAATATAAAGCATATACCTTATCCTAACCTACGCTAGCTAGGTTTATTCCGTAGTTGCCATTGAAAGTTATACAATAGGTGTCAAAAGGAACGCAAAAATTTGAAAATTCTGCATTAAATTTACCATCTGTACTTGCTGCCACTTTAAGGAATCTGGGTCTATGCAAGGGCACTGGAAAATTCTCACCAGAATATTTAAGTAACGAACAGGTTTATGAACCACAATTGCTTGACGATTTGAGAGCTATTATGAAGAGCGTAGGAAAAAATTTTTCGATACTATTAACTAAATTTTGTTGTAAAGGTGAAACCCAAAACACTGTCGTATTCCTTTCCATCAGTGACGTTCAAACAGGTAGTGCTGGCTTGCACTGGTAGCAAACGTGATTCAGCACAGCACACCTCCGGCACTGTGATTATTAACAACTATAAAATACTTAGTTTCGTATGACATCCGGAGTTGGATAGCTAACACCTGCCCTTCGAGACAGAATGACAAGCAACTGTTTTATGCGTATCTGGTCGACGCATTTGCAACATAACCATCGATCTGAAGCGTGAACTAGAAAGTAAACGAGTTTTACTCGCCTTCCGACTTCAAATACGATTCAACCTCAAAATACATTACATGTATATTGTACAATGTTTCTCAGGAGGGAACTCTCAGCGTCGCGCGAAAAACTGAGCATTTTGTTGTTGTCACAATAAAATACCTCAATCTTCTAAAGGACAATACTCACGAATGATAATGGAGTGTCATATATGAATATAAAAAAAAACATTAAAATAGTGGCATTTTGCACAAAAACGACAGGTATTTAGTTGTTACGTTGGAGGCAGGCGATCTTTCAACTTTTCTAAAACATTATCGAAGTATTTGAATTCGATCAACAGCTTTCTGGCTTCCATGATTTTATTGTGCTGAAAAGCATCAGCTATGTCACAAGTTAAGCTGTCAACCGTCGTTTTGACGTCATTAAAAACTTCTCGAAGCTCCTCCGATGACGTCATATCGGCTACCTGCAAGCAACAATAAGTGATCTTTAAGCTCGGCGAAGTAATCAACTTAAGAGCTATTGCAATATGATGTTCTGGTGAGACGACATATTAAAATGCTGCCTTGCCAAGAGCTTTTCGGAGACTTTTTCTTCCAAATCTTCAATTCTTCGTAACGGTTTGGCTGGCCCAGCCTCAAAAGCTCTTCGTGTCGCAGTAATCGGTGGCAGTATCGCGACAAATGACAAAAGCATGTCATTACCAGATGTCTTTAAAATGGGGCATGGTGAAAGGTCACAGAAGCCAGGAGGTGGAAAACTTCCTAGAACGTAGACCAGAGGTCCCATATGGAGGGTTGTCAACAATTGCATAACAGAGTACGGCAAATAAGATGAAGTGTCTAAAGTCAGATGAGCACAGACCAAATCAAAATATGTCCGCTGGAGTCAGGTGACCAAAGATCAGGCTAGGTGATTGCTTTTTGACTTTTCACATTGAAGCCACTAATATCAAAATGGAAAACGCTGTAGTCGGCAGCGAGGCAGCGTTTAAACGGAACGTGATGATTATAATCAAAATGCGAAATAAACGCTCGGAGAGCAACGTTGCACCTAGCAGGGGTCATGATCAAGTGGAACCGTCGTTTGCTTTCAAGCTGGCGTATGTAGTTTAAATTGGGGCTGCGTCAGCTTCCGATTCGAAAACAGTAAAGCGGGCGAGCAGTGATTCACAAATTCTTTCATTGCTAGGCCTAGAATCGGTGTCATGGCAACCGTTCCTGACATTGAAAAGAAAGGTCTGGAGTTTAAAACTCTATAAAAAAGCAGTGGTATTTGTCATAAAGGGCATTCGGAAATTAACGTGTTGCATTGCTCCAGTAAAAAATCCGGTTCGAAAGCGAGTGTGTAATGGTAGATGTACACTAACACAGCACGTCCAAGCCTGCGAAAAATAAAAACAAAGACACAAAATGCAGCTCATTCTTGTCTTGTACTCTGGGAAGAAAAAATGATGAGTTAAAAGTATTCTTGACGAAAGTTTGCTCAAGGTTTTACTTGGCTTCCATAGCAGCGCAATGACCCACCAAAAATTTGAACACAATATTTACCTTCTCGTTAAGTTCCATGATTTCCATCAAAAACTCTGCATCATCAGATCGAGACTCTTCCTCCATGGCTGCGTCTGATCAAATATGTTCGTGAAAAACTCATCAAAAAAGGTAAACCGATAGTTCAGAAAACTGCCAAGTGACTTCACAATTTTCGAAGTCAGGTGTCATCGCAAAAACACAAGACATAAGTTTAAATCAAAATTGATCTTTACTACAAACGGCGGTTTCATTTGACCGCGCTGCATTCAACGTATGGCTCTAAGCGCCAGATCAGAAAAATTTAGAATGCAGCACAAGTCATCGGTTTGATGCTGTATACAGTAAGTGATGCTGCAGTACAGCGTATTCGATCACTTGTCGTCCTATATCAATTTCAAGTTGTTTGTAGGGTAACAGCACCTATTTCTAGCTATTGGTCCCTACAATCAGAGAACTACAGTAAGCAACCAAAGTGTTGATTGAATTTAATTTGCAACAAAATTTGGCAAAGTATCTTTCTATCACCCAGAAGATATAAACATTTATTTTATTCCTCTCCAGTCTGCTTCAGGCCTAAAAGCGATCATATTCTGATCATCGCTAATAGACTGTAGAGAAATACGATGAATATTAGCATCCTTTGAGTGATATTTATAGTTCATGCTCAGCTATGTCATGAAACACTTACTGGCGTTTACTACTTCATTGGTAGGCTATGTCTAAATTGTTTATTTCTTGATATGCCAGAATTCTCTTCAAATCCCTCATTAAAAAGCAAGTCATTGAAAAAATACTTATACAAACATAATCTGCTGTGCTTGGATTAAAAATTTACAAACTAAACTGTCGAAAAACAAGGATTTTTGGTAACAGCTTCAGTTTTGCAACCTTTGGGCTAGCTTTGTGTTGTTTGTAAACTAATTTACCTTCAAGTTCAAGCATGTACATGCCACGACTGAGAGGCTTCAACAATATTGAATATGCTTTGTTCAGTTCTGACGAGACTGATTCAGAAATCGAGATTTCAAGTTGATTCTTCATTGAGAACTTGTCAGGATGAAGTTTTGTCTGTCAAGCAAGATGATAAAATTTTAACTATAAAGGAATGTTTACACAGGTACACAAATTAAATTATTTTCAAAGGAACAAAAACTACTTTGAAGGGTCTTAAACACACAGCCTCTAAGTCAGTGGTTACCAACCTTTTTTCAGGGCAACCCAAATTTTCCAAAACTTAATTTTCACAAAAAATCTAGCGACCCAAGAAGACGATTTAAAATTCTAAGACATGTCGTGAAAACTTTCCATATAAAAATAAATATGGATGTCAAGTTTTTGACGTTGTTGTACAAGATCCCGAGTTCGAACTGCCTATTCAAGAAACACGCGTCGATATTTCCTGACAGAAAGAAATGACATTATTCCAACAGTAATAGGAATCCACAATACTGATTTGCAAAATGAAACGACGATTTTCTGAATCCAAACATCCATACGAAACGTTTCTTTGTTAAAAAATAACGCCAGGGCCAAAAAACTCACGTACTTATTTAGAAGCAGGCAGAACAAACTTCAACCAAAATCTAGTTAAAAGAAGGCCAAACTGCAATATAGGTAGAGCTGAAACGTGTGATAATTGAAAAACGACTAACAAAAGGAAACAAAGAAGCTCCAGGCTTGCATAAGAAAGCGTGAGTCAAGACATACAAGGTAAGCGAAACACAAGGAACCTGTCTCTGGTTCGATACTAGACAAAACCGAAACAAATAAACTTACTGTAACAGAAGTTGTGAATTGTGATATTACCTTCACACAAGTATATGTATTACGTAAAAGCACGGCTGAAGCCAAAACAAAACTTGGTGGAAGAAATTTTTCTTGAACGTTTAATGAGCGTTGAAGAAAAGTATGACATAATTGATATTCTAATGCACGTTTTTTGAGATTTTTTCAGGTAAATTTTGCATTTTAAGTTGATTATTTTCATAAAAATAAATTTAGCAGCCTAATTCCATTCTCTGATCATAACAAATTAGGAAAAACTTTATAAAATTTTATTATTATTATTTTTCTTCCAGATTTAGAAAAACTTTTGCGGTTATAAATATTTGTGTCCACACGTGCTGCGGAATTACGACATTCCACCAATACATTGGCTACTACGCAACAGCAAGCACGTAGCCAGAAAAAATCGGCAAAGATCAAATTTACAAAGTCTAATCAAGATCTTAACCAAAATCATGTTTTAATCTACATTAATCTAAATTATGTTTAGATTTTTAAGAAAATTTTACATTCTTAATTTGCACAAAATGGTTACACAGCAACTTATAAAACTGGATTTTACACAGACAAGTACATAACTGTTAAAATGTTTTACTGTTGTTGCAGACAAAATCTTCCTCATGAGAATTTTTATTAAAACTGATTCTCACCCAAGTAAAATTGCAAAGTCTTTTTCTACATCAAACACATATAGCTGCTGGAGGCCTACATTTATAATTGGTGTCTTTGCGCTGTTAGCAATTCCAAGAAGTAATACCTAGAACAGCCAATTCTGTGAAGTTTTCCTTGTCTACTTTCACGTGCTCGCGTGAAATCTCGTAGATTTGCAGCACTATAAAACTGCGGCACCTCAGTCATTTTATGTCTTCTCAAAATCAAAAATATGGTCGAAGTGTAAATCTCGGCTATAAAGTTTGAATCGTTTGGGGAAGTCGCATACAGCTAGTAAGTGTATTTATTATAAGCTATCGATAATCTTGCTAACAAAGAGTGCTAATTGTGCCTTACCATGTAGTAGTGATTCAGTTTCCATCCGGTGTTGTCCCTTCAGCAGAGATGGCCGGATTTACCCCATGCATGGGGATTTATTGGAGCGAAATTTTTCTACAGGGAGCATGCCCTTGCTTACCCCCAACCTCAGTTTTCTGACATGAGTGGTCCAACCAAGCAATTAAGCTGGCAACCCCACCATTAACAGTCAGACTGCAACTGGTAGGTACCCAATAGTCGCCTCTTACGACATGCTGGGTAAACAGCTTCACTATTCTTTAACCGGTGAAGCACGGCACCATGTAATTCTTGCTAATTAATTTGTGACTGAATCAGCACTATAATAATAGTATCAGTGATAATACCATATATCTATTGTGGCAAATCTCGCTAAACATCAGTTAAAAAGCCATAAGCTTAACTGTATATAAAGTTAAGTGCTTCTCTACAACTCTCTCGCAATATCAGTGTGATTTATCGACTTACTCTTAAAGCTCAACCCTTTGAACCCTGTAGGCTGGAAACCCGGCCTCACTGAGAAGCCTTATAGACCCGAAAGTCTGGGTAACTGGCCTTCGGTCATTACCCTGTAAGCCTGTGTAAAGTGTAAGCCGGTGTACCGTACTGTGCCGGTGTAAGCCGGTGTACCGTCACTACCCTGTAAGCTCGGGTTAGAGGCGGGAATGATCAGAGAAACCATGGTTCAAAGGGTTAATGTCATCACTAATTGCTACTTTAATCATTCTACTCTACTATATTTCGCATCTAAATTAAGTGAGGTTTGGCTATTTGTTTATAAATGTTGGATTATTCTAGAAAACCTGTCGCAATATCGACACCATTCGACATGATCAATCGGATTTTTTCGTGTTTGAATTGAATTTGATCCTATCATCAAGGGTGCTTTTGATGCCGCGATTGAGTTTGAACTGTGAACTAAGACTTTTTTCACACACCGTTTGCTTGGAATAGCAGCAGTTGCAACTATTACTTCAATATTAAAACTACATAATCAGTTAACAAAAAGCATTAAACTGTAATCAACGTGGCAATAATTTTAGCAAAAGTATGATGTATCAGAAGTCTGCAATTTTTGAAACGCAGAGTGACAGCTGACCGGTTTGTAATGGTTTCAAGTGCCAAAAAATTTTGCTCTTTTACTATCTGATGTAAACAATATCTTATGTGACTACATATAGTGAAATGCGAAGTGGTAGCATTTACGTACCCTACACTAAAGAGGTGGGGTTCGAAATTTTAGGTCAGATGTAGTCAGGTGCCAAAAATCTTTTGGCCTCTTAATAAAAAAAAGTGCACAACCAGGCAGCATACTACCGAAAAAGCGCCACGTTCAATTTTAATAGCACAATCCATTTTAACCCTAGAATGCATAACATGGGTGAAATTGACCCAAACGATGCTTCTCGTGTTGATTGCTTGAAGCATTTTGCAAATTTCGTTTCAGCGTTCCTCGATTTTGTCAGCAATTTATTACACTACCGCAAGAGATGAAAGATTTGGTAAGAATTTTTCTTAATTTTCAAAAAGTGTTGTTTTTCATAAGATACCCCGAGTTTACATAACATTGGTCATTTTGACCCAAAGTGAGTTTGATAGGCAATGCATTGTTAGGTTTGTAAAAGTGTTTTCTTAAGCTGCTGAGGTTTCATATTCTTGTTTAGCAGGTTTTTAATGAACGTCTCAGGTGTAATAGCTTAGCCTAATAGTAAACGTAGAATGTGTATTGCAACAGCTGTGCAACAAATAACTGCTGCATTAGAGGAAGAAGATGACGAGGACATTCTTGGCGGGAGCGGAAGCAGTGAATCTGATCTTTCAGATGAAGATTATCCGACTTATAGAGCTCCTACTCTTGAGACTGATTATTCAGGTACTGAAGTAGTGATTGGATCTACATATGTGAAGGATTATATATCAGAAAGTGAGGAAGATGAGAGTCCTCTGAACATTTCACCATCAGCACCCGGCACTTTATGGTCAGCATCCGACAGAATCTTTTGGACTGGAAAAGATGCAACTTTCAGGAACTCATCTTCATCTCCTGAAGGAAGATAGAACTCACAATGTCATTTGTACAAGATTGCACACTGTTGCATCATCAGAAATCTATTCTCCAAAGGATGCTTTTCAGGTTTTTTTCAGTGACAATGTTATTGAGGAAATACTGTTGTGTACAAACTTGCAAGGTCAACAGGCTGCTACACAATGGAATGCTATACAAAAGGAGGAATTCTTGGCTTTTGTTGGTATTTAGCTCCTTGCAAGAGTAGAAAAAAATTGGGATTTGAATACACGACAATTATTCTTGGACCCGAAACAAAATCCTACCTACAAAGCTGCTTTTGGTGTCAACAGATTTCAAAACATATGACATCATCTGCAAATCGATTATAAGAGAACACAGGCCGAGAGACTGAAGCAGGATAAATTGGCTGCATTCAACTACATAAGGGATTTATTCATTCAAAACTGTAAGACTCAATTTTCCCTTGGCGCTTATACTACTGTAGATGAACAGCTAGTACCATTTAGAGGGCAATGTCCCTTTACCCAATACATGCCAAGCAAGCCAGCCAAATATGGCATAAACATTTTTTGGTTGTGTGATGCATCATTCCCTTATGCCTTCAAAGCAAAGATTTACATCGAAAGACAGCCAGGGTCAGCACCTGAGAAAAATCTTGGTCATAAAGTAGTTGTCAATCTAATGGCACCACTTCAAGGCTCAGGGAGGAATGTGTCGATGGACAACCTTTTTACAAGTGTTCCAGTGGCGAGAACATTGCTTCAACACCATCTGACTGTTGTTGGGATCATGAAAAAATGCAAAGGAGGAAGTCCAGTATGCATGAAAGCTGCAAAGTCTCAACAAAGAAAGACATCAGTATTGGGTTTCATTGATCAATTGACAACGGTCAGCTATGTCCCCAAAAAGAATAAAGCTGTGGTACTTTTGAGCACAATGCATCATGGCATAAGCATTGTTGAAAAAGACCCAAAAAAGAGGGCGAAGATTTATCAAGTTTTATAACGAGACCAAGGTTGGTGTTGACCTAGTTGATCAAATGGTTCAAACTTACACCTGAAAAAGACAAACCTGCCGATGGCCTCTCATTCTCTTTTACAACATGCTGGACATTGCAGCACTAAATGCTTATACCGTTTTCCAACAAGTATACCCTGATTATCTGAGTGGCCATTATTCATGACGACGATGTTTCATAACAGACCTTGCTGAAAGCCTCATCATGCCCCATACGATGACTTTGCAGAAAATTCCTCAACTCCACAAAGCCACAAAGGAACCTATGATGCAATGTGGCTTAGGTCTTTCAAGTACGTCCTAGCAAACTGGAATCACCTTGCAGAAGAGGAAACGGTGCTTCTTGTGTCTAGCATCAAAGGATAGGAAGGTTGCAAAGTGTTGCTCAACATGTTGCAGACCCGTGTGCCCAGAACACAGCCAAACCAGCATCACATGCGACAAATGCAATGAATGAACCTGGGATCCATGTGCAGTACTGTGAACTTTGTAGCAATTCCTTATTTTCGCTTGCCACATCCTTATTTTGTTTGTTGTATTTTTTCATTACTGTATTATGTTTCATTCTTTATGTTCTTGCCAACAAAATGATACAAGCATGGTAGTACTTTCTTTACAACGCTGTTGCAATACATGAGAAGATGACAGTAAAAAGGATGCAGTTGCTAAATTACCTGAAGCAGGGTTGCCTAATTAAGTTAGAAAACAAAAAATGAAAGCAATAATGATATCTAACAAAACCACTAACTTCTTATCCTGGACCCTAACACTAACACTGATACAAAATATAAGAAAGTTTGTCATTTTATAAAATTCTGACTGGAAATCCTTTGACCAGCCATGATATAAAGTACTCGCTAAAGCCAGCAACCGACGAAACAGTCACTTTCTAAAAAATTTTTTTTTTAAATTGCCCTTATAATGCAAATTAGCTGGCATATCAATACGGATCAAAATGACCCATGTCATGCATTAACGTATTTTTTTCATGCATGCATTCTAGGGTTAAGCCAAAAACACAAGAAGAGTTCATCATTTTTATTTGAAAATGTCCCTACTGTTACGTTATGTCAATGTACTATTTGTTTGTTTTTAATTTGTATTAATAGTGGAGTCGAACCAGTGTTCTGTCATTTTTATTCGTTATTTGTTAAATGTAATCGGCCTACTGTCTTGTAATTTACTCGCTTTAAGCAGCCAGTGGCTGCCTTTGTTGGATACTGGTGTTGGGTTCTCATTGTAAAATCATTCTTAATTGAATTGACTAGTGTGAAAAAGTGTATGAGCCTTGTGACCGTCGGTAAAGGAAAACCCTTTGAAAACCTTGTGCTGTTGAATGAAATCGAATAAATAAAATTTAACAGGCAAAAAACAATATATTGAAGTCAGCTATCACGTTTGCAAGAGCTTATGTTAACCAGTGGTGAGCAGGTGCACCAAAAGGAATTAACACCTACCACTCCAGCTAAGCAATGTTAAATAGAATATGATTTATGAAGTTTATATCATATCAAACCAATGGGGGAGGAGGTGACTCCTATTCTCCCTTTGCCATGCGAAAGACAATGATTGCACATATGTAGGTACAGAGATTTGCAAAGCGGGTGTTTTTTCCCAAAATAAAAAGAACAAGAGTAGCAAGCAGGCAAGAAGGGAAGGAGGAAAAATATACTAATATACATTCAAAAGGTGCAAAGCCCAGTTATTGTCTGTGGTGTGCAACTTAACTAATCATAGTGCAAGAAAGAAAACAAAAAAACAAAGAACACAATTCATCATTTTTTGGCGAGCCATAAACAATTCAGCTCGCCAGCTTGGAATTGCTGACTCCTGCTGTACGTACATGCTTGTTGCATAAAAAAATCAAAACATCTCGTTTGTCAGCTTATAATGTATAGATAAATTTGAGTTTAATTTTATTTTGTGATGATAACAATTTAAAAAAAGACAATGATATCCAAAGTTGAAGAGAAATCAAAAAATCACAGTGCTTCTTTTGAAAAATGTTTAATGCGGGAATCAGATTCAAGAAATTGGTAGAAACAATAGTCATTTGTAACACCATTTTACCCCCAGCTATATCTATGCGTAACAATGAGACATTATAAAAAATAAATATAAAATGATGTTTTCCTACAAATCAAGCTATCCAAAAAATTTGTCAGGCAACCCAACTTTGAATCATGGCCCACAAGTTGGGAACCACTGCTCTAAGGGAGCAAATATCACTTAACACGTTGGGTGCCGCGTGTATATCGCGCGAGCATACTGGCTGGTGCCGGCCATTTCTGTCTGCGGTTTTCCAGTGCGTTTATTTTCCGACGAGAAAAGCAAGCAAAATTGATATACTGCTACTTCTCTAAGCCATTCTCGTGCATACACACACACAGACATTCAGAAAACCATGTCTAGGCTTATCACGACGTTAAACTACGTCGAATCCAGCGATTTGGCAGTTAACCGATGGCATTTACCAAACGACGTAGATTTACGTCATAAAGCACTCTGCGCAAAAAAAGTCAACGACGTAAATCTACGTCAAACGGCACCCGACGTGTTAAAAACTCCTGTTTGTTTGCAGTCTACACTCTATCTAATGTAATCTGACCAGCATTTCCAATGACAGTTACAGAGGGTTGTTTACAAACAAATTTTTGATGAGGTGCTACTTCAGCATGTCTTGTAACATGCTGATAAGTAAATAACAATACAAAGCACATTTGCTCTTTTGAGCAAAATTATCTTACATTATGTCAATTACCTGTAATTTTTTAAAGATTTTTTGAAGCTCAGCTGTTGACAATTGGAAGTGAGGTTTAAAATCAAACAAGGTAAAATAATCACTGACTTTGATTGGAAGAACTGTGCCACAGTAAGAGCAAAAAAATTTTGATTCTTTTGTCAAACTTTTTCTGGAAAAATATAAAAAAACATTAACTATCTCAATTTACCAAACAATACATTAAACAGTTATGCAAGGGGTAAGTTCAAAGCAAGTATGCCTAAATTCAAGTCAAGCAAATTTCTTTCTAAAATGTTCATTGCTTTTGCCAATGAGATCTTAAATAAAATAGAAAGAATTGCAGGAAAAGGAAACAGCTATTGTTTTGCAAGCACATGCCTTCCAATGGCATTGGTCTATGCCCTAATAACTAGTGGAACTGTTGCATTTCCATCAATAGCACTGCAACCTAATGAGGAGAAGCATAATTAAGTGACTTTGCCAATGTTGCAAAGCATTTGTTTCATTTTATTTATTTTATTCATTTATCCATTTCATTTATCCAAAAGCACAATGCAAAAGAGCCTTGACATAACCAGCCTCATGATTGCCAACTAAGCACAGCAAGCAATGTTATTGAATTTTTAGCAAACCAATCGACAATATAATTTATGTGAGCATCAATAAGTTAAGGTTCTACCACTAAGCACAATAGCAGCACCCTCACCTACATTTCCAACAAATTTCATCCGTATTCCGTAATTTAATAGCCTCATCTACTGATGTTATGTTTTGAGCAAATGTGCGGCATGAAAAAATGTTTGTTTTTATCGTTCCTGTGGCATGGAGTTTACGCAACAAAAAATGGGGTTGATTAAAGCAAATTCTACAATTTGTGGAAGGATGACATTTTGCACCAAAAAAATCTGCAAATTAAATGTTTCTAAAATAGTTGATAAATGCAGACAAAGTAATTTTAGGAAGTGGCTATTTTGCTGGCACCATTATTGTGTGTTTAAATAGCCACATTTTCTTCAATTCTGGCAGTGGTGTAGTGTGTAGTGCAGCTGTGGAGTAGCAAATAGTGCAGCTGAACTTGAAATACAATGACAAGGGGTTTGAACCTTTGCTGGCAGAGCACTTCGAAAAAGGCAGTGTACATTAGAGGGGCCCAGTATATAAATGTACAGGAAAGTGTACATTGGGGGTGCAATTTTTGGCACTTTTTTGTTTGTTACCCCAGACCACCATCCTAGATGTATTGGGCAGAATCGCACCCCCAGTGTACACTCCACTGTACATTCACATACTGGGACTCCCCCTCCAGTGTATGCTGCCTTTGTCCAAGTACCCAGTTAGAGAAGATTTGAACCCATAACCATAGTATTTCAAGTTGCATTTGATAGATGGTGACCTGGGGTAACAAATAAAAAAGTGCCCAATTTTCTAAAATTTGTTATTGAAATTGAACAATCAGATACAACCAAAAGTCACATATTTAATAGGTCATCAAAATTGACCAATCACAAACGTCTGATGGCAAAATAGTCCATAGGAAAAAATGCTACTTGTGGCAAAATAGCCACTGCCTTCATTTTACCAGTTTAATTGGTCTGTTTGTGCATAACAAACCAATCTGCAGAGTGCACCTTATATAAGTTTGTGCAACAGCATAAGCAGTCATACTTACATACAACAATAAAATGACAAAACATAAAGTAAACACAGCATTCAGCCAACCCCTGACAAAACAAATAGGCAGTGGCTATTTTGCCGTCGACGGCAATTTACCCTCAGAGACTATTTTGCCGTGAGTTGTTTGTGATTGGACAATCTTAATGACGTACTAAACATGTGACTTTTGGTCGTTTCTGATTGGTCAATTTTAAAAACCAAAAAAAAAATTTTGCACCCCCAGGTCTCTATCCCCCACCCTGCACACTCCCTTGCAGTGTACACTGCCCCGTACATTTACATACCGGGCCTGCCCCTTCAGTGTACACTGCCTTTCTTTTAAAGCCCTGGCCAGCTGAGATTCGAACCCGATACCTTGGTATCTCAAGACCAGCACTCTATCCACTACACCACAGAGTCACTGGTGCGATAATAGCAAATTTGGCTATATAAACACACGTGAATGATCACGGCAAAATAGATTCCAAGGGCAAATTGCCGTCGACGGCGAAATAGCCACTGCCAAACAAATATGTCAGTTGTCAGCTTTGACCGAGGCAAACTGTTTCTCAATTTACAGAAAATACAGGGTGGATCAAAAGTCCCTAACCAGTTATATATTTTATGTATCCAGTATATCTGAGTGCTGCCCTCATTCTCGCTGCATAATATTGTGACACCATGTTCTATCAGATATTTTTCTCAACATAGCAGAGGTATTATATATTTTTTCTGAAAAAGAAAAAAACTTACAATACATGTATAAATAACTATAATAAAGTAACATGTGGATGGGTCGGGACTAATGGCCCACCCTATACTTTTGTCTAAGCACCAGTATTGTTTGTTGACTAAACAAACCACCAATAACACTGCAGCACGTTGACTTACTTACATGATGTTGCAATAAACTTTTTCATAACAACAACGACAGGAGCATCAGATTATCAACCAGACATCGCAATCAGCCGCCTACTTGAAACTTAGTAGCACATTTTTGGTCAAATTGTAAAACACTTAACATTATTTTGTGGGGGAACATTGAGAGGTGATTTGCGGAAATACGGAAAACACAAAGTAAACGACGGAAGTCTTCATTTTGACCGACGTGATGGTGTAGTGGTTAGAGCGTCCGTTTGCCAGTCGGTAGACATACCAAAAGACTTTTAAAAAATGGTATCCACAGCTTCCCTGTTTGGCGCTCGGCATTTAAGGGATGTTTTGGACAACAAATCGGCAAGTTCGTTTGTTGTGTCCTTGGGCAAGGCATTTAACGGGACGCTCCCACCTTTATGTGAAAGACAAGTGCCCCAGACAGCTCGGAAATGGCAACTCTTAAGCGAGTGCGAACATTCGTCCAAAAGACAGCGATACATTTCACTTTCTCGTGAATGGAGGATAAATATTGGGCAAATAGAAAGAGAAATCGTGGGAAATCTATATCAAAACACAAAATTCTTGCATATGGTTATTTAAATCGCTGAAACAGAAACTTAATACCACAAATATAAATAGGAAAATGGCAGCACCAATTGACAAAATAAGCTTACCATTAAATAGTTTTTTCTGTAATTGCGAAAGCAACCACCATTTTGCCACTACAATCAGTTTTGATTAAATTATGTACAATCCCTGCTCTCTCACAAGTATTAACGATAATTTGTGGCAAGATTCTTTGTGAATATTGCCAGTCATGATTAAGAGAATATGATGATCACAATGTGGTGTACAAGAATGGTGAAAGTGCATGAAATTTATTTACTTTTCGGTACTGCTCACTCAAGAGCCGGATGGGTGAAGCCAGCTTGGCCGGTTGAACCAAAATACTAAATCCGGACATTACTGATGGAGAGCCTCTACCGGTCGATGCCGGCAAAGCCGGCTAGTAATCTACAAAGCAAAAAATAAGCTTTATCATCAAGTACGTAATAAGTGCTGTGTAAAGCATCTAACTGAATACAAAACGTATCGGTACCGCAGTGCACTTAATAGAAGCAAAAGTAGGCTACTGCTAAACGTAATTTTTCTGAAAAACACTTATTTTGAAACAAAGATAATCCTTCTGAAATTTGGCAAGTAAAAGAGCTTGATTTGTCTGGATTAAAAAAATAATTTTGATTACCAGAATGAGATTGGAAACCAAAATGGTAATTTAGTGACCAACCGACGTGAAATTGCTACAGTGTTAATAATTATTTTTCAAAGGTAGAGCAAACAATTAAATTTTAAATGCATTTTTCAGCTGCTATTTCCAAACTTTCCTAAACATAGGCGACCAACACGATTTTCTGACTCCTACTACACCTGATGAAATTTGCGCTTAAATAAATGCGTAAGCCAATAAAAAAGCAAGCCGTGTCAATGAAGTTGAGACTAACTTTATTAAGAAGGTAAAACTTGAGTTGTCAATAATTCTTAATAATCTCTTAAATGATTGTCTGATTCAAGGAGTTTTTTTATCCGTTAAAAATTGCAAAAATGGTACCTACAGGGTGGGCCAATAAAATGTTACCACTTTTGGAATCCTTGCTAGTTCCAAATTAGCAAAGGTTTTTTTAGTTTCAGAAATATCAACAACAAAACATTGAATTTTCATTCCAATGAATTTTTAAAAAATGTACTGCAAAAGAGAGAGTGAAGATCAATTTCGTCAACAAGTACTTTCCTGGAGATACACTCATCTTATGGCGCACGGACAACCCATAGCCAGCCAACTCTCCTGATCTTTCTCCTGCAGACTACTTCTTGTGGGGGTACCTCAAAAAGAGAGTGTACCACAACAATCCACAGACCATTGAGGCTTTGAAAACCAATATCAGTTAGGAAATTCGGAGAATCCCTCGTGAGATGTGTGGCAATGTCATCACAAACTTTAATGTCCGTGTTGCGGCTGTAATCCACGGAAGAAAAGCGTGGATTAAACATGTCATCAATTATTCAATTTGTAGAAAACAAGAGACAAAGTGGAAGAAAGCCAATGATATCAAATGTTAGCTTGATGTATCTTTTTCAAATCTTTGAATCAAAACTACCAATCAATTCACAATTTGAAAAATTGCTTATTAAAAGTGGTAATCTTTTATTGGCCCACCCAGGCATATTCAAAACTGGGAACACTTCAAATTCTAATAGCTGTAAGCCTTGATTTCTATTGTCACAGTTTAGCCAAATTTTTGAAAAATTACTGTATAAACGTTTATCTTACTTAGCAAAAATGATCTTCAAACAAATTATCAGTTTGGTTTTTGACAAAATTCATTAACTACTATGGTTATTAGTTGAATCTGAGATCATTTACTAAAAAATATTGATCAAAAAAAAATACAATTGCTGTATGTTTCTACATATAAGAAAAGCATTTGATGCAGTCGATCAAACAATTTTGTTGTAAAAAATTGAACACCAGTTTGGTATTCGAGGTAGCGCTTTTAAAATTTTTGAAAGCTATCTTACGTACCGATCTCAGTTTACTAGGATCACTGATAGTTTTTTGATCTACGTCAAATAAAATAAGGGGTTTCTTAGGGATCTTCTCTTGGACCACTTTTATTTTCACCCTTCGTAAATGATCTTCTCTTAAAATCATATTTTCTGATCACATTATTCGCTGATTACACGTTTTTAAATTTATAACAGGGTGTCCCAAAAAGATGTACCGTATATACATTTTGGATAATTGTAAACCAGATGTTTATTATTTTTTATTTAATTTTCAACATGTAAAAGAATTTATAGACATCATTCTTTCGTTTTGTCACTGCCAGTTCTCAAACTAATGTCCGTTCTCGCCCAGATACCATTGGTAATGTGAAGCGATGGAATAACACACATCATGAAACAGTACTCTTGGCATTGTACAGCTACTCTTTTTTCCTTTGTAGGACTTATCGATGTACATGATTTTTCATAATGCTTTGTGGAGACGTTATAAACAATTCCGTCGGGTTCAAGCTTATCTCTACTTAGAGAGATGGAAACTCGTGTCGGTGGTTCTTTTTAAAACATCCTCTTAAATTGTCTTTGCACTTTAACTATGTTTTGATGCTTTCAGTAACATTTTAAAGCGAATTTTTTTTTCAAAGTTTAGTTTGGCTGCCATTATTTGGATTAATGGGTTTAATCGGCAAAGAAAATCAAATATTTTAGTTATCAGCTGCAAAAACCTATAAGCCTATGTATAATAGCTTTACTTAAAATCTACTAAACTTGGACTCCCCTATAAACTTGAACTAGCAAAATTTATGCACAAACTAACGAATGATAAACTGCTAGCTATTTTTAATGTTAGCTTTGCTGAAATCTCCAGCGTTCTACAGTATCTCAAAATGCGAGGCAAGTTTCTTATCCAATTTATTTCTTCCCTCTAATAACAACATCATTTTCTCAAAATCGACTTGGTTATGGCAGAATTAAATTAAGGGCAAAAGTTGAATTATGGGCTAAAATTATGGGTCATAGATCATGGGCTAAAATCTATAAAAAGCAAACGTTATACACTTTTATTAAAAACAATAGAAAAATTTTCTCTTAAAAACGCAGAGCCAGTAAACTCGAACTAAAGACATTACTTCCTTATTTACTTTTTTTGTGTCACTAATTGATCATCCTCATAGCGTATTGCGTACTTTGCCTTGTTTATTGTGAGCACCTAATATATCTGTCATTACACTTTAGTTATTTCTGGCATTTTTTTCACTTCTCCAATTTTTATTTATTGAACACTTTTGCTTGTAAAGTCACGCATCAAATTATGCACATCAAATTCACTTTCTTTTTTATTAATTGTGTCGGCTATCAAAAAGCATCTTGACATAAAAATTGTAAGGTTCTTTAATGCTTTCTGACGTTTGGGCTTACAGAATTCTTGTTATTTTACTGCAGTGTTTTGTTTTCTTAAGTCTGACGATAAAAAGATCACTAACATATCTACTTACAAGTTACACAACCAAAAAGCGCTGTCTGTCACCTGCACTGCCAAAGACAGGAAGTTAATCAAATATTGGCGTAAAAGTAGGGAAGATCTGAAAACCCCCAAACTGTTTTCAACCTCCATCCCAGAATATTGTCAGCCCTTAGAAAATTGACTAATAAAGAAAATATATGCCATAGAGCAGCAAAACAACGGAAAAGACATTCTGAAAAATTGATCCCAAAAAAATAGCCTTCACTTTATTTTAGAGCTGACATTAGCAAAAAATTGCTCAGAAAAACTTGATCTTCAGAAAAAGAAAAATGCTTTTTACCGGTTTCGAGGCAAAAATGTCTTTAACTGCCCCCTTCCATACAAAACCTCACAAGCAACGCTAGGATTTTTGGTTTCATCCAATAAATATATTCTTTGTTTGTTTTTTTTACTTTTTTCCTTTTCCTCTTTTTCAATTTTTGATTACTTCTTTGAAAATTGCTCATGTCTGCTTATGTACGGCATTCTCAGGAGAAACCTGACTTGACAACCTGACGGTTTTTTCGGTAACTCCTGATCTGTAAATACTTTTTTTCGTGTGAGTATCTTCATACAGGGTGGGCCAAAAGTCACATCGGGCTTTTAACCTTTAAGATCTTTTTTATTGTTGTAGTTATAATTATGAAATTTCAACACAATATAAACAAAAGTCAGGAAATTTATTTGGGTAACTTTAACAAAGGAACAAAATAAAAATTATTTATGAAAAATAACATCTTTTAAATGTCGACCATTCTCATTCTGGCACATTATAGCCCTTTCCAATACAGATCCACTGACTGCTCGGAAAATTTCTGGATTACGGTTTAGATCCATGATTTCATTTCGAATATTGTCCTTTAGTTCTTGCAAAGTTCGCGGCTTGTTGGCAAAAACTTTATCTTTGAGATAACCCCACAAGAAAAAATCAGGGCTGGTTAGGTCTGGGGAACGTGATGGCCAGTTGACTTAAAGAACTTCGGGATATCCCAAGTTCAGTTGAGCGTCTTCGAGTTGATGTTGTTGCAGTCTCTTCAACACTTTCCCTTACTCTTTCACGGTTTTCATCTGTTCTTACATTCCGAGGTCTCCCAGTTCGTGGAAGGTCAGTTACTGCACCTTGTTGCTCAAACCGACGAACTATGCTTCTTATTGCATTGTCACTAGGTGCATTTCTCACTTGGTAATGACGTCTATATGCTCTTTGAGTTGAAATAATTGACTCACGATTTTGATAGAATAATTTGACAATTTGCGTTCTTTCTGGAATGCTGTACTTTTCCATAATTAATTTCCAATGATTCTAATATAAAATTATCTGAAAAAAAATTAATAATAACCAGTGATGGGATTCAGGGGGTTCGCACGGGTTCGTGCGAACCCGTTCTTGGAGTGTCGTGATAATCAGAGAACCCGTTCTTGTTTTTTGTTATAGACCTTAGACGGCCGCAGCAAATGGGCTTTCTAAAATGAGGGAACCTGTTGTTAGTGAGTTTGATACAAAAGAGAACCTGTTCTTAAAGTTTTGAATTTCATCACTGATAATAACTATATTTAGCAAATTGACACCATATTAAAAACCCGAAGTGACTTTTGGCCCACCCTGTATTTCATTGTAATATTGTATTGCATGCGGGTCTTTGCAGACGAACCAAATAATAAACTGAAAGTGAAAAAAAAGGAATTTGAAGCAAAAATCAGCGAGTGGCAAGAAATTGTGAGCTGAGAGCAAGGAGTTTGGATTTTACACGGTATTCGAATTCGAAGATTAAGCACTTTTTCTTACGGCTGCTAGGTGTCACTAAAGAGCAACTTCGTTGTATTGCATTTAATCGTTTTTTTTCGAAGTCAACGTGGTGAAACAACGTCAGGGCTTACCAGTGTACAGTTGGTCATTACTTATTGCTTATGCTAAAAACACTAAACTTTTCAAATTGTTGTGCTCTCCTTTTCCACTTTTTTGTTAATTTCCGCTTTAAAATTGCTTTGCGGAAAGCATTTGCACCTCAATTGCCAAAGTTCAGTTCAGAGTCAAACGTTAGGGTAAATACGTCTCATGTGTACGAATGTGGATCATGCTCTTTATATATTTCTTTGGCTATATTTCTTCTCTAGCTCTAGGCAGGCCATTTAGCTTTCTTTTCAAACGACCCTAGTTGATAGGACACTCAATAGCGCGTTAGAAAATAACGATGACCTTGAATGGGCGAAGTAGCCTATTTGCCAACGACGGCAAAATCGAAAGCTGGCGAGCTGCCAATGACGTAATAGTTGATTCACGTAACGCGGTTGTGCTGCTTTAAAAGAAAACTGGGTGGCAACTGCTTGCGTTCCTTCTTATCATTTAAACACGTTGTTCGCTAAGTTATTACACAGTTGGGCAGTTAACGCACGCTACTGTACTAGCATATTTCTTTTTAACAAAATGCAAGCAGCATAAACACTTTTGAGATTTCGTGTTTTATAAAAAGAAGACGAGAAAGTATAGGTATGGTATATCATTGTTCATGTTTGTGTTGCCTGTTTGAAGATATAACCAACGTTGAAAAACCTATGTTTTGAGAACGGCCAATCCACTTCGAAGCTGCCTGTAGTACCAGCACATAGTATTTGTATCTTAAGCACTGCAAACCATTTACTCAACAATGCAGTAATCACGTGAGCCGCTCCTCTGCGCTGAACTACGTCGCCAACGATGTTTATGAAACTTTTTAGTTGAGTTTCGCTCCCTTCCTGACAAAACGACTACATATGCAAATCTTAGCTTTCAGTTCTTGAACAAGTGACAGTGGAAAAACAGAGAGAGTAGAGCAACAAAAAGTTTGAGACCACCAGCTTTCAGAGTTACCGGGAGGTAGCACTGATACCAGTTAGAGCGAATTGGTAGCCAGCAAATGGGAAAGTAGAACAGACCTCATTGTCGGCTTATCGTGATGATGTCATTAAAGTTTAAAATGAGTTTGCTGGCGACTGCTCTCCTAGCCCCAGACAACGCCGCTGGATGCCAAATAGATAGAACTTGTTTTGGCATTATATTGTTATCTAAATTTCCCCCTTTCATTTTTTTACCCCTTCTTTTCCACTGATTATCATGGGTTTCTTCCAGCTCCTTAGCTTGTTTTGCGAAAGTGCAATCCTTTCCGCATGACTAGTTACGTGCAACGCGATCAGCTGATAGTAATAGAGCGCTCGCAACGTGCGTTCAAGCTTAATCACACAGCCAACAACTGCACATGACAGACTGTCACGTCATAAACGAGCATACTCGAGGGAGAGCTGGCGGCTGTCTTTCACTTGCTGCTTTCTGGTTGGACCAACAAAAGGGTCACGTGATTGAGAAGCCACGATTATTGTTATAACTTGAACCGTCACGCATGAATGATTGTAGTCACAGGTAGATACGAAACTTGCCTCGTTTTGCTCGGTATTCATTCAAACAATAAATTTTTTAGCGTGCTAGTAGAAGTCTCAGTATGAAGAATTTGAATTATATTCAACGATAGCCAGGGTGCACTTTGGTATTTGTTAGCATGTTTTGAAAAACAGTCGATATGGTGTCCCAATAGGTACGAAAATCGTAAAAACCTTGAAACATCATTACATGCATTATCTTGACATGCTGATACACTTGGATGCTTATCCTTTGAGGTAGGTTGGGGACCAACGGCTTTAGAAGCTTCCTATGGACCTCACGATCTCCAGCAAGGTACGCTGACTGGCCGGAGACAACTCCAACCCTTGACCAAGCCAGGTTGCTAGGTAACTCATTTATATAGTTTTGAAATTGTCAAGCTGTCGTTTCCAATAAAAAAATTGACAAATACATCGCCAAAGTTTCGTTATTGGTTTCAAAAACTGGCTGATGTTTGCATATATTTTGTTATGGTTGGACCCAAAAGTTTGCGAGATAACTTCTTAAATCTGACTCGGAGACTATGAGCGAACGCAGCCTGAATCTTTTTAGTACATTTACTCACATGGTCAATCTGACGCAACTGAAATCTTTCAAGAATACAAAACTGCTCGATGTTAGAAGATTTTCAAACTGCCAGGCTAGTTGTTTTACATGCATCTATTTGTGATATGCATTCAGAACATCATCACAATCCATATATAACAGAAATGATTGGAGTTTTAGAAAGAGCTAATGGTGATTTAAAAAGAGATCGCCAAGGAGCGCAATACTAAATAACGCAAGTTTCTCACTGGGGGTGGGGAGACCTAGAGTTTGTCTGGAAAGTCATCCAGAATTTTAAAAGAGGTGAAGGGTCAAACACTTTGATAAACATTGTCTTCGGAAAAATCGGTCTAGAACGAAAGGTCAGCTTTCCAGATAAATAAAAGAAGTTGATTTAGTTTTTGTGAATGAGCGTGCTTTCCTATAGAAGACAGGTCAGCAGGTGTTGAAGCTAAAGTCATTTTGTGGTCATTTTTTCTTGAACGAGAGCTCCAGGTATGAATTGCCAAAGGGTAGCTAGAAGCAAATTTTGGAGGGACCAACTTTTGCAAAAGTTACCGAAAAAAAGGTTTTCATTTGTTTTTCAAAATACTTTTCAAAAATAAACTAAGAAAGTCATCACCCAGAAAACAGGTTTTCGGTTTCCCAGAATCTTAATTATTAGATTTTTAAACATTTGGGAAGTATGACTTTTTTCGACGCCCTGCCACGCCTAGCGTACGCCAAAATTGCTGTCCAAAGGTTAATTGATCGCAAAGAGCATCATCACTTAAAAATTGTAAAAATCGTTGTTTGTTACTTTTCATTCAAGTACTGAATTTAGAAGCGGCGTGGGGCATTACCCCTTCTCACCTTCTTGAACAAGCAAGCACATACGCTTGAGTTTGTCCTCATGGCGAACATCGCAATAATTGTTACGAAGATAATCAGCTTTCAACACGTAATTGGCCGCAATTATTACGAACTTGTTTCGGCTTCTTGTAGCAGGTCGAGTAACCGCCCGACGCTGTGAAGAAAACCATTGAAATAACTTTTGTAAGAAGCAGAAAGAAAGAATTACCCGTTGTAATCAGATGACCGCTAAAGACTAGGATAGAATCTGGCACTTGTTTAAAGAGGAGGTGAAAGAGGGTGTAGCTAGCCCAAAGTTTTCTGGGATGAGGGGCAAATTCTATTAAATATTATAGTTATTTTTTGATAACGACTTTTTCAAGACCCAACAGGATTTGGTAAGAATCATGATTATTAAATAAATTGTATGATATTTGCTGAGAAAAAGCTCACGTTGTAATCATTATTTCCAGAAAGTACTACAGAAATGGAATCAAAAACAACACTTTAATGCATCGTTTGGGGAGGAGTGTGCGGCCGCCCCCCCGTAATATGCCTGGCTTCTGATATATATCCTTTCGTAAGCAGACAAAGCTGAGGGTTCGCTTGCGTGTTGCCCCCAAAGTACTTGTGTTCGTAGATCCACTCCGATAGGTCTTTGGATTTTTCCCAGTAGGCTCATTTATGTAAAAGACGTTGACACACTGGCTTTACTTCCACGCGACCTTATTTTGTGCTATCCGCCTTTGCGAAGGTTAGTGACACGACTACCATACGTCATTTTTTTGATGGACATGCCTTCCTTTTGCAAGAAAATGCTTGTCCTCCGTGAGCTCATAAAAATGTCCTCCTTATTGTATTTAGGCCTATCACAAATTTCAACTAAAAACCAATTAGTAATTGCATAATTGTCTAATTATATACTGTATAAAATAGACTCAAAATTTTGGCCGCATATATTTTCAAAAGCAGTGTAAAGACTATAAGTCACCAGCTGGATGATGACCTCAAAAAGATTTTTTTCATCATCTGTATATTTACCTCAAAAGAAAGCCGATGTTTTGTGTAGTCATCGCCATAATTTTGAGCCCTAAAGGGTGTTCCGGTTTCGGGTGTTGAAAACATGGTAGGTTACCTATAGTTGTTGGCAAGCTTGAATTAAATCCCTGAAAATCTTTTTCCAAGCTCAGAGATTTTAATTATTTTATTCGTTTACTATGTCATGTGATTGTTTGCTTTCTTAGTTTGTAGTTATTGTTATATCACAGCTCTTTTCAAATATTACGCAACAATTTGTTGGGTAAGCGGATTTGGCGAAAACAGTTATGGACATGGAATCTGCTTCATCAGCAGTTTTATAACCAGGCACTCAAAGGTTGTCAATGCTATTGACATAACTTCTACACAGCGCTTCGAAATGATAAATAGGTTCAAAAAATTTAAAAGTGTTGATTTTTTTTAATTTGAAAAACTATTCTTTGAAAGTTTATGCGGAAGAGAAAAAATTGAAAAAAATTTAGAAGAACTGGTCTACGTCACAGAACAGCGCTTGTTTAAAAGTTTGGTGTTAAGCCAATTATTCGCACATGCATTCGCCGTGCATACAGACAAGTTAGCTTAGCAAATAAACCAGCATAAGCGTGCCGAGCAATTGCCTGACCGAGTCCAGACAAGAATCTGATCATGTGACTTGTTACGCATGGATGAATCGCGGATTGTGAGCTGCTATGTCCTGAGCTTAATATTTCGAAAAAGGTTGAAGCGTAGGCTATTTCACATAACTTTCTTTAGAGATCCAGCTCTCAAGACTTAGCAAACAGTTGGTGATGTCACAGTGTAGGTGGTGCGATCTAGAAAATGATTATGACGTAACAGGTGAACTTTGACCTGAGCAACCGACTCAGACATTTAAAAATTCGGGAAAGCACCTAAATAAAGGAAGTGAACTGTGAAAGCTTTGAAGACAACTACTGAACACCAAAATCGGTTTCAAAAAATATAATTTAGGCTCATAAGACAGACATTTTTGCAATCTAACTAAAAGGGTAATAGGTAAAGGAGGCATTACAATTTCTCCATCTCTGTCTCTTCCAAAATGATTGGAAAGGTACTGATTTATTATAGTTTGACAAAAAGTATGGATCAGGCGACTAAAGGACGCTCGACCTCTCCGGAATATTAAACTCTTTCAATTTTTTTCTCCCCTGATCATCATTCCCCAGTTCACAAAAACATTTAAAACGCCGCTGAATGATACATAAATCAAACAAAGCAGGATTTACTTAAAAAATGGCAGAAGTGGACACAGAGGTGGATACTGTACAACTGCGTATGCTCAAAGCCGATTATAACGAAATGACTCTGCAACTGAGGCAAACACTTTTTCAGTTTTAGACACCTTACTAATCGAAAAAATCTAATCGGCACTTACAATTCAAGTGCATTTCAATGGAAATAGCGCTTCTTGAATCCTTGGACTTGACCTGGCCCTGTGTGAACCTGGACCCCTTCAGGTAAAGTGAAAAAGCCTTGCTTTTTTAGAAAATGGCATTTTTGGGTCACCCTAAATACTTTGCTGAAAGGTATTTTTCCAATTACTTCCCCCAGCTTTCTCCAAAATTATTTGTACGCATGGCCCTGATTATTTGATTATTGTGCTATATGCGATACGTTACTCTTTTTTTTCATTACCATAAGCTGAAATTTATCCATTTCAAGTGTATGGGTCGTAGTGATTAAAGAGTCACTGAAAAAAAAAGGGCTCAGATTGAAAGTAAACTGTTTCGCACAGGTCAAGTGATGTGACGACCGTTGGTGGTCGATCACGTGACTTCAGCTAGCTGCCTGACAGGGACGTTGAAAGTACACACGCGGAAGACAAAAGCGGAATGTTCATACTCGCAACCTCTTCACCGCAAACCGGATGCTGGTATCCGCCTCGTGATGTTATATCCGTGTGGGGAGGGCTCTACTGCTTCTCACAATACCGATTACCGTGCGTTACTTGATGACGTCACAGATAGCACTAACTAATGCAGCAAGCCATCTCGAGCTGCTGCTCTATTTTGCAACGGCTGGAAAAATTTTTGTGAGGTAGAAATATCAGAAATTTGCATCGAGATAAATTAGGATTTATTAGGATTTTGTATTAGGAATTTGCATTCGGTAAAAATTGTATCATTACCAAAACAAGTCGCACATTACAAGTTTCAAGCGTTTTTCAAAATCACCAGTCAAGCCATATTTGAATTGTTTGAAGTGCAATACAATGCACAATATTTTAATCAGGTTTTTGTGAAAGATTTACAGTAAAATAGTGAGTGCTTTTTCTGTTTACCATAACTCGTTTGAAATGTTATCTCTTCATTACATATCACTGTATAACTCAATCCGTTTAACGCTATTTCATTATGATTCAACTATGTATTCTTTTATGAACTAACAGTTAGAATTCTGTTCGATTGTTTGAACGGAATTTGTCGTCAGCTGCCACTTCCAGGTGTTTTTTTCTTGGAAGGCGGAAACTCATTCAACGTGTTACGTTCCAGGCAAGTCTCTGGAATCCGATGGCGACGTCGCAACGCCTGCTGCCGTTTTGAGATGAAATTCAATCCGGGAAAATTGAACTCGCATCAAAAGAATGAAAGTTGCCAACGCGGTTTTCTGAATGTAATTGATGGCGATCCCACGGTGGAACAAAGGGGGAGCGAGAACATGCCTTTACACAAAAGTTGGTTAGAAACTTGCCCCATCTTCGCCTTTTTTTTGTCACTTTACATGCTCAAACTAAGGCTTTTTGAATACTCTCATCTCTGTCTTAATGCTTAAGTTATTGCCTTCAATGCTACGCCATTATAACATGTCTATTGAGATCCCATTGCTCAAGTCGTGACTTGAAAGAACTGGCAGACTATGCTCTGTACTAACTGAGCACCTGGATCGAAAGGTATGATGATGAATGCTGCGCAAAAGCATTTCCGTATGTCCCCAGTAATGTTGACCTCCCCTCGTTCCCTCTACTCCATTACTTTTGGCCACCTTTCCAAGATCTTTGACAAACTGGCAGATGAGCAGAGTTTGCACAACGTTATTCAATTATAGATTTTCATTATCTGGTCACTGTAAATCTTTATGATTATGCAAAACACAAGTTTTGTTTCGACCCAGTTTAAAGCTGTTCGTACTGACGGCCCAGCGCATTAATGCTACAAATACGAATACTGCAACCATGCCAAAGAAGGCTTGGGCGTAGAGAACTTCAGTCAATACTGTTGCAGGTTGACAAACCTTGAAAAACCTACACGTTTATTTTCAAAGTTTGTTTCAAAGTTAGCAGTCCGTCGGTTGTCATGTGTAACCAACCGCACTGAACATGAGAGGAAGTCTGAGACACACAAAAGAAACGTAGTTGACTGATAGTTGTTTGCGCTTAAACAAAGTAATAGTTAAACAACTTGAAACCCAACTGGTCATCAGCAAAAATATTTTTGAAAAGTCGGAGAAAAATTGTTTCAGGCCACCACTAGGGCCTTCAATTCATTTAGAAGAAAACATAACCCCGACTAGTCGTTTTCAAAGTTTTTTAAACCATGCGCCAGGGCGTGTACTAAAAAATTTAGTTTGCAGAAGAAGCATTTTGTGACACAATTTATTGGGGGATGCATTCAAAAAAATTGTGGGGCAAGTCAAAATTTGCCCTTCACTGGTTATGACGCTGTCTTCAATATTCAGTAAGCTGAAAGTCCAGGCAGGCGACGGTACGTCTCACCCGCTCCTCCTCAAACTGATTGGACCTCCTCTACTGCAGCGATATCAGGTCAACCTGAAAGAGCTAGAAGAAATCCGATTATAAAATTAATTTCATGTTCATACTGATTATGTAAAATGTATTTTAATATAAAGTTGAATCAAAGCCGATAAGTTAAATGTATCATCGGGTAAGAATGCAGCTACCAACTACTCTTAGGTCAAAAGGAAAGAGATTGGTCCCCGATCCTACTTTATGTATTCAAAATATGCTCCGAAAAACACAAACTTTTACACCATGAATAAGTTTTGTATTTAGGTCTGTTTCGCAGTTGTGCAATTCTTATCCTGGTCAATGATCTCTCCGTAAAACAACAACTGTAAACTGGTTTTCTTTTGCAGTTTGCTTGATGTTTCGTGACGTTTATTGCAATGCCGTCATGTGACTGCAAAACAACGCGCTATTGAGTGTGTGTTTATGCAAAACGCCATCAACCTATTGACAAAACCTTTTTATGGCAAAGGATTCGGTGATTTTTAAAAATTTGTGTTGATTTTAGATAAAGTTAGTAGCATAAGGTTAGTACCATTGTTTCCACAAAATCTTATTTATTAATGATAATCTATTCGATGATGTATGAAATAGAACAATCATTGCGCGCGATGCGTGGGAACGAACGCCTTTTTTTCATTCTTTGCCCGCATCAACCGACACCAACCGACGGCAAATCGAGTCTGTGCTTGTCGACGCGGCAGTTGCAAAGATAAATAGCGAAAGATATGCGCTCTATTATTAGCAGACAATCGCCGGCCGTTGCTGAACGTTTGTCGCAGCTACAAAAGTGGGGTTTTCGATCCTTGACCGCCAGTTATAGAAACCGCAACCTGAGGTAAGTTTTAAAGAGTTAGATCAAGTAATGAGTGATGACGTGTGCGTCTGTGACGTAACGATGATGTGTTATTATAAGTGGTAACAGCTGATGTGAGAACAGCTGAGTGCATAATTGCTAAATAATTTGACGAGGCTATTTTAGTTGTTGGTAGACACCCCCCCACCTATCCTATCTATCCACCAACAAGGGCATTGATAAGATTGCTTCCGCTGTGTAGTTGGTTGGATGCTTACAGTGTGCTTTATTGCCGATACAGAGATACTCAAAAAGCAAGTTGTGGGCGTTACTAAAGTGATGTCATAACGGTATTTGTTTAAAGACTTATGACGTAACAATTTGATACAAGTTCCTTGTAGGTACGCGGCAGCTGTTCACTTTGTTAAGTACTAGCTCAAAAGCTGTAAAAACTTACCTTTCAACTAAAAAAAAATCATTTGATTCAAATCTAGCTTCGAAGTCGAACTACTGCACGTTCCGATTGTGACGCCATAGCGATATGATTGGCTGGTAATTGCGTACGACTCTTGTAATCATCTTAATTTCAAACGCTTTACAACAATAATGTCCACGGCTCGCCCAGTTGCCAAACCGCACTTGGAAGTTGTGACGTCACCGCTCGATTTTAACGTGACAGTTATGGTTTATTCATCAAATTTCTCGTTAGTATTGAAACAGGGAAAGCACCGTGATTGTGACGTCACAGGCGCAGGCGTTTTTGTTTTCAATTGCCAGGAGCGCTGACAAAGAGGTCCAGGCGGCACCTTTGGTACCAGGCCCGTATATTTTTAGGGGGCCCGGAATTAATGTCGGTGCAGTGTTGCCATACTGTTCCTGGTGCTGTTCCTCAACAAAGTCTGAAAATTTACCCAATTGACATCAGATTTCCTCAAAGAGGGATTGCGGCCGAAATTACCCGAACCGTGAGGCAAAATATCCATGGACGCAGCAATTTATAGGTGATGATTTTTTCCTTTTTTTGGAGATTAACTTCAAGCACATGCCAGAATTTACCTAAACAGTGAGGCAAGACATCCACAGGAGCAGCGATTAGCCTGTAATGACCTTTTTTTTGGAGGTCAAAATGCAGCACTCGCTGACTTTGGTCTGCATATCAATGGGAAATTTCCTCAGCAGGTCTAAATACCCATTTTCCTACACTTTTGCAGCTCTTTTGACAATGTAAGTTCCCTTTTTCTTTCTGTATTCAAATTTTCCTTTGGAGAAATCTTTACAATTTTTTTTCCCACAGACATTCAATTTTTCCCAATTTTCAAAAAATTGGAGATGAATTTCCCCATCTGGCAACACTGTGTTGGTACAGGGCCCGGACTGTTCTCTCAACGACCCTGTCAATTGCAAAACCTTACATTTAATTGATTTGTTTGTTCATAATTTAATGTGTACTTGTGTATTATGTATCAAATTGCTGACGGTGTTGTCCGTTAATAGAGCTTAAAAATTTCCAAAAGTAAACTTTTGCTTCTACGATTTAACTTTAGAGTTCACTCACGATTTAATGTACAATTGTCGCCTCAATGAAATACTTTTTGTTCAACTTCACTTTTGCGCATCGGAAATGAATTAAAATTGAGTCCAACGGTCGTTTTTCGTATTGTCAATTAATAGCTCGATACTGTGACGACACATTTTCTTTTGTTCCCTCGCAACGGTTTTTCGTTCTTGCTTTTTTCTCTCCCTATAAAAAGCTCGGGTGAATCGAAAAGCTTGTAGTTGAAGGAGAAGTAAGCGAAAGTCATTGAGTCGCGTCAAATAGCGATTTATATTATGACGACGACATAGATCAAATAACAAGTTATACTGAAGCGCGCTAACCCGGAAATAAATGAAGCCAGCTTCATTCAATCATGCTAGCGGGTAGCTACTGCATATTAATTGGTGGTTGTGACGTAACAATAACTTTGAAAGTTTCAAAATGAAAGTCAGGTGATTGCGCTTTTAAATCTCACGTGATCGCGCTTAAGCTCGACGTGAAATTGGTTTCGTGGGATTCATAATAAATGTATATAAGAGGCTCTAGCTGTTGGTCCTGTTTCCTTCATCATGTCATCTCGTGCTTGCTAGATTCCGTTCCAGCGCACGAACAGTCACGTGACACATTTAATTGAGACGACGCTACAGGTCGAGAGTCGAAATGCGAAACACAACATGCATGCGATTCCGAGGCAGTGTAGCTAGCTAGTTGTTTTGGTGCCCCAACGCGCCTCACCAACAACTACTCTCTAAATTGCCACGGAAATCGTTTGACCTCACTTCATCAGACTTAACGCGCCTTTTTTAGAGCAGCCCAAAATAGAAACGAAATCAATTTTCGATAAACCAACTGAATCGCCATCGTTACAGATCAATTGTGACCCCACAATTGATCGCTTGACGCTTGCAAAGCAAAAGTAACACTAATCGATGTGAATTTGTTTATGATTTTGTTGCGATTACGAGAAAAGTATCTATAAATCAGCTTGTTTATCAATTCCAGGTGGTAACTGTTTAATTCTTTTGAGCACGATAGCCAGTTCCTTGATTACGTGTTTTCTTTGTTACGTCATAACGGCTGATTTTATTGAAAGGGCAATTTTGTTTGCTTTGTAATTTCCGTTAAAGGTGGGTCTACCGTTGTCATAACAACCTGGGCATAATTAGACCTGGTGAGGCAAGTCCACTGGGTTCAATTCACGTTTCGTGGTTCTTGTCTTTTGTGGCCCTATCATGTTTCGTCGTAGTAACGTTCAAACAAAGGCCAGGCTGTGAGAGACCAAATGACGTACATGAATAACTCTGCTGGTTCATGCCTGTACATTGCTCACTGCTTTTGTTCGGGCAGTGCCCTGACTTGTCTTGTTCACTTGCTGTTTACTTGAGTCGCTAGGCAATTAACATCCACATCTACTATTACGTAGTTGTTTTGGCTTCCTAGCAACCAAGGCTTTGCAACAGATAAAACCACGTGTTTTCGTAGTAAAGCCAGTTTGTGGCTAGCTTCTATATCTTTTCAGGAGCCTATCGGTAGCAACCACGATACATGAATCGTAATACCCAATTCCAGCGACGTGCATTGTTAATTACAAGAGAACGTACCACTACAAGTCGCGAGTCGCGATTATTACGACTCTGCAAGCTGTTATAAATAATCAATTTCGAGACGTAGGCCGTGACTAGACGCTGTCGGTGCAGAGTTGAAACACATCAAACTCCGGTACTTAAACTTTATGCGGGTTGTTACGATGACTGCGTATCTATGAACCGATGCTTTTCATCTTTCGCTATTCGGTTTCGCGTGTTGAGGAATTAGACCAAATGCTTAAAGCCTGGTGCTCACATTGACAGACCACAACCAGTAGGTTTAGACGGCCGCATCGGACCATAGCTGCTTGTGAAATGGCAGTGAGCTACGTAGCAGGCTGTTTTGAATGTAAACAGCTGTTGCCTCACTTCCGTGTCACAAGATGGCGCTCTCAACTTCGATCGGTCAAAGGTTATTGTGTTCTTCGCAGCGAATCACGCGTTTTGATGACGTAAGCATTCTTTGTGCAGTTGCTGCGCTTGGAAACAGGTATAACTGATAATGTGGTGATATTAGGCCGAAAGTTTTGGGATCTGCTGCTACATTGCGGAGTGAATAAGTAAATTTTACTTTGCTAGTTGCCATGTAGTCGAGGAACTTAAATTTGTTTTTTAATACGGTACTTATGGGTTATCTGTCACCACTTTTTTTTAATGTAATAAACCTAACCCTGTACACTCCCTTCCAGTGTACACTGCCCCATACATTTACATACCGGGCCTGCCCCTTCAGTGTACACTGCCTTCCAAACTCATTTTAGGCTTAAACATTATATATACAGTTAAATAATAGTAATTTAATACCTGGTGAAAAAAAGTGGTGACAGATAACCCACAAGTACCTTTACTACATTTTTTAAATCGTGGCGTAATCACGAATTATGAGCCGCTATCAGCTCGTTATCGGTTATTGTTTGGCGTCCTGGGCCGTACCAGTCAACTGGCTAGCCCGAGTAGGTCTGATTTTTTTTCAATATCATTGGCATGTTTGCTTAGATTGTAGTTCAGCTGTTTCTTTATGAGATCACAATATTGCTCGTCATGCTCTTTGTGACAGAATAGAGAGAAAAGTTTGCTCATAAACGGTTTTCAGTTGTGTGTGAAAAGCATGGCCGTGCCCATATTAAATATTTGCTGAGAGATTTAACTTTTGAATATTTTTATCATTTTATCCAATTACGTGCCGACAAAGAACAGAGCTGTGACTTAATCATCAGTGTTACCTTTTAAAATTCAAAGAAATGTAAGCGAAAGTGACAGGCCTTTTAATTTGTTAGTTTTATTGTTGGCAACTTGACTATAAATTAACTAATTTTGACATTATTCCCGGTCCTGTGGCTTAAGGTTCAAATTTAAGCAGCAAGAATCGCTGATCTCGTATTCACATATCGTTAGTTGGACAATACAAAGTTCTGAGTATGCGCAGTGAGAAAGAGAGGTCTCTTTTTAAGCTTGTGCACTTTGATATGGCAGTACGCGCAAGTTAGGCCCTTTCCTGTCAAAAGGGTTTAGCCTGGCTGCCTCATAGAAGTGTCGCGTCCTCATCGATCACCATCGATCATCCGCGCTACCGGCAGAGGAAGGGCAGTCACGTGATTCGAGAGGAAACATCATCAGCTTCAGCCAATGCGCGTGCATTTGAGCCAGTTCGCTTCAAGCTGGCAGTGATGCAAGTTAGCGCCCTGTATGACGTCACAGGGGCTATATTGCCTGCCACCTTGAGGGTGAATGTCAACGACGCGCCCCCAAAAAGGGACTCAGTTTATGGTGTTAAGGCAGTGATTGCAAGTTAGTGCCCTGCGTTCGTTCACCAGGGACTACCTTGACTGCCCCATCTCCATTAGACGCCTTCTTCAGTCTCAGCCTCCCTGAAGATGAGTTGATATCAAGTCATGTGACCACCATCTGGGATATTTGCGGTTGGACGGCTATGATTGATGTTTAATGGCTCTTGTGACGAGAAAGAGCTTTTGACCATCATTCTGCCGTCACTCAGCGCGCGAACTTCAACTGTGACGTCGCAAGCAGTGTTATTACAATCAGTAATTTTGCAAAGAAATCGACTTTTCCTTCGCCAGCGTTCGCGACTGCGTTACGTTTCAGTCAGGGATTGCTCGCAGATTTTTAGAATGGAGTTCAGTATAAGGGAGCCAGAGTGAAGGAGTGGTGCCGCCGCTAATGTCATGATTTGGCAGTGAGTTGAGTTATTTGCCCTGTGTCTTGGACAGGGCCTGAACCCACTACCTTGTGATGCACATTACTTACTGGTTGGTGATCGGAGGAAGCTGAGCAAACTTGGTTATAGTCGTCGACCACACAGCGCGATGAGTCTATATTCAAACTTCCACTGTTATTTATTTGTGGTTTCCACTGTTATTTGCTTTATTTTTAAGCATGGTTTGATATTCTTCAGTCAGACTGAACCATTATGGTGAATAGATAGCTCGACGCTATTAAGCTTCTCATTAAAAGAATGCGAGTTCAGCGCTCGCTCAGTCATGACAGAGCGGAATGTTGTGATGTGGAACAGTTGTTTGCTATCCCGTCCACGCTTCGGGTTCAAAGTACAATTTGTCCCAACTAAATGCATGTGTAATTGGATGCTGACTCGAAATGCGTGACGTCACTTTGCAAACTCTCAAGCTCTTGTGTTCATCTTATCTATGAAGAGTTTATCAAATTCTGAATATTTTACATTTGTTATTAATGTTTATTCTTTAACCAACGGAAAGAAATTATATTTTAACATAGATAAACTTGTGACTCTTCGGATCAGGGCCAGAAGGTGCCTTAATATACCGTTGTTGAAAAAGGTCCCAATCGTTAGTACGCCTCAGTATTTAGCCATTGTGCAAGGTGCTATCTAAACAAAAAGATTTTCATCTTGATGTAAAGGGCCAATTTTCGGCTTTAAGTCCTGGTGCATGAACATTTTGTGACCCCCATCTCTATTGTAATTCAGCACAACTTGGAGCAAATGTCATTGAAAGTTTATTACCTACGGGCAGTAGCGTACCGGCCCTATCTGCCGCCTCTAGTTGTCGCTCAAAATGCTGTACCACGAGCAGTTGACCCATAATCAAGTAGGCTATTATAGTTCGCTTGTAAAAATTGACATTTCCGATTTCGTTTTTTTTCAAGATCAACATTTTGTAAGCATTTGTTTTGCCTATTTTCGAGACGCAAACTCTTTTTGAACGTGTGAAGTCCGTAGCCTGTTATTCCTAAACAGATTTACTCTTATTTTTGCGTGCTGTAGATCAACTTTTGAGCCATGATTTCAGAAACTATGGACAAAACGTATAGTATGCCAAGTTGCTTGCAGTCTTTATCAGCTTAAAGAAATTTTTGACTTCTTTGTCGTTATATTTCTTAACGTGGGTAACTTGATTTTACCACCTCTAGCTTAGGGCTAAGGTGGCCAAATGGCTGATGCACTCTTGCCAACTGCACAACTTCAGTTGTTTTTTAAGCATATGAGCTCATGGTCTATTCGCAAGACTTTTGTTAGGTAGGACAACGGCTATGGGTAGACCTCTTGGCGCCGTCACCTGCAGGCCCCATAAAGATGTGAGTATCCAGACAAGTGCTTTACACTAAAACACAACTTGCGAACTTTTTTCAACATTAACCCTTTTAGACTGAGCTGTCTTTATTATCGATATCTTTGCTTAATGTTTCAATGTATTTTTTAATTGTTGAACCATTGTTGAGTAAGAGCAGACTTTTGTTGACAAGTGTGGGTTTTTCTTGACACCTCGAAACCAAACCATGCTTAGCAGGCTATAGTGTTGCTGGTAGTGGCTACCACATGTGTACAACTGGCATGGCAATGTAGTGGTTAGAGCGTCCATTCGCAGTTGATAAACCTGGGTGCAATTCCCTTGACAAGTCATTTCGAGAACTTTTAAAATGGCATTTACAGTCCACCTGTTTGTCATTTAGCACGAAAGGGACAATGGGAGAAAAAGAGGACAAGTTTGTTGGTTGTGATCGGGATGCTGCCATCTATATGTGGCAAGCAAACGGCGGAACTGAATAGTTTAGCCATCATTATGGCCCTGTCGGAAAAAAACTAACAAACAGGACATGTGCTCATCGCATACGCATGTACGAATGAATACGTGAACAAATACGCAAAAGCCATATTTTTGAAATTGTTGCGGTTTTTGAAGATCTAGTTTCCGTGGAAACTACTCATAATATAAAATTTCGAAACGACGTCGAGCGCATAGTATCAAAAAACTAAGTTTCTTAGTATAATAAAGTCTATTTGTAAGTTGGTTTTTATTGTTTTGAAGATTGCTTGCTTAGGCTAACGTGTGTTCTTCTCTTGAGGGACATGATCTATTTTTGAAAAAATGAATTACTCTTTGATGTCTCTCACACATTTCCAAACGTCTTCTTTTTCTGCATTTTTTGCTTTATTCTAAAGACGTCAATTTTTTTGAGAAAAATCACGAAATCGAAAATTAATTTACTTGGTCTTTTGTAGAGGAGAAATTGGTTTCACTGTGTTTCTTTTTCCTTGTACTACCATTATTGTTATTACTATTACTATACTTGTTTGGGTTTGACATGATGATGCGGAAATAGAAAAAGAACTGAACTAAAAGAACTGAAATCACCCTATCCTCAACATGCGCTTAAATAACCTGTCTCTTATTTGGGTGATGAAAATATAAAAGGAAGCATTCCTATGGCCTAGCATGACTAACTAACATTCATATTTGCGAGAAAGCGGTAAGGAAACGCGTAAAAGCACTGATGGGTAAACCGAAAATCACCAGTTCAATTCTCTCGCAAATTTTTATGCGTTTGCTTACACGGAATAAACAACAATATTTTAGTTCCTACCAATGCCGCATTTCCGATGCAAACTTTACTGTTCAGCTTTTGCGTTTTCTACTTTTGCTGCTTACATTTATGATGCTCCCATTGATGTTAAAATAATTTGATAACACTAGGTGTAGCTATGAAAGGTGTTACTCAGTAAATGTTTTCCCACATCAAGACTTCTAGAAAAAATTTTCAACCTAAATACACCCCAATTTTGTCGCAAGTATTTTCTGAAAGATGAAAAAGTGTTCACAAAAATTTTGTTTTTTAAAATAGTTTTCACCCAGCTTGGTTTTCTTTCCTGACACCTCTAGATGTGTCACACATTAATCCTATAAAGCGCAATTCTGTCTATCTGAATGTATGTGTGTTCTTATTCCTCTGAAAGTACTGCACATAAGAGGATGAAACTTGGTACGATTGATCACACCCCCGAGGTGAGTGCCACAAGGAATTCGTGACGTCATGATGATGTCATAATAAACATTTTTTTTTAAATCGCTTTTTTGTACTGAGAAAAGCGGTTTTGGGCTTAAGCTAAAGCCAGTACGTGATTTACCAACTTAAATAGACTTCACTTCATTAGCATCTCACATGACGTCATAACTAAGGAATAATTGCAATTGTACATGTATTTAAAAAAAAAAAATTGTCTTCATTTTCTCAAAAATACTGATCGCCGAAAGGCGATTAAAAGCTTTTTTGGGAGATAACAACAACAAGGTGCTATCCATAAAGCAAACTCTAAAACAATTAAACCTCGACTGACGATGTCGCAACAGATCTTTTATTTAAGCATTTTAAACTTTCTAAGCATGCTTCTTGCTTTTTCTCTGCAGACTTCAACTCGCTTTTCATGTCATCACGCTGCCTGGCATGATTAACACAGCATTTCGCTATCAGAGATCACTATTTGATGACTTTTTTCAAAAATTGCAACATTTTTCGTAATCAGTATATTTAGAAACTGATTTGTGGCCTCATTTCTGAACCGATTTTCAACTTGTTTTAACAAATTGAAGATTATTTCAAGCCAATTTCGCTAACAGATAACATGTGCCTTTGCTATTTGTTTTTATATTACACAACTTGAACTCTTCGAGTTGTAGTCAAACTTTTTACCAATCCCCAAAAAGTGTTAAACTAAGTAAGAACAGGTAAGTTTAATATATAAAGGTTGTGATCAGGCACAAACAATTCGTGTCGTTTGAAAGCTAAAGAAAGTTGCTTTCCAGAAATATGTGACTCTAACTAGTCAGGACTAAGGATCGGTTAAGTGTAAGTGGTTCATTTCGGATTAGTTTGTTCTTTAAATGGCTGCGTACATTTTAGAACCAAGCAACATGCGCACAGCCAGAGGCTTTAGGTGGCACAAATAAACATAGGCTTACCATTACGAAAAAGTTCTAAGAAGAGGGTCCGCTATTTAGTAGGTTTTTCTAACAATATACATCAATCATCTTGTCGCTCCCCCTTACTCCACAACTTTAAAATTATCTTTCCATGCACTTTATAAAATGGACGAATAAAAGTTTTTAAAATCGTTGGCTGTTTCGGTTGTGAGTAAGTCCAGTTCCTAAGTACCAAACAAGGTAAGGAAGATGTAGCCCGAAACTCGAGAAATTTTGAGTAAGATATAGCGGCTATGCACGCTCCCTACAATATCTTTTTAGGTTGAAATGGCACAACCCTTATACTATTTTTTAGACTTGTTTAAAGTACCAATGGGGCAACGTCGGGAGCCACAGCTGAACCAATATTCTTAATCTCCACGTTGCTGACGGGGCACTGCTAGTGAAACTACTTAACTGTGAGTGCTTTATTTTGGGTTAGTTTGCTCTTTTCCTGGCTGCGTTCATGCCAAGACCAAGCAACATGTACCCAGCCTTAAGCGTCAGCTCATACAATTACCCTTTCAGTTACGAGCAAGTCGTAAGTGATGGACCAAATGTTTAATAGCTTAATCCTGAAATACATATTAATCACTTTGGCGCCCTCCAACAACTTTGGGGTGCTTTCAAACACTTGCTGAATTTAACGGATAGATAAACCTTTGTTAAGTTTGAGGACGCTTATGGTGAAAACAAGACAAATAAGACGTTGTCAGGGACACGATAAACTTGGGAGATACGTAATGGCAATGCGCAGCCCCCATAATGTTGAATTTAATTGATTGCGATCAAAAAACAATAATTCTGTTGGGAAACGAGATCTCGCTATATCAAAAAACACAAACGTTTTATAGTTGTTTCCACAAATATTCGTTGGGTGAGGCAGGCAAAGTTGTTTGAACCCATGTTGTTAACTTCGACATTGCTGATGGGAGCGCTCGGCGATGTCGGTAGAGCCGGCTAGTTATTTCATGAATACACATGTGACGTTTGTGGCACCACTGTCAAATTACACAAAAACTCTCCAATATATTCGATGTTGCGAGCAGAGCAATTGAGTTACAAGTTTACAGTACTTTGAGTGCATGATATAGAAACTCTGCAAATATTAGCTCTTGCAACTTTAGAGCTGGTGTGGATACCGCTTATTTTATGAGCGTAAATGTTTTCCCGTGACTGGGGATAAAAATGTCATTTCCAGCACGGCTTGAGTTGGATTCAACCCAAAGACTTCTGAATATTTGTTTAAAGTAAAAAGGTTAAAAACTATTGAACTCATCGATCACAAGATGAATGTAGAGTTTGGGAGACTGCAAAATGACCTCATGATCTTCGAATCTGCAGTCACCCGTGGATGTCACTGCGGTAGGTGCAGGCCATAGTTTGAACTTGAAACGCGAGCTTGAAATGAACGACCGTGCCTTATGCAACGTAACGGTCAAAGCGATCAACACGCAGTCTTTCCATTACAAATCTTAAGCTCAGACCACCGTGCCGCGCTGTTTGAATGCTGAAACAAAATTTTTCATCACTGGTGTCATCAAAATTGTAAACTGCAGCTTGAAAAATAAGTTAAAGTTTAAATTGCTTTAGCTCACTAAGTGATCAATCGCTGATTGCAGGCATGCATTCTCTCGACCTTTGACCACATGCATGGCCAGTATCTAACTATCTAATTTATGCAAACAAAGTCCCGATATGCCATGTTTGTTTGGTGGTAATAGCCGCGTTTTCGTGTAATTTGCCTTATCGCCACTTGACTCATCCTAAAAACAAATGATGCGAGAAAGCAACACAATTTTGCTCGATTATTTAAAGCACAATCGGCCAAAGGGGTAAATTTCTCCCCTTTCAGTTCAGAAAGTAGGTTATTGGCCTTCATGTTTGTCTCCTCGTCATGAAAAAAACTTGTACAAATAACAAGTGTATACGCTCGTCTCGGAGTTATTACTACTGCGAGAATAGCGCATACCTACTACAAGCTTTGATGTCAAGCAGGGAAAATTGTCTCAATATGCCTTATTCAAATGCACCATATTGCCTTGCGACACCGAGCTTGCAAAATGCAAGCAGTAATTTCAACAAAATAAAACAAACAAGCTTCGGAGTACGCTTTCAAATTTCTTCGGAAAAAATTTGCCCTACGACGCTAAGTAGTCTGCAAAGAAATTTTTAAGTGATCAACATCGTCGTTTAACGATCACAAGAATCTTCTCCCAGATGCTATCAGTTTTACCAACAATGGCCACATGGGGAAATGAATCTTTAGCTTAGGCGATTTTTCCAAACACAAGTGGTAGTATCGATATAATATTTGAAGCTGGTTGTTTTTTGACATGCTAATTGCTTAATTCCCACTTTTACATTAAAAGCATTTTGAACACCAAACGATTCCAATTGGGCTCGCTTTTAATTATTTCACGTCACTAACACCTTCAAATTTTATAAAAATAAATCTATTTGCACACAAAAAGAGTATTTTGCCCTCGACTTTCTTTAGTACCGAAAAAGTATCAGATTCGCAAACAATAAATTTCAATTCTTTATCTACTCGTAGGGTCTTGATCTTCAAAATACATCAGCTGTTCCGAGAAGACCTTTCGCTGTAAATATCACGCTATAAGTTATACACTGTATTTTAATTTGCTGGTCATAAAACAAACTGTACAAATACGTAGAACAACTTTTGTTTATGTCCAGTTCACTACTTCCCGCACAGCGCATTTCTAACGAGCACGAAAAATTACTGTAAGGTCATAACATTACAAACCTTCGGTTAGCTTTAAACTCGCAACCACTCGCTTGAAAATTAACGCCTTATCGCGCAGAGCCACACTGTGAACATAAGATGAAATCAGCCATCAAAGCGATTGGCCTTGAGGTCAATTCTCAGACACGCCATGTTGAAACATCAAAACTACACGATCAGCTTTAAGGGATGGAAACCAACAAAATGGTGATTTTTACATCAGTTGACCCCCTTGTAAATGCAAATCCTGGCAACAAAAAGTACGGAAATGCAGATTTAGGAAAATTTACACTAAAACATAAAATTAATGAATTACGGAATGTCATCATAAAATTATTGAATTACTGATTAATGGAATTTCTAAATATGATGATGCCTCACCAACATTCTCAATATCCCTCAATTCATTCTAGCATCTCACATGCCAGCCATTGATGATCTTTCACACAAAATCAAATCTGTGCTATCCTGCCGTAGGCTAGTCCATTCGCAGTGTTTCCAGCATAAAATTCAAATTTGTCCTTCTGGACATATGGACATCTGGATATTTGTCCTTCTGGACATATTTGAATTTTATGCGGGAAACACTGTGAATGGACTAGCCTACGGCAGGCTAGTACAGATTTGATTTGGTGTGAAAGATTATGAATGGCTGGCATGTGAGATGCTAGAATGAATTGAGGGATATTGAGAATGTTGGTGAGGCATCATCATATTTAGAAATTTGAAATTTTGGCATTCTATTAAATTGCATGAACAATGGAAATTCAAAAAACCTACAGAATTTCATAATTAAGTTGGTCTGAAGATTAATGGTATCATTTCCGAAAATTTTCGTGTTTTTAGGATTTCTGTAATCCTGTTTGTGCTTTTTGTATTTCTATATTTTATTGTTGCCCAGATTTCGTAAATCTAGCACTGCTTCATTTCCGAACAGCGTATTATTTGGTATATTCATTGAATGGTTATTCTCTTAGCACACAGAACAGAGACAGTGTCGCTAATCATAGACAAGTCGCGCATGACCTCCGAATGAACCAAAATGAAACAAAGATTTAAGTCGTGCTTGGTTTCACTGTAAACAGGTTTTGGAATTTGCTAAGTTGAGGAAGTCATCGCAAAATTTCTTTATCCAAAGCACAGCAATGCAGTCACAATGAGGTGTGAACTCGTGAATATTGAATCATCATCTTTCAGAAACGCCTATCAATTCTTTTGACAATGCCGTGGACAAAGTCAAACTAAAAAATTGCACTTTTGAAGAGCTCGTTTTTTTCCTAATCATTTCAAGAGCCTCGTTTTTCCCTGATCATTCACAAAACGTGCCCATACTGATTGGATTTCATGTTTATTGCAAGTGTTCAATCACTGCACAGTGATATCATACAAATGTAATGCTACGATTTTAGTTGAAGTCAGTATCAAAAAATAATACCATCTTCAAAAAGTTTTAAAAAGGGGAAGGAATAAGATCGAGTTTATTCTTTCTTCAATTTATCGCCCCCTCTAATCCGCTTATCTCAATGGACACGTTATGGTACATTCAATAACGTAATATTCCTTCCGTTTTACAAATTTTTATGATTTTTCAATAATATAACAATTCAGGCAGATTATTTTATGCTGATCAAAATAGCTTTGCTGATACAACAGTCTTCTACAAAAGATCGCCAACGTTTCAACATATTGCTGCTCGACTTCACTTCATCAGAATAACACTTGCTGTAATTGATAGCGAGCAAAGGCCCGTTGAAACGTTGTTGTTATTATGTTGCAGAATTTTTGCCGCCGGAGATGTTTTTGTTTTTGTAACAAATTCTAGCGATTTTTACCACATTCCATTACGATGTGGGTTAATGATCATACCTTTGCGTCAAGACCAATAACATTGATTCTGTGACGTCTCTCACGACGTTCGATTTCTTTCCAAACTTCAATTGTCTCTTCTCGAATTGTCTCTGCTGCCGTCTAGCGACAAATTATTCAAACGAAATTACGTTGCAATCTCAAAACTTCAAAAAAATTCAATAGAAATGAAAATAATTAGTGGCCTGGAATATTCATGAAACTTTTTAAAAAGAAAGAAAGAATAAAACTTGATGTATCTTTATCTGTGGGAAACTGAAATACCGATTTTCGATTTGAAGTAACACTTGTGCACTCGATCCTCCTTCAAATATCCGTTCTTTTTGAGCCCAAAAAAGGGCTTTCCGCCCAACGTCATTATTGCAATAGATGACGTCACAAACAATTCCAACTTACCGGAGTGAGCTTTGCTTGGCTACGATTAGTAGTTAGGTCCTGTAACTGTTTCTTCAACAGATCACGCTCCCTCGAGTATATGGCTACCTTAAAAAATATGAAAAAATTTTTTAGGCAAGTTAATAAAGGCAATTTGATCCTTATTGTTTACCTTGCTCTGGAGGTCATTCAGTTTGCGTTGCAACTGCAAATAAGCAAAATGTTATTTATACACAACAATATATTCTATGATATAAAGTGTTGTAGCAAGGTTTCTCGAACCACGAGTCGCGAGTATATTATGCGTAAACTATATAGTGTCGATTTCGCGTTTGACGTATGAACATATTTTATATGAGTCGCAATCATTGCTGCAAGCTGTGTTTTCAGCAATATTCAATTGAAAAAAAAATGAGAAAGGCTGAGCTATAATATGAGCACTAGTGGAGCAGGTACAGATCCCAATCATTATAAGGCAAACTGAATTTTTTGACTCAGCCACTCAAGCATTAATTTGAAAACATTTCAGTTTGTTGTATGGGGAATACAATTTTATAAATCTTTCACTTGTACAGTACACGCCTACAATAATACATAAAACATTAAGGGACAAATTAGGAATATCTTGGCTTGTGGAGTCATAAAAGATAGGGGGTAAACAAACCCCGGCTATGGATCACTCGAACGCGTTAGACAGGTCTAAGCAAGCCAGCAATGTTGGAGGTAATGTTGGTGTCTTCAGGAACAGTCAGCTGTGGTGTTTTTTATTCTATAACAAATTTTTCTCGCGCCTGTATCAGCTTACGTATGCTATGCCTTAAATATTTTACGATTTCAAGTCTATCGCTAAATAAATTTATCCCTAAAATTTCTTTTCTGCTCATCGGGCCATAGCCGTAGAGCGGTCTTGACGCCTTTGTGGTTCTTGCCAGCCCTGGCAGCATTATAAATGGAGAAAACAGCAATTTTTGAGGGGCGCTAATTTACTCATATTTTTGATTTCACTCTTCATTTGGATCGTTTTTAGGCCTCACAGAACCTGTGGAAAAATACAGGCGGTAGTGTATTTTGAAGCTAATTTTGGGAGGGAGGCGAGGCGAGCCTAATTGCAAGAAATGCTTGCAAAAAAAATTACTGTCTCCATAAAAGTATAGATCTTTGATGAAGTAAGATTTTTCCATTGGAAAGGAGAGAGCGAAGCTGGTCTCAGTCTTCTGAGGTCGGCCTTAAGATGATCTTCTGTCATTCATCTCAAGATTACACTTAGCTGATGCTGCAATTATTCAAACCAAAGCTACTATAATAAGAACTTTGGATCAGAAAACAGCAAAAGTGATAATAGGATAGCGACTAAATAATCTATCTCATTTAATGTTCTAAACCCTGCTCAAGGTTAGTTCGTCTAGTCTTTTACCTCTTTTTCATCCATGGTCCTTCAATTGTTTTCACTCGCAAGACTAGAATCCAACAGCTTTTTGCTCCTTTCTGCACCTTTTGGATTCTACAGCTCAGCACACGGTGGCATTTTATGGGCAAATAATAGAATTAGGTATTGCGTCATAAAAGCTACAGCGCTGTACGTACGCGCACGCATTGTTCACCTAATAAATTGCCCCAATAATTTAATACTTTGTTTGAAAAGACAATGTTATGTCAGAATGCCGCTGCGTCATAAATGCCCTTTGTTTGTCATGACATTTAAACTCATTGTTCAAAAGGTATTTAAATTTTGTTTTGTACATTTGGAGAAACACCAGATTTACCCTTAGAAAACTACAAAAACTCGTTCGAATTCAATATCGGCAGTAGGCTGAAGTTTTGTCTTTGAAGCCATTTAGATCCATTTCGGAGTAACTAGAACAAAGTTTTTCGAAAATCGGGTTTTGAGCATATTTTTCTAAATGCAAGTGTCAATTTCATATTTAACATGAACATATTTTTATACGGGCGGTAGTCATTGCTGAAAGCTGTGTTTCCAGCAATTTTCGGTCGCAGAAAAAAGAATGAGACACGTTGAGTTATGATATGAGCACTGGTGGTCCTGATAAGGATCCCAGTCACTCCACCCCCAGCTCTGATTTATAGTTCGGCCTCTCATACTGTCGCCGAATACGGTTAAGTCACCCGCCCTGTACCTTAGTGACCGGCAGATGACGATTCGATGACTAAAAAATTAGCTCGGTAGAGTTCAATGGCTACCTTTTATGCCCTATTTTTCGGCCTTAAGGACTTACGCTTAAGAAGGTAAGAGCCAACCCACTCTTAAACACCACAACTATATTAATGCATAAGATTTCGCACGTAGACAATCACCGACACCACACTTGTAGCAGCCGGTAGTCCCTCTTCCTTACAGTAGTGCTTGGCCCTTGCCTTCTAATTCTTCTTCCTTCTCGCTTGTCTCTTCACCTCCCTTCTTTTTCTCTGTTTCGTCGTCTGTTTGCTTTCATCTCTGAGTTTTCAAAATGACCCACCCGCATATATACTTCCCATTCGTACGTGACGGAAATAAAGTTTCCAAATATTTTAGCCAATCAAAATTACTAGAAACTAAAAATTAACAAGAAAAGGTTTGAAAACGGAGGAATACCGGAAACTGCTACTCAAAGAACAACCAATAAAAACGCATATAAAATAAATCAGAAAAGGTTTGTCTACGGGGGAGTACAGGAAATAGCTACCAATAAAATTGCTTTGAGAATAAAATAAACAAGCGACGGTTTGTATACGGGGAAATACCGGAAATAATGACCAAAACAGAAAAACTACGTTGACACGGGATAAAAAAATAAATATTCCCGAAATTATCATAGTTACACATACATTAAATTGAAGCATTTCAATTTGATTTAAATTAGATTTATACTATAAACTGTGATTCTGTGTCTGTATCTGGGTTTGTGTTTCTGTATCTGTCTGTTTTGACCCCTCCCAAACTACCAGACGTACAACCATCAAACTTGGCACGATTAATCATCACCTCGCGGTGAGTGCCATGGGGAGGTTAGTGACGTCATGATGACGTGGACATCAAATATTAGCCGGCTTTGCCGGCGTCACCCGGCAGGGCTCCCCATCAGTAATGTCGAGGTTAACAATACCGCTTCAGCCAGCTGTGCCTGCTTCAAGCATTATGTGCTTCTTTGAACAACAGCAAAAAGTTGATATTTTTTATTTACTTTCGTAGTTTCTTTACACGTAATGATGATCATCTTATTTTCTTAATTAAGACTGGTAATGTTTACAAAAAAAGAATGTTGTCACAAGCTATAATTAATACTTTTAAAAAGTGTGAGGGAGATTCAAACACATCTAAAAATGATGGTGGCGGCCAAACAGTGGTTGTTTTCACAATTGCAGAAATAAGCTATTGAGTAATAAGCTTATTTTGCGGTTTGTATTTTATTTATGGTACAGTAGTTCACGCTCATTAAGCCCACGGTTAATAAGCCCAAATTTGTCCATTTCGGAATTGTTCCAAATGATCGTGTAATAAAAACCCTCTTTTTAAGCTCAAACCCCGTTTAATAAGCCCAAATTTCGTTCCCATTTCCTTTAAATTTGTTTAAAAAGCTTCATAACTATAAAATTTTATTCATTCTTTTGACTGATTTACTACTCGTTACATTGTTGTACCAGTTCTTAATTAATCTCTCGTCCCAAATGTTGTGTTTGATCAGTAATGAGAAGTTCATTGGTCATATGCGGCATTTTTTACGTCGTCAACAACCCATTAGGCAACTTACTCTTGATGCTTTTGCACGGAAATGAATTTTTTTCATCTTTAATAAATATTAATAATACTTGATCCATATGTGTGATTTCTGTGTACAATGTTATTAGATTAAGAAGTTTTAGCTCTAATGCTGTTAGCCATACACATTTTTTCACGGGAGAGTTGCAAAAAGTCGCCTAACGGAAAATAAGCCCACTCGCTTGATAAGTCCAAAATCGTCCGGTGCCGAGATGGGCTAAATAAGCGGGGATTACTGTATTGAGTTATAGTATTAAGCGGCCCCGTTTGTTATTGTATTTATAGTATTATGTTCTTTGACTGAACTATTTGCCTTATTTCCGGCATAGCGACAAGCGTTTTCCCCAAACTCATTTGCCATATTCTAGTAGGCGCCCATCAGTCAAAGTTGTTAAAACAAAACATTTTCTCTAAATTCAGTTTTATGCATTGTTACGTTTATGGTTTTATTCTGATTTTTGCTTGAACTTGGGAATTTTTTACTTATTTTTATAGTATAGATACAGATTCCTTAACAGGCAGCATATAGGCAAAAAGCTCCTTGCTTCATAGTACATGTCGGCGTCGCCCAATCCCAGGCCCCCATCAGTAAGGTTGGGATTGAAAACGTCGGTTCAGCCAGCAAAGAAGGTTTTACCTCTCTGGCACTTGAGCAAATGGTAACGAAAAGTAACGTTTTTTTGTACATAAGATTTTCACGACTTTGTGCGCTCCTTTTCCAAATAGAATTTTTGATATCAAGGTCCTAGCTATGCCTTAGATCTATGTGCTTTGTTCATTGCTTACGTAAACCTAAGGGGGCCTTGCGTTTCCCTTAGTTTGGAAGTTGGGAACACATTTTTGATATGAAGCTGTTTTAAAGCAAAGTATGAAAAATATCTTTTATGTGGTGCGATTTCACACAGTGATGTTGTTTTCTTTTGATTTTTCCATATATTTTGTCTAGTTCTTGCTGGCTACGCATTATGTCGCATATTGGTTTTTCCTTGCTTAGATGCTCAAAAGAATTAAAAGAGTTCTTGCTTTTCCCCAAATTTTAGTTTTGATTCTAGAGACTCTGTTTAGCTATTGTCAACTAACATATCAAAAATGTTTCCCTAAGTATGGTGCGATTTTACCCCGGCAGTAGATACCATCACTCGTGCCGAGTTAAAACGTTTTAATCAAGGAAGCTGCGCCGGCTTCATCGTATAAACATATGTGAGAGCAGCATCGAAATGTTGGTTTAAAATATTGGCCATAGTTCTTGTAGACGTAATGGTGATCATGTTAGTGTAATAATCAAGACTGTTAGTATTCACAAACAAAGAATGATGCCACAAACTATTATTCCTACTTTCTCGAAAGTGTAAGGGGGAAGGAGTGAAACATAAACAATAATGATGGCGACGGCCAAATGGTGGTTGTTTTGACAATTAAAGAAAACGCTATTTAGTCGTAGACCTATTTGATGATTTGGCGGGCTCCCTCACGTATTTATATTTGTGATTTATATTTGGCTACGCTGTATGCTTTGATTTTGCCATAGCGTGAAAAGGCCCATGCCTACCTCCAAAGTCACATAATTGATTTCAACAAGCGCCTATTAAGCTATCTTCACACCGATGCGCTCCCTCAAAATCCAATTTTACAAATTTACGCTATTGTGGCTTTACTTTTATCTTTTCTTAAACTTGGCATTTCATTTCATTTGACTTTGCCCCTAATCCCAACCTATCTACATTTAAATTAGGATTGGTGTTTCGTATTGATACAAAAAGTTTATGAATTACAAATATCAGTAATATTACAAAAAAATCCATAATAATCTTTCCAGTACTGTACATGTACTTTAATAAATTATTGCTTGATGTACCTTGATACAACACAAGGTGTTATAGAAATACTTTTAGCAAAAATTAAAGTTTGCTTAAACGCAATCGATTAAAAATTGCATTATGGCCCAAAGTGCATAGCCACTACATGTCTCCCAGGTTTATCGAGTCTCTGACAACTTCTAATTTTCCCTGTTTTTATCGTAGACGTTCTTAAACTAAACAGACTTTTATTCGTTCAGTTCAGCAAGTTTTTGAAAACACGTCAAAGTTATGGGAGGGCGCCAAGGTAATTGAAATGTACTTTCAGAATTAAGCCGTTACATGTTAGGACCGCTACTTAGAACATTTTTGTAAGCGCAGGCCAATTTGTAAAAGGTGACGCCTCTGACTGCGCGCATGTTGCTTGGTCCTGGCATAAACGCAGCAAGGGCGTAGCCAGAAAAAAATTGAGAGGAGGCCAAATTTTGCAACTTTTAATGTGACGTCATTCACTTATAACGGCATTTTGCCTTTCGTGAACTACGCTCGTCGCTACTATAAAAATTACTGTACAAAACTAAGAAAGTGCGAATGCGATTTCACTGATCTAATGTAGTTTTATCAAGAACGGTTTCAATAACTCAAATTCAATTGTGACGTATAACGCACTATTTAAGGAATTTCAAGGAAACCACTCCCACTGGTAGGTTGAACGTTCTGATAAAAGAAGCGACGTCTTTGTAGTAGTCCGTATCGCAACAAAACAAGAAAGCGCTCAGCGAGACGCTTATTTCTTGCAATTACCATAACTTGGATTATCAAATCATCACTCGGCTGCGACATAAAAGAAAAACTTCGGCGATATTTATTGTGTAAAACGAACACATCTTGTTTGATAACATTTGAAAGTTTAAAAACTTAAAAAGTCACGCCCTCCCCACCCCCTAGCTAAAAGTCAACAATAAACTCTAATGTACCAGCAGAAGCCCAAAAAATTTATGTTTTTATTTTTTTGATACTGTTTTGTAATTTGACTTAAAACTCAGGGCGGGGCCATGGCCCCTTTGGCTCCCCCCCTGGCTGCGCCTATGAAAGGCAGCCATGCAAAATGCAAAATAACCCGAAATAAAGCACTCATAGTTAAATTATTGCAATAGCAGGGCCCCGTTATTAATGTGGAGGTTAAGAATATCAAATCAACTAGCTGCGTAGGCTTCACCCAGCTGCAAAAAAATGGCTTTAACATTTCAATGATATGTAACTTGATACTAATATTTTGTAACAAAAAATTAAACAGGACCATCTTTATTTCCATGCTTTTGTATACCGATCACTAATCTGTTTTCTTAAAATGTTTAGATAGTTTATTTTCACATGAATGTAATGGCCATGCCATCATTTTCAATTTCAAAGAAAATTCTTTTCATGTGCATATATTAACGTACACACACTGTAGTTTTGCCATCGTCTCCTTTTGTCCGCTGCTGTCAAATTTTATTTTCTATATTTGCTGATTTGGGCAAAATTAAAAATAAAAGATTGATTGAAAATTTTGATGGATAATGCCAAAGAATCATGCTTTTGAGAAAGAATAGTGAAAATCTGCCAAACAACTAACACTTTCCGAAACTTGAAATTTTGAGAAGTCCAGGGACCAAAAGCTTAAATCAGTTTTAAACGGTAGGCTACATTTTAAAATTCTAAAATTTTCATTTGTTGATAAATTTTTTTAAAAATGTAAATAAATAATGTCCAAGAACCATGCTTGCTAGGAAAAATAGTCAAAATGTAGCAAAGAACTGAAAGTTTTCTACATGATTTATGGCAACCTATTTTGATCAGAAAGTAATCCTTAACCGTTAGTAGTTAGAGTAACATATTGCTGGAAAGTAAATATCTTCAGCTTTCAAACGACACTGATTGTTAGTACCTTACCATAATCTTCAAATATTAAACTTACCAGTTGATACTCAACTTACCACTTTTTTGGAAAATAGAAAACTACACAACTGATCATAAAGTTCAATATTTGATACTCAACTTACTTACCACTTTTTTGGGAAATAGAAAACTACACAACTGGTCTTAAAGTTCAATATTTTTGGTATAAAAACTATTAGTAAATGTACACGTCACATATTATCCAAATTACCTCAAAATATTCTTTAATTTGAAAAACGGTTGGGTGATGAAATCAAAAATCTGTTTTTAAATAAACTATTTTTGTAAAAATGTTGCAATTTTTGAAAAAATAATCAAATGATGATATCTAGTCACGAAAGACTATGTTAATCGTGCCAGGCAGCATTATGACATCAAAGAGCGAGTTGAAGCGTGGTAAAAAAATCAAGAACCATATTTGAAAGACTTGAAATGCTTAAAAAAAGAATCTGTTGTTGCACTGTCAGTTGAGCTTTAATTGTTGTAGAGTTCATTTTATCGAAAGCCTCTTTCTAAAATTTCCCCCAAAACGCGTTTGAGCTATTAAAGTTACCTGAAAACCTGAAACACGTGGTTTGAAATGCAATACTGCTCATTTTTTTTTAATTTCAATAGGTTTAATTGTTGGTAAATTTTCTTTCACTGCAAACGTTTCATTCTTACTAAATTCCCAAATGTTAGGTTACAAATTTCAATCTCTATAAAAAGAAAAATTTTTTCAAAAAATGTCTTGTTGTCAGAGTCAAATTAAGTTGTCCATGCAGGTATTTTAGTATTCCCAAATAGGCCTATTAGAATCAGGTTCGAACAATTGCAAAACATTTTTCACGGTGCCGGCATCAGAGCTGCGTTAGCACTCACGTTCCGTTTGCAAGTCTTCAATTAGACTAGAGCCACCACGACGGGTAGACCACTTGGCCCAACCATCGTTCTGCCACATAAAGACGGAGGCATTCCGTTAAGTGTCTTGCCCAAGGACAAAACAAGCAAGCTTGCCGGCTTGTTCTTTACACCAGTGCTTCTCAACCTTTTTGATATCATGGACCACTTTTCGCCTAGACTTTGTTTTGGGGCCCACTTCATAAAAAATTTGTTTCAAAACAATCATTTATTCTAGGAAGGAAGTTGCTACAAAATGAAAAAGTGTTAAGTTTGTTGTACCTTTTTAGCTTTCGTAATTCATAATTTTTTTCCAAAACAATCTTTAATTTATGGAAGAACGTTTCGCGGTCCACCTGAAGGACCTTCACGGCCCACCGGTTGAGAAGTGCTGCTTTACAACATTCCTATTTTGCTGAGCGCCAAGCAGGGAATTGTGAATACCATTTTTAAAGTCTTTTGGTATGACTCGACTTGGGAAATAAACCCCAGGTCTACCGAGTGAAGAAGAAGAAGAAGAATTGATGGATTGTCCGCAAGAAAGTGGTGAATAGTAGAGATTTGCAACTAAGTGACAAAAATACTACAAAATTATTCAAAAAAGTTTGCTATGTTTGAAATCCGATATCTCCGCTTTCACCAATCCGAATTCGCATTCGGCGTTTTTTGATCGACTGCAGACATTTTGATTTTACTATCCTTATTATATTGAAAGTATTTTTTGGGACGAATCAATCATTCTAATTATCATATTGTTTTTGCCCAAATCAGCTTAGAAAGAAAATATCATTTGTCAGCATTGGACAAAAAAAATAGAGACGATGGTAAAACGATATTTGTTAATACATGACCACAAGGGATTTTGTTAAATTTTGAAGATAGTGGCATGGCCATCCCACCTGTATTGAATTTTTCCTGAATTGAAATAATGAGTTTTTTGTAAAGCTTGTCACCATTATTTGTAGTGTTGATGCTGAAACGTAAGGTGGTTAATTCTTCATAAGTTGCAATGAGCCCATTAAAGAAATGTAGGCCTAGTGTAATGAGAAATTAGCGGCATTTAGCAGTATTCAACTTTTTGAAAGCAAAGGGAACAGAGAGTTTAGGAGACTGTAAAGTTGTTGCAACCTCAGCAACCATATGCAAACATGCACAGCTATTGCAGTGTTGTGATATAGCTTCCAAAGTGATGCATGAGCACAAAGAACTGCAAACTACATGTTCAACATTACCAACCACACCTTGGATTACGTATAAAGTGCAATCTACAGTAAGTGCCTTAGTTATCTTTAAAAAGTGACTAGTTGCCATAGTGAGTGTACTATTTTGACACTGAACAACAACCAGATGTTTATTAGAGTGCTATGAATTTGCCATCAACTATGGTATGTGATAAAGAAATGCTCTAAATTGCTTAGCCTTCTAGAAAAATTTTGCAAAGCATTTACTCAGCTATTTAGAAAAAGTTTGTAAGGCTACTTCTGTAAGTAACTGAAATGCTAAGTTGTGAATCATCTTATTTGCTTTTTATCTCTATTGTCAATTCACTTTGCGTTGTTTCACATTACTAGAACTAATTTGCATTGGCTACTGTGAACTATTGCAGGAAGCATCTAGATAGGAAAAACTCTTATAAAATATCAATGATTTTCCTGTAACTTTTTGCCTAAAAATTGCTGATACTGTATTATTTATTTGACTGAAATGAATTAATACTACAATGGTACGATTCAGAAGTCTCTCACATACTTATAGAATCATATTCATAGGTAACTGTGGACTAAAACGTAACTAGCTGCTTGGGTCATTTTGCAGTCCCCCTTGCTCTTTGCTTGTATCAAAGAGTTTTCACACTTGTGCTAGATAGGCCATTATGCATGATTTTTAGATCCATTTAAATTTGTAAATGGCTTATAGGTTAGCAATTCTACTTGCATGAGGTATTTGATGACTACAAAAATAGCATTGTTGCATATAGCAGTGTTGGAATCAATGTATGAAAGTGGCTTTGTTATTTTTGACTGTATTGTATTGTTGAAGGCTACTGTGCTGTTATGCAATTCTGATTGACCATTTAGTGGCTCTTATTTCATGACTGTTTCCTGTTGCTGCAACTTCACTGCTTAGTTATAAGAGAAAAAATGAATATGTTATATGACAGTAGCTACCAGCAGTGTTTTTTTTTTGGCAGTGGCTATTTTGCCATTGACGGCAATTTACTCTCGGAGACTATTTTGTCGTGAGTTATTTGTGATTGGTCAATCTAAATGACGTACTAGACATGTGACTTTTGATCGTTTCTGATTGGTCAATTTTAAAAACCAATTAAAAAAATTTTGCACCCCTAGGTCTCTATCCCCCGCCCTGTACACTCTCTTCCAGTGTACACTGCCCCGTACATGTACATACCGGGCCTGCTCCTTCAGTGTACACTGCCCTTTTTTTCAATGCCCTGCCAGCTGAGATTCAAACCCACAACCATGGTATCTCAAGACCAGCGCACTATCCACTACACCACAGTGTCACCGGCTAATTATAGCAAATACGGCTATATAAACACACGTGAATGATCACGGCAAAATAGATTCCAAAGGCAAATTGCCGTCGACGGCAAAATAGCCACTGCCTTTTTTTTTGGTCATTTGCCAGTCAAAACACTAAAATAAATTTGACATGACCCATAAAAATCACTTTTTTGGTCGTTTTCAATAAAAGGAAAGATTGCTTTTAAATCTTAATTTCTCTTCTTTTGCAAAGCCAACAAGTGCAATGCATTTTCAATTGTCAGTTTTTTAGTGCCTATGTGTATTGTTTAGAGGTGACTATTTTGCTCTTGATAGCATTTTATTCTTAGTTGTTGTTTTCCAGTCACCACTCATATGTCTTATATTGTCATGTTTACCTTGATTGCAGTAATGATGCTGTGGTGTAGTGAATAGTGCAGCTGCCTTCAAATGCAATGGTTACAGATTTTAATCTTTGCTAGCAGAATACATAAATAAAGGTAAATCCCCACAGTAATGGAATGTACAGGAAAGGCAGGTAAATTGGGGGTACAGTTTGTTTTAATTTGTCATAGAAATTGACCAATCAGAAGCAGCCAAAAGTTACCTTTTTCTTACGCCATTAAAATTGACCAATCACAAATGTATGATGGCAAAATAGCCACTCCCTTATTGTTTTGGAGTAAATGCTCTGGTGCATAACTGCATAAGACCTTGAGTCATTGCTGTCAGCTTAATAACTAACTCCTGATTGTATTTAAAGCAAGCAGCAACTTTACTATTAAACCAAAGTTTACAAAATGCAGATCTATCAAATACTGTTATTTCTTTTAAGAGAAAAAAGCATGAATTTGCAAACAAAATATTGGAGAGATTTGCAGTTACAAGCTAGCTGTGACGCAGTTTTGTATCTTTTTTTGGTTTGTGAATATTCTATAATTTTCCTAACAAAATTTTCAACATACTGATTTCTGTTTGCTTGGAAAATATTGTACAGGAATTTAAATTTCTATTTAGTATTATAAGCACAGCAAGTTAGGGATTAACTTCCTTCTAGTCACTGGTTGTAGAAGCAAAATAAAAACTAGCTGTAAAAGTGCAATGTCAAATTACTACTGCATTCTACAGGTGTCCCAAAAAAAAGTTTATTTTTTAATTTTTAACTACTTTTGTTTTAGAGCATTTGACTCTTTCATTTTTTCAGGTTTTATTCTATGGTAATAGGAGTTTTATACCTGAAATTTTGAAGCCTTTATCTTAATCATGCCTTTCACAATTGAGCAGCGATCAAAAATAGTAAAGTTCTATTTGGAAACAAAATCACTGGTCCAAACCCAAAGAGAATATCGCAAGCATTTTGGTGTAAAAGAAGCTCCATCTGTGACGTCAATCAAGAAAATTGTTCAAAAGTTTGAAGTGCATGGCACCTGCCACAACAGAAATAAAGGAAATTCTGGAAGGAGAGTGTCTGCTCGCACCGAATTAAACATTGATACTGTACGTGAATCGACTGTGCGTAGCCCAAAAAAATCAATATGGAGGCGTTCATCTGAACTTGGCTTGACAAAGTCCACCGTTCAAAGAATAATGAAGCAAGACCTCTACTTATATCCTTACAAACTGGAAATAAAGCAAACTTTGACTGATAGGGACAAAGAACAAAGTTTTCAAATGTGCACATGGTTTAATGAAATGATGGAAAATGATGAACATTGGGTTGGCAAGATATGGTTTTCAGATGAGGCACATTTTCATCTGGATGGATCAGTAAACCGTCATAATTGCCGTATTTGGGGCACTGAACCTCCAAACGTTGTTACCACCAAATCACTCCACAGCAGGAAGTGCACAGCATGGTGTGCGCTTAGCTCTGACGGAATCATCGGGCCTTACTGGTTTGAAGACAATGCTGAGAATGCGGTGACGGTTAATCAAGAAAACTATCGCCACGTCATCAAAAAGTTTACTGCTTGTCTTCGTCGACGTCGCTTTGACTTGAAAAAATTATGGTTTCAGCAAGATGGGGCAACACCTCACACTGCAGTGGAAACACGAAAATTATTGTCTGAAAAATTTGAAGACAGGCTGATTTCCTTGAAAGCTTCCCACATCTGGGCTCTGCACTCTCCTGACCTTAGCCCACTGGACTTTTTTCTGTGGGGCTATGCAAAAGATAATGTCTATAAAAATAAGCCTACCTCTATTTCCGAACTTAAACAAGAAATAACTACGTTCATGAGAGCCATTTCCGCTGACACATGCAAAGCAGTAATTCAGAATTTTGCTGTGAGAGTAAGGGAATGCCTTCTGCGCCATGGCAATCACATTGAGCATGTTATTTAAGCAGCATCATCAAAATATATGACTATTTTTAAACTCCAGTAACATCAGCTAAGTAAAATGGATAATGACGATTTTGATGGCAAACAAATCTCCAACACATTATTTATGCACGGTGAAACTTTCATTGCTTTATCTTTACAAGTTTTTGCGTTACAAAAATTTTTAAAATAAACTTTTTTGTGGGACACCCTGTATTTACAGAAAAAAAGTCTTGCCTAAAACAGGATGGTCCATAAATACTGTTAAAGAAACAATTGCTACAAAAAATAAACAGTTTTTACTTTTTGACAAATGTATTTATGATAATGTAAAAAAGTTACAAAAACTGCAAAAAACACAGATTTGTTCGAAATGATCTGGCTCTGATAGCAGCTCTTAGTCTGCAAGGGAAAGTCTTCCACTGAGGCATGCAAGATATTTTGATCAATTTCAGACCAGGCTTTGACTAATCTCTCCTTTAAAATGCTTACAGACGTTGCCAGTGTAGCACAGACCTTTTTTGCAAGAACTGACCAAACGCCAAAGTCAAGAACATTCAATTCAGGAGAATTTGGGGGCTATTCCTTTTTACTTGTGAATACAGGACAGTGGTCCCTGCACCACTGTTGAGTGAGGTTGGCCGTATGAGAAGTTGCTCCATCTTGTTAAAAGGTCCAATTTGCATTTGGATACATCTCACTGGTCCATGGCATGAGGACATCTTTCAATGTTTTGTTGATGCAGACCTCTTTGTTGATTTTAATTCTCTTGGGAACAAAAATCAAAGGGGATTTCCCCTCTGAAGACACAGCTGCCCAAACCATCTCTGAGGCTGGCTTTTGGGTCCTTACCTTTTTTTAGGCCTGGAGGAATATCCTGAAGTGATTTTAATAGCACTCTATCATTTCTGTGGTTAAATGCTGCTTCAACTGTAAATAACTTCTCGTCACTGAAAATGAGATTTGGAAGCATGCCATTCCTGTGTCTTCTAAAAGTTTCTTTGATCAGTCAAGTCTTTTTTGCTTTGCTGCATCTGACAGGAGTTGACACTTTTTGAGCTTGTATGGGTAAACTTTCAGATCATCCATACAGAGTCTAAGCATAGTCATTTTCGACATTTGATGCTCTTTGGCCATTTGCCTCATCGATCTTTTGGGATTTCTTCGAATTTTTTCTCTAACAGCTTTCTTTGACAACTTTTTTAGTTCTTCTAGTTCTTGGATTGATAACGGTCATTCACACTTTTGGTTTCTTCATATCGGTCCAATGTTCATTTGATAAACATGGTATTCAACTTTCAACTTTTTCAATTTTCAAAATCTCACTTCTTGTTTTTTTCTTTTCATGTTGTTTGATTACAAATAGTGGTCATTACACAATTTTCTTTAAATTTTTGTTGATATATCTACAAAATTTAATGTCTAGTACATTGTTTCTAACATTTTTGTACAAAATCTTGTTAGAGTGCGAAATCGCCAGCAAATGTGCAAAAACTGCCTGGCAAGTTTTGGTGGACATTTCCAAACAAACAGTTACACCAGCCTTAGTAACATATTTTGATGGAGTAAAACAAGAATACTTGTAGTAGCCTACTGCTATTTAGTCTCTGTATATGCTAAGCTAACTTTGCATAGCTTACAGTTTCCTGATAATGTTCGTTGGCATACAACGACATCCTTCATTTTTTCCTCAGACATAATTTGATTATGAAACTTTTTATTTAGAGTTCAGTGCTTTTGAACCATTTTTGGCATTTGGCCCATTTTTGAAATGTACAGAAGCATGTGGCCCGGTTATACATTTTTCTCGTTTTTATGAGCTTTTTTTTGCATTTGTTGGTTTCAAATCGTTTTTGGCATTTTGCCCATTTTCAAAATGCACAGAGGTATGTGGCCCGGTTATACATTTTTTTCTTATGCGGCTCGGTGATTTTTTTTTCTCATTTTCATGTGTGACCTCAAAAAAGGTATCAAAGTAAATTTTAGAAGTGTTTTCTAACTAAAAAAAAAACAAGCCAAGAAAAAGTTTTCCAATTTCAATCGATGTGAAGGCAAAATAAAGTACTGGCCCATTGAAAGCCATGGTCCACTGTTTGAAAATCATTGATGTAGGCCATCATCTATGTCAGGAATGATCGTTATTTTTTATTTTGATCAAGACGCCAGCCTGCGAGTTGCATCTTGCTTACTACTCTAGTTAACAGCACATCTAAATAAAAATTAATCCTTTGCTGAAGCCCGACAAGAGCACAAGAAATATCACTTTTATGAAATAATGAGATGCTAGGCAGGTTACCACAACTATGACACAAGAACAAAAATTATGTGCAAACTTCAATTGTTGCTTGAGTATGGTAAATAATTTAACGACATGTAGTTACATTTCTCAATCGTAATCAATCAAACAACAGGGTTTTGCAGTTGCAAGAAAACGTTTGATCTAAAATTGAAAGTATTTGATGGCCAAAGCCATGCAGCTTTGTCGTCGTTGTTGTTTGGTCAGGCACCCAAACTCAATCCAGGCCAGCACAAATCAAAGCCAAAGCCGAAGGTCTATCCTTTTACCACCCCAGGCTGCTGCGGTGCCCAGATTAGATGCTGACAGTGGTGGTGCTAAGCCAACATTGAGTTGCGTCATTCAAAACTTGCAGACCTTGTGTTTCTCTTGGTACCTGATGTATGAGACACAAAGATATAACGTGATCTGCAGTTTGCTCAGTGGCGCTCAGAGACCCCATTTGTACCTGGACAAGTGAAAACGTCCTACACCAGTCTGCAGGCGATTGAGCCTTACCCAAGGTGTTCTGGGCAGACTCATTCCAAGTGGCCTTGAACTGACCTGGGAATGAAAGCACAGACCCTTGAAGTGCTCTCCAAGTAGTCCACATTCCATTTATGTTTTGTCCACTGCTTCACGCGGATGTCCAGTTTAGACAAACTATCTGATAGTTTCCACACAGCAGGTACAAATAGGCATCTTGATTTAAGTCTCCCTTGTGCGCATCCTGCTGCCCAACCAACTGTCCATGCAGTACATGGTTGAGATAATGGATAACATGATTTGCCAAGGAGAGTGTTGCTCCTAATCGGTGGAGCTCAGCTGGCTGGATGCCTGCGAGGACAGGAAAGTTCTCTGTTGGTGTGGGATGCAAGCACCAGTGACAATGCGCAATGCATCAATGAAAATGCTGTCAATGAGGCAAGTATGCGCACTAGGAAACCAAACTGGTGCACAGTACTCAACTGTGGTATAGACCAAGGAAAAAGCAGAGATGCGCAATGTCTTGGCACCTTCACCCCATCCAGATCCCGCAAGTTGCCTCAACAGTGCAACTTGGGTGGAGAGTTTTTTGCGCAAAGCCTTAAGATGGTGACAGAAAGTGAGCGACCTGTCCAGCTTTACCCCAAGATATGTCGGGACTGGATGGGGTGGCAATAGGTTGCCATTGTTGTAAACATTAAGCTCACGTTTGGCCTCTCTATTGTTAAGATGAAAGGATGCTGTCACTGTTTTCATATTGCTGAGCTTTAGCCTCCAAGTCTGGAGATAAGCTGAAAGTGTAGTCATGTCTTGGCTTAGAGTGTCCTCCACAGCCTTCCAATCTCCCGAAGCATACAGCAGTGCTAGGTCATCAGCATATACATACTTCTGAGAAGTCATGAAAGGCAGATCGTATGTGTAGATGTTGAAAAGGAGGGGGGCCAAGACCAATTCCTGTGAGAGGCCGTTTTGCAAACATCTTAACCTGTTTTGTTTGCTGTCACCAGTAGTGAGTGTAAAGCTTCTATTCCGGACAAGTTCCATGATCATCCGGACCATGTACTTACCTGGTAGAAGCCTAAGCAACTTGCCGTTGAGACCACAGTGCCAGACAGTGTCATAAGCAGCTTGAAAGAAGAAAATTAAGATTTTTTAGTTCAATGCAGTAGTCATTGTATGTGCATCTTGTTTCGAAAAACATATCTCAGAAAGCAATGTTATTGATAAACAATGACAACTTCAACCTGAATCTGGTCAACTAATTTCACAAACTATGCAGTAAAACAAATGAGTTAATTTTTATGAAGTTTTGTCCCAGATACAAAAAAAATAGCACCACGTTATTTTCTGACCAGGTATTGTGAGGAAAGTAATGGTAGGTTTGAAACACTTCTGAAGCTTGTTTATGGAACCCTTGATGATAGTTGCAATAACATAGTTAGCAAAATATTTTTTCGCCCTTATTAAGTTTTCATTAACCGTTTACCAAATGTGTGAAAAGAGATTGCAAATATTTGCTAAAAGCATTTGAAACTTGTCCGAAGTAAAAGAAATAGAGAAATTTATGGATGCGAATATGTGCGAGTTTGGTAAATGTAGCTTTTAAGTTTAGTAGGTATATTATTTAATAATACTAAATGGTGTAAAAAATATTAAGGTGTATTATTTATGTTTAACCACATAGTTTTACTGCGTTTTCAAGGCGCCTGCCCTCCTTGGAAAAAGTTCCAGTGACTCACCTACTTTACCCGGCACCACTGTATAAAGGTGAAAGACTGCAATACCCAAGCACGCACAATTACTCTTCACAAAAAGTCTTTTTTGTGCAATGCACAACTTTCCATTAGTTTCTGCTATTTAATAATTTTTCTTTACACTGGTAAACCAGATTAGACAATATACCTTAATCTTGGATCAAGAGACAATTTTGAAATGGTACATAGAGAACAGCGATTTTTTTAAATGCCATAAAAGTCATAGACAAATTTTACTGTATTGCAAACTACCTTTCCAGCAATTAAAATAAAGGCTACACTTCTACAAAAAACGTGTTTAAAGAAATTGAAACTGCACCTAATATTTTTTTCTCTTTTCAAGGCTTTTTTCAATCATGACTGGTAAGGTATCACAGCACATGGCTGTCAGCTGCATTTTATTTAAAAAAAAATTTTTGGAGGGGATTTAAAACTAAAATTGGTTAGAAATCATACTTTTTTTTTACTTTTGGATTTTATAAATAGCAAGCAAGAGGTTATTTATTTCTGGTTCACAAAAAGGCGTTTTGTGCACTAAAGTGAAACCGAGAGCTATGCACTTTTTTATCTTAACATGCACGATTGAAATAAGCGTTGAGACATAAAGAATTTAAGCAATTCCATTTTCAAACTTCCTTTGAAAACTAATGTTGTGTGTTAAAGTGAAGTTTGAAAGCTACTTGCTATTACTGCTCTTTAGCTACAATAGAAATTGGCTGGGTTATTTTATGTTAATTGGTTTGGGGTTGATTTGTGATACAAAAGAACTGTGGTAACAGCATCCACTATATTTTTAGTCGCCGTCATTTGCTGTTGCGTCATAGCTGGGGGATGTTTACGCGAAGTGTTGCATTGACCTAAAAAAGCATTAAATTTGTTAAGTTTGTTAAAATTTTTTCAATTTTCAACCAACCTTTCATTCCCATTCACTGTCTCCCACGCATTAAACAGTTGACATAAAGTTGCAAAAATTTTAACAAACTGGAAAAGTCACCAAACCCGCCTTACTTTTTACGCACGCTTGAATTTTAATTGCAAATCTGCTGGACATAATTTCTCAAATTCACACTTTTTTTGCGTTTAAAGGAAACATTGGTCTAGTATCAATCTGCAATGTTAATAAAAGCAAATAGTAGTTATATATTTTTTATCTCATGTTGTTCATATTGTATTTAATGAACAACTCGAGATACAAAAACTTCAACAGGACTTGTGGACCACCCTGTATAATACATATTGGATGTGGCCTATTTTTTGCATCAGAAATCATGTTCTTAAACCTAGTGTAGACTATCTTTGCTAATATTTAAGTATAGAAATTTTGTTTTGTTTTGAATAATAAAAGCAAAAATCAAAACAATGGCTTCACCCTTTGCTTAAGACTTCAAATGATAATTTAATGGAAATTTGTATTAAATTTTGAGCTCAGTTCACTTTTACCAGATAGGCAAACTTTGTCTGAATTGTCTGCATTTAGCTTTTACTCTTCAGTAATTTATTGTTTGTCTGTAAACCAGTGCTGTCATGACACTTTTGCAGACTGAAAATTTTCTGTTGATTTTTGTGGTTTCAGGGTTAATTTTTTCCATGTGTGTTATTAGTTGCAAAGATTTGTGTCGAGGTAACCAGTATTGTGACAATGTACCAAATTCCAGTATTCAAACTGCTAGATGGTGGAGCAAGGCTGAAGGCAAATAAGAGATTGTAGGCTAAAATGTGGCAAATATTACCAATACACTGTACAGACAATTGATTGTGGTTAGTAATTAATAGTTGTTGTGCAGTGTTTGAAGCAGAAAAGCAGGTCATGTGACTAAGTTCTGCTCAAAAGAGAATACTTGAATCGCTCTTTGGCAAAAATGGAGTAACATAAAAACAGGGAACTACAAAACTTCATTAAAAATTCTTACAAAAATAGAGAAAAACAACTAAATTGCAGAAATCACTAGAATATGAAAGTTTGTAGAAATTGAACAACTAACCTTAAGACCTTCATTATTAAATGTCAAGCTGCATAGTATAACTCCATTCAATTTAAATAAAGTATTTGGGTTCGTTTTACGTATTTTGAAAGGTCCAAGAAAAACTTTCATTGAGTACCGCACTGATGTTTTTACTCCCTTTGAGGGATAATGTGACACATATGTGACATGATTGTTTATTGTTTTGTCATTATGACGTAATAACCATTTTTCTGAACTTCATTGCAATTTTGTTGTTACCAAACAATTAAGGGATTGTCTCAAATTTTATAAATTAGAATCTTATAATTCTTAAAGGGTTAAGAAGCATGGGTGAATTCGTCTTGTGAATTAAAAGAAAGTGTTTGGCTTTATTCAGCTTTGCACCATCTTTTCAATATTTTTGTGTGTGTGATTGTACTAGTTACTATACAATATTTAGTTTAAAAAATTGCGAGTCCTAGAACTCTAAATTGCTCGATATCACTAACGGACATTCCAACACAAAATGTATGCGACTTTCCAACAAGTTGACGCAGGCACTGGTAATCCTTCATACTCAGATTGAAAGAGCATGTTGCAGCCTACGTGTATCATTTTGCTAAACTCTAAATGGCTTATTTTTCAAATTTGTTCAAGTATACAATTGCAGAAACTAGAGCTAAACTTTTTTCACTGTTTTGAAGCAGTTGTTTTGTGAGAAGATTAGGTATCATTTTTTTAGCACACTTGCATTAAGCCTTTAAAGCACTTGACAAAAAACTATGGTGACCCTGACATACTTTGACCTTCTCAGTCATAGACCCAAAGAAAGCTACCCCACAAGATTTATATCTGTAATTACAACTATTTTGGACTTGAGAACACATATCTGAGTTCTAGACTCCCATCAAAATGCTAGATGTATTTGTCAAAATGACCATCTAAAATTTTAAGTACTTGCTGTTTTGCTTCAGTAAAAATTTGATTAGATAGCAAGTACCTAACATGTGGTCAAAAATGCATACTGTACATACCAGCCCGTTTAAGAGTTACAAAGCAACCGAAAATCGATGTAAAATCTAGTTTTTGATCATATTTTAAAGCGATTTTTAGCAGTAAGAGTATTTATCATAAAATGTTAAATTAATGTAATAATACAATTAGTACAATTTGACTCCCAGTTTCAACCTAAAACTGGCGATTAATTACGGTTATTGTTTAGTTTGCTTTTTTAGAATAATATTGTATGTGGTGATAATAGTGAGGTTGTCAATATGATGAAATTTATGCTCCTGTTCAGCCGGCAAGGCAAAGTCCGACTACAAAAATGGTTTTATGCTCTTGGTGATAAAGAAAGAAAGAAGATAGTGAGAGATCTTGTGGCTTTAGTTTTATCTCGACGACCAAAAATGTGTAATTTTTTGGATTGGAAAGATTTCAAGGTTAGTTTGTCAGTAACATAAGAGTAAATAAATGTACTTGTTGCCAAAGTTGGCTTTTTAACCAAATGTGTTGGGCTTAAGATGTGCTATGTATTGCCCAAACATCAAGTGGAGACAACAATAAACAGTAGAAAGGCATAGTGAAGAAATATTCATCAATAATTTGTTGGTGGTGCAAAATTTTGATAAGTGTAAAGCCATTTTACTACAAGGTAATCTTAGATAGAAAATGCAAGCCAGTGTTGGTAAATTATTTGTGTCCAGTTATATCATAGAATTCATGGTTCCTTGTTTGAGTTTGGTATACAATAATTATGTTCCCGTCGGTCATTTTTCTTTTCTGTAATTTACTTTGAAGTGTATAATTGTAGTTATAACCCTAAATTCAACAAAGTCAATCGTAGTTATGGGCTTTTATAAGACAGAATTGGTCAAAACTGCCTTTAAGTGACCTGATTAGAACTGAATTCTAGGTTTACACCACGGGAGAGGTGTGTAGTAGTGAATGTCGCCCTTAGTCAGTTTTTGCAAGCGCTGTCTTGTCGGCAAATGGTGAGCTCGAGTAAGCTATGAGTTTGAGTAACTTATTCTTTGTCATTCAAGAATAAATTTTGGCTGTGCATGTGTCTCCCAGGAGGTCTTCGAAATGGTGCATGAATACGATGTGGATTAAGCTTGATTCTTGATTGTTCACACTGCAGAAACATTCACTAATCAAAGCAACCGTCCCCATGCAATGTCAATTTTATACAAGGCTGAGATCTCTCATTGACTGCCTGTTTTTTTGACTGTCCGATTAATTAAATTTTCACTTGTTGGAGTCTGCAGTTGAAATTAATTTGGCTTAGTGCAGTGGTTCTCTGCGTTTATTTTAATGTTCGTGCCGTACAACCTTAGACACAGGCATTTCTTCCCCACCGCAAATTACAAAAATACATGTATAAAAAGATCTTTTTTTTGGAGATCAATACTTTCAAAGCGTATTTTCAATCCAGATTGAAAGTGAGGACCTTAAGATCGTTTACAAATCTGATTAAATCAGTAACATATCACTAAAACATTGGAGTCTATTTGTAAATCATTAAATAATTGAAAATTCTTATTTTTCCTCTCTTGAACAAATTAATACCTTCCTTAGTGAGCCAAATGGCTCTCTTTGAAGCACTACCGGTACTAATTTTTAATATTTTTAGATTGTCTACAAACGCTACGCTTCCCTGTTCTTTTGTTGTGCAATTGAGGATAGCGATAATGAATTGCTCACTCTTGAAGTCATTCATCGTTTTGTTGAAATTCTTGACAAGTACTTTGGTAGTGTTTGCGAACTTGATATAATTTTCAACTTTGAAAAGGCTTATTTTATTCTTGATGAATTTTTGATGGCTGGCGAAATACAGGAATCTTCCAAAAACAAAGTCCTTCGTGCCGTGGAGCACTCTGATGCTCTCCAGGAAGAAAATCAAGAGGCAGAAGCAACTAGAAGCATTTTAGAAGAATTCGGTTTAACATAATTTTTCAGTATTTAAGAGGTTGCATAATACTAACCGCTGAAATTGTGCTTTACTAGAAAATATATCTTTTGTAGTAATATGTGAGTAATAAGATTTGCTCATATGTTCGTTTATTAAACATCAACAAGCATAAATTGACATACTAGGACAAACTGATCACATTCATGCAAATGCTCATTATAGAAGTTTTGTTTGCTTTAGTCGAATTTTTGGATTGCTTGCTTTTTTGCTGCTTGCGTATTATGATGTTGGCTTTATTGTGTGTTAGAAAAGTAGAAAACTCGAAGCAATTATTTAAACTGCAGCATGGTCTTCAATTTTCCTGCTCCACGAATATGTGTACGAGTGGTTAAATTAATATTGGCTCGTACAATGTATTCATATGCTATTTCATTGGTAAACTTGACTGCTTTTAAAACATTTATTAACATGTCACTTCTCTGACTAAATACCATCTTTAGTTTGTTTTATTTGTTGTGAGTGCTGCAAATTTATTATGCTCAATAGATTTCATCGAAATAACTAAAACAGGATATGTGCACCAATAGTGTGAAATCTCGCTTTAACCCTAACTCTAACCCACCGGCGCGATGGCGTAGTGGTTAGAGCGCCCGCTTCGCAATCGGTAGACCTGGGATTCAATCCCCTTGTCATACCAAAAGACTAGAATATGGTATCCACAGCTTTCCTGCTTGGCGCTCGGCATTTAGGGGATGTTGTGAAAAACAAGCCGGCAAGTTCGCTTGTTGTGTCATTGGGCAAGGCACTTAACGGGACGTCCCCGCCTTTATGTGGAAGACAGGTGGCCCAGACACCTCTGAATTCGCAACTCCCAAGCGAGTGCGGACATTCAGTCCAAAATATAGCGATACAGTTCGCTTTCTCGTGAATGAAGGATAAATATGGCAAAAAAAATCAGTTTTGACCAGATGCCTTCCAAACTTTTGACAACTTGTCATGGGTCTAAATATTGTTTTAGCTTAAAGCTGAAAGTTAGGTGCACTCAACTTTCAGTTTGGTTTTAAGAAAACCGAACCTGATTTTGCCAATCTGCCAATGTGTTTTTAATTTCAGATACATCATTTCATGCCATCAAAGAAAAATGCATTGGGTGTGGCTTGAAAACGCGTAAAAATTAAGTGACTCCGAATCACCCATTGATTTGCCAATAAACTTACCTAAAGTAAACTACTAGTGACGACCTACAAACATTGTTTCCATCTGATATAAAAAAAAATCACTTCTCAGTGAGTATGCTGGCATTAAGGTAGTAGTTCCGACAAGATATTATTTATTCACTACCCTGCAGAGGTCCTCCTTCAGTAATGTCCGGGTTTAGTATTTCGGCTCAACCGGCTGCGAAGGCTTCATCCGGCTCTTGTGTGAGCAGTAGCGAAAAGTTAATGAATTTTATGCACTTTCACAATTCTTGTACACGAAATTGTGATCATCATATTCCTGATCATGACTGGCAATGCTCACAAACAATCTTACCACAAATTATTGTTAATGCTTGTGAGGGAGCAGGGATTGTACATAATCGAAACTGATGGTGGTTGCTTATACAATTAAAAACACTATTTAGTGGTAAGCTTATTTTGCCAACTGGTGCTGCCCTTTTCCTACTGATATTTATGGTATCAAGTTTCTAATTTGCCTACGTTATTGGTCTTGTTTCCGGCATAGCGACAAAAACGGCCATTCTGTCTATATTCAGTTTTATAAAGTGCTGTGGTTATGGTTTTGTGTTGATTTTTTTGTTAAACTTGGGATTTTATTACAATGATGTAAAGTGTAGACATAAATACCATAACAGGCAGCATATCAGCGTAAGAAAAAATTCTTGCTTGATAGTACATACAACGGCGTCACCCGAAGAGCCCCTATCAGTACCGTTCATCGAGAGTGTCGGTTTAGCCGGCCAAGCCGGCTTTACATATCAGGCTCTGGTATGAAGAGTCACCAAAGGTTTATGTAATTTTTCTGCACATAAGATGTTTACGACTTTTTGTGTTTCTTTTCCTAATAGGATATCTCATTTCAAGATCCTGGCTATGCGTTAGATCTATGTGCTCTGTTAGTTGCTGACACGAACCCAAGGGAGCCTTGCGTTTTTCGTTGTTTGGAAGTAGGGATTGCATTTCTGATATTAAGCTATTCTGAAGCAAAAATGTCTTTCCTGTGGTGCGATTTCACGCAGTGACGCTGTTTTCTTTCGATTTCCCCTTAAACTTTCTTAAGTTCTCGCTGGCTACGCATTATGTAGCATGTTTTTTTCTCCCTGCTTGACGTGCCCTGGGGAGTTTAAAGTGTCCTTGCTTTTCCTCAAATGTTTGGTTTAACCCCAGTAACTCTATAAAGAAAAATACCAATAATACATTCCATGTGGTGCGATTTAACACAGTGACGTTAATTTTGATTTCGCCTCAAACTTTCCCAAGTCCCTTTTAGGTACGCGTTATGATTCATAGTCGTTTTTTCTTAGGTGTGCTCATAGAAGTTAAATAAGTTCTTGTTTTTCCCAAAATTTTAGGTTTGATTCCAGTGTCTTTACAAAGCTTTTATGAAGCAAAATAGAAAAAATGTTTCTTCTAAGTGTGGTTTGATTTAACCCCGGCAGGTCATACTATCACATGTGCCGATTTAAAACGTTTCAATTAATGCAGTTGCGCCAGCTTAACCGTACAAACATTTGTTAGAGCCACAACGAAATTTTTTACTAAATATAAGCCATAGTTTCTGTACATGTAATGGTGATCATGTTGGTTTATTGATCAAGACTGGAAGTATTCAAAACGAAAAGACGATGACACAAACAACCATTCGTAATGTTTAAAAGAGTAAGAGGGGGGAGGTAAAACATAGTCCAAATTAATGGCGTCGCCCAAATGGTAGTCGTTTTAACAATTAAAGAAATGAGCTATTTAGTGTTAGGCATAGTAACAATTCAAATTGGAAAACAGTAATCAAACCCTAGCAGGATAGTCTATCCAAGCGACTTTATTGCATATCAGTAAGTGTTGAAAAAGGGTCTGCTATTAATAAACAGTAATAAGTCAGCTTAGACATTTATTTGCCATAAGAAAAATTAATTTCGCTAACGCATCCTCAGTTTCTGCAAAAAAATTATGAAAGTCGCACAAAAAAGATATTAAATATTTTCAAACAAACTAATGTTAAACCAGAGAAAAGGTTGTACTAAGATAATAAATCTTCAAAACTAAACAAATATTTATCTGCACAGTGTCTACAATAATAATAAACAGCTATCAAAACTACAGGCCATAAAACTAGCTCCGACTCCTTTCAAAATACAGTCAAACTAATATGATAGGTTAAGTTATATAGAAATAGATGTGAGATAAAAGAGACGTCTAATTACTAAATAAACAAAGGGGCAGTATATCATAATAATGAGTGAAGGATCATAACCTATAGAAGCAGTAACGTAAGTGATATATAACTAGACTTACCATATTTTTGCAATGAAAAACCGGGACGCTACAGAACAGGCCATTTCAATTTTCTTTTGAACAAAACCGGGACGCTGAAAGTTCAGTTATTAAAAAAGTAGTGAAAAAAACGGGTGATCTCCAAAAAAATAAAAAAAGTCAACACCTGCTTGGCTACGGAATTTATCCAGTTGTTGGCTGGAAAATGACGCAAATCGTGCAGCCAACCAACTGATGACTTTTTTTTTTTTTGAGTTCACCCGCTTTTTTCACTATTTTTCAATAACTGAACTTCTGCTTCAACAAACCAGCATAACTACCTCACTCCATGAAAAACCGGGACTTTCGCTCAGCTGACCGGGACAAGACCTTAAATTCCGAGACTGTCCCGGCCAAACCGGGACGTATGGTAGGTCTATATATAACACACTGAGATGTGAGAGGAAATAAAACTAAAACAGTATTTCAAAAACAAAAAAATAGTTACAAAGTCACTTAATTGACGACAAGAGCATTTTATTTATGTTAATAGTGGCATTTAATTTGTCTAGCCATATGTTTTCGTAAATAGATAAAAGATGTTTGGACGGTTGATCTACAAACGTTACAAAAAAACAATCGGCAATATCTGGTTTTGTCTGTAATGTGAGTGGATGAAAGGTGTGGTAATGATGTAATAATGCTGCTTTATCGTCAATTTTATCGTATTTAAATTGATTCCAAATAAATTTGTGGTGGCACCAGCGTTTTGAAAATTTATTTATGGTTTGACCAATATATTGTTTTATAGGCGTAGCCAGGGGGGGCCAAAGGGGCCATGGCCCCCCCTGAATTTTATGTCAAATTACAAAACAGTATCAAAAAAACAAAAACATAAGTTTTTTGCACCTCTGCTGGTGCATTAGAGTTTATTGTTGACTTTTGGCTAGGGGGTGGGGAGGGCGTGGCTTTTTAAGTTTTTAAACTTTCAAATGTTATCAAACAAGATGTGTACGTTTTACACACCAAATATCGCCGAAGTTTTTCTTCTATGTCGAAGTCGAGCGATGAATGGATATTCTAAGTTATGGTAATGGCAAGAAATAAGCGTGTCGCTGAGCGCTTTCTTGTTTTGTTGCGGTGCGGACTACTACAAAGACGTTGGTTGGTTAATTTACTCCTCCTCTTCCTTGGGATGGAGGTACGGTTCTGAAGTTTCTGAAGTCGTGGCTTCAAGGTGATAGGTTTTCCAATTGACTTGTTTATACGCAACTCTCTGGTAGTGGTGATATATGCAAAACATGCATCTTGATGCAAGCGCATCTGACACATGGTAGTCTTGCAAACGCTGCTTTCCTGAAAAGACCTTGTATAGATTTCAAGAAATTTATCGAAAAGGCTCTTTCTCACAGGGATGCCGCTTACCACAGAGAAGCAACATTGGCAGCGAAGGTTTTTGTTAGCTCCATGGAAAGTGGCAAAGATATATACACTTGCATAGACGCTGGAAGAGACAAGCAAACAGCAGAAAATAAAAAAAATTTGACTTCTATTGTCAAAACTGTGCTTCTAACAATATTCCTTTGCGTGGGCATTCCGCAGACAAGGGAAATTTTATGAAGCTTCTTGAATTCCGCATGGATGCTGGGGACGAAGCTTTGAAGAAACACTTTGCTCAGATGGCTGGAAATGCCAAGTATACCAGTCCAATCATTCAAAACGAGATTCTTGGGATTGCGAGCACCAAGGTGGTCGAAGAGCTCGTTGCAGAGGCTAATCAAAGTTTTACATCTGTTGTTGCCGATGAATCCTGCGATATTTCGGGAAAAAAACAACTTAGCATTGTCTTAAGATATACCAAAGGTGAAAAAGTGAACGAGAGTTTTACAGGATTTGTTGAAATATCTTCAGTTTCCGCGGAATCAATTTCTGCAGCTGTTCTGGCTCACCTCTCCCGAATAGGCGTTGATCTTCCAAAGCTTGTTGGACAAGGCTGCGATGATGCATCACCTGTGACAGGTCATGTGAGTTGAGTTCAAAAACGCATTCGCAAAAAGTACCCCCCAGCAATATTTGTGCATTGTGCTGCACAATGTCATTAATGACCAGAGTAGAGTTTCTATTGTTAGAAGCACTTGCGACATCATCAGGGAAACTATTCGTTTCTTTCGGGAAAGCTCTAAAAGGCGCTCAAGTTTAGGAGTCAATATTCCTTGATTCTTTCCTACCAGGTGGTCACAAAAATACAAGAGCATCCGGATATTTAAAGCTAACTACAAGTTTATACTTGACGCTCTTGCTTTATTGATGGAGGACGCGAGCGGTGAGACACGAGCGAAAGCTCTTTCCTTGAAAGCTGCTCTCGAAAAGCCTGATGTAACATACGCCATATGTTTGATTGGGCGGTACTCAGCACTTATGGAACCACTAGCGCGAAAGCTTCAATCTGTTGGAGTCAGCGTACCTTCTGTGAAAAGTCTTATTGCTTCTCTTCAGAGCGTCCTCGATCAAGACCGGATGGACTTCAACACAGTTGTATCTAGTATTTATGATGAAGCTTGTGCAGCAGTTGGCACGAAAGAGCTTTCAGTGCCTTGGGTTGTTGGAATCCAAGTTCATCGTGACAACGTTGAAGCAGAATCGGCCTCGCAATATTATCAACGTTCGGTATTCCTCCCGTACATTTTCCAAATTTGTTAGAATTGTCAATCATGTGAAAAACATCCAGGAACTCCAAATTCGGATAAAAACGGTTGCTTAGGCCATTCTCGTTCACAGCAAACAAGAAACGGTGGGCCATGAAGCCACATGTCAGCAAGGTCAGTTTTATCAGGCGACACTCCGCGAGAACCGATGTCTGCGGGATTTAAATCAGTAGGCACATACCTCCACTGCTGAGGTGTGCTTAACGTATGAATAAGTTCAAGTCTGTTAGCAACAAAAGACATGTAACGACAAGACGTGTCTAGCGTCAGTCCAAAAAACAATACGATTGATTACATATTCGGTTTCCTGACGTACAGTATGAGCGAGTTTAACAGCAATCACAGCTGCTGACAGTTCTAGGCGAGGCACTGTCAGCGATTTTAATGGCGCAATACGGCATTTTCCCAAAACAAACAAGCACTTAATTGATGCACTATGATACACGATACGAAAGTAAGCACATGCACTATAACCATGCAATGAAGCATCACAAAACACGTGTAATTCAATACTCTTGACATCCCCTCCCAGAAACTTAAAGCTTCTGGGTAGAGATATCGACTCCAAACACGGCAATGATTTCAACCACTGATCCCAATCGTCTATGCCCACCCCGGCATTGGAGATTACCTCATCCCAAGGCAATCCCATTCGGCACGCCTGCTGCAGAATTCTTCTGGCTGGAAGCAAAAAGGGTTGCAATAGTCCTAAAGGATCGTACGTTTGCCCGATCATTGATAACAAACCGCGTCGAGTGTGAGGCTGTGGACGAATTTTAACCTTTACCTGTAGCCGGTCTGTTTCAGCATCCCAATAAATCCCTAAACCCTTTTGTATGGGCAATTCGCGGACGGCAAAGTTTAACACATTGGACGCTAAATTCTCGTTAGGTATCGTCTCCAGAAAAGACTTGCTATTAGAAGCAAACTTTGTGAGGTCAAAACCTCCACTTTTCAACAACGTGCACAATTGCTTGATCATCTCAACAGCTTCTTCAACAGTCGAAAAGGATTTGCAAAGATCATCTACATAAAAATTCTTATATACTGTATGAATTACCTTTTCACAAGTATTGGTCTCATTGTCTTCCGCAGTCCTTCGTAGTGCGAACGACGCGACCGATGGCGAGGAAGTACTCCCAAATAGGTGCACCTTCATGCGGTAGGTCACCAAAGGCTTCTCGAGATCACCATCTTGATACCACAAAAACCAGAGTGCATCTCGATCCTTTTCAGAAACGAACACCTGATGAAACATAGAGCGAATGTCTCCTACAACAGCAATTGGTTCCTCCCTGAAACGTAAAAACACTCCTAAAAGGTTGTTAGATAAATCCGGTCCCTGCAAAAGCTTGTCGTTTAAAGAAACACCATCAAACTTAGCGCTACAATCAAAAACTATGCGAAACTTGTTGGAAGAATTAACGTAGTGGTGAGAAATGTACGTTTTCCTTGAATTTGAGTCTTCATTGGTTACCAGTTCAACGTAACCACAATCAATATACTCTTTTATCTTACTACGGTACTTTTCATACATATCTTCATTTGCAATTAACTTCCTCTTCAGTCCAAGTAGTCTCTTCTCAGCCATTTTCTTGTTGTTGGGTGGTAAAGTATTTTTATCCTTCCACGGAAGAGCAATTGTGTAATGATCGTCCCTTTTCTCTACTGACTCTTCAAATATTTCTAGTGCCATACGATCATCCTTAGACATTTTGATTACTTCAGGCAGCTCGATATCTTTAAAATCCTGATGAAGTACGTCAAGTATTCTTTTGCAACTGCTATCCTTCTCAAGGATAAAATTAACCTTGACACCTCTTGAGTAATCAGCAGTTGAACATAAATAGTCGTTTCCCCACAAAGCCCAGCCCAATGATGTGTGCAAGGCATGTGGTTCAGTGCTAGAACCGTACCTCAGCTCAGACACACAAAAAGCACTCTGCACATTTTGGCCAAGAGCAGTTCAACCTTCGAGCTATCTATGGCAGGAAAATTTAAGTCTGCCAAATGACGGTAATCTTGAGTTATCTGATTGCTTGGTATGCTTGAGCTGACATCAATTATGCCCTTCTGCACAAGCACGTCACTCACTTCGAAAATGGTTGATTCACCCACACCTTAAATGCAAATAGATTTAATTTTCTTATCCACGGGTGTCACGGCATTGTTTGTACAAATGTCAATTTTACAATCAGTTAAAGGGGCATTGAGCCTTTTTGCAAGTTCAAAGGTGCATAAGCTAGTTTCGGATCCTTCGTTCATGAATGCCCAAGTCCTCAGTGAATTATAGGGATTATCAACCCAAATACTAACGGGTACCACCTTATGTAGCTTTCTTCCACACTGATTTATCTTGTCTGCGCATTGATTGCTGGAAATTTTTACAGATGTGGTTTCCTTTGGTTCAGAAGGCAATGATTCTTTGGAAGGGGCACTACTGTTTGACACGTTTCTATGCAATAGCGTATTGTGACGTCTGTGGCAATGACTGCAGCTCTTGCTGAGTCTGCAATTAGCAACTCCATGACCTGCCCTCAAGCAATTAAAACAAAGCCTGTGCTCCTTCACCACTTTAGTTCTTTTCTTCAAATCAAACTCCTTAAAAAGGTTACAATGCCACAACTGGTGCTCACCATCGCAGCAGGGACATTTGACCAACGTGGTTGCGTCAACATTATCCGAAGCACTTTTTGCAGCAGCGACGTTGTACTTTCTTGGCAAGACACGTGAGGTGGTATATCTTTGATTTCCCTTCTTGGTTAGCATATGCTGTCCTAAAATGCTCTCAGCGTCACGAGCAGCTCGGTCTAATAGTTTTCTCAGTTCTGAAAAGTTAGAACATCCTGTTGTTTTATTTCTCCGGGATATTGAAACAAACTCTGCTTTAAGCTTGTAAGGTAGTCTTTCAAACAGTTTCTCAATTACATCTGGACTATCCAGCTCAAAAAGCTTTCCCGAACTGCGGAAAGTAGCTTCACAGCAAAACACTTTATCACTTAATGAGGACAAAGCTTTACCATCCCATTCACTAATCTTTTCTCCTTGTAAAAGATCCTTTCTCACTGCATTTATTAAGCGATGTCTGTCACCAAACCTTGAATTTAGACGAGCTCGTGCAGTGCGATAAGCCTGCGACTTATCATAAATTCTGCCTAAGCCACTAACGATTTCCTTAGCTTCTCCAGAGCAAAGAGATTCTAGCTGGAGTAATTTGTAGCCATCATCTGGGGCACTTGATGCAACGTACTTATCGAAGTTTTCTATAAATTCACAATATTTTAAGCAATCACCATTAAAGGGTGTGATGGCCAAGGGATACATAAATGGTGTGTTGTGAGTAATAGGCAACGCATTTTGGAATCCTGGTGGTGGTTGCATTCTAAGTCCACTACCAGTTGTGAACACGGGTGCATGCACATTTGGCCACTGTGCGCCATAAGTATTACTCTCCTGTGCCTCAATCATCAACCCATTTCCACCAGAGGCAGAAGAATCTGGATGAATTAGTGGTGGTGGTGACGATGACATAACAGGGTCACGATTATCCATATCCAATTGTCTTACTTTATTGCCTAAACCTGAGGCTGTAGGGTTTTCAGCCACATTAGAATGCTTTACCTTGAAATCTTTCTGCAACTTCAATCCAACCATCTTGGGAGGGACATGGGCTCTTACTGGTATGGGCGCAACTGTATCACTATATAACCCAAAAACATCATCCTCACTATTCTTTGGTGATGGAGTACTGACACCCTTCACAAATTCAGATTTGGGGCTGCCAACATTGGCCATGGTCAACAAATTCAAACATGTTTTATACAGCTGTTCAATGGCACCGATAACATTCTCTATTTGGCCTTTTATCTCTTCACCATCAATTGATGCCTGAATCCATGAGGCCTCCAAATAAAGTTTGTCACATCTTTCCGAAATATCTTCCAAAGATTGACTTACCTTTAACGCCTTTTCTAATTCCATTTTCAATTTGATGAGTTCTATCTTCATCATATTCAATGATCTTAAACAACATTCATTACCCGAGGCCACACACGATGGCACTGGTTCACTCGAATTGAGACAAGGATTGCTACTGTTTACAACTTCACTGGCAAACACCTCCGACATAGTGATAAGATTGTAGTACACAGATATTCTACAACACTTACCCGCTTAAAAGAAAACTATTTATGCCTACCAGGATACCGGTTTATAAACAGCCTAACCTGCTATGTTCTCACAAAAACAAAAAAGATACTTTTAACTCTAACTCAGCAACTATCTAAAATAGCCACAGATTAACTGCTGCGGCTCACAACTACTCGAAAAGAAATGTTACGTGGTTTTTAATGACAGAAATTTACTCGCAAATACTACAAATAGCACACTATAAAGCAGTAATCACTAAATAGAATCAAAGCTAAAGTAGGAATTTTCGAGTAGTTGCTAGCTCCTGTCTGTTAACCACGTTTCTGAAATTATGCATATCGGTGAGTGACAGAAACTAACAACCAGACAAAAAAGGCAAAAAGAATACAAATTTAAAAAAGGGACTAAATTCATAACATTGAAGTGTAAAGATTGTTGCCAGCCGCTGAAAGTACGCTTGTGCGTAGAAACTGGGAAGAGATTCTGTTTTGATTTTAATGGCTTCTGTGATGTGTGCCAGAAAGACACCTCGTCACGTCGTCATTGACACCGACGACCGGCATTAATTCCATCAACACCCTCTCTGTGTGGGACCGTCAAAATGGAACATCATTTCTTGTTGATACAGGCGCCGACATCTGTGTTTTTCCGGCTTCCCCCAGGGACAAAAAGACCCGACCTCTGGGTTGCAAGCTCATCGCTGCCAATGGCTCCAATATTCTGACGTGGGGCCATCAACTACTCTCTGTTCACCTGGCAAACGGCCGCAGTTACACACAAGATTTTCTTTTGGCTGAGGTCACGCGTCCTATCCTCGGAGCAAATTTTTTCAGTGCAAACAACATAGCAATTGATTTGCGTGGCCAGCATCTTATAGATTTGAATCATGGATCAACACTCCCCGCCACACGCGAACCCAAATCTACCAGTCTTTTAGGTTTGAGTCTGTCTACCCCCACCTGTTTCGACAAACTCCTCAAATCCTTTCCAGAAATATTAGTGCCCCGTTTTACTTCTGAAACAAATAAACATGGCGTTGAACATCTTATTATTACCACAAGCCCACCTGTACATGCTCGTGCTCGTCGTTTACCCGCCGATAAATTGGCTCAGGCAAAAGCGGAATTTCTTCAAATGGAACAAGCTGGTATCATACAGCGTTCCCACTCCCCGTGGTCTTCCCCCTTACATATGGTTCCGAAACCCAATGGTGGTTGGCGTCCTTGCGGCGACTACCGTCGTCTTAACGAGACAACAGTTGATGACCGATATCCCCTCCCACATATCCAGGATTTTAATTCTAAATTAGCAGGAGCTAAAATTTTTTCTAAAATTGATCTCGTCCGTGGTTACCACCAAATTCCCATGGCAGCTGACTCCGTCCCCAAGACCGCAATTGTCACTCCTTTTGGACTATGGGAATTCCTCCGAATGCCCTTTGGATTAAAAAACGCTGCACAAGCATTTCAACGACTTATGGATGGCATTTTTTGTCAACTTGATTTCGCTTTTGTCTATTTGGATGACATTTTGATAGCCAGCTCTTCTGATGATGAATATTTTGACCACCTTCGACAAGTTTTTGACCTCCTTTCTACTAACGGTCTTGTCATCGACAAACCCAAATGCGTTTTTGGAGTTACCGAACTCGACTATCTAGGCCATAAAGTCACAATTAAAGGGATCCAACCTTTACCTGACCGCATTAAGTCTATTGAAAATTTTCCGATTCCTCAAAACCGACCCGCTCTCCAACGCTTTTTGGGACTCATCAACTACTACCATCAATTTCTTCCTAACATTGCCCATAAGCTGGCTCCACTGCACCTCGCGTCCAGTGGTCGAGGAAAGTCAATAGAATGGTCACAGTCTTGCCAAGAGGCATTCGATTGCGCAAAATCCGCTTTAGCTTACGCAACTTTACTTCACCACCCTCGTGGCAATGCGATCACTAGCATTACAGTAGACGCGTCAGACGTTGGATTGGGTGCTCAACTAGAACAGCTGCATGAAGACACGTGGTCCCTAATGCATTCTTCTCTCGCAAATTATCTTCTGCTGAACGAAATTACAGTGCATTTGACAGAGAACTACTTGCAGCTTACGCAGCCATCCGGCACTTTCGTCATTTTGTGGAAGCAAAACCTTTCACTGTCTATACAGATCACAAGCCCCTAACCTTTGCCTTTGCAAGTTCAGGGGACCGTTCTCCCAGGCAATCACGACATCTTTCCTATATCGCTGAGTTCACCACTGACATTCGCCACGTTCATGGAAAATACAATATCGTCGCAGACACTCTATCTAGAATAGAAACTGCACAACTGCAAGACATTGACTTCCAACAATTGGCAAAAGACCAAGCAACTTCTACCGAAATCTTAGCTTACCGTACCGCTATCACCAGTTTATCCCTCTAAGACATCCCTCCAAACAACACTGTCTTATTGTGCGATCTATCTTTAGGAAAACCACGTCCCGTTGTTCCAAAACAATGGACATTTAAAGTGTTTCAAACAATTCACTCGTTGTCACATGCTGGCCCGCGCCCAACACAACGAGCCGTGGCGGATCGTTTTGTTTGGCACGGGATGAAGAAAGATATCCGACGATGGTGCAAGGAATGTCACGCGTGCCAATCGTCTAAAATTCATCGGCATGTCCGAACACTCCTTACTCACAGGCTACCGCCATCAGGTCGTTTCAGAAGCCTACATGTTGATCTGATAGGTCCGTTGCTCCCCAGCGAAGGAATGACGTATCTTTTTACCATCATCGACCACTTTACTCGGTGGCCAGAAGCCATCCCCCTTCCCGATTCCAAAGCAAAAACATGCGCCCAAGCTCTGATCAGACACTGGATATCACGCTTCGGTCTCCCAGAAGACATCACGTCTGATCGAGGCGCACAGTTTACTTCCTCACTGTGGACCGAACTTGGTCAAGTCCTTGGAGTGCAGTTAAACACCACCACCGCTTACCATCCGCAAGCTAACGGTATGATTGAAAGATTACACCGTCAACTCAAGAGCTCCCTTAAAGCTCGGACTACAAACCCGTATTGGATGGATCACCTTCCTTTGGTACTGCTCGGCATCCGCGTGGCCTGGCGTGAAGAACCGGGATGCTCCCCGGCAGAATTGGTTTATAGTTCCAGTCTTCGCCTTCCAGGGTAATTCGTCGACCCCCAAAATTCTAGAAATACCCAACCCTCTGAAGATTTTCTTCGTCACCTTCAACGTGCAATGCATACATCACTACCAACACCAGCCATTCACCATTCCAAGCCATCGTCATATATTCCCCCACACTCATGCAAAGCAAATTTGTCTACGTACGTGTTGACAGCCATAAGAAACCATTACAGCGTCCCTATGATGGACCATTTCGCGTTATCTCAACCGGCGACAAAACTTTCGTACTCGACATTAACGGTCAAGAAAAAATTTCTGTCGATCGATTAAAACCAGCATTCATTGAAAACCATTCCCCTCCTAATGTCGCCACTTCTCCCACCATGGACCCAAAAACAGCATTACCTATTCCTACCAATCACCCGTCACACGATGAAACTCCATCCATGACAACCGCCCACCCTACCAGATGCAGAAGACAACGTCGATTTCCCAGACATTTGAACACTGACTATGTTTGCGCAATGACGTAGCATGCCGCTCCTTATTGCTGGGAGGGGGCCATGTGGCGACCATTGATCATTGTAAATATACGCGTAACTTTTCGCTTCATTAACCACGTCACTATGACGAAATAATGCTGCTGTTACGCTTGCTTTTCTTTGTGTGTGTGCCAGTTAGTTAGTAGAGTAATAACTTAGAACGAGTAACTGAATAAAAGTGGTTGTTGATTTATTGATTGATTTTTGTATCAGGAAGTAGCTATAATATTATGCCTAGTTCGGTACAACATGAAATGTTTAATCGCGATTTTCTCATTTTGGTGTGTTCATACTGATTTCAAACACGCATAGTATAGCGAAATGTCATTCGATTTCCAAAATTCTTTTTTTAACATGGGCCTTGGGACCATTATGCAGGGATTCTAGTCGGGAAATTCCCCTCCTTAGTGTAGTTCTCTGTTGATAGGGGTATTATGTTACTAATTGGTAGCTAATTACGAGCAAAAATTCCAACAGAATTTTTGAATGCAGACTGTATCAAACTGAACAATAATATAGCAAATTCGTGACTACAAACCCTTATTTTGGTTATTATCTGTCACACAAACTTTGAATGAACGAAAAAACCCATGTATGAGACAAGATATCCGTGTTTGAAAATTGGCGGATTTCTGGTGCGATGACGTCATAATTTATGCAAAACTGTCGAATTTCTTCCTTTTTGCGAACAGGCTTTCTAATGACCAAACCAGTTTATAAAAACTCCCAAAAACGGCTAAAACAGCTCAAATGGTGATTTGCCGCCTAAAAAAACTTTACTTCTTTTGGCCTTGATTTCGGACGCCATCTTGGAATTTTACCCTATTTTTAAAATGGAGTTTCGGGCAAAGTACTGCACTTAGAGTCAAAAATCTTTTTATTCATAAGTCAGAATCACCTTGGCTAGGGATTAAATGGAACAAATATTTGGCATACAGCTTGTGAATTTTTGTGGACATTCCTGATCAAAAATATTGAAAAATGTACCAAAATATCCCCAAAATGTCGTTTTTGCCCAGAAACCATCAGTTTTATGAAAAAAGTGAACAATTCATTTCCTCCGGCGTCATGAATTACATATGTAGCCGAAATATCACCGTCTAAATCCTACAACTAACGACAGTAGAGCATTTCAAAGTTCAAAAATTGTCATTTCGAGAAAATCGAGATTGAAAATATTTTCCACTAGGGTAATCAAACACAGACCCTATAATCTAGAGCTCATTTTTGACAGCTCAGAACAATTTTAGACAAAAACAGCCACACATTATGGAAGAACATAGACTGAAGTCGCTTTTTCGGCAAAAACTCAATTTCGATGAAAACACCAATAACCCCGGTTTCTGAACCCTATTGCCACCTTAAAGTCACCTGTTTTTACTAAACTCACTACTTTTGGAAGAGGTAAAAAGTTACACTGCAGGTCTCAAAGTTCAGTTTTTTCAGTATAAAAACTAATATTAATTGTACATATTGTAGACCAACGGAATTGCTCTGAAATAACCTGTAATTTGTTGAAAAAAGTTAGAAAATCAGTTGAGAAATGAGGTCCCAAATCAGTTTCTTAATAAGCTGATTTTGCAAAGATTGTAATTTTTGAAAACATCTTCATATTATGATCTGCTGTGGCGAACATTTGAGTTAATCGTAAAAGACATATTATGACATCATAAAGCCAGTTTAAGCGTGCATGGGCAAAAGGGAAGAAAAAATGCTTATAGAGGGCTTAAGTGCTCAAATAAAGAATTGCTCGTAGCCTAGGTAAATAAGCATTCATTACTGTAAAGTCGTTTTCATCAAAAACAGCATATAAATATCTCCTAAAAGAACGTTCAATCGCGTTTCTGCAGTCAGTACTTTTCGAGAAAGAACAAAAAACAGATTGTACAATGAATCGTTGATTGTGACGTCATTTTAGACCCCAAACAGATGAAAGTTTTTTAAATGTTTTAGGTCGGAAGCTGGTTTTCGTTTGAGCAAAAAGCGGTTTTCCTCTGTTAAGTAATGAAAATTCTAAAAAATTATTTTTGAATACGACGTCACCAATACCCTTATAACACTCACCACGGGGTGGTGATCAATCGTGCCAAGTTTGATGCTTGCTCCTAAAGCTATTTCAGAGGAGTTCAAACAGACACACAGACAGAATTGCGCTTTATATATTAGATACATTTTGCTTTTCTCCTTCCTTTACATTCATCCAATAAAAAATGCATAAACAAAGTCAATAAGACAGTGAAAGCAACTTAGCAATTACCAACAGTCCCTTCTGCGTTCATCACAACCTTTAATGCGAAATGTCTTCGATAATCTCCACAAGAGAAGAGCCCTGCTAGCATGGGGTCTAGTCTTCATCGGGGTTTTCGCTGCAATCATCGTTTTCTTAATCCCAGCACATTATTCATCCACGAGAAACCGGACTCTGTTATATCGTACATAGTTTCACCAGCTTGTTTCACGCTACCAGCAATGTTGCTCATTGTTTTCAAGTCCGACATTCTAAAAAATAGCAATTGCATGGTATTCGCTTTTGAGTAGGTTTTAAGCAGATTTAAACAAGTTTGTACCCATATTTCCTTTTCACCCTTGCTATTTCTTGAAGCAGAAACATAACGTAATGCAATTATATATTTTCAAGACTAATCATGATCAATCTAGGGAAGAGCAGCAGGCCACTGCAAATAAACGATGACATCACATTACTGACTGAGTAGCTATACTACCAGCAAGGTGGACTGACATTTGTACATGCCTATGGGGAGTGATCTTCTACAACATCCTACAAGTGATGCTGGAAAGCAGTGTTACTTCTAAATAACTGTAGCATTGGTCAAATTTTGTTCAACTATTTTCATAATGTCAGGAAATGGTTCAGTTGTAATAACAAAAAGGCAATGTAACTAGTTAGTAACAAAAGGATTTTACGTGTTATAAATCGAAATAGTATCTACAGTGGAAATAGTTAGACACAAACTGTTGCCGTTACCGTCGATCTAAAAATTTCCATGTGTCTTCAAAATCAGGAGATTGATCACGAATCATGTACAATTGAGTGGAGATAAAAAGTTTTGTCAATATGCCTCGCTTCGTATACCAGTTGAAGTCTGCTGACTTGTCACCAGCCAAGTGCCATATATCATCCACCATGTGTCCCAGGGCAGAAGTGCTTCTAGGGAGAATTGTTGGACTCAATAGCATGGTCATTGCTTGGGGCCACCGACCAATGTAAGGAATTATCATTTGCAATCTGAATTTGATTGCATCACGAATAAAATCATTTACGTTAATTTTTTCCTCTGGATAATTTGCAACGATTTCTTGCAAGTGCAGATTAAGGTTTATATTTGACTGTTTCACAAAATGCATCACCAAGTCTGCACCTTCATTCTCAAACATTCCTTCTGCTACGCCAGCATAACCTGCATCCTCAGCACCACGTGAGATGGCATTTCGTGTCCACCCAAAGTTGGTTACATGATCAAGAGCATAATCAAGAATCTTCTCTCTGACATCATCAATATCACATGCATTTGGTTCTGATTCGCCTTTAGGCTGCTCCTCTTCATTTCGAAGTCTTGATGATGTCATCAAGGATTGTTCCTGTACCTGATATGCATCTGAGACATGAGTGATTGACTTGTGATGAAAGGCACCGGCCAGGCATCTAGAAGGTCTGATGCGTCTTAATAAACTTCTAGCAGGCAGCATCTTTAGTTTGTAACTTCAACCAAGCAAATTCGTTAATCAACTAAAAACAATCAACTTATCGAAAGATTTCTGAAAAAAATGAGAAAGGTACACATCTTTAAAGTCACCTTTCTTCAAATATTTGACATAAATACCAATAGCTATTAACGATCGGAAATTTTTAACAGTTACATGTACAGAAGAACTCATGTTCACAACTCCCAGTACTGCTGACACAGTGTAATGCAAGCAGAGAAATCAGCAAAAAAAGTTTTTTTACCAGAGATACGATAACACAAAAATCACAATCTCACACAAAATCAGTAGAAAATTTGATTCAGTTTTAGTACTGAAGACTCAAAATAAAATAACAATTAAACTATAAGCAAAACACAATACGATGCTTTATCAATACCAAAAGCAGGAATTTCGGAGGGGGGGGGGTAAAAAGGTGCACCAGATACATTCAAATTTCTTGGGTTGCAAAATGGGTAGGTCCCTAGTCACCACAAAAAAGAAAAGGATTAAATATTTTTAAAACTATAGTTTTATCACCTTTTCGCATCACCTACTGAACACTTGCTTTGCTTAAATTATTACCACTATTTATAGCCATACTTTTTTGAAACGGGATTAATTGGACCACTAAGGCAACACGAGCTATTTAAGTTAGTTCAGCTACATAAAGTGAATTAATTAAAAATATTTTGTTTTATATCACATATATCATTGGATAGAAGATAATTTTTAAACTTTAACCCTTATCAGCACCACTGAAAAAACATACGTTGCTGCATCACCGTGCACGTTTGGTGGACAATCTATATAAACCCAGTTTTTGAAGGATCCTCATCGAATTGATGTTTGCCAGAGATTATTAGAATCATGAACACAAAAGAACAAAAATTACGTTAAGTGGACGACCAGGTCAACGAAAAAATTTAAAATATGACAGAAATTAGTCACAAAGCATTCTGGCAATTCTGCCTACTAATTCAGACACAAAAACAACGTTTGCACGACTTAATTTTTCGTTTGCAAGAGTGATCACCTGACTGGTTTTGTGCGACACAAAAACTGTCAACGCCACCTTTATTTTGGTTGGAATTCAAAATGTTGTTGTTACCCGACCCCTTCCACGGGATGGGGGCATGGCAGAAGACCAAGAGCCTCAGAAGCTGGGAAACTCCCAAGGCCTGGACCAGAGGTCGTAGAGAGTCACCAAAGAGCAAGCAGCGCAAAGAGTCTGTAGCTGGACAGTGCAGAATGAGATGCGGTGTCCTGGGACCAGTGTCTGCAGGTGCTGCAGGAAAGATTCTTAACTCTGTCAATCCTGAAAAGATAAGAGCTTAACAGAAGGCTGTGTACATTGCAGTGTAGACAAGAGAGAGAACACAGCAAGCATGACAAGGGAGCACAAGTTCCTCGGTGGAAATCTAGGGAGCCTGTGTGTCAAAGAATTTAGAAGAGACAGTACGTCTCCACTCCGAGAAAAGATAAGAATGGATACGAAAGATAAGAGGAGAAAGACAAGAGATTGCAGAGGGCAGGAGTAGTGCTCCCCGTCTGACTAGTTCATCAGCCGTGTCATTCCCCAAGAGAAACAAGTGTCCGGGGGCCCATTGTAGCCTGATAGAACAGGAGGAAAGAGAAGACAGTTCCTGTCAAATCTACCAGAGAGACTGAGGTAGAACAAAAGATAGGGTGGTGAGGACAGAGCGAGAGTCAGATAGGAGAGCAGTGGCAGACTCGTTAGTACTGCCGAGACCAGCAAAGAGCTTGCAGAATGGCATAGGCTTCAGCACAAAAACTTGAACATACTGGGCCAGCTGAGAAGGAGAGTGGCCTCAGTGCCTTAGAGAGAGCAGTTGGCAAGTACACCAGAGCTGCCTTTGCCAAAAGGAAAAGGAACAAAGCTGTCAGTCCAGAACACCATATCACTAGAAGGAGAAAGTCAAGGTGAGTGAGAGCCGCACCTTGGCGAGAAAGAAGGAGATCAGAGTGAGAGCATGGAGAAGAAAGGGTGGACTCCACAATGAAAAAAGGCGGGTTCCAAGAAGGAGAGGGAGGGCAAGCAAGAAGAGTCTTCCTAGGTAAAGTAGAAAGAAGAATGAGTGAGTGAGTGGATGCAAAAGCTCTTCAGGACGATCTGCAAAGTCTTGGTTTCACTCCATGTCTGGCCAAACCTGAAATGGGAAAGGAAACAAAGAGCCCGCTCATAAGATGAAAGAGTGAAATGAGTCAGGGTGACTCATAGGGGAGGAAGAGAAGACTCAGAGAGAAGAAGTGGGATAGGGGAGGATGAGAGGCAGCCGGTGATGGTGCGGCTAGCTGCTCAGTGGGGGCATTCCAATTTGGTGATATTGGTAACACTTAAGAAAGGAAACCATCTGGGTGAAGCATAAGTCAGAAGGGGCCAAAGAAAAGCTTTATACAAAAGAGAGGGGGTCCCATGAGGAAGCACAGATACAGCATAAGGATTTGTGATGAGGAAAAAACTCGGCCTTCAGCGAAGATACATGTTTAGAATAGGAAAGAATGCAGTCGAAGGTGACCCCAAGAAAGGTTGAAGTGGATTGAAACAAAGACAGGAGCCGAGTAAGAGGAGGTTAGCTTGGTGGGGATCCACTGAGAAGAAGGAGGCCTCACATTTGCTCGGATTGAGAGGAAGACACCAGTGCTCAGAAAAGTGCTCCAATCGAAACAGAGCTCCTTGTGTTGCCTCCACCGCAGTAGGGACTGAGGGGGAGGTGGACCAAATGGCCAGATCGTCAGAATAAAGAGAGCAGCTGACAGAAGAAGGCAGAGAGGCAGGAAGATTGTTGATGGAGAGAGAAAAACACAGGGCCAACAACAGATCCTTGCAAAACACCTCGACAGACTCAATTTGTGATTTTGGAAAACCACATAGGCATGTCTATCAGAAGGGAAGGATTGAGTTCAATGAGCAAAGCAAGGAGGGAGGCCAGCTGAAATGAGGTTATGGAAAAGAGCAGGATGCCAAACAAAGTCAAAAGCTTTAGAGAAATCGATAGTAGAAAGGATCATCTGAAAGCCTGGCCTGGGTTTGTTAAACCCATCCAAAATGGACTGCGAAAGGTACAGAATTTGATCTAAAGTAGACCGACCAGGGAAGAAACCGGCCTGGTCGGGAGAGAGAATGGAGCTACACTCTAGAAAGAAGAGTAGATGAGATAAAATAATCCGTTCAAAAACCTTTGATATGCAGGAAGTGAAAGAGATAGGCTGGAAGAAAGCAGGAGAGTTGAGAGGTTTTCCCATTTTGTGGATGAGAATAATAGAAGATGTCTTCCAGATGGAAGGAAGAAAATGCAAAGACCAAGAAAGATTGAAAGTGTGAAGAAGAAAATCCATGCCAAAGCGAGAAAGATGCTTTAGCATGGGACAGGCAACTTTGTCTGGGCCAGCAGCAGTGGATGAGGAGAGGTTGGAGGCAGCCACAAGAAATTCAGCAGAGAGGAAGGGTGAGCAGAAGGACAAGTGAGACTTCTCAAGGCACGTGGCTCGGCAGAGCTTGAAAAGGTAGCCTCTGGCACTGCTATGCAGGGCCTTCAGCTGGGAGACAAAAAAGTGGGTTCTAAGGTAATCAGCGAAGACCAAAGCCGATTCTTTGGGAAAGGAACAGTTGGGGAAATTTGGAGGAGCCAGCAACAGAGCAAAGAAGAGAGTATACTGATTTAGGATTAGATTTGGGCAAGAAAGAGCAAGTCACCTGCCATGCCTCAGCCTTGGTGATGACAAGCGAAGTGCATCGGGAAGCGGAGATGTAAGCCTGGTGATCTTTATCACTTCTGTGAGTGGCAGCGAAAGCCTTGCATCTTTCTCTAACTGCATCTTCCACTTCCGCAGGCCACCAGGCTTTAGGATGGCGTTTGATGCAGCCGAAAGGAACAGAAGATTTGGCTGCATTCAGTGCCATAGAAGTGAAGAAAGTAGCAGCAGAGGAAAGAGAAAGAGACAAGTACTGTTGTGCAGAAGGACAGTGAGAGTCAAATTAAGAAGCAATGTCATCTCAGCGAGCTTTCTAAAAATTGAGGAAGGGGAATGCTTGTTGGGGCAAAAGACCAGAGAGAGAGGGACAGATATAAAAATTGGTAGGTGATCAGAACCCATGTTCTAAAGCACTTCCCACAAGCAAGAAAGGGCGAGAGAGACAGGAGAGCAAAGGATATATCAGGGGAGGAGTGATGGAGAAGGGTGGGCATGTCAGGGTCATTGAGGGGGAGGAGGTCAGAAGAGATGACTCAATCAAATACTTCCTCCCCACAAGGATTGGAAGTACCTTTTGAGTCCAAGAGGGGGTGATGGCAATTGAAGTCTCCCAGAACGAAGAGATTTCTCGAGGGAAAAAAGGTGTCGGTTCTGCCATCTGACAGAGAAGAGCAAATAAGTTTCATCCTGCTAGTTTATCTGTCAGTGATAAACTCACAATAAAAAAGCTATCAAGCAGTTGTTGGCAAAACTATAAAAGAAATTATTAGCTGTAATCTTTTGTTTTTGCTTGTCACACGTATGTGGTTCATTATAACCGCAAGGAATCAGTTACTAGCTGTATTTTAATTGTGGGATTAGCCTAATTTCCATGTGAATGCATTCTAAAATAAAGCACACGCATAACAAATGATAGAGCCCCAAGCCTTTTTGATGCATTACACAATCCAAAATTCTTTGTCCACAAAATGTGGACAGTATTGCGACAACGCATGCTTTTCAATAAATATAAAATACAGAATATTTTTCATTTTATGTTTTTCCTCCTCAGAGGAAATATATAAATCTTTATCATAGCTGACAAGGAGCTGTTTTCAGTAGCAGCTGTACAGTTTGTGACCAGTGTTGACAAAATGTGAGCAGTTGTGGCGATAAAAGTTAATCAGCTATTTATGACTAGGCTATTTGGTTATATTATTTTTAGATTTGATATTAATATATGCTTGTTTTAAATTTGTAGCTGGTAGATTTTGAATACCGATTAGAAACACTGATGTTTTGAATTAGTAGCTAAAAAATTGCCTCGATTTCATAACTGAAAACCAGGTTCAAAAAATACAAAATTTTCATGAAATGACTGCTAAACAAGCTATAGCTGCTGTTTGGAAAGAGGCTTCTGAAACGGAAGTGAGTGCACAGTCCAATATTCCTGATCGTCTCTAGCTTGATACTTTAAAAGCAAACCACAAAAACCCGGTTGAACTGTTTTGAATGGAAAAAAAAATCAATTCTGATTGAAAAAATATAGTTGATGTGTAATTGGGGATATCTCCTTGATGGTTTGGAACAGAGGTTCCCAACAAGGGGTACTTGTACCCCTTGGGAGTAAGACATTAAATTTTGAGGAGTGCAAGCAGTGGTGGCCTGTACAGAAGAGATGCGAACTGCTGCAATCCCAAGTCATGAGAAAGGAAGGAGATAATTGTATAACATTGAATTGGTACAGTTACTATATTCCTACTACAAAGCTAAACTACAAATTAAGCATGTCTACTAAATCTTCAACTGCAAAGAAAAGAAAGTTGAGCGATGAATACACAAAGTTTGGGTTTACTGTTACAAAGGGAAGTGAAGGAGATGAAAGACCACAGTGCATTCTATGCAACGTGATTTTTTGCAATGCAAACTAGAACCCTTCAAGACTTAAAGAGTACCTTAACCATAAATATGGTGGAGCCAAAGTTGGCCAAGACTCTGAATCACTAAAAATTACACAAGCTTGTTTTGATTCTAAGGTAACTTTTCAGAGGTGGAGATTTGTACCAGCAGAAAATCCCTTTGCTTCCTCCAAAGTAATGTACGAAATTGCCAAACAAAAAAAACACACAATATTGCTGAAAGTCCTATACAATCGTGTGTCTGGAAATGGCTAGCATCGTGTTAGGAAAAAATGCAGAGCGAAAGTTGCAGGCAGCTCCTCTTTCTGATAATATAATATCAAGTAGAATTTATGAAATAAGCTATGACATTCTAAATCAGGTTATTACAGATATAAAGAACAGCCAACAAAAATCTCATTGCAATTGGATGAATCCACAGATACCTCCAGGTGCTGTCAGCTCTTAACAATGGTTAGATATGTAAAGAATAAAACTGTCGAGGAAGAATTTCTATTTTGTAAGTCGCTTTAACCAACAGCAACTGCAAAAGATGTATTTAAGTTGGTAAAAGAATTTTTTGAGGATCATAACATAGATTTAGGTTTAATGGTTCTATTTGTGCTGATGACACTCCCACTATGATGGAAAATTGTTCAGGCTTTGCTGCTCTTTTGAAAAAAGAATTATCATCACCGAAGGTTACACACTGCATGATTCACAGGCAGATTCTCACATCAAAGAGTATGAATGATGTTTTTGATAAATGCATTAAAATGGGTAATTTCATTAGAAAGTGTCATGAATAAGCAAATTAGCGTTGTAGGAATAATGTTTATGTATGGTTTGTGTAATTGGTCGTTTTGCTCTACCTCGGCTGTTTTTAAAAAAGACCTTTTTTCTTTCACATTTATAATTGTTACTCACACGCCTCTTTTTATGTCACAATGGTTGACCACTTGACTAAGTTCCAGAGTATTCTAGTGAATCTTGGTTCTTCTCAAAGATTTCTTTTCATTTTTTTTTGCTGCCAATTATGCAATTTATTAACCACTTTGCAACGGGAGACGTACATGTACGTCAAAAATGCTTTTCCATTTGAAGACGGGAAACGTATATTTACGTCCGCGTGTTTTGCCAAAAGGACGGCGGCCGTTGTTTTACGTTGCAATCGCTACGATAATGTAACATGAAGTGCAGTTGATACAAGGGCAATTTCCCTGCTTCAGTTTGCTCAAAGACAGGAGAAAAAAGCTGAAATGAATGCAGCATTGCAGCATAGTCTTGCAAGTTTGTGAGGAGAATTATTCTTCTTTGTTTTGCTCAAAAGCAAGCGAAAAAAGCTAGCACGAACACAGTGTCTTATTAGTCTATGAAAGGTTTTGAGAGGCAAAGACAAATGTTGAAAAAAATATGGGTTAGGAAAAGTTTCATAAAGAGCGGAAGAGGGTAGTAAACAAAACGTGAAAAAGACTACGAAAGGGGACATACTTCAAAAATTGTTGGGGCGATGTTCCTCTGCACCACTCCTTGTTTGGGAATGGGCATGAGTACATTCGATTTTTTCTAAATTAGTAGGGTTAGGGTACTTTGGGATAAAATAAGCTGAGGATACCGTAATTATTTTTGCTGTGTCAGAATGCTACTACCTTATGCTTGTTAGTGGCTCCGTGGCAATGGTTTTGCAGAATATTATATAGCATTTTGTGTCAATTTTTTTTCAAAAAATTTTCTGAATCATTGAATTTATTTGATATGTTTTATTACTTTAGTTATCAATATTTTACAACTAATATTTCAGATTTATTTTTTGAAATATATAGCTGCAACATGAAGCGTAGAGCTGACATTGACATTGTAGCAAGTAGCTGTACAGATCAGTATTTTAATAGCATTTGTGACGTCATTCATGAGGTCACAATTGTGATGTACGTCATCGCCTATGACAACAGTGTGACTTACCACAATGTGCATTCACTGCAAACTTAAAGTACTCCAAGATGCGTAATAGTGAAAAAAACATAATATGATGTGAAAAAGTGAAGGTTATAAAAATAATACCGTCTAAGTGGCATATTAAGTTTAAAAAAAAACGTCGCAAAGTAATTAATGGTGTTTTTTCTGTGTCACGTGATGTACTAACATTTTCTGGAAACTTGAATCAGTATATATAAGGCAGCAAAACTTTTATGATTTAGAGTGACAGAGTAGTAGAGAAAAGAAGTGTATTGTTCTGTGGTGATTTATTGTGGATTTCTATTAATGTGACAAGCCGTTAATTAGCGAATTTAGTCTTGGTTGGGTCTGATTGTTATAATAAAGCACATTGTTTTTCAATGTTTGGCGAGCAAGAGAATTTTGGCGAGCTACTTCTAACCCCAAATTATGTTCTGTCAGCAGCATGCCCCAGAAGCTTGCTACCAGCTTCACTTCCAATCTCAGTTAATGGGACTCGTTTAATAGCTCTTGTTGATTCTGGAAGTTCAGAAAGTTACATAAATTCCTTCATTTGCAAAAAGTTGAATCTTGGTGTTTACCCTACCTTCCATCAAGTACAAATGGCAACCACATCAATAAAAATTAAGTCTACTGGATTTTGCTTAGTTGACATTCATATTCATAAGAGCAAGTATGATGCAATTAGATTAAATTTATTTGATGATTTGTGTAGTGATGTGATATTGGGGCTAGATTTTCAATGCCAACATCAGCGTTTAATTTTTCAATTTGATGGAGAATGCCCTGATTTAATTGTCGTCAACAATAAGGTTTGCTCTGTAGCTGTTGCTTCTACAGAAAAAGTGTCACTTTTTTCAAATTTGTCAAGGAGATATCGACCAATCTCCACAAAATCTTGAAGGTACAATCAAGAGGATCAAAAGTTTATTGAGAATCATGTTGACCAGCTACTTAAAGAGAGTATAATTCAACCCAGGTCCTCCCCATGGCGAGCCCAAGTAGTCATTTGTCACAGACGCATGTAATCACCACAAGAAGCGCATGTGTGTGAATTAATCCCAGACCATTAACATATACACTGAATTGGATGCCTACCCCCTCCCGCACATTGACGATATGGTGAATGAACTTGCACAGTATAATATTTTCTCAACTTTTGACTTGTGCAGTGCCTATCACCAAATTAAAATTATTGATTCTGAACAAAAGTTTACTGCTTTCAAAGCAAATGGCAAATTGTACAAATTTACTCAAATTCCTTTTGGCGTCAAAAATGGTATTGCTGCTTTTCAACGAAAAATTATGCAATTTATTGAAGAACGGTTAAACGATACTTAACCCTATTTAGGTAATGTCACTGTCGCCGGGCATACCAAAGAGGAACATGACAAAAATGTAAAAGCATTTCTAGATGCAATAAAGCGCCATAACTTTACTCTGAACGAGAGTAAAACTGTTGCCTCAAAGAATAGCATATCCATACTCGGCTATGTTGTTGGCAATAGCAAAGATAAACCAGACCCAGAGTGTCTATGTCCTCTTTTAGATTTTCTGCATTGATTGCCTGCGCCTTGTTTGTTCGCGTTCTAGTTGTTGCAGGGTGGGCTGTGTTTGGTTAACGTACTTTATTAGTTATAGCTGAACTTGTTAGTGATTCTTTATTTGATATAGACCATGTGTAATTTTAAGTTTGTTTAAACTAATAAAAAGTGATGCTAAATTAGTTCACTGCTCTTTGACAAATCAAAGTTAAACGATTTATGAAGCGTTCTAATGGAAGCTTTTCCAAATCTAGCTAATGAAGCCATGAGAATGACAATTCCTTTTTCAAAAACTTAGTTTTGTTAAAGTGGGTTTTTGGCAATGATGTACGGTATATGAAAAATAAGCACAGGAGCCATCTGCAATCGGAAGATGACTTACGGGTTGCTTTGATCAAAACTGAAACATTATTTGAAAGATTAGTGATGATGAAGCAACAACTAAAGTCTCACTAAACTGCATAATAAAACTGACAAATTTATTCTAAAAAATAAAATCTGAACTGTGCTGCTACTTTAACACGTATTTTATATAAAATCTTGGCATAACCAAAGGTAGTAAGTCTAAAAAAAAGAATAAATTCATTTTAGATATTAAAAGGGTACAAGAAAAACCCAAACCAAAAAAGAGTGTATGGACAGAAAAAAAGGTTGGGAACTCCGGATTTAGACCTTCGTCATCTAGTCTAGCAATACTTAGATAAAAAAAGGAGTGTCAGAAAAAAGATTTTCAAATAATATATCATCTCCGAAATTTGTACACGACTTCAAAAAGCGTCACACAGACTCATGCAAAGGTTTGCCAACAATAAAAAACAGTGTAGAGCAATGGTGAATGAAGAAATCATAAATAAATATTTTGACAAGCTTGAAATGGAACTGCAAAGCCTACCACCAAAGCGAACTTTTAACTATGATGAAACAAACCGAAGTGATAATTTAGGTCGCCAAAAAAACAATAATGAAACGAGGAATGAAATACCCTGAACATATCCTGAACAATACAAAAACCTCAAGAAGCATTATGGTATGTGGGTCAGCCGCAGATGAACTTCTTCCCATTTACGTGGTCTATAAAGCAGAAAATCTTTGTGAAAATTGGGTAAAAAGTGGCCCTAGCAAAGTTAGATATGCCTGCAGTAAATCTGGATGGGTTGAAAATACATTTTTTGACCAGTTTTTAAAACTGTGTATTCCTGTGGGCAAAGCAAATAAAGATGTTGGAACTGCACTTTTTGCAAGGCTGTGGTGTCGGTGTCTGCATTAGCACAGTAGCTTGAATAATTAAATTAAAAGAAAAAGGTGTTGATGTCAGCAAGCTTTAAAAAACAACACCGGTGTTAGCGTTGGCAAAAAATTTGCTGACACCACAGCCTTGCTTTATTGGTGACAATCTGTCATCTCACTTTGTTGAAAAGCTGAGACTTTGCAAAAAGTATAATTGAAATTCATATGCTTGCCTGCAAATTCTACAGACAAAACAAAACAAAACCCCTTGACCTTACATTTTTTCATCCAATGAAAGTTGTTTGGAAAAAGATCTTGTTTGACTGAAAAACTTTGAATCCTAAGAGTCTGCTGTTTTAAAGTCTCAATTTCACACACTTCTAAAAAAGCTTGTCAATGAGCTAAAAGAAGAGAATTTGATCAGTGGATTTTGAAATTGTGGAATATATCCTCTTACTAGGGACAAAGTTCTTTCAAAACTACCAACTGGCACTCCAAATACCACAGAAGTGTGTCAAAATGCTGATGATCGTTTAATCGAATTCTTAAAATCTACCTCTAGCAAAGAAAAGTTACCAAAGAATCACAATAATATAGTTAATTTCCTCCAGGAAAAGCTAATTCAATCTCCTCAGCAACATGCAACACTTCATCTAATGACAGCTTCCTAACATCTCCCCCAGCGTCTGATATAGATTTGTCAAATAATGATGCTGACAGCGAAAATGAAATGAGCATCTGTAGCAACAGTAATAAAGACCATCAGTCACCTTTAAAAGAGCCTCCTCAAAAGAGAAGTATTTGATTGAGTGGTGAAGAAATACTGTGTTGCAGGCACCTCAAAAACAAAAAATGTTGACCATCCCTAGGTTGGACAAATTACGAGGTATGTTCCATAAGAAATGAGAAAATGTCAGGAGACATTAAATATGATTTGATCACAATGCTACTTCATGGTGAAGTACACATACATACGAAGTAAGTTCAATGAGTAATCAGAAAATGTCAGGAGACACAATTTACTTTCTTAAGCTTACAAAACTTTGTCTCCTTCAAAATAATTGCCTCTCACATTCACACACTTCTTTGTGCATCACTCCCAATCCTGGAACACCTCTTTGAAGTCCTTTAATAGTCCTTTTTCGGTAATTTCCCAATGCTTTTTTCAGCTCCTGTGTTGACTGGATTCTGATTCCCCCGAGGCTGTGTTTCATGCATGGGAACAGAAAGAAATCACAAGGGGCTAGGTCAGGGCTGTAGGGTGTGTTGTACCATTTTCATTCTCTTGTTGGCCATCCAAGAGCTCACCAGCATTGAGTCATGCCATGGGACATTGTGCTGGTGGCTCCGCTACTGACCACTCCTCCACTGCCGAGACCTATTCTTCCTCATCTTCTCCCTGAACCTTTTCAGAACAGTAAGGTAATATTCCCTATTGACGTTTTGACCTTAAGATACCCATGCAATGTAAATGAGCCACTGGGAGTCAAAAAAAAACAAAAAACTATGGCCTTCTGTTGTGACCTGCTCATCTTTGCCTTCTTGGGCCTGGGAAAAATATCGTGCTTCTGTAGTGGTTTCAAACCCATTTTCTATGTTAACAGTGTTTTTGACTTAAGTTGTCTGGTAACACCTTTTAGTTAATTTCTTTGTTTGCGCAGTTTAGTTTATTTGGGCACATTTTAAGTTTCTAGTTTTGCTTTAATCATGTTTTGGAATTGTTTTAAATCATTTGACTTTGTTTTTACCGTAGTTGATTAATGCAATTCAATTCAGTTAAAGTCAGTTAAAATTCAGTTTAATTCAATTCACTTGTTTCTGTTTATCTGAGTTCATTAATAAAAGGATTCATTGTTTTTGCTAATATTTTGGTCAACTAGAAAGAGCGGGTGCAAGGATTTTCAGTTTTTAAGTACAATTGCTAATTATACACACTAGCTTTTGCTACACTTCCATTGAGCATTTTGATGTTTGCTCTCAGGGTCTTGGGTGAATACCAAACACTTGTTGCAAGTCACTATGTTATTCAGGAAACCTAAATAGGCCTCTATCATCTTGAGAATGTCAGTGTAACATTGCACACAAAACTATCTCTGCTGGAACTTGATACAGACATCATGGAGCTTCAGATCTTGAATCAGAATTGTATCTACTGTTTCAATACTATACCAGCTTCAGATATCATCCTCACAGATATTCAACAGCCTTGCATCACTAACCTTTGCACTTCCTTAATGTATTCCTCCTTGCATGCACTCATCACAGATCTAGATCTGGGTTCGTCTTCAACCTGTTCATTTCCTTTGAAAAATCTGCTAAACCATAGATAAAAACTTGCTTGGCTGATCTGTTCATCCCCATAGGCCTCCTTTGACAATCCACAAGCTTCTTGTTTGGTTTTCTTAAGTTTAACACAAAACTTAATGGTGTAACGTTGCTTCACATTTCCCTACATCTTGTCATGTGTTCAGAGATCAACAAACCTAACCAGACTGGTTACGCTACAGTCACTGCTACACTCAGACCTGTTAAGATGGAAAGTTGCCAGAAGTCATTTCATAGAACATACCAGTAGTTTCTAATTCAGTTTCTCAAATTACTTTTTTGCCTGCAATACCATTTGCCAACAAATGAACACAAGGATTTTGTGATTTCGAAAATGTAGTGACAGTCCTCTCATAGAGGTGGATATATATTTTCTCAAGAAAATAAACTTATCTAAACTTCAAATTGGCTGTGAATTGCTTTGCCTGATAATGCCAAAGAGAATGACAATAATATATTCATTTCTGTGCATTTAATTCATCAACACTGAACCTCATGCTTTTTTTGTAAATAATTAAACAATGCCAGCATGAATAACTGTGCTATGTTCAAGAGTTTTTCTGCATTTTAATTGGGGTTTTTGACATTTCATTTAAACCCTATTGCTTAATATCTTAAAAAGTTAGTGCTTTTTGAAAAAACCAAGTTTTGATAAAAATTGTGAGATTGGTAAATACTGCATCGCAAAGATGTAAAAAGTGATGATATACTTTGCAGTAATCTTTTTAAAAAAGTGCCTATCTTTAGATTTTTTGTCAGTAATCATAATATATTCTGCATCTGCATCAGTGAATGTATTTAATCATAAGATTACTTTAACCTTAACCTCTTCACTATGATGATGATACCCCTATCGTCATGATCACCACACTGCTTGCCTCCTGTGATAAGATTATCATTATGACGACTGCAGCACTTGCCTCCAATGACAATTACCAAACATTTCAACATTAATAGCATTGATATAGCACGAAAATCATATTAATAGAAAATGTCATATACTGTATGGTATGGTGCAACCATGCAGTCATACAAAAAGGTTAAGTGCAAGAGTTACACTGAGCGTATCAAGCCACTAAATTAAATAATAAACAGTTGTTTGTCTGTTTGCTTTTTTAAATACCAATGCATCTTGTGTTGCACATGTGCCTTTCCAAGAAATTATTTCAAAACAAAAATTAATGTGTGTTGGTGCACCTTCGCATGACAATTTTTTAAAAACCTTGAAATGGCCACTGTAACCACTACACATTTTATCTTGAAGTTGGTGTCAGAAATAAAACATAAATCACAAGGAATAGCTTTCGTGGTCCAAGCTACTCCAAGCAGTAGTTACTTGGGTCACTCATGTATAAAGAAATATATATATATATACAGTAGAAACTGGATATAACGACACCGGCTATGACGACAATTCACTTTTAACAATGCATTTTTGTTGGTCCCAGCAGAATTCCTATCTTTTATATACATTTGACTTTGGCTTTAGCGACACCTGCTTTTACGACAATTCGCCTTTAACAACGCCACTTCTTCATCCCCACAAACAAAATTATCTTATTTTGCGACAGTTATTGCCTTTTGTTTAACACATTTGCTACCAACGCTTCATTGTATGCATTGTTGCTGCATGCCAAACGTTTTTTTGCAAGTTACGCAAAGTGCTATTTAATAACCATTCATGAGTGACAAGCACACACTGAAAACACATAGACTGCATGCAACTCGCTTTGAGTTCATATACAAGACCATTTTTGACCTAATAAAGAGTCCGACTTTGCTCTACCGTGTACTGTACAGTATTTAAACTACACTATACGTTGTGACTGCGGCTAGTTTATTTAATGTATAGTGCAGAAAGATGTCTAAAAAAAGAACACCACTATCGTTATGGAAAAAATATGACTTGGTTAATGGGGTGAACAGGAGAAATGATATGCCAGTGTCAATGCTTGCTAAAGGACTTGAAATTTCAAGAACATCCTTAATCACAATTTTGAAGAATAAAGAAAAGATAATCGAAGACTTTGAGGCAGGTTGCAGCAGCAAAACTAAACAAAAGCGTAAGCATAATTTCGAAGCAGTGGATGAGCCTTTGATGAAATGGTTTAGTCAAGAGACAAAAAAATTCCAGTCAGTGGGGAAATATTACTGTTGAAAGCTCAAGAGTATGCAGAAGTTTGCGGTTGTGAAAATCCCAAGCAATTTAAGTACGAGTTGGATAAATCGGTGGAAGGTGAGAAAGAACATAGTGTGCAAAAAATTACATGGTGAGGCAGAATCTGTTGACCAAAATGGCATAGGTGAGTGGCAAACAAACTGTCTTCCTGCTGTTTTAAAACAATCAAGGCTGAAGACATTTTTAATGCAGACGAAACCGGGTTGTTTTATTGATGCTTACCAGATAGGACTCATGTTTTTAAAAATGACAAGTGTGCTAGTGGAAAACTTTTGAAGGAAAGATTAACTGTGTTAGTGACAGCAAGCATGGCTGGGGGAAAAGTTGCCCCTTCTTGTTATTGGCAAATCAGCCAATTCAAGATGTTTCAAAAACATCAAGAAACTGCCTCTTCTACATGAATCGAACAAGAAAGCTTGGATGACTGCAGCAATTTTTGAAACGTGGGTAAAAAAACTAGACTCGCAAATGCGAAAAAGCAACCGAAACATTGCACTGGTGCTTGACAACTGCACAGCTTATCCCAAAGTTAAAGGGCTAAAGAATATCAAGCTTATCTTTTTCCCACCCAATACAACAGCAAGAACCCAGCCAATGGATGCAGGGGTTATTCAATGCCTCAAATCACATTATCAAGAAAATTTAGTGAAAATGCGCTTGGTAGCCTTTGAAGAAAAGAAAGACTTTACGATCAATGCTTTAGAAGGAACAAAACTTCTCAGCAATACCTGGAATGTGGTCCGTGAAGCAACAATATAAAATTGCTTCAAAAAAGTAAACTTTTTCCAAGCAGAAGACAACCAAATTCAAGAAGAACAAACCGAGGATGATGGTGATGATGAAGTTGTTGGGATATGGGAAAGACTTCAAGCGGGTGGATTAATTCCTGAAACACTTGGCTTTACCGATTATGCTACAAGCAACGATGGACTGTTAACACGTGAAACGATTACAGACTAGGGATGGGCAATTCAAAATACCGAATCCGAAGGATTCGAATCCCAAACTATTCGAATCCAATAATAGGATTTGGTTTATATCCTGCTTACAAGCTTTATCACATTGCTTGGTCACAGATTTTCTTTTTGTAAAAGTATCAATTACATGCAGTGTTCCCTCTAAGATTTTAGTAAGTGTATAACCGTCGGCGCAAGTGCAAAGTTGCTAGAAAATGTACAAAAACCACCGGACAAATTTTAGGGGACATTGCTGAACAAACCGCAACATCAGCCCAAGTAGCGTATTTTGAAGTTGTAAAAAAACATGTCTGTGATTGTACAGAAGAATTAGTCTAATGGCTTTATTTATGATGTCAACCTGCTTTTAATAACGTAACGTTTTCCTCAGTCCCTGCAGAATTTCAGTTTTTCGGATACTTAAAATTTACCTATAACGTTGATTTGCATATAACTGCACCCTTTGTTTTTCCCTCAGTCATATTTTTTTCAATTATAGCACGTTTAACCTAGTTCAGTGCTTTTTAACCGTTTTTTGTGTGTGGCCCATTTTCGAAAAGCAGAGACACGTGGCTCGATTATTAATTTTTCTCGATTTTATGGGCGACCTCAAAAAAGTTGTCAATGTAAATTTCAGGAATGCTGTCCAAATAAAATATAAAAACAAATCATTGAGATTTTCCAATTTCACTCAATGAGAAGGTTAAATAAAGTACTGGTCCCGTAAAGACCATGGTTCACCGATTGAAAATCTCTGATTTAGGCCATCATCATCTGTCACGAGCAATCTTTATTTTTTAATTTGATTAAGATGCCAGCTTGCGAGTTGTATCTTGTTTACTCTGTTACGTCTTTCACAGCAAGAACTGGAGTTAACTGCGTGTTAAAGATCTTTAAAGATAAATGTAAAAGCAAGTCCAAACAACAACTCTATTGGTGTAAGCGCAGAGTTTTCAAAATTTCTGGGGGGAGAGAAGTATTTCAAATTACCTTTCAAGTAAATTACATAAAAAAAGGCTACAATTTAATATATACGCTTTTAAAGGGATCAAAACTTGAATCCACTTTTTTTGCTTCGCATTTTAGGGGTTGATCAGAAGTTAGAAGTCGTATTTTTTCTACTTTTGGTTTTATGATTGGCAAGAGTGAAAAGGTTATTTATTAGTATTTAACAAAAACTGAATAATTGCTTTAATAAATGGTATTTTTTGTGCTAAATTGAAACTGAGAGCTGTGCGCTTTCTTATCTCATCAAGCACTATTGAAATTGGCATTGAAGCGTAAAGAAAAAAATACACATTTTAACCACTTCCAGCTTCAAACTTCCCTCAAAAAATGATGTCTGTGTTAAACTGATGTTTGAGAGCTTTTTAGCTACGATTGAAACTGACCGGAAAAAGTACAGAAAAAAACTTTTTTATTTACTTTGTGTCAATTACTTGAGTGATAATTTTCGATACAAAAGATTTTTGAGTCGTCCTCACTCGCTGTTGCGTCAGAATCATGCGTTGTTTACACAAGACGTTGCACTTCTCTAAAAAAGCGACGGTTCAACCTTAAATTCTTATTCATTGTCTCTCACGTGAAACAGTTGGTTCCAAAGATTTTAACAACTGCGAAAAAATTAACAAATACCACCGGACTTTTTTACGCATCTTGGAGTTATAACTGCGAATCCGCCAGACATGTTTACACCAATTCGCACTTTTTTTCGCATTTAAAGAGAACACTTATTGCATGCGATGATCCAAAAACTAAATCGCACACACAGGCAAAGATGTAGAAAGCTTAAATGTATTGCACTGCAATAATCTTGTTATCTGATTGTGCTTTTATTCTTGTAAACTTGTAATAAATGCTTTCATGTTGATTGTGCTAATTGCAAGAAAAAGATTCGGATTCGGATTCTGGATTCGGTTTAACTATTCTAGAATAGTAAATTATTCTGAATTGCCCATTTCTATTGCAGACACAAGCATTTTAAATAAACTAACAACCATTGATAACCAAGAAAATGAAGATGATGACGTGATTTCTATAGAAGACGTTCAACCTGCTACTATGTCACCATTTGAAGCACTGTCAGCAATCAGACAATTAGATTTCTTCTTCGATAGTAGAGATAAGTACGAAGACGTGCTGCATTTGCTTGCACAATAACAGCAACAAGTATTGAACATAGCAGTTACTAAACCAAAACAAAAAAAAAATCAGCAAGTTTTTGGTATGAATGTAACAGTGTATGGGGTATAAATTGTCTTTTTTAAATTTAATTCATTTTTTAACAGCAGTGTCTCTATATCTGAACTGTACTACAGTATCCTATTTGTGTGTAAATACACTTACCAATTTATTTTTGACCTACTGATTTGCTTTATTCTAGCACAGATAAAACGTAGCAAAGATATGCCATAAAGCAGTAATGCTCATTTGAGTACACTTGTAATCCCTGTTAGACCTTTAAATTGAACTAAAAACACTTTATAGGAACAAAATACACCAATCCCACTTTAGCGACAATTTGCTTTTAATGACACTTTTTTCACGGTTCGTTGAGATGTCATAATAGCTGGATTCTACTGTATATATATATATATATATATAGAGAGAGAGAGAGAGAGAGAGAGAAAAACAATTTTTTTAATTTTTTGCAATAGGCTATGAGTAGACAACCTCTGAGAATTTCTAAGCTCAAAATTTTGTTCATACTATACTGCTGAACAAAATAGCATGCTCTAAAAAAGCTAAGGTGACCCAAGTAACCTCATATGACGGTATGCATTCAAAGAGTATTATAGTACAGTAGAAATAACCTATAATGGCATCTCTAGGGGATAGCAAAAAACTTGCATCAATGGACAAATTGTCATCAGCAATGCCGAAACTGTTTTTTTATCCAGTAAGTTTATCAGTGTGATAAAAAAACATCAAATTGACAAAACTTGTGCTGAAAATGCAGTACTGTACACCAAATGTCTTTTCACAACAATCTGCAGTGATATGCAATTCATGCAGTAGATGCTAAATTTTGATACATTTGTAGCTTTACCACAGTTCAATCATCAAACAAATATTATCTAAAGGGGAAAATGTCTTGGCATTTTACTTCCTAGATCTCTTTAAAGTAAAGTGCTGTAATCAGAAACCAATGATGCTTCCAGTTGATGCTCTTTGTAACTTTTTGCTTTGACTTGTTGCAGGGTGATTTGCAGACTGCTTTCACTTGCAATTATTAACTAGAACCCCTGATGTAAAAGACTACAGTGCAGTAGTAAAATAAATGGAAGACAACTTGCATACAGGAGTCTAAACTGAATCAAAAGATAACAGCTGCTTTGTGGCAGAGATGATCAGTATGGTTGGTAAAGTTTGTGGCATATACAGTAGGTAAGTAACACCCAAAGGTCAGGGCTACCTATTTGCAAAATATGTATCATAATACACTACAGTGATGTACTTCATTATATGCTGCACAACGCTACAATGAAGGACTTCCCCATATCCAAATTAATCTTATGAATTACCTATATGCAAAAAATGTCACCAATGCCCATCAAGATGATAACCTATAATGCCAAAATACCTCTTGGGGATATACTGTTTGTTTGTAATGGCATTTTAGATCAACATTTCTGAAGCAAACTTTAAAGTAAGCAATAGATCAGAATTATGTTGCAAAAGTTTAAGTTTGCAGCCCTGGTGGTCTAAGACAAACTTGATTGATAAAAATATTTGTAATAACTTTCAACAGGAAAATCTAACGTTAAAACTGGCAATACAACACTTAGCCATGATACTAAATAGTGGCATTTAGCACTACACTCAGCAAAAGGTTTCATAAAATCTTGTGTATGACATGGATGAATTCTAAAATATGGTTTATAAAAAATTGGATGTTCATCTTGAGTAATAAATGACCACTTATTTTCAGAATCAAAAACTGAATTATAAGTGTTGCTAACCATGTTCCAGCATTCTTCAAGCTTTAATGTTTGCCCATTTGTTTTGCAAGCTGAAAAGTAGAGGACAGGATTTGCATAACTTTCACTGTACAGAACATGGCATTCAATCAAAACAAAACAATTATCTTTATCATTAGAAGAGCACGTAAATGGTTTCACAAACTTTTTGCAAAGAAATGGAATACTTTCAGCATCTTCGTTTTTTAATTCCCAGCCATCTTTTACAACATCTGAAGCTTTCACAACTGACTGGCAGAGTTGCACAAATTCCTCAATACTTATAGTTGCCATTTCTTCCAATGTAAGTCTACAGTATTTCTTTACCAACCTGCATAAAAAATCACTCATGTATACCTTGTCTGTAATGCTACTGTGCTGTCTGCTGCAAACAATTAAAACACTTGCTATTTTACCAATTAGGTATCACAGCATGCCATACTCCTTGGCCAGAAGTGATGCCAGTTATTCCTAATTGCAGTTTAGCCTACCTATGCACATGGCATTGCAAAAATGGTACGACATGATGACTGACCGTCTTTAACACTTAGAATACTACATCTAGTTTTTGGTGCATTTTCGTGGTGAATGTCGGCAAGACGATGGATAATTTAGTGCTTTCACTAGTCAACAGATAGCAAATACCGGTACAGGTGTCACTACTCAGTCTGTCTGTTAAAGGCTAAAGACCACTGGACCAGTGACGTTCCTTACATCAAGTAAGCAGATCATTTAGAAGCGCAACCGTCTAAACACTTAATAAGCTCTGCTTACTATATGGAATTTGCATAGAATACACCAAATGTAGCACATTTCGTGGCGAAAAATCTTTCGTTTTCAAACATGCGTAAGCTGCAATCACGTTCGGTTGCCCACCCACTTGCCCTGGCAGAAACTTAAAACCTTGGGTTAGTTTGCATTTTCTTTTGACAACAATCTACTTTAAGGATGCCAAACAGTTTTGCGGAAGCGGAACCGGAACCATGCTATTCTCTGATGAGTGTTAATCTGTTAAACAGATGATATTTCCAATTTATGCTTGACAAGCTTGACAAGCTTGAACAACATCTTTATCTGATTTGCATACCAATTAGTTTACTTTAGTTTAATGGTAGATTTGCAACTAATCCAACTCCGACATGTTTGAACGATTACGTTGCTGTTTCTATTGTAGCGGTTGATTATTACGTCACCGCTACGTGTATATAAATTGCCCGCACTGCCTTTCTCGGCCTTCAGTTTTCAGTATTTGGTCATTCAATCAGTTGTGCGACATTATTGGATGTTTATCGATCAAGCGTGAATAAACCAGTCGAATCTTCCTGTAAACATAGTGATCGGCTATAGGTGAAAGTCTAGTCTCGTATAGGCGAGGTGTGTGTTGATAGGCAACCAACCCTATCTTACCATCAACCACCAAGCCGCTACACTATAAAGTAAGTAATAGACGATTGGTGAAACTTGATCAGTTCAAAGTAAAAAAATTAAAATACAAAAAACAAATGCATTTCGCATAAAATAGCATCATAAGTGCTGCAAAAAAACTGATAATTAAAACAACTAAATATAAGAGGACAGGCATGTAGCTATGTTGACAATTTACATTCCACCTCATGCCCCAATTGTAATTGCACCAATTGTAATTTTCCACAAAGTGATGGAAAGAATCTGGGAATTTTTGAGTTCGAACTTAAATTTCGTCGATTTCGACAAAAACATTTGGTGATGATCATTGTGAAATTAGACAATTTGTTCTTAGTGTTTTAGCCAAACTCAGAAAATTTGTTGTATGCTTTCAGCAAAAGACCTTTTTTAAGAGAAAGGGAAGAGAATTCGATGTAAATTTTCTGGCAGAAGCCTTCTTATTTTTGAGATCAACCTGAAATATTTTACGTGTCCAAAATTTAAAAATTTTAGCAATTTTTACCCCAAAATAGCATTTTGTGCCTTTGTTGGAATTTTTGAAAATTTCGGAATTGGAAACACTGGTCTAAAGATTTTCTTGATTTAATGACCAGTCTGGAACCAATGACTGCAAGATCTTTGCTGAGCTGCGAATAGAATAGACAAAATTGCAAGAAAACTCAGAGAGCTTACTGAAGTTGATTGCTGCCTGTTAGTTAATACGTTTACCCGTATTCTTGCAAAGCAAAACACGCGAAAAACAAAAGAACGCAACAAAGCAGAGGCAAACGCTGTACGTTACAGACACCACCTTCAACTTTTAAAAGAGTTGAAAAATTAAATAGCACATAGATATAAAACGTAGCAAGAAACTTGATGTTACTAATTTGATTGCGAAAAAGAGCGCATCAAGTCGTGAAAATTGAATGTGCATAAAAAATAAACTTCGTTACTGTTCACACAAGTGCCCGATAAAGAAGTTGCTTGGCCAGTGCCTCGATATTCATAACCACGATCATACGGATGCAGACCCTGCGGTCGACGCCGGCAAAGCCGGCTAGTAGTGATATAAAACACCAAAAATAGGTGCAATTTTATCACTAAATCTAACTACAGGCAAGTAGAATCAAATTTTTTATGCAAATGCAACTCTTGGTTTGTAATGTAAAAGTAAAAAACGCACAACCCGCAAGAATAGAAATTACTCTCAACCATAACTGCATATCCTGGATATTTATCCCAAGACATTGGGAATTTTCAATGGCACTTGAGATTTTCTTCGGATTTTTTGCAAAATATGTTGATAAAAATCTTGGACTTTTTGAACCGATCTTGGAAATTTTGGTATGGGTAGGATCTTTGGAATTTTTTGATCAAGATTTTTAGCGAAACCACTTGATTTTGGTGTGGAAACCCGAAAGTTAAGAATTTTTGAAAGAAAGTTGGTATGGTCCCTTTTTTTTAGTGATCTAACAAAAAAAAGTTAAAATTTTGGGTTGGGTGAAAAATGGAAATCATATTTTTCGAAGGTCAAAACCAGAATGAGGTGTATTTTTAGATTTTTGGGTAATCGTTTGTGGGGCAGAATTCAATCATATGGTGCCTTCAAACTTTTCTGAGTTTTAAGATTTTTTTATTCAAAAATTGCCATTTTTTAGGATTTTCGGACGCTTGTTTGGGATCTTTGCACATTTCAGGTTGGCAATTACGCTCAAATCAAAAAGGAACCGAATGACAGCTAGCAAAGCTTCGCTGCCATTTGCTTGCAATCGTCTTGTCAAATCATAGTTTGAGGGCTTTTTGTAATGTATTGATTCTACTAGGTAAAAAAATTTCTGTGGTGTGTTTAGTTGATAAAAGACGCTGTAGAAATTTCAACGTAAATTAGTTTAGTAGTTTAAATTTCGTAACAGCATTAATCGTAATTTTTGGTTTTTGACACGGCGGGGTTTTGAACCAGTTTCCTGCCGTCTGGTAGGTGTAATTTTGTCACTACTTTAGATACTTAAATTGTTGGAGGCAAGTCATTTAAACACGTTAATTGAGCAGCGACTGACACCCTTCTTTTTTTGCGTCATTTTTTGTTTTAGTATCACATGTGGGCTGTGTTTTTTTGAATTGACATTTTGTGGAACATTCGGCATATCTTGGAAATAATTGACGTGTCCGTTCATAGTTCGGTAAGAAATTTATTGTTTTGCTTTGATATAAACAGTACTAAATTGCCAAACGTTTGTGTCTCATCATCTCATTTGTGTCTCGTACTAAATTGCCAAACGTTTGTATCTCATCATTGTATGTTTTTCAGAAAACCGCTTTTGTCCTTCTTCAATATATGATCAATTATATTTTACAACTGGTCTCGTAACGAAGAATCACACAAGAGCGCGTAATTCGACTACGAACCTACAGACGCTTCATGACAATTTTTCTTTATTGTTTAGTTGGTGCTGCTCAGAAATGCTCTCAGCCAGTCCCAACCGTACTGGCAGATGCAAGGAAGGTTTGAACACAAATAGAGTTATGTATTACAGTATGTATTGGTGAAATCAGAAACAATTTTTTTGCGGGGTGAATCTTCTTGAAATGTCAGTTGACTGACAACTTGTTTCACAGGTGGCCACTAAAAAGAAGTTGTCGCCTATTTTTTAAATGCACTCTAAAATTTGAGTTACTTTTTTCTACAATACTTTACGTGTCTATTTCAAAACTTGGCGAATGGCTCCTTTTGTTCTTTTTGCTTAGTTGCGCTTGTGACCAAAAATGGTATTCCATGAAGCAAGAACAAAACTACAAAAAATAAAATATACTGCTTGCAAAGTGATAACAAGGGCGTAGCCAGAAAAAAATTGAGAGGGTGGCCAAATTTTGCAACTTGTAATGTGACGTCATTTACTTATAACGGCATTTTGCCTTTTGTGAACTACGCTTGTCGCTACTATAAAAATTGCTGTACAAAACTGAGAAAGTGCGAATGCGAGCTCACTGGTCTAATATAGTTTTATCAAGAACGGCTTTAATGGTTCAACTTCAATTGTGACGTATAACGCACTATTTAAGGAATTTTAAGGAAACCACTCCAACTGGTAGGTTGAACGTTCTGATATAAGAAGTGACGTCTTTGTAGTAGTCCGCATCGCAATAAAACAAGAAAGCGCTCAGCGACACGCTTATTTCTTGCCATTACCATAACTTGGAATATCAATTCATCACTCGACTGCTACATAGAAGAAAAACTTTGGCGATATTTGGTGTGTAAAACGTACACATCTTGTTTGATAACATTTGAAAGTTTAAAAACTTAAAAAGTCACGCCCTCCCCACCCCCTTGCTAAAAGTCAACAATAAACTCTAATGTACCTGCAGAGGCGCAAAAAATTTATGTTTTTGTTTTTTTGATACTGTTTTGTAATTTGACTTAAAATTCAGGGGGGGCCATGGCCCCTTTGGCTCCCCCCTGGCTACGCCTATGAGTGATAAACTACTTTATTTTTTAAACCGGTCTTTTTTGATCTATTTTTTTTGTAATAACCAGTTAACTGTATGAATTGTAGTTGGTGGAACTGGGACCAAATCAATTCGTTGTTACGCCTTACCAAAATTTTTTGCGTGATGTTTAAAAAAGTTTTGTTTATCGTTTAGCAGCAGAAGCAATGGTAAAAACAAACTTATGTACAATTCACTCATTTATGATAATCGCGTAATGACCATTTTGTAGTTGGAGAAAGTTGAAATAGCTTGAAGTCTATGGCCGCCTTTTTGTTGGCACCCACACGCTTCAGGGCACGTCGAAGCTTTTGCGCACTGAGCTCATGCTGTTGATCTCACCTCTAGTTCTTTTAAACACGTTTAACATGGCGCTAAATAACCGCTGCAATTAAAAAGCGACAACGAGTTATGATGTTTTATTGTTGGTGAAAATCTTCATTTATTGCTCAAAACAAGCTTGATGTTTATATTAATTTTGACAAATCTAGCAACAAACATAGTAAAATGAAATGAAGTTGTGGTACGATAGCTTACAGAACCAGGACATTTTTCATCATCAGTGGGCAAATTATGCACATTTTATATTTGATTCGTCAATCACCTGTGCTTCTAAGCCTCAGGCAGGAAATGTGAATCAATTCTACTGAGTTTGATATGCGCCCGTAATTTGGCAACAGAAGAAAATTCATGTTTACCAACAAAGCGCACGTTCTAGCCATCCATCCAGTGGACGCTAAGCAGCAAAGAGCTCGCACTTAAGCTGCAAGATCGAAAAAAATTACAAAAAATAAAAGAAATATTATTCAAACACACGGAGATTTTCAATTGCTGCGATTTTTTAGCCTTGAGAAATATTTTAATCTTGACTTTGTAAAGTCACTTCTACACTTCATTTCCCACAATACTTTTCACAGATCGCCATGCAGTAACTCTGTAAGCAGCAATTTTAGAGTCTTTGGTATTACTTGACTATGGATTTGAACCCTCGTTTACCGAATGCGAAGCGGACGTTTTTACTTCTGAACAATCGCGACAAAAACAACTGAACTTCAGTACAACAATAATAGAAAGATTGCCTGAGAAATAATTGCGCACAACTATAGATAAAACTGAGTCATTAACGATTCAGGAAATTGGTCCCGCTGTCATGTAAACAGCACCTTTCTAACCCTTCCTGTTGGTGTAATTCTTCAAAATAATTAAACGTTTGGTGATTACAGGAAAAGGAATCTGGTCTTAAAATTGCGTATGGCGAAGATGTGTTGCTATGACACCACCCTTCCATGAAAAAATTGTTCGAATTTTGGGCTTTGTCCCCCCAGCTTGTTTCGTTGTAATGTCCCTGTCTCCAGGAGTTGGTTTTGGGTTGAGTAGAACAATTAACTGTAGAAAGAGAGCTGTGATAGCCCATGCAAGAACTTTGGGACCAGGGGTTACGTTCAGGTGAAAAATGAGGAGGGTCATGTCCATGGTAACTAGAGGACATGCTTGATGAATCACTCCACGAATTTCGGTGATTGCATTCGTTTTGGCGGTGAGGTAGGTAATATCGAGCGTGGCTTTCTGACTGCATCGAACCACAAGAGCTGGTATTAGGAGGGGCAGTAAAATGATTTGTAACATCATGGCAGGGGTAGTTTTGGATTGATTCGCTGTAAGTTGGCAGATAGGGAGATTCCTGCAACAAAAGAGATGTATTAATCAAAAACTAGAACCAACATCAAACCTTTGCATGTTTAAGTCGAACGTACCGGTACCTAGTAGCCAAAAAGGAGGACAGTGACCTTACCTCAAAATTTCAATGACATTTCAAAGACTAGTTGCTATAATTTAAAACTCACTTGTTGTTGGTAAGATACGAACTCGTATCTATCAGCTCCCCCGGAAGAGTGTAAGGATTGAGCCAAACTGTGAAAGTCAAACTTGTAGGCATACCTTTTCCCATGCACTTTTGTCATAATGCTTTTGTCGTAATAGTACCTGATTGTGACAAAATGATATTTGTAGTTAATATTTTAGACTATGATTTGACTTTCATGTATATCAGCTGCTGTGCCTACCTGAGTGCCCGACTCATTTTGTCATAGTTCATATTTGGCTTGCTTTTTCTCTCTCCCCACCTTCTGGCCACTTCATCGGGGTCCACCATTTTGAATTCTCCCGTGGCTGCCTCCCATGCAATACAAGTGGAATTATTTTGGTCGCTCAATAATTCCATCAAAAATTGCCACAGCTGAATCTGTCCGCCACCTAATTAAATCAAGCAATTTATTAAGAGTAGCAATCATAGGCACAACACTTAGCTCTGTATATGGAGAAGAGGGGCGAAGTGCATTTTTGTCTCCAACCAAAAGTGAAGACTATTCTTCGAGATCAAGTTTTTCAGAATGTCCTTTTTGAAAATTTCGGCCGCAAACTAATCCGAGAACTTTTTATATTTCTTTTGTTTTTAACCATTTTTCAGCTTTCTGAGGAGAAGAAGGCCAAAATAAGGTTGGAAGGGCTGAAGCCTTCCTATTTTTATGGCAATCACCAATCATTTTGAAATAATGTTTGGCTCGAATCTTAATTTTTGTGAGGTCTAAAAAATAACAGGCACAGCACACACACAAAGACGGCAATCAATTAGAGTGGGCTGCATCGGGCGTTGTTTCTATGGCGACCATGATATCAGAACAATTGCGTTGTTGTCCTCTAGGAAAAAGCGTTTTACGATTAGTCTGTATGCTTTGGTCAGCAGATTCTAACAAAAGGTAAACTTCGAAAGTAACACAGAACAATTTTGAAAAATGCGATCAACTTTTTCGAGTCCCTAGGGTAATTCTCTAAAAAAATCATCAAATTTTCAAGTTCAAGATTATTTTACGACATTAAGTTCTAAAAGGTTAAGGCATGAAAATTTCGGAGGCTATGGAATCGTAGCTCCCTTGGTTTTTTCTACCCGCCTTTCCGAATTTGGTCAAGTCAACTTGTCTAGCGCTACTATCACTGTCCTACGCAAGAAAAACAGCCAAAAACATTACTCATTACCTTGTTTGCATAACTTGATACAAATGGGACCGAGAAGTCTGTAAATTTCTGAAAAAAAATAGTAAGAAACTTAAACAATTATTGCTGAGTACTGTTAGTTGACAACCACTCCAAAAACGCGGTATTAACGCTTACACTTCTTCTTCTTCGTCGTTTGAGCTATTTGTTGTGAGCTTTATGCAGGAAGATGTATATATAGACCACACTGCGTTAGCGCTCACGCTCGGTTTGCTAGTTTTCTGTGAGACTGGGGCCACCGCAAAGGGTAGACTACTTGGCCCCATCATCTGTCTGCCACATAAAGATGGAGGCATCCCGTTAAGTGTCTTGCCCAAGGACACAACAAGCAAGCTTGCCGGCTTGTTCTCCATACTATCTCTATTTGCTGAGCGCCAAGCAAGGAAGCTGTAAATACCATTTTTTGAAGTCTTTTGGTATGACTCGACTTGGGAAATGAACCGCAGATCTACCGACTGCGCAGCGTACACTCTAACGACTATGCCATCGTGTCGGTAGAACTTATACTGTACCAATAAAACGGCGGTATCTTTCATGACCTCATAGTTCTTACCTTCCAAAGAAAGTTTTCCATTCATATTTTCGCTTCCGTGATGTAAAGCACGGTAATCTAAGTCGTAACAATGTTATTAGTTGGTCAGTTTGTTGGATTTTTTGACTGATTCTAATTTCTGCATTTTCAAAGTTTATACTGCACATGGATTTGAATAAAGCTATGAGTAAGTTACATTTGCTCAGTTTTCTGATTTATGGTTGTCTCTTGGTTTTGAAAACGCTTTGATATGATTAATGATTGTATGATTTAGAGTTTCATTTGAACCCTAGGGTAGACCTTATTTGTCACAATATCGGCGGCACTGGGAGGAGAGCTCTAATTTTATATGTACACTTTCAGATAGGCAGCTACTGCTTTGGAGACCATCAAATTTTGCTTGAATAGGATATGATCTTGTTTTGGCGAGGAAGAGTGGCTCACGTTTCAGCAAACTTCCAAAGAAAAGATATAAGTTTAATTACTAAATCGACCAGCATGAGAATAGGAGTAATCCACAAGCGTCCTTGCTTTGATTTTTGTGTAGTGATTACTCTGCGTTTTTTACCAGCCACATGTTTCCGAAACACTTGCATTACCGCGCTATAGCACTTACCTTCAATTGACAAGGGTGAATGAAACACTGCTGCATTTTCTGATTTTACGGCGTAAAGTTGTTGGCTTGCAGCTGTAACGCATTGAAAGGGATTATGTCGCTCGGAAATTGTGGCGTTATCGAAGTTTGCATGCTTCGAAAACTTCGTTTTGCAATTTAGCAAGGTAATCGCAATTTGGTTTGCAGTGGAGAGATCGGGGGTTCTAAGCTCGCTTGAATCTGCTTTATTGTGCTCTTCGAAAAGCTCTTTACAGCTTGGTTGCACAGCTTGTGAAGTGTGAAATGCCGGAAGATTTAATCTTCCGAGTGAAGTGCCGAAAGTTCTTGTGAAGTGCCGGAAGATTTAATTCTTTCAAAAATAAGGTTTTTACATATAGGCGAATCCAAAAATGTTGGGTCAAAAGATTTCATGAATCTATTTTTCAACATTTCTAACAAATTTGAAAAATCGAGTTGAAAACATTTTCTTAGAGATCGATCACCTGTAAAATTTACAAAATATAAACGACCAAAAATGTTTGAGTAATTTTCCTATTCCCTATTTTCCTGTCAAGGTTATTGATTTGAGGCACTTTAGTAGATAGGAGTCCCTCTCTTTTCCACGCCGTGACCTCTCTAAATTCGACCTTTGCTTAAAATTCACCTTTTTTGAGAAAGCTTAAGTGCTGCCCCAGGACCTCCGCGTTATATCTGGTGGTAAACTGGCTAAAGTCATCCAGGTTCATCGAGCATAACTTCTCTCCATCCACTTGTGAAAATTTTTGTACATCAATGCCATGGAGACAGAATTCTTTTTCAGCCCAGCTCAACCACGCCCTCACGTGACTTGGTTGCCAAAAAATGGGATCTAAACAACAACAGTCGAGAAAAAAAGCAAAACAGATCTCTCTCTAAAAATATATTATTGCAATCTTAAAATTGACTTTAAAAGGGATCAGAAAAATTCAAACAGCCATCCATGTCAGTGCAAGTTGCTACTGTACATGTTACCGCCAGTTACAAATTCAGCCAATCAAGGACCCCACAATTATGTAGAAGTAATCGTTATTTTTCCGTGTCATAGATTACTGTATCATCAGAAATAAAAATACCATCTGCCTCTACATCTTAAAGCTCCTATCTGTTTAAACAACACTGGAAATGATATTCGAAACCACAAAGCCTATCTACAAGTTGACCAAAGGCAGTTGGTTTATTAGTGTGCAATAAAGTTGCGCTCTGAGCCCGAACCCCATCCATCTAAGCTCCACATCCACATAAAATAGTCACTCAGTAAAGAGAAATGGGCCCACAAAATTTTCGGCCATTTTTGGAAACACTTCTAAACATAACCACCACTTGGCCTCACCAAGTCTAGAATAATTTTAATCTAGTCCGATTCTTCCTTTCATTTTCGATTAATCTCTCGTCTAGTGCTGTTGTTGCAGTGTTTAATAATACTGACAGGTGATAATCCATTTGCTAATACTGTAGCAAGTTTTGAGTTGCGACACAATAAAATTTGTTTTCAAACTATAAAGCGACTATCGGAACCCAGTAACGTCGAAATAATAAAAGTGAGAAAAAAGGGGCGACTATTTGTATGGCTCATTTGTGCAAATTCAAAGTATCATTGTTCAATTTCTTTACTGTTTTGTTCTCTTGAAATTACAAAATTATATAGCTGTGTAAGAAAAATAAAGCAAAGTTATACTCTTAAAATGAATCAGTCGAACTGGCCAATCTAAACAACCTACAAAAAAATGGGACAGCAAAGAGCTGTTTAGGCGTACGGTAGTGTCGCGATGATACCATTAAATTATAGGGTGTACGGAAGCATTAGTAGAGTCCATGTCACCGAAAAGGGCCCGAGGAGTTTCACTTCAACATTTCAAAAGTTTGATGGTTTTCAGCTTTCATCGGACATTTGAATTTTTCAGGAAAAAAGCTCATTAAGCGTCAGCTCTTAAAATAATATCACCCGGCGGACCGCATATATTATACTATCCGACTCTGCCGGGGTCACCTGCAGAACCACCAGCCAGTTATGTCGGGTTTGAAATATTGGTTCTGCTGGCTGCCCCGATTTTAACTAAGCAACCTTTCTGAGAGAGGTAACGAAAAGTTGCTATGAATTGGGGCATAGCCACTGTGTCCCTAATTCCAATCATCGAATTTGAATATACGTTGACCTTGACCACATGCTCTGTATCGTTTCATAGATTCTCTTTGTTCTTTTCGATAAATATAGGGGTACATAGTCAGGTTAAAGGTGAACGTCATAATGATTTTTGTGTCACGAGTGCGAAGTCAAGTTGTTTGTTGGTAAACTCATTTTACTACTCGGTGCAACCCCCTTGCAATAATATTTGTGACAACGAGCTCCCTGGGTGCACCTACGTGCCGTGGTCCCGGGATTGAGCAAAAGAGGCAAAGCTTCTCCCCAACCACGCTAAAGCCGATTACCCAGTTGTTCTAATAAACTATTTTCAAGAAAAAATTTCCTCCATAGGTACGATTGCTTGTATATTTGGTGTCCACGAATTCACACAATAGTGTCGACCAACTGGCCTATTTTTTCTCTTGATTTCCCATCAATCTTCGAACTTTTTAAGCTGTACCCACAACACCGACTTCTCTACCAAAATATTAAGACTGTGCTTCTTTACAAACAGTCAATAATTTCACAAACTTTCATGCGTTCGTTTGATAAAGCCAGTACCTTTTTTAAGCATTTTGATGCAATGCATTTGATGAAACTTGTTCTGCCTCCGACAGACTAGACGACGCAAGACATTCAGGTTTTTGGCTGCCGTTTTTATAGGTTATCGCTTTGCTTGTCCAGTTGAAGAACTCTTTTTTAGATAAACGTTTTGCAAAACAATTCAATGTTCAGTTCTGTTGCTCACCTTTTTGAAAACAACAGTTTTGCTAATGACGTGTTGAAATCGATGTCTTTGAACTTTCGTGAAAGAAAGGAATCTTTTTTCGGAAATGCACACATTTTAGAAATTTACGGTGATCATTTTTGCGGCGCACTTCTTTATAATGAAAATTTTTGGAAAGCACTTATGGAAACGGGTCCCTTTAAACTTTCATAAGTGGTGCATGACTTGCTTTTTTGGTGATCAAGTTTACAAAATTAAATTTTGTGCCCGTTTTTTAATGGGGAAGGCAAATCAGTTGATCCAGGCCCCACCGCGACTACCTCGTTAATCAAAACGACACCTCAAGACGTCGCGACGCACAATTTGAGAACCTCTTGACGATAACAACATAAACACTTTACCGGCTGGTACTAATGTCTTTCTGTCCTTTTGGATGGAGCTTTGTGTCCAAGATGCATGCTTGCTCGGTTCCTGATTGTTGAGATGTTGAGCCGGCCACTGTTCGTGGTGCTTAAGAAACAACCCAGGACCACTAAATCATGAAAATAAGTTCTATCAAAACTATAAGGGCGCATTCTTTAGGTCTGAAGTTCTGTTTTCACGTATCATTATCAAATTACACTGCGCCCAAACCTCAACATAGTTGTGTTGATGCGTTCTTGGGAAAGGCACTGTACGATGATTTTCTCATATTGGCTGATTTTAGCAAGCAATATATCTACTGCAAATACTATCAAGCAATAGAAAATTTGAAAACTAATGAGCCGGTCTGAACTTTGAATAATTTCATATCTTATGCGTTCTCTTGCTGCTTTGTAAATTTCAATAATTAAAACAGTACATAACATTTCTAACAGTACCTTTGACTCTCTTCACATTCAAACGGACTTTGATTGCTTATTCTTTCGTTTTTTACAAACGGAAGGGCTTCATTGCGTAAATAACAAGAATTCTGATTGCCTATTATCTGTAATAGGAAATATAAATTATGGCTTGATAAATAAATAAATACACCAAGGCCAAGCAAACTCACATCAATGTCCTGCTCAGTAATATTGAGGCTGATTGGTTCATCCGAAGACCAATCAGATTGGAAAGATAATCTAAAACGTCAAAAATTTGCTCTTGAAAAGATCTCTTTAAAGGCAATCCTACAGAATAAAGTTGTAGTGTGTGTGGCTTTAGATTGTCTTACTAAAGGTTGATTTATCCTGTATACTCCTAGTGCCCACCATCCAAAACCTGAAAGCAGTGGCCACAGAACAAACTATTAGGGTAGTTACATTATGTTTTGTATTAGCTCTTGTAAGCTTTATCAATGTTCTACTAAATGATATCAAATGTAGGCTCCAATCTCAGTTTCAGCAATATTTTTAACAGGTTAGAAACTATAACATGAAAAGGTCCCTCTTGCTATTGATTCTTATGGTGTACTTACAAACGAACTATTAATAAACCCGTCGTGAAAACAATCTTGACCGAGTTTCGAGCTCAATTTTTTAGTTATTTATCCAAATTGCTGCCTCAAAAATACTTTGACATTTCGATTACATTAAGCACTGCTGAGCTTTCCAACCTGTTATTGCTATTTTCAGTTTTCTTTATAAAGTTCATCGATTGTGACGTCATCGAAGTCGGTGACGTCATTCTGCAGCTAGGCTTGAGGAGCGGAGGATCGAAGAACAAACTATCCTCGGATGTGACTGTAAGAGATTCCTGAAAAGCTTTCTTAGTGAGAACACATCACTACGGCTTGAAGGCTGTGGTTACTTTCACTACGTGTCGCAGTTTCACAAATTTTCTCAAGTTGAGTTCGACGAGTTGAGTACGTTCCATTGTTCATACTTATGATAGATTTATACAATTATACATCAAGCAGCACATTGTTCTGGAGCTCAAACATCCAAACGTAGACATGGTTTAGGGTTTGATTCTAGATTTCGAAGAGATGAACCATTGTTTGAACTCATTTTTAAAGGCCGTGGTTGAGGCAGCAGAAAGATTTAACTGTTTATGGTCTTATGCCGCAGATGCTAAGAAATCGATTCCACATAAGTGCATGGGTTTTTTTAATTTCTTTTTTACACAGATGAGAAGTAGAGTAGGAAGGTCATTACCGTTGCTTGCCCCCTGGAGGTCTACAACCGCTCTATTAATCACCTCCATTTTCATTATTTTAGTTCACATTGACTGACACAATTAGCAATGATGATACCGGTTGTAATAGTGAGGAGTGAAGTGATTGAGACCACCAGTCGTGACACCAATTGTCACACCTTTAGATGTGTCGACGATACTACTTCATTGGATCCGTGACGAAGCAAATGAAGCGGAACGATCACGTGATTGGAGCAATAAGTTACTTGAAAAATTTTTGAGTGAATGCTCTTTTATTTAAATCACTTCTTTCAATGCGGGTTTCAATGTGGCGCCACGACTTCTCGAGTACCTTTTTCTTTAGCTCCTTTTGCTGACCCCGATCGTCCGTTAGGTTTATCAAAGCATAAAAATCAAAATCAAGAAACAACGCGACCTTTCTATGGCTGATTAGTAAATGTCGCTTTGCTTTCAAAATGGCGGACAAGATCCGTAATTAGATTCAAGATAAAAATTATAGACATTTTCTTTTTTTGCATGTCTTGCAGTACTGACCGCTGGCGACTAAAATGGTGGTTCTTAGTCAGGGGCACAGTCAGCCAAAATTATGGAAAAAGAGGGGTAATTTTTTTGATAGTCTTTACAGAGGACGCTGAGAAGTTCAGCCAAAAATAAGGGAATAAACCAAATACTGTGGGATTTCGGTTATGTTTGAAGGTAATAACCTTTCTTAAAGGTACCAAAAACATAAAAAATTTTACAATACAGCCAAAAACTTTACCATACAGCTCTACAAAAATATGTTGCGGACTGTTCTTCTTCTTGGGCCCCTCGGCTACGCCTTTGTCTTCAACCTTTTCCTGTCTGCATTATTGTTTAAGGATGCGACGTCAAAGCACAACAATGCTCAAAAACTATTTACCTACCAGCCGTGGTGCCATTTTCAGAGCGGAATGATTTCTAAATAGTTTGTTGGTTCTTTTAATTTGATTTTTTTTACAAGAAGCTCCCCAAACTCTTAAACTTTTTCAGGACCTTCGTGCTGTTTCACCAAACTGCTTCGGGTGACACGCTAGCAAACTCTTTTCCCTAAAAGACAATATGGTCATGTCTTATTGGTATAGTTATCACAGTAGGTAAGTACTGCCATTTTTTAATTTGGTGCGACAGTTTTCAAGTCCGCCTTGATGTCATTAACAATTGACGTCAGTGGGGCCTCTAATGCTTTTGAAAGGAACGCGCTTTGAGAGCCAATGCAACCTACTAAAAAGAAAATCTAATTCTAGAATTCCGTAAAAGAGCGGAGATGAATCAATACCATGAAAACTTTTGATAGATAGATTACAGTTTCGATAAAAAAATACCTTAATGTCGCATTTGAAATTGGGTTAAGCATGCATCACTACTCGCAAATCACGTGAAACTTCACAACGTTTTAAAGAATCAAGAGAAAAAAAAATCAAGAAACTGAGAGCATTACTGTAGCCGAGAAGGAGAAGGAAAAAAATGATTCATGTTCCCCAATTTCTGACAAACAAAACTGATTCGTTTTTGAAAAAGTTTTTTTGTAAATCAACCAATTTTTTCAAAATTACGATGACTTTGGTCAAACATTTGAGTACTGGCGATCAAGCCAAAGTTTGACTTCTCAAAACTTTTTTCTGCTTTTGCCATTGACTGGACTGTATAAATCTTTAATAGACCAAGCTTTTTAAACATGTTAAGGTAATACAACCCGCCTATCCATCCATTCAATAACATTCAGCAATGGTTAGGCCAACTTCACGCTATGGTTTTCTTGAATAAAGTTAATTACTGTGTAAATGTGACAGAATTAGTTCTTAACAGATAAAATTAATAGGTGAATTGCCATTATGGACAGCGGTTAAAGAGTACTTGAAAATTTAATAATACAAGAAACGTATAGATTCTAACGTTGCTAAACATCTGGAAGCGATATAACCAGAGATTATCACGTCATAATAACAGGTCTTTTCTCTGCACAGCAAGGAACGAAAACCTTTCAACACGTCAAGCAACATTTACTCAAAACTTGGTTGACGAAAAGAAACAGCTGAAAAAGCAGCTGCTTACGTGGGCTATGCCCCTTTTTAAACCACCGGTGCGCCCCAAACTGGTTGAATTGGTTTGCGAAGAATTCTGCAAACCTGCATGGCCAGCGGGCGTGCCGCCAGAACACGATAAAGGGGGACGACGCAGTGGTGTAGCAAGGGGCGTGCGCTTTGCACAAGGTGGCCATTTTTGGCTGAGGAGACAAAACTTTTGCTGCACCTAAACATAGGATTATAATACCGTCATTAATTATTGGGTTGATCGGAAATGATACAGCCTTGTTTGCTTTTGCACAGGGCGGCCAATGCTCACGCCACTACACTTGGCCGACGGCTCTTCGTATCCCACGTGCAGGCAACCCTTGGTAATTATGGAACAATAATAAGCGGTATTTCTTTTGTTCTCCAGTCACTGGTAAATTTATTACATCAATCGCCATTAACCTGTGGACAAGAGACTGAATTAGCATTTTCGTTTGGGTAAGATCCATTTTGAAAAAATTACTATGAATACTGACGCAATCTATTTCGGTACAACCTTTCTTGAGATCAATTATTCAGAAGCAATTGTTTTGCCTATTTTGATCTTGCAGATCTTTTTTTAATCCCTCAACGTGAATACTTATTTTGGGCGAGGATCACCTATTTGAGTGAAATTGTTTTGTCTGTTATGGTCGACGAGAAACTACTTAAGCTTCCTGATCCCAAGGAAAAGGAAGAGTAAACCAACCAACCAAGAAAGTATATTTTGGGCTTTTGGGTTGAAATTTGTGATCAATTTTAAAAAGTAAGCAATGGATTACCAGTAAAGCCTGACCTAAGAAAATTGGTTTGGGAGAATCCAACCAGCCAATTTCCAGTAGATTCAACCCCCAAATAGCTTATTTTGGGTACTATACAATTTTGCAATTCAGCCTGTCTTCGAAATCCCAGTGCTACTGGCACAGCACAGTTTTTCCACTCCACCAAACAAAAAGGTTACCGTAAGTGCCTTTCCCAAGGACGCAACAAAGCGTAATTTCAGCGGATTCCGAGCACACGAACTGACGATTACGAGGCCAGCGGCTTCTGCCGCGTAGTGGCTGCACCGACATCTGCACCGAATTCCCTCCTCCCACCCAAGTTGTCTCGCCTTTCGTCGTGCACTTGAGGTTAAGGTCACGCGTTTTTGAAATCGAGACTGAGCGATGAGTTTGAAATAATTTTGACGCCATTATGGCACAAACCACACCCAGGGATGCCGAGATTCAATTCATTGTCTTCCACAGCGTGAAACCTAGCGAGTTACTTAATTGCAATCAAAATTGCTAAAAGAGTGCCAATGATCAGGATTAGTTGGCCCATTGAAGTCCCATTTATCAAAACGTCACCGGACGCATTCGAGCGAAACATTCTGGGTCATCTTACACTGAACATGTCGTTCTTTCCACAAAGTCTTGGGTTTCAAAATTTTAAGTGCTTTTGGCAAAACTTGTAAAATTATCCGTTTGGAAACACTGTTTGTAGAATGAATTTGAAACCAAAATCCCGGACATAAACGAACTCAAGAGACTCTCGTGGAAGTGATGTCATAGATAACAACTAGTGACGTCAAAGAATAACAATGAAAACCGACAAAGAGACAAATTCCTTCAGTAAGAAAAGCATTAAGCTATTTATTTGCTTTTTGTGTTTTCTACATTTTGCAAAGCTGCAAATGGAAGTACACATACACTTCATTTCAAAAAACTTCATAACTGCGTAGTTTTTGCTCAAATGGTAGCAAAGGTGCAAATGCGATTTATGTTTTCATAGCCTGACATTTGTGATATCACAATTATTTTGGATAAATGTTAAGCAGTGAGTGAAGTAATGGAAACGCAGTTAAAAATATTGCCGAAAAAACCTCTACATGAAATGGGTAAATTCTAAAAATTTTTGATATTCTAAAGCAAGAGACTTGAAACAAAATCATGATGTTTAATTTTAGTCTTTACACATTTTTCCAAAATTTTGCATCGTAGTTTGTATAAAATGGCTTTCGCTGTGAACTTCAGCAGATATTTTCAGATAATTGAGAAGAAGTCAATGTTATCCAGAGTTTGAAAAATTGTAAATACATATCATGTACAGCGGTGCCCAATCTCGCCCAAGGCGCAAACCAATTTTTTCGTTTTAATCAAGCATACGTGTAGGTTGACATAAGATCGAGTTAAAGGCATTCGGGGCAAGACCATGAGCCTATTTGGATTTTCTGGCTACTCTATCAACGTAAGTCCAGATGAAGGGGAGCTAAAGCACTAGTAACTTCAAGACTACTCTAGTTTGGGCTTCGTAGCACAAAAAATAGTAGCATAATTTCGTATCATTACGAAGTGATAAAAACTTCTGACGAACATTTAAGACCAAAAAGTATTTTAGAAATTATTTTAATGACATACATAATATAACCCACTTGGTTATTTAATTTTGTACAGTAAAATGCTTCATTTTTACAAGCTGTGTACATGTCAAACTAATAAGAATGAAACATAAAACAGTGCAATTTTACCCAGCTATGAGAAAACATAATTTGGCTAAAAACAATGCGATTGCAAAGCTAAAAAAGCTGGATAGTGTTTCATTCATTTTTTGAATTGTTTCAATTTGTCTCAACATTACTGCCACTAGTAATCATTTCCATTTCATTTGCTAACTAAAAGCTAAAACAAGTTCTTGGCCATTATACCTTTGCCATTAGCGTGTCGCATTAAAAGAATGCAAGTAGTCGAAAATATAGCTTAGTACAATAATGAATGAACGGATAAGCACTTATTCAACTCATAAAAAATATGAAGAACAGTGAGTAAAGACTGACTAACAATCCATTGCTTGCGAGTTCAATATCTGCCGAGATAATTTGCTGTCATGTTTTTGAGAAAAGCATTTTCAGGACTTCTTTGCAAGTTTGCAGCACTTTATAATAAAAATGTCTCTTCCCACAGAATAGAGAAGCAGGTAAAAGCACAAGTTGTCACGTGATATAACCAGCGTATTTTAACGAGATGATTTTGGAGGGAACATGATTTTGTATAAACATCTGTCCGTCTGAGCAGATGCACGATTTAGAATTATACTTCACCACATGAGCGTTTATTCAAAGCGCTTTCATTCAAACGCCAATGTAGTGTGTGTCTGAGGTCAATAAAATAATGATATCATGTTTTTCAAAAATTATAATTTATTAGTTTGGTGGCTAGGTATAGTTCTGCTCATTCAAAATATTTTCAAGCGCAGCCGAATATTTACATCAAACACACTCGTTTCTGAATCGAACGTATTTGCTGATAACGTGTACATTCAATGAATCATAATAAACTAAACCCAATTACGTTACTTTGGTTCAAAACGTTATAAATTAAAAAACATATTTTGTATAAAAATTTTGCCATTTTGCCGCTAAAATTCGTAAGCTAAATATTTTATCTTTTTCCCGTGCATTTCTGAAGTGTTTCAACTAAATAATCTTGCAGTTTTTTGATATTCCAAAGCTTTGCCTACGATCAAACTTTTTGTGTCAATGCTTAAAATCGCAAGAGCAAATAAATATCATCTTTCTTTCTTTTTCTGACTACACAACTTTTAGTAAAAATTATGCTCAGAATTCATTGTTTCTAAGAAAATCTCACCTCGACGTGGTTGGATGTATCTGGCACGATGCGAGTCATCGCTTTCCGGCGGGTTTAGATGTTTCAGTCCCGGCCAACAAAATATATTTGAGTCGATGAACGTAATTTCTTGTATTTCACTTCTTTTATCAGCTGGTAATTATGATACAACAAAGTGTCACGTCACTCGATGATAAATGAGAGGGGCTCAAAAATGGAACGCGCCTTTAAATAAACGTCAATGAACCGCGATCAGCGAAGCGCGACGTGACGAGTGGAGCAAAGAAATAGATACATTCTAAAGATGGCCACTGCACGTGCAACTCTATATGAATAGTTGAAAGAGTACAAAATGAGTCATACATTAATATCATGATCCCAAATTGAATAGAATAAAGCACAACCCACCTGTTTCATATTGTATTTTTTTCTTCACTTTTTATCGACTATTTATTCCGATTATATTGGTTGTTTACTGTTTTTTTACAGATAAATATCAAACTAGAATGATGTCATTTACATTTGTCCTGAGGCTCAACGTTTGCAGGTCGCACCTTCTTTCGTTTTGCTGAGATTCTTTTCTTCCGGGCTTCACATGATCGATCGCGTCTTGACTTCATGGGTAGCTTCGAAGCAAAAACAAACCAAGAACAAGCACATTATTGAGGTTATGGGGCAACAACGTTATACCGAGGTAGCATGACAATTTACCGATTCCGTTTCCAATCCCAATAAGGATTATGATTTTATTGGAGACTTTTTCATTGAAACAGTACTTGGTTGATCAAAACGGTTAGTCTACAGTAGAGCTGTAAAATTCTCAAACTTTTTGGAGGTCGCTTTCTCTTCAAATTTGCAAAATTTGTCTTCCCCGTTTGAGATTTAGTTACAACTACACCAGTACAACATACACTAAGTCTCTTACTTCCTGATTTGATGGTACATACCCCAGAGGTAACATGTAGCTCCTGTTAAGAGGTTTCGTACACGCAAAGCTTGAAGAAAAGCCGCATGGTTTCTAATCCATTCATTTCCGTCTCAGGGTGTGTCGAGTTTCTGAGCGTGTGAAGCCAAATAGATTTAATTCAAACTCTCGAGCTGCAAACCTAATTTACATGTAAAGATAAAAAGGGTGAGGCCAGAAAACCATTTTGGAGGGGAGCACATTTTTTAAAACTTTGTGGTTTTCTTAAATAGAAAACTTGATCAAAATTATGATGTTTTTTATTTTTTTTCAAGTGAAATTTCGCATACGAAACAGCTATGACCGTAATTTATCATCAATTTATAAAGAAATTACGTTTTTTGTGATGATAAATTAAGGCAGTTACGCTCCAAATATGAATCGCTGGCCTCTAGTGTCAATTGGAAAAATTTATTAAAATTTAATTTGAAAAAAATCAATAGTAAACAAAACCTCGGCGAGCAATTTAAGCCGGAGGCATGAAAAATTCTCGCAATTATTTTGAAAATAGCTTAATACTGGAATTAGGTGCAATAATTTTACAGAGCTACGGCCTTTTCGCCTCCTTGCCTATAGCTGCGCCTACCAAAGATGACACTTGAAAGTAATTGCCAAAGCTAGGAGTCACGCCAATCAAAGCAAGAGTTAAAATAGAAGGTCAAAACATCTTTGGCAGTAAGCGCTAACAAATGAACAGAAAGACATCCCAGAAATATTAGGTATTAGTACGTGAAGTTACAGATTGAGCAAAATGCAACGGTCTTTTTACTTCGCATCATCCCCAACAACGTTAATCAAAGTGTTTGACTAAACGGGCGAGCCAATGCCACGTAGCCTGCCATTTTAAATCTGAAAATTTCACAAAAATAGGAATTTCTGAAATTGAAAGTATCAAGGAGCATAAAAATGGGATTTATTCGCAATTCATAGTAAAAAGAATAAAGCTAAAATACTGGTAAACATTTTATGAAAATGCTTCACTTTTACACTAAAAGCATCATCAGTTGAATAAATAGTTACCTTAGGCTGGGCTAAGACAGATACTGTATAAAAAGCTAACCGCTACACTATTAAATTTACTAAGGTTATTAGAGTTATACATCGCAAAGTGACAAAACAAAACAACTGCCATTGACATAATTACCAATTGCAAGGCCTAAGTTATGAAGCACATTGCAGAGGTATACTTTCTATAACTATTGTGTATTAAACGAATAAACTGGTTGCGATACTCCATCCAGGTTTATCTGTGGTTAAGTTTTTTTGAATGAGTAAGGTTTTTTTTGATTCGTAGTTATCTGCGGTTGTTGCTGTGGCCAAGTATTTCATGAGAATCGAAATGAATCTTGTAGTTAGGATTGCGTACAAGGTGCTTTGCAACATCTGTCTTTGATTGGTTTTCGGATTCTTCATTTGGTTGTTAGCTCTTTGAAAATTGCACATGTCTGCTTTTGTAAGATACTCTCAAGAGTTACCTGACTTGACAACATAACGGTATTTTCGGTATCTCCTGGTCTGTAAATACTTGTTGTGTGTGTATCTTCATATTCATTGCAATATTGTATTTGCATGCGCGTCTTTACAGACGAACCAAATAATAAACTAAAATAATAAATTGAAACTGAAAACCACAAGATTCATTTCGATTCTCATGAAATACTTGGCCATAGCAACAATCGTAGCTACGAATCAAAAAAACCTTACTCATTCAAAAAAACTCAACCACAGATAAACCTGAATGGAGCATTGCAACCAATTGATTTGTTTAATACCTAATAGTTGTAGAAAGTATACCTCTGCGTGTGCTTCATAACTTAGGCCTTGCAATCTCTGATTATGTCAATAGCAGTTGTTTTGTTTTATCACTTTGCGATGTATAATTTTGATAACCTTAGTAAATTTAATAGTACAGCGGATAGCTTTCAATACAGTATTTGTCTTATCCTAGTCTTAGGTAACTATTTATTTAACTGATGAGGCTTTCAGTGCAAAAGCGAAAGTTTTCACAAAATGTTTACCAGCATTTTGAAGTATCAACATTCAGAAAAATAATGATAAATGGCATTATGCGGACCGCAATACAAAATGACGTCGAGCGCTACAATTTAAACCACGATGTTTCATCTTATGATTCGCAAACCATTTCTGAGCTTGAAATATGTTTAGATCAGATTTTAATTGTAGTGAGGATTTGGTTCTTAGTTTGTTTATGCAGATAACAATTTTTTGACTTGCCTTTGACTCCAGCTATTAAAAAAAAGAAAAATTTTGGACAAAAATTTTATTAAGGACTACAGATACAGTCTTCTTTTTGATCTGTATTTGCAGCAATGCCTTTTGGTAGCAGTTTGATATGATGAATAGGCCTTGAGTATATTTCAGTTTTCGACGCCGTTTTTGCTGCTACTAAACGTTGAGTGGGAGACCTGTGCTCACTGTTTTTGAATAAATCTTGAAAGGAATTGAATCCATCTTTACCAATTGCCAAGCAGCAATTTGTGATGCCAAAAAGGACGTCGCAAATCAACAATTAAGATTCTGTAACTCCAGCTGTTAAACCAACCGATGCCGAAAATCTTCTGCTGATTGACGCTGCCAAGTGATACTGTAATCACTGTGTTATTCCAGATTAAAAGTAATTGACGGGACTAATGATGCGAGACGGATTATGACGTTACAATTATAATGACGTAATAACAACTGGAAGAGAGTCAATTTAAAAAAAAACAAATAGGTACCGTACTTAGCTTTGTACAGTGAAATAATATTGAATCTTGCTTTAAACGAAATAATTTCCTCATTTTTTATGTGTGCAAAGACAAGAGTTTAAACGGTCTGTTGATTCACCAAAAACTAAATTTCCCACGTATCCCCTGGAGTGCTCTCTCTCGCACTTTACTATTTGAAATACCACAGATTGCTCCTGATATTGATAATTTGACAGTTTATTTTAATTACGTGTTTTCCTAGATTTTCCCACGAAATACAAAGACACCTTGCAGTGGTGCGCGGCCGTATCATGTGCTTTTGCGGTGTCGCGGTTTGGCACAGCCGCCCCCGCTTTTGGGCCGCCTGTGAAGTAGGGTAAAACACTGGGTGAAGGAAACCGGTTAGATCGGACAAACGGATTGATGATTAATCTGCGAAAATTGATCTCTCATCGTGACCTAGATGGGGTCAAAAAAGGGATCTCGTCATTCACGTATTTATAAACCTCTTTAAATTTACAAAAAAAAGACTAGATCAAGTTCAATGATTCAATTTTAACAACAGTTTGATCTTAAACAACATTGCAAAAAAAGCAAACGATGGCAGTTACTGTTCTGTAATAACAATACAATAATATAACACTCACACATTAAGTCTTTGGCTATCAATAAATATACAGTTTTGGGGTGTTTTTAGCACTTTTTACCGCAATATAGCGTAAGGACATTGAAACCACATATTTTCATATAGGCAATCATCCCCACATAATTCTTATCGCTGAGTGTCAAGATGAAGTCGGAGCTAAATGCGATTTTAAAGCCTTTCAAATGGCTCGACATGGAATTGAAATCCGGCCTATCAGGTGAAAAGCCGCGTACCACCAATGCGAGTAATTGCAATGTCACTTCATCCCAGAAAAAACACAAATTGATAATTTCAATATTGTAATGGAGTTTGTGAACCATACGAAGAAGGTCCGTCGTGTCGATCTACACTTGAAAAACCGCGTGTTTATCTTTAAAACAAGTATCAGGTGGTATAGTGCAGTGTTTCCGAAAGCATTGATGGCAACCATAATGCGAGTTGCAAAGGTCTTAACAAGAATAAAGGTCTGTGTTACGAAAATAGGCAACGCAATCGCTTTCAAAAAGTCGATCTCAAAAAAGACCTATTAACTGAAAATATATCAATTAACTTTGCATAGCTTGCAGTCATTGCTGCCAAGTGTGTTTTCAAACAATTTTGTGTCACCGAAAAAAAGGCAGTAAAACATTGGTTTTGTATATGTTTTGTAAGCGCGATAGTCGAAAGCCCTGGCATCATTTTCCCAACCGAACCATCCCTTCATCGGGTCAATGACCTGCAGTTGGAAAAAAAAGTTTTCTTTTCACTTTTCACAAGACCTTGCTGTTCTTGGCATTATTCATGAAGATTAGGCTAAGGGCCATATTAAGATTTTTTTTGAGAGAGAGGAGGTCAAGCAATGTAAGAGAATATGTTTCAAAGAAGTTATATAAAATGGGCAATTTTGTTTTTAAAGCGTTCTTGTTCATTTTTGGAAAAATTTCCCGTGCTCTTCTTTCAACGGTTTTCCTTTGCCTCTTGCCCATCTCTTTATTTATAATCTTGATTCGGCCTTGCTTTTACACTAATTCGGTGGTTCCCAAATTTTTTTTCAATGCGATGCATTCAAAAATAGTTGCTAGACTTACGATGCACCAGACAGCATCCTTAGGTTTTGGTTTGTTGTTTTGCATGATATAAGAGGCCCAAAATCTAAATGACTGTCGTTGTACTCGAGATATTTTGTTTTCGATCTGTCACCTTAAATCGTAAAATGAGGCTCGACAAAGGTTGTAGCTCATTTTTTTTGTTTTCGTCCATTTTACTACTGACTGCCTTAGACTTTATTAATCTGGCGAAGTTGAAATTGAGGACATTGATTCCTGAGTAACGAGTCAACAATTACAGCAAATGTATTAACCGCACTTTTGTAAAAATGCGATTTATTATGCGTGTTGAAGGAAAACAAAACAGGAAAATCCCATCACAACTCTTTTAAGGAAATAAAATCGGGAACTGCTGGTACAAAATCAATTATCTTGCGACGTCCTTGGAAAATTACAACGACGCACAGTTTGAGAAACACTGTTCTAATTGGATATAGCAAAACAAATTGTTCAAAGTCGCAGGTGCTCTGATGGCACTCTATACGACGAAACAGTAGTTCTTATGTAAAAATAATTATCACACCCGTTTTCGCACCACCCTTGTTCCGATTGACGCAAAATTTTCTTTGCCCCCTTTATGAGTTGAACCGCGATTTTTTACTGTGTGTTGTTGTGAATAATATTATTGAATATTACGTCACCATAGTTTTGCACCTGGTGGACACCTGCATAACTTCAAGCGAAATCGAGCGAATTCGTGACTTATTGATATCAGTCTCTGTTTGAGCTAAGCAATTCGGCCAAACAGAAAGAGGAATGACGAATTTTGAGCAGGGTCCTCATGCCGGTCCCTTCCACAAACGGCATACTTGCAGCTTGACCCTGTTTTTGCAGTGCCAGTAGGACTCCGTACCAAAACCTTTAAAAAATATTTCCTGCAGGCTCTTCCACTGCACAAGACATGACATATAGTGGAGAAAAGCTGGTTTTTGCAGCAGTTCTTACAATGCTATATATCTTTTCCTGCCGGTACTTAATTGCGTTATTATGTCATAGATCACCAATAAACACGTCAAAAAATAACTATGCAAAAAATTTCACTGATCTGATTGGAATTTCAAAGTGAAAAGTTTTTATCGGTAGATAGAAGCATTTCAGTAATAGGATCCTTGTTCCTAATTAAGAGCTACAGTATTTCACCTCAGGAATATTTCTTTGAAAGAACGCATAAAAATGACCCTTTTCACGCGTCATTTGCTGTTTGATTGAAGGTTCTGCTTGACTGTCTTTACCAAGAATCCCTAAGATAACTTTGCTTAAATTAAAATCTTTTTAAATATTTTGGTAAGTGCTGGCTCTTACAACACAGATTTTCTGTTGAATCTCTTTCATGTATTCGCGTAAAATCTTTATCATAAAACAGTGAACTATTAAGAGGTTACGTTGGCCTGTTTCAAAGTTGCTAGAAAGCCTGCTGCAGATACAATCCGAGTTCACCATAATTGCTCAGTGCTTTTGACATTTTGAACAAATAATCGTTACAAATTTGTGGATTTTTAACTCCATCAAGTTTTTTTGGCATCAGCGCTTGTTTTAATCATAACTGAGTAAATTTAGACAGTAACACTGTTTCGACCTATCAGGTCTCTTCAGTACAGTTGGTAACCGACAAGAAGCTAGAGGCTTTTAATAAAGCATAGTTTAGACCAGGGGTGTCAAACTCGTGGGCTTCTGGGGGCCAATTTGCATATATGAGCAATCGTGCCGAGGGCTGCATGTGGTTTTGGATTCGGGAATCACCATCTCTCTGGGCAACGACCTGAGATTTCCATTAATTACGAAAAGTTGGGGTAACTTCTTGAAAAAAATTGGGATGATCTCTAAAAAAAAAAAAAAAAAAGGTCAACACTGTCTGCGAAGTGAAATTTGGGATACCTAGGTTTGAAAATAACAGAAACCGTGCTTCGTAGAAGGTGATGACCTTTTTTTTTTTTTTTTAGAGTTCACCCGAATTTTTTTTATATTTGGAAATATTTACCTGTGCCTTGACATCCGAACCTGAGGCCGCATCGCAGCGTCCCGCTTTCAACAACACAGAAGTTGAATAGGCCAAAAAATTTCCAAAGAATAGGCCAATACTGCCGAAGTTCATTAGTAATTTCAGAATCGTCTCGGGGGCCGCACTGAGAAGCTCTAAGGGCCGCGAGTTTGACACCCCTGGTTTAGACCGCCACACTTGCGGGATCTATACTAGATCCACTTGGTGGAAGGTCTGTCAGTACTCTGCGAAGCCGTATCACTCGTGAATGAGTGGCGGTTGTCGCAGGTGCACTAAGTCTAGCAACTGACAGACCTTCCACCAAGTGGATCTAGTATAGATCCCGCAAGTGTGGCAGTCTAAGCTATGCTTTATTAAAAGCCTCTAGCTTCTTGTCGGTCACCAACCGCACTGAAGAAACCTGATAGGTCGAAACAGTGTCACTGCCTGCAGTTTTGCTAAGTGCATCGCTAGCCTCTTGCATTACTATACATGTGATTAAATTTAGTTGCACACTTCATTCTTAACATTACTTCTTTTGCTGAGCGCCAAGTAGAACACCTGTGAAATCCAGGTTTTGGGCTATGACTCGTCAAGGAAATTAGCCTCTTGTTTACTGACTGCAAAGTGACGTTATTAACCCCTAACCAAGAAGTAAGATGCAGCAGTTGACTGTAACTAACGCGACTACTTGTACAAAGAAGGTAGAGGGCTATCTTGTCGCAGCGTGGTCGAGTGCGTTGAAGCAGCGTTTCTATGGCAACCATGTTCGAACAATCAGGCCTTCAAATCTCTAAATGGCTGAATAGTTGAGCTTTTTCGGAAGACACACTTTACGATGATTTTTCTTTGTTCTGCAGATTTTTACTCTTTTTCAGTATATCTATCCGATGCCAAGCAAGCAAAATAAACGTAAGAACTTGCAGCTCCGAAATAGACATAGAGGACTTTACTTCTGTGATTAGTGCTATCATTCTCAACCTTAGATCCTTGAGGTATTTTCAAGGAGTCGGCAACAATCTTCAGTTTTTGAGTTAAAGACTGACTTTTAAAGCTCCCAATCAAGTTACTCTCAAAAACGCAAAATGGTGGTCGATGTGAGGACACCGCCGGTATCTGTTTGATACAAAAAGATTTTCAGTTTTAAAACCACACTTTACAAAACTTGAGAACCACTATTTTAGTGCTTCAGTTCCTGGCCTGCTTACATCGAAGATAAAAATGCAGAATAAAACGTGCTACAAGTTTCATAAAATCAGAATCTTGGTAAAAAAGTAACCTAATGAGCAGAGGGAGAATTGCAAAGCGATACATGAAGAGGGAGAATGCAACGAAACGCTGAGCGTTGTAACATCCAAATTACACATTTTCAGGTTGCAGTTCAAAGAAAACTTGATTGTACGCTGCTTCTTGGAAAGAAAGAACATTTCACTATGTCTGTTTTTTGTTCTCTTTTATCTGCAGAAATTCATAATTTTTTAAACTCGGGGAGGGGAAGGGGAGGTATAGCTTTTACTAATAAGATGAGTGCTCTGGAAAGATATGTTGATTAAATGGTCCACCGGTTTTCCATTGCCAAACCGTTCTAGAAAGGCGTCTCACAGGCTTCTACATCCTTAAAACTACTTCGCGGTGGTATTCCCCCACTAGAGTGGCAGGATAACATTCGCTGTTTTGTAAACATAGTCTCAACCAAACTTCCTTTTTTTAACAAAAAAGCGGAGAAAATAATATGAATTATCCTGGTAATATGACACAACAAACACCTTTATGCGGTCGCGTTTCTAGAGTTTGAAATGTGGAAAAATGAGATCGATTTAGTAAAAAAAAAAAGCAAAAGCCTACTGCTCTTTCCTTTGATAGAAAGCAAAAGCTCTAAAATTTTGATTTTATGTATGCTATGCAATCAACCTGCGAGTACATGTTGTGCTGTTAAAAAGCTTTTCGACATACAAACTAAGCTATACAGTGTGCACTGTTCAGTAAAGCTTAAAATTTGACCAGCAGTCTTCGTCGGTGTCGCTTGGCTGGGCTACCAGTCAGTTATTTTGAGTTAGAAATATCGATTCAACTGTCTGCCCTGGCTTTTAGCATTTCTGAGAGCAGTAACAAAATATTGGTTTAAGCAGGGGCATAACCCCTATTCCCCAATCCCAATCGTCTACTTTGAATTAACCCTAGTCTTCTCACTAGCTCTCTATCATTTTACAAATTCAAAGTTAGGAGTTGTTGCCGTAATGGTTTTTGGTTCACGATTACAGGTATAAGCTTTCTGGCAGTAGGCTTACTTCACGACTTGGGGCAATTTCCGTCGTAATGACATTTGCGACTCCAAGTTCCTTTGCCGTACCTGAGCCCCTTGGCCCCGGAATACAGCAAAAGGGGCTACACTCCCCTCAAATGTAATAAATCTTATCACCTGGTCGGTCAAATAAACCATTTTCAAAAAGAATATTACTATTTCGGTACGATTCAATGTGTATTTGGTGACTATGATTTCACACGATAACGTCGACCAGGGGTGTGCAACCTTTTTTGCAGGTGAGCCACATTTAAAGTAGTCGAAAGTTTTGCGAGCCGGTCAGTTTGCAACCCAAACTACGAATAATTGAGATTCGAAGCACGAAGTTGGTTGCATTTTCTGCCCCAACAAACACGCGAAGTCATTTTCTTTTTTATTTTATTTGGAAATCAACCCTTTCAAAGCAAGGTTGTAGATGCTATTCATCCAAATTCAAGGCAAAGAATTTTTGAAGATAGAATTGCTTGATTTAACATCCACTTCGTGCCACCAAATCCTTCCGCGAACCATAGAATTTTACGCGGCTGGCAGCAGATTGCTCACCCCAGGTATAGACCAACTAACTTATTTTTTCTAAAGATTTCCCCCAAATTTTCGATGTCATAAACTATGCCACTAACACCAACCATAATATCAACAACCAAAGGCAGAGCTTACTAACAACAAGCAAATAATTTTACAAACTTTCATGCGTTCCTTTTTCTGAGTGCATGGGGCGAAAATTTAAAGTTGAGAAAAGACCCTGAAGTCATTGATGCAGAAATTAAGCTATGAAGCAATAGTTCCAGGCTCAGCCTAACACCTACAAGTTTTTCGCAATTGTAGGTCTTGTTATAAAATGTAAAGCATCTGGCTGCGTGTGTGTTCCTTGCCCCCCCCGCATAAACGCGGCCATGTGGGAGCGAAGTGACCTGGAGTCCATCCCCTAGCATCTGTAGTTAATTTCTTATAACAAATTAGGTTACGGCTTAAGTAGACATTCTATCGACCTGGGTTTTTGAATTAAAAAAAAGGATAATTTTTTCTAAATTCTGCAAGATATCAAATTGAAACTCGACCTTTTTTCCACTTTGCTACAGGTGATCAAACTGACTTTACGGTTGAGAGCACTCATGCGCACGACATGACTGTGGTAACGTGCAGTCGAAGCTAAGCTATTCAAACGTGCAAACCTTGTACAATCCAGTTAATATACAGTAGTATTCGTGCTTGCCATTGTACCATTGAAAAAACAAATGCAAACAAAAACATCTTGATATTTGGGTAAACATTGCATCTTAAAAGATCTTGTTGAAACACGCTTAGCAAACTGCGATGGTATACCAAGTTCCAACGTCGCAGGTCAGTGAGAATTGCTATACCATCGAAGTTTACTTTACTCTCTTCAACACAATTCTTCAAGACACTACCAGTGTTTTCGCAAACATTAAGGTCAAGAGCGCTAGCTAGAAATTTACTTGAAGAGAAGAAATCGATATCTTTGTTTCGAACCAACTCCTGTGTTCGAAAAGCATTCAATTGGTTGATCTTAAAATAATGAAAAGTATATTCAAAATTTACTTGACAAAAACTTAAGATAACGTACTTGAAAATAGATATAGCATTGAAATTGATCATTTTCCATTCAAGCTGCGAAGGGGGCTCAAGTTTCGAAGCATCTGCGATCTGTTAAAATCATATCCCTCAAGAATGCAGGCTGCAGTACAGGCAGGTGGAGGCCCGCACAAACTATTGACTACTCAATAGGAAACTCAAATAATCACCTGTTTTAAATCAGTTTTACTTTTGTCCTTTCCTAGTTTATTTTATGCCATAGAGGGGGGATCTAATTTTGAAACACCCTGTGCTTTAAGAGATCGTATCAATAATAGGCCTATAATATTTAGTTTGCTTGTAAAATGACAGTGAGTAGTAGGCGCATCGGCTGTTTTCACCAAAGAAGCACCATGCAGCATTATGACGTCATCTTAGTTCCCAAAAGAATCAAATTTTGTGAAGTTATTAAGTTGAACAGTAGTTTTCTTTTAAGCAAAAAGCCCGTTTCACCGTCAAGAAATGCGAATTTAAAAGACTTGTTTTCAATTGTGATGTCGTGGTGACGTAACGAATCCTTTGCGATGCTGATTCCGAATGTTGCTCAATCGCGCCAAGATTCATGTTTGTACGTACGGTGATCTCGGAGGATTTCAAACACACACAACACAAACTCACACACACACACACACACACACACACACACACACACACACACTCCAAATGGAACTTTAAGGTAGAAATATGCTTTTTGGCTGATCTAGAGGTATGGCCGATATTTTGTATTAACAACCAAAATTTTTTTTTTGCAAGACGTTAGATATAGGATACGTTTTTATGACGCACTCAATTTGCTTATAACCTACATCCTCCGCTAAAAATTTCTGGATTTTTCAGTGGCTATATTCTCATTTTTTTGTGGAAAGCAAAATTTTTGCTGCTAAATAAGATTTCAAATGGATTTATTTATCGTTTTTTGCCTTTTGAAATAAAATTTAATAATTTTTGTTCACGCCCGCTTTGCGTAAGAACAACAAGTTGACTCGAGCTGTCGCTGAGTTGAATCAAATAGGTTTAAATCTATTAAACAGACTGGTAATGCAAAAAAATTATTTGGTAGGTTTTCAAAGTAAGTCAATCATTATACATCGAAATGATACACATGCAATTATATTACTACAAACAATGTCATTCGTTGCGGAATCGAAAAAGTTTGTCCCAGCATTTCAAAAAGTGGTAGCTTTCAGCTTTCATAGATCATTATTTTAAGTTCATTCAAAATTGTTTAAGAGCTTTGTCGGAGACGAGTCACTTGAACATCATTCCGAAGAAAACAATGTCATTTGCAACGTACCGCGAAAAAACAATCTTACTCAGTGACATCACCAATGGATAGACAACTTTTTTGGCCTCACGCTTTGTATAGCCTAGCATCAAAAATCGATATCATGCAAGAACCGAATCTGATTTTAACAGCAAAAATGGTATTTATGAACAAAATTTAAAATTGTTTTCAAGATAGTGGTGAAGCCAGAAGATAGATTGGGAAAGGGGTTAGTTAGTGATTTTTTCACAGGTAATCTTCAAAAGAAAAAGATGTTTGCTTTTTCCAAATCTCTATCAAAAATTTGGAGGTTCACGGCTCATTTTGTTCTTTACTGAGTACTCCTCGGTTCAAGAGACTGAAGAGAAGGCAGTTTAGGAAATGGAAACAATACCTTTTAAAATCAAGATTTGCAATTTCAGAATAAAGCAAATTTCTAAAAAAGTAAACTTTTTCGCTTTGAACATTTGAACTTTTTATTTTGTGATATCATGAGCGGTACCTAGCGGCAACAATGTAAAGGTTTCAGTAACACTTGCAATTCCCGCTTACCGTGACAGTCGATTACTGGCATCTACCCTTTTAACCAACAGTTAATGTGGCAATTGTTTAATGTATTTCCTCTAGTTTGTCTTATCTGTGAATTTGTTGATTCACGAATAACTATTGCAATATTGATAATTTTCTGCATACTTTGATAAGGCAGAAAAATAAATCTCTTTCATCTTTGAGTGATATCAGTGAGCTATTTCAATTCGTTTACGTATTCAATCTAAACTGAAGTTAAATAATTCATTTCTTTGACTATTAACAATTGGGTAACGTTATACAGGGGCTAAATAATTTATTTTTTTCTATTAACCGATTAACAACGTTGTCCAGTGGGTTATAGCGTTATTTTTGAAGACAAAGGCTGAATTGTTGCGCAAATTTTCACCATTACTGTATTTTCATGTTACTGGCCACGGCACCTTTGAATGATTTGCTCTAGTTATCGGATTTAATTCATCTTAAGTACCAAGAATAATCGTAATTGATATTTAAGAATTTGAACGCAATGTTGAAACTTTGAAACACCGAAGCCCGCAGGAACATTGTCTACTGCTCAATACCACTGCCGCTATCCTGAGAGTACCGAGAATAAAATGCAAGAAATAAGCTAAAAGAAGTTATGGCATTATATGCTGTTCAAGCGGTCGCGTTTAATTTGACTTTGTTTAGATCTATATCTTTAGGCTTGTCTTTTGACTTTGTCTTTGCTCCTATCAGCGGGCGTGGTGTTACATGGATAATTAGATGGTAGCAATGAGACAATTTATGAGACACACTAAGGATTGTGGGTCCTAGAGAACAGCTTTCTGTTTTGAAATGATTACAGGTTGTACAATTTGCTGCATTTCATTGATTTTTTTCCTATTAACGCGCTTTTTGTGTTCCTAAAATATTGATTTTTTTTAATCAGTTCTTCATAAATTATGCAAATTGAACAACAAGCCAGCATATTGTGACGCAATAGAAGAGGCAAACATAGCGACGTCAGCAGGCTCACTATTTAAAACCAGAGTCGCGGAGATAAGATTTTTATTGGCATTTAAATTGCTGGTAAAATGGTTGTCTGCTGACATTACCAGTACCGGTCGTAAGACCCGTGGCGTTACAGCAGCCCAACATCTCATCAACACATTATGCAAAGGAATATTGAAACAACAAGGGCCGTTAGAACAGTATTTGGTGCTGAAATTTAGATTTAGCTGATATTGAAAATCGACTCATTTTGCGAATAGCTTCAGCAATGAGATAAACATGCAAGGTGGAGGAGTAGTGCTATTTGTTGTATAATCAGTTATCCACTTTACTGAGTAAAGCTACTAGAAAACATGGAAGTTTAATTAACAAATGGTGTCGGAAAGAAAAATAGTTATGCAGATTTTAACGGTTACAACCGCGCTTTTGGGAACGGGATCAATAGCAGCTCTCTTTCTCCGCCGAACGCTTGAAGCTTGGGTGTTTCGAATTTTCTGAGATCATTTTGCTTAAAATTGCTGTTGTCAGCAGATTTAAAAGATTTGAAAAAGCAATTCCTTTGTAACACAGAGTTGATACTCGACAATATTGTTGATTTTCAGTTTTAATTGCTTGATTTTTTATTTTTCACCTATACTTAATTAACAAGTACTGGTAGCCTACAGTTGGGGTGTGAGTGAATGGCGCAAAAATGGGGGGTCATTTCCCTTATCGCCAACCTTCTTTTATTTGGCGGGACTTGGATACCAAAGACTTTCGACAAGAATCAATCTCAAGTCAACATGGGAGTTACTATGGCAACGCGCCCTGCTTCCATCTACACCAATGACTTTATTGTGACGATGCTTCCTGAATCAGAAGGCTCAGGTTCGAATCACAAACACGCTGAATGGCTGGCAAAACGACATGGATTTGAAAATAGAGGAAACGTGAGTGCGCGTGTGACTCCGTGTGTGTGTTGGTGTGCGCGTGTGAGTACATGTTTGAATGTGGTTTATATTATACTTAAATGTAGGGTTGCCAACCGTCCTTTATTTCAAAGGACAGTCCTTTATTTGAACCCCCCGTCCTTGTCCTTCATTAAACTTAGAATTGTCCTTTATTTCTAGAGCTGAAAAAAATTTACTGCAAGAGCGGAGAAAATTTGCAAAAGTACAGTCCAATCGCGGTTGTGTAGCACAACCCATGGAAAACCGGGTGTTGACCTTTTTTTTTTTGGAGGCCACCATGTCCGCGAGCAGTATTTTTACATGGTGGCCTCAAAAAAAAAACAAAAGAAAAAGGTCAACACCTGATTACCCACCCGGATAAGAACAGAGGGTCTCCAATTGAGGATTGTCCTTTAAAATACAGGACGGTTGGCAACTCTAGTCACAGTGTCCTTTATTGAAATTTGTCAAAGTTGGCAACCCTACTTAAATGACTGAGAAATTTCCTTGCCGGTGTCATACATTCGCAAAGGTAATCTAGTAATAGCCAAATTGACAAAACCTCAAAGTGGCCTGAAGTTCACTCTAAAAATTAATATTCGGCCATGTATTTGTTTTCGAGAATTTACTCCTTTCTGATAAACTTTTTTAAAACGTTCTTTTCCATCATCTCCCTATAAAAATCACCACTGTAATCTTGCTGCTGTACTTTTTTAGAGCCCATTCGCCTAAAAACAGTTTAAGCGTTATTGCCAACACTTTAAATAGCCTACAAAGTAAGATGTAACAGTTGCTGTTAACTTGTCCATCATACTAATGGTTTTTAGTCAAAAATCAGATTAATAATGCACAACAGATAGATTAGCTTTTTTGAGATTAAACACAAATGGTTCGAATACCGTAATTCGGCCCATTTTAATTTTACAAACTGTGCCGTCACATTACCAAGAATATTGGTGGATTTGAAGTAAAACATCTTAAAATTTATTTTGTTTGCTTTCTTACCGTTTACAGGCGTTCATTGTAAGAAGCGGGATTTGTTTGCTTTAAAGATCTGCCCTTTGTGTAAACGAGGCAGTGAAATAGAGAGACAGTTAACGAAAGTGACACATAAGTTAGTTGCCTAATGGTCGCAGCTTTTTATGATCACAATGTTCTTCATGCCTAATATGTTAAAACCATTCGATACTATTATATAGCGGCAGCAATTTAGACATAAATAATTAATGCAAGGCAAGACTTGACCTACTCGGCGTAATCGAAAATATGTTGTAATAACTACTCGCGAGGCAGATATTAATCATCAACCTTCGACCACTAGAAAACCTGAAATGGCCCAACTTGATGCCGCCAACTTGATGCCGCCAACTCGATGCCGACACCACTAGTACACAACAATTTGAAGGTTCAACTATATATTTTGGCATCGAGTTGGCCTGGCATCGAGTTGGCGGCAACGAAGCGTACCCGACCCTAGAAAACCAGTTTGAGAATAGATTTACCTCGAAGTGCTGCTGACACGGTTTCCTTCTACTTCAAAGAACGCAACTAAGCGTAGAAATTTTCCGTAAACTTTCATTTATGCGTATGCCTAATTTCTCTGTTTGCAAGCCATTTGTGAGACTGGCCGCCACCACGGTTAGACTGCTTGGCCTCATCACCTTGTCTGCCACAAAACAATGGAGGTATTCCGTTATGTGCCTTACTCAAGGATACAGCATGCGAGCTGGCCAGTTGTTCTTCACACGTTGTCGTGCCGAACGGCAAGCAAAAGATCTGTGAATTCCGTTTTTAAAGTCTTCAGTATGGCTCGTCAAAGGAACCGAAGCCAGGTCTACCTACTGCAATTCGGACGTTTCACCTCTTTACCATCGCGCCCGTTGACTACCCCAGGAAAGGGCTCAATACCGGAAGTATGTGAAGCATCGAACTTGCCGCTCTTGCATCACGAGACCACGCTTACACTTACTCCAGTCATACAGCTATGATGTTAAGCTTGACATGATCGTTGCCGGCTTTGGTTGCGAATCATTGCAGCACAATCAAATACCAAAACTCAAGTTGTAACTCAACAAGAACTCATCTATTTGGCCATTGGATTAAATGGACAAGTTTGACCTGAAAAGATGTTGACTTGCGTAGTGTAGCGTTGGAGCTTCCACATCGCTCGATAGACCTTGGTTCAACTTCCCTTACGAGTCCTACCAAAGACTTTAAAAGCGATATTCACTGGTCTTCTCCTTGGCGACCAACAATTGGAATAATGTGGAAAATGAAATCTGATACCGAATTTCTTCAATCACGATTGATATAGCTGTAAAAAACCTCCCTAGCACTAAACAACTATTGCAGTTCCAAAATACCAAATGACTTCATTTTGTCATTAGTACAATGCTTCCTGAGCAGTTTCTGTCTTTTTGTGAAAGAAGTTTTAAAATACTTCTGTATTGTTGCAAAGCTTATGATAAAAAGGCAAGGTGCTAGCAGTACTGGCAACTCTAAAGCAGATCTAGTGCTAAATTAGTGGACGGGAGATGAGGGGTTACACCGGGTGAAGGGGCACTACACAGGTGGTCAAAGTGGGGCGCTTGATATTTGGTGAAAATTCATTAAAAAGTGTTTGCAATTTGGGAAGTATTTGACCCACGCACCTGCAATTAGATCGATATTTGTTGGAGATGCAGCCTGACTCCGAGTGTTTTTGATCCTGAAAGAGGTTTTAAAGTGTGAAATTATTTTGGTGACTTCAGATGAAAAATTTTTAGACAGAAATTGGTGTAATTTTGCTGAAATTACACTTAATCTGCGGAAGAATCAAATCTGACCTCCATTTAGAATTACCAGTTGTCACAAATGGTTGATCTCAGCACCTGGATTTTTCTTTAAGCAAGCCGGGGCCGATTTGTCGTCATGACAACCACAGTGCTCTGAAATTTTATTGCTGAATACTTTGTTGCTATGGAAACTAATTGGTCCGCGTAAATAAAAGGCTTATGATCGAAGAATAATTAAGTTCTGAAGTAATTACTTTGTCCAGGCAAAAGCTTTTATAATCGGATATTTTTAGAAACTAATAACGAAAAGATGTTTACGTTAATATTAATGAGGCAAATGACGAGATTTAGCATCATCAGTTGATTGTTGCGTCATCGATGTCACGTGCATTCTCTCACATTAAAAGATTATTATCGATTGTCGTACAACCTTATAAATTTTCCAACTCATTATGATGATATTTAATGATTAGAAATTTTTTTGGATGGGTAATCAAATAAGTACAATTCATAGTGTTGACACCATAATCGTGGTAGAGGAACCATTAGGTTATGGTCCCTCCAAATTTTTTATATCGAATTGAGGATTGAAAGCGGCTTGTTTCAATTATCACGCTATAAAATATCGATCTCAAAAAAAGATCATCCAACAACTTTGAGGCAAAAATTGACAAAATTGGACGGAAGAAAATATGGACCGCGAAAAATAAACCATAAAGGCTATTCAACAAATTTTGTATTTTTGCCCCCAAAAGTGTGATTCTGGTTAGGTCACTGGTTGGTGCAGCTGTTGTGCTGCATAGATTGCCAAGTTCACTTCATAGATTCAAGGTCGAGCTTATCAACTGCGTTTGCTGCTGCTTCCAAAATAAAACATTTGAGTCAACTCGCCATTCTCTCACTCTGCCATTTTGATCAAGTATCATTGCACCAGTACATTCTTGCACCTACTCATTGTTTTGTCACAATTGCTGCCTGCCATTCTTTACACGTTGCAGAATGCTGTAAGATCAAGGCACTGCAGCTCTGTCAACAGTTTGTCATGTACCTACAAACATTTTATATTTTACCAACAAATTTTTTAGTTCAGTTATACTGGCATGCCGTTCCTCTTTTTCGGAGTCCTCGTTTGATCCCAAACTAAATTTAAGAATATTTACCATCACTGTAAAAGCAAACTAAATATTTTCAGGTTGTCGGTGATGAAAGTCTTTATCACTTCAGACACCGGAGACTTAAATCCGTGTCCTCTTCACCTAGCATAGTCCACATGCTCAAACTTCGCCTCTCGCCAAAGGTGTGTTGAAAATTTGCAAATAAAATATGTTTCAACGTTTTGTTGTATTGTTGTTGCAGGAGAGTAGCTCGCAGCTGATTTTTCTCGTGACGAAAATAACGTAATCAATTTTGTTCAGGTGAAGAGGGTACAACAACTGAAGGGGTATGGAAGGTTGAAACGAGGATACAAACAAAATAAGACCGACGTTTACAAAGGCTTGGACCCCTTGTATCCCTTCCAGTGGTACATTGTAAGTTTCTTACTAGGATTTACAATAACTTTAAGAGGACGTTGTATTGATTTAAAAAATTACAACAAAAAATAGGTTGTTAGGTGCTGGAAAAGAATTGACAAGATTCCGAAATTTAACCCACTGTTTTTTTGTTTTTGCATTACAGCCTCTAGTTGTGGTAGGCTTATTAAATAATTCGGTTTTCCTGTGATGAAATATTAAAAAACTGTTGGTCATGCAACATGTAGGAGTTTTTATCCAATTTTATTGATTTATATTGCATGGACTTGTTCATATTATGGTTTTTGTACAGCATTTTATTGATTTTCAAACCAGCAATATTGCATTGATGATGCCAATGCCGGTAATTTTGAATGTCAAAGTAGTTCACTTGTTCAATAAAATATTTTGAGAAAAACAGAAAAATCGTTTCCAAAAATGTCATTATTTTGATTGAAACGTAAAAACTATTAAAAATTTGAAAGATTATTTTTCTCCCAAACATTTATTAAGAGGTGGAGACCCATCTTCAGCAACCCATGACGCACTGAGCAGAACGCTTGCAGTTGAAGGTGTGAGAGTTTAACGCTTAGAGCATTACGTACCAACTGGCATGGCTGAGAAAACTGCAATTTACTTTTCCGCTCACGCCGTCGGTTCTCATTGCTGCTTGCGCCGATTGAAACGACGTTGTTGTGCGGTGACTGCTCACTCGAAGACCGTAAGGCTGCTGTGTTGCCTCCCAAACTAGCAATTCATCTTTCATTTGGTACTTTAACTTCTCTTGTAGCATCGACACGAAGCTTAAGCTTTTATCCCGAGCTAAAGAGCTAGAAGAGATAGATTTTTTCTCTCCCTTTAAATGCAGAGGTTTCCAACTGGGGCGTTGTGACGTGCTGGTGCGTCGTTTGGAAAAGATAAGGAAATCCCAAGTTTGCGTCCTTAATGACCTCTTGGAAATCAACCTGCGTTGAGAGTTTTTGTCTTTATCTTTGACTTAATGACCTCGGTTTTTGGCAGGTTGTCCCTATTTTTAATTTGAGTTTTAGAGCTTTTTTGCGATCAACTTATGAAGTGGGGTGTGTGTTTTTATAGTTGGGATAAGCGCGTCGATAATTTATACAAGTTCGGAACCCCTGTTTTGTTGTATGTCCGGACTGAATTATGAAACAATAACTTTGTTGAAGATTTAATCCCAGTTTATTTCAGAACAATAGCGGGCAAGCTGGAGGCACACCGGGGTTGGATCTCAATGTCCAACCCGCTTGGGAACTGGGATACACCGGAAAAGGAGTGACGGTCGCCATCATGGATGATGGGATTGATTATACGCACCCTGATTTACGAGATAATTACGTGAGTGTGCTGTGCGGTTCTTTTTTAATGCAGTTAGTGTCGGCTTTCAAGGGTTTTGAAATTTTATGAAAACCAAAGCATATTGACACAAACTGGTTTTGAATGTTTTAGGCAAGAATTGGCCTAAATGCATCTATTGGAGGAAGTAGGTTGAGGAAAAGAGAGAAATTAAGAAGAAACGGAGATATAGGAAAAGATATGGTTGCAGGAAGAGGAGTCAATAGAAAAACTATTTGCCAAAAAACGAAATTTCTTCAGACTGTAAAGCATTATAATATATATCTTTGGAAAAGTGACATTTTACAGCTTTTCGGAATGGAAATTGGTTGAAATTCTCCCCCTCTACTTCTCCTAAATACAGTGCGGGTTTATTCACAGCAAATTTTATCAGTCGTTATGATTATTGATCTTCGGAAGCCACCAGTTAATATTGGTTGTGCAAATATTCTTATTGTTTTTTATTCTGAATCACAATCTTTTTGACGTCTCACGATTGTTCAATCACGTAACAATTGATTTTATGACGTCACGCACAAGGAGAAACATATGGCCGCAAGCACAGATCTAGATACGATAAAAATGCGACTACACAGCAAACAAAAATTACCTATTCAGAATATGACTTGTTTCCATGGGCATTTAAGAACTACGTCATAGTTTCCTAGCCTACTCTCCAGTGACTGACTAAGTTTCCAAATTATTAGGTCGTGCTGATTACATATTATAATTTACTCATTTTTGAAGATATTGCAGGGTAGCGGCAAAGGCCTTTGCATCTACTCTCAGAAGTAGGGAGAACATTATTACCGGGGGCGGAAAAAATTCTCAATGTTTTTAAGAGTTAAGGTTGATATAAAATAGTCCTGGTGGGGAAAACTTTTAGACAGTGTAGCCATTCAGCCAAATCCCTGTTATACATGTATAATTATGATCATTTTGTTACAGAGCCCAGAATCAAGTTATGATTTCAGCAGTAATGATCCCTATCCTTATCCCAGATATACTCTCAACTGGTTCAACAGGTGAGATGTTGTTTACTTGATAGATTTTTCCCTTATTATTGGTATGGTTTTCATAATATCTCATTAGTTTCACATCTATAAGCAGTTGTTCGCAGACATAGCAATAGACTAAACCGGATCACTTGTGAAAGAATGCATTTACGATTGTTACCCACTCCTCTCTTCTCAGGGGTGAGTGTATTTAATTAAAACACGCTCTATTTTAATTTCCCTCCACAGCCATGGAACTCGATGTGCCGGAGAAGTCTCCGCTGCGGCGGATAACGGAATATGCGGAGTAGGAGTTGCGTACAATTCAAAGATCGCTGGAATCAGGATGCTTGATCAACCTTATATGACTGACGTCATAGAAGCTGCATCAATGTCGTATCGGCCAGATATCAATGATATTTACAGGTACAAATTGTGCTAGAGGAAATCTGAAAGGAGAAAAGAAGCGGATGCATAAGTGTGGTTTATTGGTTTTTCGGTCTATCGGTATAACGCCGTCAAATGACTTACAGCCCCATTATTAGCGGCAATGATTTAATGGCCGAGAGTTTAAACTACAGCGTGATTACGTTGTTGTCCCTTTACAAAATATGTTTTACGCCAAGTAGGAGAAAACACTTTACACCTTACAAAAGGCATGATGACTTTCACTGCTTGTTTAACGATCCTAAATAATTTCACAACAACAGATTTTATAACAATCATTTTTAAAAAAAACTTCAGAAACAAATTGGAGGAAACAACAACTTAGGGCCTCGTGGAAACTTGAAAACCCCGAAGCGGGTATAAACGATTGTCAATTGTTCAGTGCCGCTTCTGCCGTTCGTGCGAGTTTGGAAGATAAAGATGTGTAAATAAAACAAAAACAATTATTCTTATATTAGACAAATCTGCATTGGGATTTGAGTGAAAAAATTTTGCAATAGCTTCCCAAAAGTATGATTTTAAGCTTGTGGCTGCTGAACATTCTAAACGGTAATTCATAGAAGGGTAGAATTCACTCGATACGTGGTGCTGGTAAATCAGATCGAAATTCGCGAAGAAGGTTTTGCAAAGAACTTTTATTAACTTTAAATATTTAATCGCGTGGCTTAAATGTGGTGCAGTGCTTCATGGGGTCCGACAGACGACGGGAAAACAGTAGATGGACCAAGGGAGCTGACGTTGCGCGCAATTGTTGATGGTGTGAATAAGGTAATTATTGAACCAAATTTACTGAGTAAGCGGCACAGGGCTCACCCAACACGTCCTATTGTAGCAATTAGAGATTTCTAGTGTAGACTTTGAGTAACTCTACAGGAATATTTCTCGACATACTACGGATTATAAAATCACGGCACCTGCTACCAAAATGGAATTGACTTCAAGAAAGAAATATTGATATGTCGGGCTGTTGCTTATTCCTTGCTTTATGCCATTTATCCAAAGCTTGTCCGAATCAAAGAAAACAAACATTTAAATTGCAACGTCCCAACTTGACAACAAAAATTTTGTGAGAAAAACTTTGGATAATAGGTTGCAACTTCCGTATGTCTAGTCCCGGTTCAGAAAAAAATTTAAACCAACTGATAAACGTTTAGAAGAATATCAAAACCTCACAAAAAGGCGCAAATTGAAACAAAGGCGCGTAAATTAACGAACGAAAATCGATGAAAGATGGTATCTGACGAGAAACAAGTCTGCTCCTATCAACAGCACACTCAACATGGTGGTGCAGTCCCCGACCCGGTAGGGTTGGGGCAAAATGGCTATTGGCCTCTCCGAGGGTCCCAGTAACCCCGGGCTTTTCCCACACCAAACATTTTTTGCCGTGCTGCCTTCTGAAAAGCCACAAAAGGGCAGCATGCACTCTGTCAAAAAAAGACAGTCTGTCTTTATTTTTTTGCTCTTTTTCTTCTATCTCTCGCCTTCTCATTTTTCTTCTACTTCTGATGAGCGGCAACATTCATCCGAGTCCTGGTTCAATCTTTATCTGTTCTGTGAGCGCCGACAATGTCACCTAAGCGGGCAAGTCAATGCATTGATTCACCTGCTTCAAATGAGTTCATTTAAGGTGCAACTTTTTCTTTGGAGTTTAGTTCCCTCTGCAGTTCTATGCCGCATTTCGGCTTCTCCTGGGGGTCTCCAGTCCATCACCACTGATTCATCTCCGAGAAACTTCAGCACACATACCTCCACTGCTCACTACAACCCACTCAACTACCCTTCTGCAAATGCAGTTCTTATCCTCTCTTACAAGTCTCCTTCCTTCTCTCTGGTCTGCTACCAATCTTTACTTCTGCCTCTTCCCCACCCTCCTCAACTTTCCCACGTTGCTCCGCCTCAGGCTTCTCTTCCACGCCCCCTACTTCCTGTTTCTCTTGTAATTCGCTCAGGATTTTCCAATGGAACTCAGGAGGTTTTTGTGCCAGAAGTGTTAAACTTCTTCACTTTCTTTTGCTCTTTCCTGTCTAATTTATCTGTATCCAGGAATCCAACCTGAACTCTTTTATCTTTCAGAATCCTTAGATACTATGCTTTGCAATCCGATTGCAGTCACCCTAAGTCTGGCTTTCTTTTATTTAACGATTCGCACACTGGCGAGGGACATAATTTATCCTTTGTGGGACATAATCATCATCTTTGTGGGACATAATCTATCCTTTTCTGGACTGTCAACTCCCTCTTCGCTTGACCCCTACTCTGACTATGTGGGGTCAAGATTTCGTCGCACAACTTCCCTCTATTTCTTCAACATTTATGCTCCTATTCGCTCTTTTTTGGCGGATAGTAAAACCAGCTTTTTTCTCTCTCTGTTCCATTTTTCTGGGACTTCAACTGTCATCAACCTTTGTGGGACTCAAGGGTGGTACTTCGGACCAATGCTGGGAGAAAGTATTCAATTGGATCATCTCCTCTGATCTTCGTCTCCTCAATGATTTTGACGCCCTTATTCTTCTTCATTGTTCGTCTGGAAATTGCTTCTTTTCTGATATATCCTTTGCTCTCTCCTCTCTTGATCTCTATTACTCCTGGGAGGTGCTTCATGACTTTGGTTCTGCTTCTTCTTGCTATCCCTATTTTTCCCCTCTTACTCACCAATAAGCTTTCTTCTTCCTTCGACTTCCAAAAAAGTTCGCTGGGATGACTTTGCTTTTTACATCGACTCACTCTGTCCTTCTGTAGAGGAATACTGCTATTTTTCTCCAGCTGCAATCATCACCTTTTTGGCACCAAATCAGTTCAAATCTTCTATTCCTTTTGACCGAATCGACCGCCAACCTCAAGCCTGGTGGTCTTATGAAGTAGAAGAAGCGGTATGGTAAAGACGCAAAGTTTTTGCTGCCGTTCACAGACGTGATAAAGAGTGACAGGCTTACATTTTAGCCTCTCGACATGCTTGGTGCGTCATCACCGAAGCCGGCTCTAAGTCATGGCATTACACAAGTTTTTTTCTTTTCTAAATCAGACTGTTCTAAGCTTAGATCCATTGCCGGTTCTGCTTCTTCTTTCTCCTGCTCCACTAATTTTTCCAACTACTGCTTTCCAAACAGCTCTTTTTCCAGGAAATTGGTATCGTTCTATTGCATCTAACTGAGATCTCACTTTTCTGTTTCACAGTCAAAGGGTTTGCGTAGCAGAGGCAGAAGCTAGCTGTCTGAACTCTGCCGAGCCTCCTGCCTTGAGGAGTCTCATCCTCTCCCCCTTCTCCTCTCATCTCCTGTGAATTTCTTGCGGCTGCCACCAACCTCTTCTCCTCCGATACGGACTCAAGCAAAGTATCCTATCTCATGCTGGAGCACATCCCTTGATCTGGTGTAGATCTTCTTTTCTTCACATATTTTATCTTCTCTAGTCTTTGCATTCCTTTTCCTTCGATCTAGAAGATTTTTTGCATCATTTTCTTCCACAAAATGGAAAAATCTCTTGACTCACCTGCTTTCTTCTAGCTTATCTCTCTCGCTTCTTGCTTTCTATAACTGTTTGAGCGCATCATTTTGTCTTGTTTACTCTTCTTCCTGATGCCCAACTCCATTTTCTCCACGCCAGGCCGTTTTGCGCTCTAGCCGCTTTACGGTTGATTGAATTCTTTTGTCTTTCTCGGTCCATTTTGAATGGGTTTAACAAGCCCAAGCCGGGCTCCCAGATAATTCTTGCCACTATTGGCTTCTTTAAAGCTTTTGACTCGGTCCGATATGCCGTTCTCTTCCTCAAGCTTATTTCTCCTGTCCTTCCTCTACTGTGTTTGATGGACTCGATCTTTTCTTTCTGACGGGCGTGCTACCCAGTGGTTTTTCAAACTCACAAGCGTTGCTCCTTTCGAGTCCGTCGAGGTGTTCAGCAAGGATCTGTTCTTGGTCCTGCTCTCTTTTTATCAACGATCTTGCTGCGTCTATACCTTCTTCCGTCAGGGGGTTTTGTTATGCTGAAGATCTGGCCATCTTGTCTTCCTCCCTCAGGTATCTGCTGCTACGGAGGCCACACAAAAAACTTTGATTCAATTGAAGCAACCGTCTGAGCAATGGTGCCTTCCTGTCCATTCTAGCAAACGTGAAGAATCTTTCTTTTTGCAAGATTCCCACCGAGCTAATCTTTTTCCCCCTCTCTCTTTATTCATCTCCCCCTTTTCGCTTCAATCCTACTCCCAATTTACTAAGGGTTGCTTTTGACAGCGCGTCTTATTTTTCCACATGTATTTTTGCTTTAAACCCTTTGACCCCTTGAGGCCTTGAGACAAAGTTTTTCCTCGTCTTAAGGCCTCACGATGTATTTCTTCCTTTTTTTGAGGCAACCTCCAAGGATTTCCTATCTCTTCTATATAAAGACTTCTTAGGCTCGTTCTCATTTATGCTTTATCCGGATGGCTTTGTTTTCTCAGCCCAACCAATGCCATTATGCTAAAACGTCTTCACCAAGCGTCCAGTCGCTCGCTCACTGACTACTTTTTGACTTTCCCTGTTCCTCTTTTCTCTGAGATATTCCTGCCTCCACTTTGAGTCACGCTGTCTAATTTCGCTCTGTCAGCTTATAAGCGGACCCCTTTGTCTTCCAACCTTTTTCCAACACCAGGTTTGGCAAGACTTAGAGTGAAACCAAGGCCTTACAGATCTTCCTGGAGAGTCTTTTTGTTCACTCACTCGCTCATGCTTTTTCCTTCCCCAGGGAAGTTCTTTTGCTTGCTCTATCTCTCCACCTTTTAAACTCGCCTTTATTCATCCGGGAGCTCACTTCGCAACCCCTCCCTCTCGCGCTTCTTTCCGCACCTTCTTCCTCTTTCTTGCACCTTTTTCCTCTCTCTTGCACCTTCTTCCTCTCTCTTGCACCTTCTTCCTCTCTCTTACACCTTCCTCTCTTTCACCGACATCTCTCTTTCTTGCCAACGTGTGCCTCTTGACCACCTTGACTCTCTCCCATCTCACGATCTCGTAATTTGAACCGATGGCTTTATTCCATTTTTTTTGGCAAAGGAGGGTCCGGTGTTCTTGCCAACTGCGTACTTTGTGGTGCTGAAGCCACCATTTCCTATTCGACAAGCCCAGTGGGGAGGAATTTCTGCTGAAGCCTGGGTCATTATGCAAACTCTTCTCTGGTCTCGATAGCACCAACAAGTCTGCCACTTCTCTTCCCTTCTCCTCTCAGGCTCTCTCTCTTACTACACTTTCCCCATCGCCGTCCTTTCATCTATCTTACACTCTTTGCACAGTTTCTGGTCACTCATTTTTTCCAGGTAATCATGCGGCAAATGAGTTGGCCAGACGAGGTGCGTTGTTTCAGCCATCGATAGTTCCATGTAGTTTCTCTCCTGTTACCTCTCGTGTCCACTCTTTTCTTTTGAACTGGAAATGTACTGTCTCATTCAAATTTTTCAACAATTGGCCCCTTAATATCCACTAAGAGGCTTGTGCTTCCTCGTCAAGGTGATTTTCTTCTCACGCCTTGGCTGTAATGAACTCTGATTTTTCTAGAATTGGCAGTATTGAGAATTCTTTTTGCAGCTCCTGAGGTCATCCAACCCAGGACACTTCTCATTCCATTCAGCACTGTCCTGCAACAGATTGTATGCCGCTTGCTCTTTGGCGACTTCATTTCTCTTTACGACCTCTGGTCAAGGCCTGGAAAAGTTGCCAGATTTGTGGAGCTCCCTGGTCTCCAGTCATGCTCCTGACTTTTGACATCGATCGGGCAACAACAATAGAAGCAAGTACTGCGGCCGTTTAAAACCCGGGTTCTAAACCGCTACAGTGTGATTGTAGACTTTATGACATAAACCCATTAAATTTAGCAACACGATCAAAGAAACTGGATGCTCTCTAGACATTGCTGCTGAGGCAATCTGCTGTTGATAAAAAGAAGCGTATAGTTTTATGTCTTATTTACGGTTGGCCTACACCCCAAAACTAAACGGTTTAATTTTCAAAACCTCATAATAGTGCTGGTTCAGGTTTACCACTACCTGCATGATAAAAGTTTCCAGGTGGGAGTTTCAAATACACACACACACACACACACACACACACACACACACACACACACACACACACACACACACACACACACGTCAATCAGTCAAGCCAAGTGCTTTGTTGGATGCTTGGTGGTCACACGAGATTTCGTGACTACCAAGGGCGACTCCAAAATTTCTTAGAAAATTTATTAAAAAATAGCATTCGTCGACCTATAATTAATGGTAAATCTTTTGGTAAACTAGTTTTCTTGAGGGTATCTCGAGGTATCGCCTTTCCTTTGTGGTATTTATGGCGGCTACCAAGGGTATAACCCAGGGTACTACGAGAACAAAAGCCCTCCTTTATCCGATTGACAATTTTTCGAAAAATAGGGTGAAGATTTTTTAAATGACACCCAATAATTTTGCCATATTAGGCAGTTAAACCCAGAGCTTTGTTAGCTCACCCTCTTCGTCCTAACAAAAATTCTGGTTGAGGGCCTGGTAGTTACTAATTTGATAGTGTTACCGTGCATATTGGCAAGAATATCATTTTCATTAACTTTTGAAGTTGAGATTTTGTGTCAGCGTTAATGCTGTTTGATTTAGGGCCGTGGGGGCCTGGGTTCGATTTTTGTTTGGGCATCTGGTGATGGAGGCCCAAATGATGACTGCAACTGTGATGGCTATGCCGCTTCAATGTGGACGATTTCAGTCAACTCAGCCATCAACGATGGGGAGACCGCCCTCTATGACGAAAGCTGCTCATCCACCCTTGCCTCGACGTTCAGCAATGGGCGTGGGCACCGGCCGGGCTCAGGAGTGGTGAGTGAACTGAAAAGTTCTGAAACGTCGTCATCACGTGTTTGCAATTAAACCTATATTACGTTGCTAGGCAACCACGGATTTGTACGGCCAATGCACCTTACGCCATTCGGGCACGTCAGCGGCGGCGCCCGAAGCAGCGGGAGTATTCGCGCTGGCCCTGGAAGCGAACCGGAACTTGACGTGGCGGGATGTTCAGGTGAATGACATCACAATTAGCCAAAATACAGCATTATGTAATTTTATTGTACTTAGTGAGGACAAATGGTTTTTAGATTTTCTTTTGAATTGTTAGCATTATGAGAGCACTTGCGGAAGAAGTGGTTACAACCGCGAAAGCTCGTGTTTAATTCATTAATATAGTTAGCCTTGAAAGTACCACTGTGATTAATTACATTATTATTATTACGCGTATGAGCTCATGCTCTGTTTGCATGTCTTTCGTCAGACTGGGCCACCACGACGGGTAGACTGCCCGGCCCCACCACCTGTCTGCCACATAAAGACGGAGGCGTCCCGTTAAGTGCCTTGCCCAAGGACACAACAAGCAAGCTTGCCGGCTTGTTCTCCACACTATCCCTTATGTGCTGAGCGCCAAGCAGGGAAGCTGTGAATACCATTTTTTAAAGTCTTTTGGTATGACTCGACAAGGGAAATGAACCCCAGGTCTACCGACTGCGAAGCGGACGCTCTAACCACTACACCATCGCGCCGGTTATTAATTACATGATGTAACACAGCTAACCATTCTAATTTCTGAACTTTACTAACAAACCATGACTGAATTCTTGCAGCATCTTACTGTGTTGACGTCCGAACCAAACCAACTCCACGACGCCCTCCACCGGTGGCGGCCAAATGGCGTCGGTCTTATGTACAACCACTTGTTCGGGTTCGGGGTATTGAACGCTGAGAAGATGGTAAGTAAATGGAGCTGGCTCTCTGACACCATGTGATCAAATATGTTTGTCTTATATCTGTTTAAATCCAGGTTAAAATGGCTTCAACCTGGGTCACCGTTCCTTCTCGCTTCCGATGCAAAGGGGGGGAAATAACAAAACCATTTCGTATCCCACGATCGGGAGTTTTGCAACTGACCATAGACACAGACGCGTGCGACGGCCTGCCTAATCACGTGAGATACTTGGAGCATGTCCAGGTAGGAAATGGAAGTGGCAGTGATGTGTGTGTGTGTGTGTGTGCACGGAACTGTACATGTATTAACAAGTAGTTATGGACTCAAAGCAGAAACACCAACTCGATCGCTTTTTGCTTAAGTTTGATTTCAAGTCGCAAAAGTTTTATGAGTTCGAAAACGAGTTCTGCAGGTAAACTACATGAAATGTGAGTGTAAGAAAATTTTTTTCGTAGACTCTTTTAAACAACATGACTGACGAGGCGAAAGGGGCGGGAGAAAATCTTATTTTTAAATTTGGTGTTGCCACCGTTACAGGAAGGAGGCGAGATTTACATTGACGTCGCCGCAATTTCATAAACAGCGTTGCGCCACTTTAGTTTGTTGAAGAAATTCCTTATCTGACCTCATCTTTGTAATCTCTGCTTTCATTTTCTTTCTCCACGTCGTCTTCGGTTGCTCTGGCCCTCTTTTTCCAATTGCTTAAAGCCACCAGCAAGAATGAATTTTGAAGCCATTGAAGCCAACCCAAAAAAAACACAGCAGAGATGGTTTCATTTTTGCTAAATTTAATTAGTGTGCTCCCAAATTGAGTTAAAGGATTCTTTTAATTTTGTCGACTTTCACTTGAAATTTGAATCCAAGTAGCGACAACGATCTTATTTTTCAAGTCGGCGATCGACTGTTTTCGCTTTGGAGTCAAGGAATTTCTTTCGACTTTGAGTTCAACAAAATAACCGAAGTTTTTCGAGTCCGTCGTCACAATTCTGATTAAGCGCTTTTTTGTTTGTATTTTCACATAATGCCCACAAATATTGAGGATGTCCCCTTTGCTCTCATTATTTTCTTCCTTCACCAATAGCAAAATTTGTAAGCACCCTTGCATGCTACAGATTAAAGCAATGTATTCATGTCAGAAAAAATTAGTCAATATATTCGAAATTAAAATATGAAGTCGATTTTCTCGATGCAAATTTTTCATCGTCAGTCTTATCCACGTAGCTTTGACGTGGAACAAGGCATGGCTTAGGACTGCAGCTCCTCACAGACTTGTAAGCCCCTATGAATTTCACAAATTTCATCTCCTAAAAAAACAAGTGTTTTCAAACGTTGATCTCCTAAAAAAGGTTTCCTTCCTACCGCCCTTCCCCCCATAAAATACAGTGTTACGCCTATGCAATTTAGAATTGCTTAAACCTGCTTGCATATTTTATGATCACTTTTTCGGGAGACGTTACTATGGGAGGGGTAGCCTTCCCCGGGTAAAACTCTGGCGACTCGTTTTAAGAAAAATTCCATAACTTTCAGTTGCTGAAAACTGTTCTTAAAACTACGGTTTGGTTGATATTTTTTGTATCTACCACGGATATCACTCACCGACCATAGTGAGACCACTGTCTTCCCCCATCTTTCGAATAATTATTTTTCTAATCATCATGCTTCTTTGCCCAGTAAAGTGACTGGTGCGATTTACTTCCAGCTTAAAATTTCAAGCTACTTCTTTGACTACTATGCCAATAGAATTAATAATGGGACCATATTATTCCAACCGATAAAAAAACAAGGCTGAAAGTAGGTGTCGAAGCATCATCCACACCAATCAATTGAACGACGTTCATCGGATTGTTGAAATTGAGAAAAACTTCAAAAAATATTGATTCAAATTATTTTCTGGCAGGCCTTCATTTCTCTGGAAGCTTCCCGAAGAGGCGACGTCACTATCAATCTGACGTCGCCGATGCAAACAAAGTCGATTCTTTTAAGTAAGCGCCCGCGAGATGATGACAGCACGCAAGGGTTTCAAAAGTAAGATGAAGTTGTGTGCACACTTTTTGGCATTATCTGATTATGACGTCATTTAGGTGGCCCTTCATGACGACACACACATGGGGAGAAGATCCACGTGGAGTGTGGACCCTGTCGGTCGGATTCAACGGGGATTATGCTCAATACGGTACGTATTCGATTTTATTGCGCTCTGCCGTTGTGACGAGAAATGACATCATCATGGCGCAGGTACGGTGAAAAGGTGGTCTTTGATGCTCCACGGGACACAGAAAGCACCGTACGACAATGAAATAGTGGATGGAAAGGGATCAAAACTCGCCGTGTCCAAGAAATTTGAATACGTTGAGGGAGTACTGCACGACCTTGAGGATGCAAAAGAAGAGTTGCAGTGACATCATAGTCCGTGGTTGTCACATCATAAGTTCTGTAATGCTTTTATATTCCAACAAAAAATTTATTCTCTGGATTTTTCAGCTTTAAATCAAGTATTTACAGTAAAATGATATAGTTTGGTGTATTTTAGTGTTGTCACAAACAGTGTGTTAAATTCTGCAAAGTGATGTATCCATCAAATAGAAAATATTGGCTTCATCTCAAGCAAAAACTCGAATTTGTTCACCAATTTTTTCTGGCCTGGCGCCGTGCCCTCCGACCTGCCCCTCGGTTAAATGTTTTTGAACTTTTCTACAGTATTTGGTTTTGTGCAATGATAGTTTTTATAATCGTAAATGTGGTGTAATTGATAGCCTAATATAGTTGATTTTGTAAATGATTTATTGAATTTGATACGTAATGGTATATTTGCAAGCAGCTCTGTCTAGAATTTGATAAAATCCAGCGGCATAACCAAAAGGGTGAGAGGAGTACAACTTTTTCCGAACTTTGGATCAGAACTGTATCAATATACGATGAGGTCACCACAAGCGAGAAACCCTACCGCATGGTGTAAGAGGCGATTTTAGGCAAATTAGAATTAGTTTGTTTTTAAAGTTTAAATGGCACATACAGAGCCAGTTAGATATTTCAATATGACAGAGTTGGTAGCTCATAAAGGAGTGGCTGAGGGAACTCAAGCCCTCCTCTATTAGCCATATTAAGATGGGTGGAAGGAAAAAAATTTTTTTGGGAATTGAAAAATGTGTAGTTTTTAAATCCTGGCAAATAGCCTAAATATACGAAAAAAAATCTATTTGAGCCAGTTGCCACAATCCAGGGGCTGGCAGCCCGAGGGGGGAAAATGGTTTTCAAATCGTGTAACTCGGTAACGCTGTTCGTAGAGACCTGATTTATATCAAAATTTGCAGGATCATCAGGTTTCTATGTGTGCTAAAAGGAAGTTTTTATCTATTTCAATCAAAAAAATATTATAGTCAGTAAAGCACTTTTTTATGCTAAAATTGCTTTTTTTGGTGCCATTTTTTGCCCTCCTGTCACGAGAGACCAACACGTCCAACGGGAAAGTTTCAAATCGCTTCATGAGTGAAATGGCTTACTACCGTATATTTACAGCTAAATGAAATCTGGTGAATTATTTGGCAAATTGGCTTTTATCAGTTTATTTCTAAGCTTATGTACTGCACATTTTAGAGTCTGTAAAACGTAGATGTGTTATTTACTTCATATAAAACATTTATAAAGAAAGTTGTTTTATATGAAAAGAATTAATAGCCAAATTTTTTTCATTGTCAAATTTTTTCATTAGTTTTCGAGATCTAATTTTTTGGCGAATAAGTCAGTCTCTACCTAATGAGTCTACTCTCTTCTTGATGAACTCAACATGTTGTTCGACAGTTTGATTGTGACATGGATGGTGCAAAACCAAGGGTTTTGTTTGACAAACTTCAATTTCAGTATCAGACAAATGCATAATTGCTGGTGCTTGCTGCTGAGGAAGTTCCACATCAACCAACTCACAGTATGTGTCTGCTTTCAAGTTTAAGGATGGAAGGCAAAACAAACGAATTGAAGTGTTGTTCTGCTAAAAGTAAGTGCTTTACTCACACCCTTGTCTCGAATAGCTTCATTGTCATCTGCCAACATTGCGATCAAGATACTTTCTAGACGGGCAAAGTATCCATATCTTTAAACAACATTCAAAGCATTATGTCGAACGTCCTAATTTGACTGGCTATTAATTCTCTTTACCAAATTGAAAAAAAATTAGATCCATATGTTATTTGGTTATATAACTCTAATCAATTTGGAAAATAAACTGTTGGACAAAAATTAACCAAAATTTCTAAGTTCTGAGGTGGTTTATAAGTGACAGATAATGTCGAAAAATTTTGCAATTCAAAGTTAATCATCTTAAATGTAGTACTGGGCCAACTTCCAACCATTGCAAATCATCATCAACTTTACCAGCTATAATTGTCAAACAGATTTTGTAAGCGTAATATTGATCTGTGCTCAAATCATCAATTACATGAGGGGAAGTTTTGGGAAAGAAGAGATTGGGACAAACACTTGCTTGAGCTGAGTAACTGGCCAATTTGATACAGAACCCTTTTTTTTAACTATTGGTTCTGCAAATATATCTGGACCACTTGTTGCACCATCCAAAATAGCAAACACATCTTCCAGAGGAAGTTCATTCGTATGTAGCAAACAAAGAAACCACTGAAGAGGCCTATTTAATAATTCATCTAAACTTTGAATGCATCCATTGTGTTTGCCAGTCATAGAAGCTGTACCACCAGAGCAACTATTGCAAGCCTGTCATCCAATTCTTTACCACGGAAAGAATCTAACAACTTTTGCGCTATTGTTCTACTTTTGCCATCTTCGGAGAAAAATGAATAAAACAATAACTTTCCGGTTCACCGACTACTGTGATCTTTTTCTAGTTGAACAGATCGATAATAATGCTTATCATTTGGATCTTGTGCAACAATTTGGGTGGCATCCTCGCGTCCATCCAAATGCACAGCTTTTACCAAACAGAAATTTTCTTGCTCTTCTTTCCGGATTTTGTTTAGGTATCTTTCCCGCTCTCATGATAGTTTATTACGATCACTGTTGCATGTTTAACCTTCAGTAACTAAACCGACATCCATTAGGACACTGTTTGCTTCTGCAGCAGCAGCTCTATCCGATAGCTGGTAGTGTTCACAAATTCTGGCAAGGTTTGGCCATTTTTCACAATTTTGAACAGATGGATTTGGCGTTTTCGCTGAGAATTCAGAAACAGTGATGTGATGTGTCTGTTCTTGTTGATGCTAAGGATTCGGACTCTAAGATATAACCAGCAGCTGACTGAATCACAATTTTGCTTTGGGATCTAGTGGAACTAGGGCTTTAAGCTGTGATTCTGAACATCGTATAAATTTTGGTCATGTGAGGTCACAGACAAAGCTACGTCTAAACATTTTCCACACGCCGACTCTTCTGATCCTCGCAAAATACATAATCTTCATCCATCATTCGCAACTTGTGGTCTTTTTCAAACGTCTTCGTTGTTCGTTGTCATTGCAGAACACGTTGAACAACCTGCCTACATCTGACAATAACTCTGTTTGTTTTTCCAAAAAGGATACTTCACGTTTTTTGTAGGCCACCAATCAATCTTTGCCGAAAGCTACCACCTATGCTTGTATTTCTTAAGTTACAGTGAAGTGATGTAATAGATAAACATTACACCATACCCATCTGTTATATATTTATTTAGCAACACGATTTGCAGCATCTGGAATTTTAAAGTTTTCAAATTGGATGATTCTCTTTAACACATGACGTTTTGTCGATAGTATACCTAATGGAAAGCTTTCCCTTCCAATGAAGGTGGAGCCACTATGCGATCCACCATGCGAAACTTTGATGCTACTTGCACTTCGTCTCGTTTTCAGTGTTTAAAACTAGTTTGTTCAGTCTTATCTGTTTTACAAAATTGCGAAACACTGCATTGCTCATCTGCAAAATACAAAAAATTATTTGTGAATTTTTAATTATGGACTAGCATTAGCCAACGTTACTCTTATAAAAATGGCTTATTGATTGAGCCTATAACCTGTTTTTTCATTGAAATAGACAAAAACTTCTTCTTATCACACATAGAAACATAATGATTTTGCAAATTTAGAGCTATAAATCAGGTTTCTTCGAACAGCAGTTACCGAGTTACACGATTTGAAGACCCAACTCCCCCCGCGATAGATTTGGGGGTTACCAGTATGTGAATGATGGCAACTGGCTCAAATAAATTTTTCGTATTTTTAGACTATTTGCCATGATTTATAAACTACGTATCTTTCAATTCCCAAAAAATTTTTTTAACTCCACCTTAATATAAGCTTACCATCCGTCCCGTTTTAGCAGGCCTTGTCTCGGTCAGTCGATCGAAAGTCCAGGTTTTTCATTCAGTCAGCTAGTATAGCTAGACCTACGGTATTTAAACGCTTGACCTGGTAAACAAAGGCATCATGAAAACGAACCCTAGCTTGATGACAATTTGGGAAGGAAGTGACACAAAAAGGCAGCAAAGTAGATGAAGACCTTTTTTTTGGAGAACACTTCCATTCTGGATAGAATTTACTGAAATGCAGCGGTACTAAGGCAAATTCCACCCCAGATGGAGGTGCACTCCACAAAAAAAAGCAAAACAAGGTCAACACCTGTATTGCCGCCGCTAAGTTTGTCCGGACTTTGCTCCGTCGCCCACAGTCAGGCTTGTCCTGAAGCGTCCCGTTTTTCAATCACAAAAATATGGTAAGCCTACCTTAATACATAGCATACGTTATTGTACGGTTTTTGTACTTATCTACTCTTATGCATTTTTGTCCGGAAATCTTCATCCGTTCGGTCATTCATATAATATTACACAGTATACATTGTTGTTTGAGCTTCCGGTTTTGTCCGCTTAATAAGTATCAAAACATTTTTGCACGTTTATATCCGCAAAACAAAAACCGAATGTCCGAACAACGTACATTGTGAAGCACCATATAAAGACCAGAGCGGATGAAAATTTTTGTGCAAAAAATGGGTAAGAGACAAAAACGTAGACAGTGTAGGCTACATGAACGTTTAGCTTTTTCAAAATCATCACAACTTTTTTTAGAGTTCGCCGCCAAACCTTTCTCGAAAATTAAGTGCTGAGTTCTAGCATTTTATTTAAATAGTTTGAATCAATGTATTGTTGAAGAAGATTGAGTTGACGACTCCGATTGGCCTTCTTTTTGTCACAGATGATGAAAGACGTCGTGTACGTAGTTGCAAGGGAGCTGCACAGTCCAAGGCCTCAGTGGCTTGGCCCGCGAAAGAAAGTACTTCTGTACGTGTTGGAGCATAGGGGTTCGCCAATTTTAGTTTTATTAGCGCAGCTGATTAACCGGTGGATGCCAGAGTTGGAGGGGGCCTTCTGGTGACGTTGCTTATTTATTTTTTCTCATGCTAACTTCTTCATGTGAAAGCCAGACGGGGCAGAAAAAACTATTTTTATCTTTGGTTTGACTCGACCCGGGATTTGAAACCAAGCCTACCGCACCGAAGGCTTATGCTCTATCCACTAGACCAGTGGTTCCCAACCGATGGGCCACAGATATATTCAGTAAATATTTATTGATATTATTAGCTTATCCCTATGTCACGTTCCGTGAGTTTTAAGAGTTCTTCAGAGGAACCGTGAGGGCTGTGATAGCAAGTAGATTGTGACGTAGTTCTATTTACTGGAGATATAAAGACCTTTTATTTGGGGGGAACCAACTACACCGACACATTATAATCAGTGAAGCAATGGGCAATACTTCTTACCTAGTGTTCTACTTCGTGCATTTCTTAGGCTTCTCTCGGTGACATTTTTAAATATTACATTGTAGTCTGTTTTAAGTGGGCCGCACAGATTTGCGGCTTTCTAAAGTGGACTGCGGCACGAAAAAAGTTGGGAACCACTGCACTAGACTAACGGGCGTTTAATCAGGACAACTTTGTGTTTTAATGCTTCGCTGTCAGACTGAGAAGTTGGTATGGCACAACAAAGAATTAGGCTAAACCCTGGTCTATTGTCTTTAAATTCTGACTGGCAAGACCACAACGTAAAACAAATATATTCTAATAAAATATGAAACGCAAAATAATGAAACCGTGATAACGCTCCATAGCGAATAACATTTATTCTACTTCCGGATTATGCTCGAATAAGTATTCCGCCTGAAAAAGACAGTGTCATTTTATTCTCTAAGATTCGCTAGAACGGAGATTTCTACCCGTGCTTCACCGGGTTAGAATGGTGAAGCTGCTCATCCAGCATGTCGTAAGAGGCGACTCATGGGCACCCACCAATGGCAGCCCGCCCTGTTGGTGGTGGAACTACCAGTCAGCAATTTGCATTCACGACTGGTTCGAAATGGGCTGCCACTTTTCCCCTAGCCTAATCTAATTAGGTGGATGACGTGAACCTGGATTGCTGTTCGCGCCATACCTCCATCCCAAGGAAGAGGAGGGGTAAACCAACTAACCAACCAAAGGCAGGCGGGAGAAAAAAAGGCATAGACCTTCCAAAATATCAAAGCCTTAATAGTTTTTGGTTGCTCTTTAAAATAGGTTATCGATTCAAAATAAACCCACAATTTTGATGGTACACCAGACTCCTGCCCAAAAACTCAGTGGGATCTTTAAAACTGCAAACAAAAATGTAAGCAAATAGAGCATAACACAATTTGACCCTCAAACGAAACCTAAGCTACGTCTCGGATATGGCACTAAGGAGTTATACCAGTGCGCTTTTCTACTAAATAAAAAATCGTATATCCATAATTGTTTGAGAATGACACTGTTTCAACAAAGTACGCAATCCAAGGACACCACCGAGATCGACGACTTTGAGGGGCATGAAGTCAAGGTACTAAAGTATAAGTTGAGTAACGTTTCTCCCTCTTCCTTGTGATGGAGACAGTTTGACCTGTGACTTGCAGTCACAGCAACACCAAACCGTATAAGAAAATGACAGATGACCGACTACGTTCTTGCTTCATTGCCGACATGCTTTAGTCTGCTGTTGTGAAATCTACCAGCAAAACCAATCTCAATTTCGCTACCACGTCATTCATTCGTCGGTTTCGTGCCCCACTTACCAGGTAATCTACTGGATCTTCTGGCCGCACTTGGCAACACTGTATGAGGCCCTTTGTGAGTGTGGGCATCACGTGCTTCATAAGGAAGTTTCGAAGCGGGATAGACTGAGCTTCGAGCATTTCCTTTTCTTGCCGACGAACTTCTTCGTATCGCTGAGCCTACAAGCAAAAAGGCTTTGTCACGTGCCAACTACATCATAACAAAATCCGCAATGGTGTTATGCGAGACAAGATTAAGCGCATTTGGTCTTCGAGTACACTCCCAATAAAAAAAAACAAAACTGTAATTGCGTGCCTCAACTCCTGCCAATCCTGAGGTGTTTTCTGAACAAAATCTTCGCTTCCAAGAACCTAATTTTCTATGAGTGTTGGCATAAAAGTATGCTTTCCCCTTTAGTTTGGCGCTGGTTCTAAGCCACCACCTAGCAAAAAAGCAGACCAGTTTATAGGTAATATCAGCTATAAAACAGCCTACCAACTGTGTTTAAAAATGCCCCCGGAAAAAATACTTTCCTCAAACGCTCTGGTGAAAAACGCGGGAATAATCGTATCTTAACAGAGTAACAACCCAATAGATCTTACGTACACATCAAACAACTTGTGCTCCGGCTTTCTTCGGAATTTTCCGACACGAACACCTCAAGCAAAGGAAACGTTTACCATAAAGTCCCAAGGACTCAAAAATGTAGAATTCATGATGAACCATTTACCCATTCTTCCTGTCGTTGTTTTAGGAGCGACTCCTCTTCCATCTCCTGTTTCTCCTTCTCCGCTCTTTCCTCCGCCTCTTTACGCATTTTCACTTCTGCCGCGGCTCTCTCGATCTCCTCTTTTTCTTCAGGAGTGGGGCCGTAGTTACGAGGCTCTCCTAACAGCTGTTCGATTTTCTCCAGAATCTTGACGTATTTTGGGTCGTTGTGGTCGCTCACATCTGCAACGTGAAGAAAGTGCAAGCAGAGGTTACGAATTGTATAGAAAACGGTTTTTCCAAAGCTGAACATTCTTCGTGATAGCAATGCATGCCAGAGCATTCTGTGCTACGCTGATGATAACACAAAACAAGAAACGACAGCCGATCAAAAACCGAGTAAATTTTCATTACAAATTGATTAGCAAAATTTATCTTTCCTTTAAAACTAAAATAAAGGCTTTGTCGTACTTGCTCTAGGCCGTGAGTTTCAAGCCCAAGGACTAAGGCATAAATGGCTCCAAAAGCCCCAAAATCTCACGCCATGCCCTATTATTTGGGAGATATTGAGTAACCATAACAACAAATAACGATGGTGCTGGTTCAAAATTCACCAAAAGTTTCTATAATCTGGTCGTTTAGAGTAATCTTGGTTAAAAGATGTAAGGCTGGTTTCCATCAGGCGTAGATCTCCGGCGTAGCGCGAAACATTCTTTGTTTCTCTATTTAGTTTTAAGCGCGGAGCGAGGCGGGGCTCCGCTTATAAGACTAAATAGAAAAACAAAGAATGTTTCGCGCTACGCCGGAGATCTACGCCTAATGCAAACCAGCCTTTAGTAGATGGAAGCATGATGTTCTATTCCGCACCATCCTTTCTCCCTTCCGAAAAAAAGAGCGACCCCCGGTGGCCGCTCTGCAACAATCAATCCACGCCTTTAAAAACTAAAAAATCTTTTCGGTTCTCGCTCATTAGCTCCACTGTTTTCTTTGTCGGCGCTCTATTACTCGTCACGGTAACTAGACCGACCGTCAGCGCTGTTGATTAAAATCTTTTCTTGATAAAATCCAGCCTCTAAAATGCGCTGGCCATGGAAGAACTCACCCATGTGTTCGGGATGTATTTCCAACTCATCAAAGTAATTGAGGACGGTTTCGTCTTCCGGATTCAAGTTTCTATACTCCTGTAGCCTCCGAAGAAACCCTTCTTCCGTGTTATGGGTTCCCTACAGAAAACAAAAACATTCAGTCACGTGATCAACGAAATAATAATTAACCTAAGGTCATTGCAGGCCACTTCGAGACAGTAACTGCTATGACGTAGGTTCCGGCAGTATAGTTATCTGCAAAACACATCACATGAAACTCGTACAATTTAAGAAAAATTTAAAAAATGAAACTTATAATTACAGTGCTACCGTGAAAATGGTTTGCTATATCACCACACCTGTGCACTAAGCAGTACTTGAAAGATATTGGTGGTTCCCAAAACGAACAACAGCAAATACGATTTCTAACAGTCTTATTGTAAGCCATTGTGAGAGGATGACGTCATACTACCTGCACCACGTCCTCGGGAAGATTCATGATCCGTTCTTTGAGGAATTCATCGCTGGCGTCCAACGCGATCACCACCTCCGGCATCGTGGTCTTGTCGAAAGCGGGTTTCGAGGGGTCGTCACCTTCCTCTTCATCCTCCACTGCAAACAGGGGTTGCCAGTTACAGGAGTACAAAATGGGGGTATCAAATCATGTTGGATTTCGGTCATTATAAGAGGGCTGACAGCAGAGGGAAAAGAAGCAGAATGTACTTGTTCTAACATCAACAAATACAAAATGCAGTTTGAAGATAGTAACAGTAAGGTTTCACAAAAGAGAAGTGTAAGGCAGAAAAATCCTCTAGAGGACAGACCACGTATTTTTAAAGTTATTTTTGTAACTGCTGGAAGCAATGCAAACAGCAATAATTATCATATTTGAGGAAAGAAGCAGTTACCTCCCAACCCTCCCTTAAACGGCTAATGAACTAGATTGTTCAACTCAAGGTTAGAGTATAACGCTACGGCCATAGAGTTGAAACCATTAAAGCACAGTCATGGGGATGTGGCCATTCTCCAAAACTTTACTAAAAAATTTTTAACAATATCAATGCAAATTTGAGAAACCAAATGGGCCTCGTATTTAGTTTGTTTTAGACTGAGAATAATCACGGTTTGTGATTATATAGCAACAGGTGGAAGCACAAGCTAGATTCACAAGTAAAGTCGCAATCAGCAATCCATGGACTCACTTGTAAAAAGATCTTTCGCTTGTTCGTAGGTCTTTGGGAACCCATCAAGCACGAAGCCCTGGTTCTGACACGGCATTGAATGAAGCTTCTCACGAAACAATCGAATGATTATTGAATCATCAATGCGCCCATTGTTGTTCTCCCTGCTTTCTTTAATCTATATCAGGAAAACAATTAAGAGATAAAGGACCACAACTATAACTGACGACGACCCACGAATCTTTATGGGTTTCTTTGCTTTTACCCTGCCCCTAAACTCTACCTGTTCCAAGAACTCTGCATCCTCTTGGGCCTTCCCGTCATCCTCTTCTTCTTCATCCATTGATCCGCTACTTTGCGCCTGAAACGAAAGAGCGAAAGTCACGTACACTCGTTTTCTTAAAGAAGGCATCACTGCCAGACAGGGCCTAGATGCTCTACTTCACTTTAAGTCTCCATCCCGAGGAAGAGTAGAAATAGGCTCATTACATCACATTATGGTTTGCTGATGCGATGTAGCTGCTTATCACAAGCCACCAGCTTCATCACCACACTGTGACTAGCAGCGAGTTTTAACTTCGGATTGCTTACAAATCACGATGTTGATAGTGAAGCAGTGGTTTGTAACCCAATGAGGGGAGCACCTCACGTCGTCACGAAACGCCAATGCAGGGGGGGGGGGGGTGCAAAACTTGAGGTTTAATTTCAAATTAGGTTAAGAGTAAAGATTTTTTGACGGGATTACAGCAAAACTTAATAAAAATTTAAGAAAAATGACCGCAAAAAAGTTAAGAAATACTGTTTCAAAGGATTTAATCACTATACTCTGAACACTTGCTAGTAACAGAATTCCCACGCCGCAGTAAACCGAAGGTTTCAATCTCCAGTCACCCACCTGCTCCAATCGCGCAGCACTTTGCTCCAACCTCTCAATTGCTTCATCGATTACATCTTTTATTGTGACGTGATGGAGTTTATATTTCTTACACAGCTCAGCAGCGACCGTGCTCTTGCCCGAACCAGGAGGTCCCAGGATGCAAGCTCGCATTGGCTGGAACAAGAAAGGTATTTTTGGTGGCACAAAACTCGAATAAAAGCATTGAAAACGTAGTTTTGCCGTCAGCTTTTCGCTACGCTTTTATCAGTGGCAGTACCGCAACACCTGCGAAGAGCTCAAATGAACACAACCTGTAGCAATTGCATTTGGGTTTGGATCAAGATTCGTTAACCAGAACTCCGCACAAAAACAATTTTTCTGTCGAAACCAAATGGTTATACGATAACCTCAAATTCAAAAAATACTATCTACACGTCCACTACGTTAAAGAGATAAAAAGTAAGTTTACCAGGCAAAAGTTTGATGCAGCAAAATTTACATCGTTATTGCTTGTTACACGCAGTGTACTACTCGAAGAGTAAATAGTAAGCGAGTTCTATTTAAAGCTCTTATCTCTTTGAACATAGTACGTGATCATCATGTACGTGAACATAGTACTATGTTCATAGAAGTAAGGGCTTTAAATAGATCTCGCTTACTATTTACTCTTCGAGTAGTTCACTGCATCTTCGATACGGATGAGATCCCCGTACCAAAGTGATAGCATGCGCTGCGCGTGTTGTGTGCAAAGGGATTTGTAATAGATTGATCCTACACTTTCATATCCTTGCAAATATGGGGTTTGGTTTTTTGTGATGACGGGACAGGCCCTGCTGATGAGTTGAAAAGGACGAAACGCGTCCAGGGATGGTCTCGTCAAATTATGGGAGGGGGCTTTTATTATTTGCAAAACCATTACTTTGTAAAATAACCACGTCACTCGTGTGAACATGCATATCAAGCGCTTAGATTACCTTTGCAACTCAATAAATCAATGTTTGTTACATGATGACGTTTTCAGTTTAGCTCGGATTTTATTTGAAAATAGTGCAAAGAAAATCAGTCCTTTTATTTTCACGTTTTCCAAAGTGTACCTCCCTCCATTTCTACTCACCAGCAATCCTCTGGTTTCTTTGTACTCCGAGATCACTTTTTCGATCGCATCCACCAGACCCGTTTCCGCCACCCAGCGGATGTTCATTGATTCCTTAACGAACATCGCCTCCATGCGGAGATTTACTAACAAGGAATCGAATTCATTTTGCTGAAAGCAGAAACATCATATTAAAAAGCAATAAAAATGCAATCAAAACGTACGTTATAATATGCGACTGGATGCATTCAAGCAGCAAGAAGCAATATATTTAGTTTCAAACGAGATCTCTTCTGCAACCCAGTATCCTTGACATGAGGTGCGTGAACCTGCCATCTGTAGAGCCGACTTAAAAAAAAAAGGGCACAACCAAAATGACTATGCAGTGAATTCGTGGGACGTGCAAATTGAAAATGAAAGTGTGGTGGTCAAGCAATACCACGGCAAGGGTCTCATCAATTTGCATTGGTTGCTTCTTCGCGTGCACGCATAAAATTGGAAGAATCAAAACGTCAAGCGCAGAGGGTTTGGGTCCCACAAAACGCCCTGGTAATCACAAAATAAAACTACAAATGTTTTTGTGTCTTTTCAAGTTTGTTCAAGAAAAATTGGGCTATCAAATTTTAATCTAGAGAAAAAGCAATTTAGAGCAATCAATTGCCCGAAAATGGAAAGAGCCTAGGTTCAAGAAATCACTATTTGGGATAATAATCAATGAAAGTATCCTGCACTTCGTGCTTTTCGTTGTTTATACTTGAATTTTCCATTTGCATTTAAAAGAGCTGGGAATAAAAACTTGGTAATTGATTGATGCATAGCATAGCCCTATGCAATGCAAAGATAAAAACGAAAGTAACTCAATTTTGCCTAGTGATAAATTCGGACCTTTTCCATCAGTTTTTCCACTTTTGGTAGCAACGTTTATAGCAAAAACCCACGACCGCGGCAGTAGCGGTAACTTTGCTATAAGTGGGAACACAAAATGTTCTGCGCCTTACCGTAAACGTTTTGTCGTAGCCGGAGAAAAAATAAAGGCTCAGATCAAAAAAAGAGCAATCCCATCACCGTCATCTTGGTTGTTTTACCCTTCCACTTCCATGGTATGGAGGTACGGCGGAAACGGCAATCCAGGTTCACGCCGTCAACCAAATTAAGTTAGACTAGGAGAAAAGTGGCAGCCCATTTCGAAACAGTCATGAAAGCAAATTACAAACTGGCCGCCCCATCACCAGTAAGGATGACTGCCATTGGATGTACCCAAGAGTCGCCTCTTACGACATGCTGAGTGAGCAGCTTCATTAGTCCAACCCGGTGAAACACGGATGGTCAACACGACACACGGCCACCTACTTTCAAATCTTTAATGAGCAGCGCATCTTCCCTTGTTGCTGTGTCAATCTTTCCCGTGCCAAGTTTCGAACTCACAATCTGTGAAAGTTGAACGTTAAATCAAAAAAGTAGTGGCACTAAATAATGGTATTGTTGACCCGTCAAAAACTAGAAAAAAGCAGGAAAATATTAAAACAAGCGTGCAGGGTTCAACTCAAGGGTGCGCTCACTGCGGTCCGCGAGGTAGCGACCGGCGGAAAAAAATGGCTTGTGGCGCGCGACCACAGATTAATCACCCAAAAGAAAAAAACAAGTTTTGTTGGTAAATTTCCTCTGTTCGGAGCGTGAGATCAAACCAAAAAGGCTTTCCATTTGAAAAATTCGCCTTCTTGATATTGATACCCTTTTCGAATTGAAAATTTTTGTTTGGTCTTATACCTCAAAAGAACGTACTTTTTCAACTAATTTAAATTCATATTCAAAAAAAAAGCAAGTGCTCGAAATTAAAAAGGCAGCATGCAGTGAAAAAAGGATTACGTTCTTTTGGAAGGTATTAGGTGACATTTTCTTTTCTTAAATAAATCTTAAAGAAAAAATGGCTAACTCGCTCTCAAAAGATCAAAATCGTCTCTCAGTGACTAATTCTACAGGTTGATAATTCGCTAGCTGATCGAATAAAACAATTCAGTTTGAACAGTGGCAGTTACAGGCAATTCCGCTTCGATAACGAAACTTTCATCAATGCTGAAAATCATCAATAACAGAAACGTAGATGTTGCTCGTATTTTGAAGTAGAAAAGTTTAATCTTTTTCAAGCAAAATTGCTGAAGTTCAATCAAAAATCAAATGAGTTTAACATCCTTGTTTTAGCATAGCATTCTGATCAAATTGTGTTGTCTAATCTTGTACGGTGACGTGATTGATTTCTCGCCAAAATAATCCATGTAGCAGGAAAAATTATAGTAATTGTTAAAGAGCAATCAATAACGCAAATCAAATCAATTCCAAACTCAAAAAACTCGTTTGTCAGAATGTTTTTAGTAAAAAACGGCACAGCAGAACACTGAAAAAGTAATCAAAATTTTAATCTCTTGTTAAGGCTGTATGACAGCACTTTTCGTTATGAAACAAGATAAGCTTTCGTAGATAACACGCAATCAGTATCTACACAAACACGCGCGAGTTAATGGACACAGCGTATCCTACTTGGCGCATGTATTCGTAATCCTCTTTCGCAACTTTGCGAATTTTTCCGGATCCAAGATAAAAGCTGATGCCCTGTATGAATCATAAGATTTAAAACATCTCCCAGCCTCTCATCCCCACCCTCCCCGCCCCACCTACCCTGACAATCTCCTCCAACGTCACTTGAGAATCATCAACGGCGACAATGTAGCGAGTTTTGGGTTTCTGATCGAATACATTTTGTAGAACACTAAAAAAAAGTAACGTTGTCATAGATCATGATGCTCGATGATCATGTCGAGCATTTGTAATCACGTTGAACAGACCTCGTAAAAACAAAGTTACGTCAAATTATAAAAAATACAAGTCATAATTAGGGATGCACATTTTAGAATTTCGAATCCTTGAGATTAGAATCTCCGTGGATTCGAATCCATATTTGCATTTTTAATCGGGTAATAGGGTTCGAAAGCAAGTAGTAATAAATCTTAACGCAGATCCGTGGTACAGATAAAATTGGTTGATTGCGTACAAATCTGAAATCTCAAACTAAATTCTATCCAACTTTAAGCAAAACGTTTATTATAGTTTACATTTGCACAGTATTATTAAGTTTATGTGTGGTATTTGCATTTTCTATGGTTCGTTTTTGTAAAATTCATAAATATGATATTTGCGCTTTATTTTATTCTAGAATAAGATTCAAAATTCTAGATTTGAAATGCGATTATTCTACTTTGTGCAGCCCTAGTCATAATATTGAACCTATCACATATCGTTGATATTATACGTCATCAAGCAAAGGGTAGAAGAGAAAACTAACGAAGCTCAACTACGGTTAGACCGACGTCATCAAATCGATGTTGTGCTCCTGTTGACTGTGAATTGTACTAGAAGATACGATCTTACCTTCCCAGATCTTTTATGTGAATGGTGGGAACAATGTTGGTGCCGGTTCCAAAGCAATGAAGGGCTGACGCTTGCCCCAACCACGCCGTCTGCCAGAGATAATTAGGTTATTTGAAAAGAAGACATTCATTTCAGGGATGTACCCCCCAGCATTACATTTCTTTGCTCTACTCTCTTCGACGACCGGTAACAATGATTTATCAGCAAGGGTATAAAACAAATTCTTGACACTTGAGTGTCTTGAAGTAAACTTAGTAAATTAAATTAGTTTATTAAAAATCACATGTTGGCATGGCCAACGACCATCGTCAATGGGTAAAGGTTAGACTGACGTCACCAAATCTACAATGTTGCAATTATGTCACGTCATAATAAATTTATTTAAAGGCAAAGCATGAAAATCAATTTTAGGGCGGTAAGTAATTTGTTATCTGTATCTTCACCACCCGCTAGGGTAACGGAGCATTACATGAGTGAATGTTCACGACCACAATGACTGTTCGCGAAGAACAGCAGATAAAGAAAAGCATCGGACATCATAAACATTTTTTTGGAAAGAGTGAAAGTCGGTATGCCACTTACAAGTCTTTTAAGTAATTTTGCGTTGAGAAATTAAAAAGTATTAAATCCCACGCTGCCCCCAGCTTCTTACTTCAAACCTTAGGACTGGCTGCTAATCAGATATTTTATAAAGCCTTTGATAAATAATTACCTTAAAGAGGAAATGAAACATTTCTTCTCCCATGCCATATGTAAGACCACTCGCTACCACGTAGGTCTGAAACTTCTGTTTGTTCTAAAACAAAACACTTCGTGTCATCAGCACCAAACGTACAAACAAGCTATGTCAGTTAGTTACATTTGGTGGATGTTGATGTACACATACAAGAATAATAGTCGCGAAAGTACATGCGATAACAAGATTTGCTCGTAGCTAATGACAACTTTAGTTTCTATCTAGTAAAGTTAAATACGACTTTGATGTTAGATAACATCAGTTAAAATTGACCTCAGGTGGGATTCAAATTCGTTTATTCAAGAAGCAATTCACATAAAATCACAAGTAGGTGTTTCAAATATAATAAATTTACCTTGGCCAAAGAACAATAGGTTGCTATAGCATCTGCTCATGCATGTGTAAACAGTAAACACAAAGATGTGTGATCATAGTAAATGCTGTCATTATCATAGCTTTTTGAGAAGAAAAATACGCTTTAAACACAACAAAAAACACGCATCTTTGTTTTATAAAATAAACAGCATAAAATACTTCTTTACCGTTTTCCCGAACTTAATCACCATCTTCTCAGCACTGATGTGCTCCTTAAAGTTCGGATGCGGCTTCCTTCGCCTGTAGTCATCTTCAGTGAATGGAATCTCAGGATCATCCTGCAAAATGAAATTATAAAGTCGTAATACCCACATGATATGCCAAAACTTCTTTTGACAGAACCTAGCTCAAATCATGTTATCTTTGTTTTAGAAAGAGATAAAGCCGAATAATTTTGATGGCATATCACAAAAAGCAATGATTTCTAGTACCAAGACATTTCTAATCACGACCAAATAAATAAATTCTGCACCAATCAACAGCCGCCTCAACGTGGTGGTGCGGTCCCCGGCCCCGTTTGGGTTAGGTCGAAATGGCTGTTGGCCTTCCCGAGGGTCCCAGTTGCCCCGGGCACTCCCCATTCATTTTTTCGCTATGCTGCCCCCTGAACGACCGCAGAAGGGCAGCACACAGCATCTTTAAAATCGGTCGCCTGTTCTTACTTTTTCTTCTCTCCTGCCTTACTCTTGCCCTCCTTCGTCTCCTCATTCTTCTTCTTCTCCTGATGAGCGGTAACGTTCATCCTAACCCTGGCCCCATCTTTCCTTGCTCTGTGTGCGCTGGAAATGTGACCTGGCGGGGCAAGTCGGTGCAATGCTGCGCTTGCTCCAAATGGGTCCATCTAAGGTGCTCACAACTTTCTTTATCTAACTTCAGAGCTCTTGGCAGCTCTCACTCTTGGAGCTGCCCCCCCTGCCGTAACACTGTGACTCCCCCCTCCTCGGACTCCTCCGGCACGTATACCTCCACTGTGCAATCTGGCCCCCCCTCTGCTAATGCTGCACTCTTGCCCCACCCTCGTCTCCAAACTTCTTATCCCCCATCTGCCCATCTTATATCTCCTTCCCCTTCCCTTCCACCACCGTCCCTTGCTCCTGGCTATACTTCTGCACCTCCTGCCTCCTCTCCTCCCCCTGACTCTCTCAGGGTTCTTCAATGGAATGCTGGAGGTCTTCGAGCCAGGAGCACTGAACTACTTCACTTTCTTTCATCCCATCCTGTCGATCTTATCTGCATTCAGGAATCCAATCTTAACTCCTCTTCCTCTTTCCGAATTCCTGGATTCTCTGTTCTGCGTTCTGATCGTACTCACTCCCGGTCTGGCATTCTCTCTTCTGATGCCTCGCATGCCAGTGGCGGCGTTGTCATTTTCGTCAGACAGGGCCTATCCTTTTCTGAACTTTCTACCACCTCTCTTTCTTCGCTCGATCCCTACTCTGATTATGTAGGGGTCAACATCTCTCTAAACAAATCCTCCTCGGTGTCATTTCTTAATGTGTATGCCCCCCCTATTCGCTCCTCCCCAACGGATGGCAGAACCGATTCCTTCTCTCCCTCAATTCTTCCCTCCTCCAGAAATCTCTTCATTCTGGGGGACTTCAATTGCCATCACCCGCTTTGGGACTCAAGAGGTACTTCCGACCCCCGTGGGGAGGAACTATTCGACTGGGTCATCTCCTCAGACCTCCTCCCCCTCAATGACCCTGACACACCCACCCTTCTCCATCGCTCCTCCGGCAGTCGCTCCTCTCCTGACATCTCCTTTGCTCCTTCTACTGTTGCTTTTTCTTGCTCCTGGGAGGTGCTTCAGGACCTGGGTTCTGACCACCTACCAATTCTTCTATCTATCCCTCTCTCTCCGGTCTTTTACCCCAACGAGCGCCCCCCTTCCTTCAATTTTCAGAAAGCTCGCTGGGATGACTTTGCCTCCTACTTTGACTCTCACTGTCCTACTGCAGAGGAATACTCGTCTCTTTCTCTTTCCTCTGCAGCTGCTCTCTTTACCTCTCTGGCAATGAATGCGGCCAAATCTTCCATTCCTTTCGGCCGCATCAAACGCCCTCCTAAAGCCTGGTGGTCTGCTGAGGTGGAAGAAGCGGTTGGTGAAAGACGCAAGACTTTCGCTACTGCTCACAGAAGTGATGAAGATCGCCAGGCTTACATCTCCGCCTCTCGACGTGCCTCGTCGGTCATTGCCAAGGCCAAGGCTGAGGCATGGCAGACGACCTGCACTTCTCTTTCACCTAAATCTAATCCTAAATCTGTGCACTCTCTTCTTCGCTCTATTGCTGGCTATCCTTCCTCGTCTTCTTCCTCTCCTAACTTTCCTAACTGTTCCTCTCCCAGGGAATCGGCTTCGGTCTATGCCGCTTACCTGAGGTCTCACTTTTCCGTGTCTCAGCCAAAGGCCCTGCGCAGCAGAGCCAGAGGCTACCTCACTGAGCTCCGCCGAGCTACGTGCTCTGTGGAGTCTCACTCGTCCTTTTGCTCTCCCTTCTCTCCCGCTGAATTTCTTGCGGCTGCCTCCAACCTCTCCTCATCCACTGCCACTGGCCCAGACAAAGTTGCCTATCCCATGCTAAAGCATCTTCCTCGCTCTGGCATGGATTTTCTTCTTCACATCTTCAATCTTTCTTGGTCTTCACATTCCTTTCCTTCCACCTGGAAGACATCTTCTATTATTCCCATACATAAGATGGGAAAACCTCTCGACTCTCCTGCTTCGTTCCGGCCTATCTCTCTCACCTCCTGCATATCAAAGCTTTTTGAACGCATCATACTATCCCGTCTTCTCTTTTTTCTGGAATCTAATTCCATTCTCTCTTCCCGCCAGGCCGGTTTCCGCCCTGGACGGTCTACACTTGATCAAATTCTGTACCATTCCCTCAGTCCATTTCGGATGGGTTTAACAAACCCAGGCCGGGCTCTCGGACGATCCTGTCTACTATCGATTTCTCTAAAGCCGCTCCTTTCGAGTCCGTCGAGGTGTTCCGCAAGGATCCGTTCTTGGCCCTGTACTTTTCTCCCTCTTCATCAATGATCTTCCGGCTTCTCTGCCTTCTTCCGTCAGCTGCTCTCTTTACGCTGACGATCTGGCCATTTGGTCCTCCTCCCCCTCGGTCCCCACTGCGGTGGAGGCCACACAAGGAGCTCTGTTTCGATTGGAGCGCTGGTCTGAGTACTGGTGTCTTCCTCTCAATCCGAGCAAATGTGAGGCCTCCATTTTTCAGTGGATCCCCACCAGGCTAACCTCCAGCCCAACCTCCTCCTACTCGGCTCCCGCCTCCGTTTTAATCCCACTCCAACTTTTCTTGGGGTCACTTTCGACCGCACTCTTTCCTTTTCTAGGCATGTATCTTCGCTGAAGGCCAAATTTTTCCCACGTCTCAAGGCCTTACGCTGTATCTCTGCTTCCTCTTGGGGCCCCTCTAAGGAGTCCCTCTCTGTTCTGTATAAATCTTTTCTTCGGTCCCTTCTCACTTACGCTTCACCCGGATGGTTTCCTTTCCTAAGCGCTACCAATATCACCAAATTGGAACGCCTTCACCGAGCGGCCAGTCGCGCCATCACCGGCTGCCTCTCGTCGTCCCCTATCCCTCTACTACTCACCGAGGCTTCTCTACCTCCCCTACGAGTCACTCTGACTCACTTCACTCTTTTTTCTCATGAGCGGGCTCTTCGTCTCCCAACCTCCTTCCCCATCTCAGGTTTGGCCAGACTAGGAGTGAAACCAAGACTCTGCAGATCGTCCTGGAGAGCTTTTGCGTCCACTCACCCGCTCATGCTTCCTTGTACTTGTTCTAGGGAGGCTCTTGTTGCTTGCCCTCCCTGTCCTCCTTGGAATCTTCCCTCGTTCACGGTGGAGTCCACCCTTTCCACTCCATGCTCTCGCTCTGATCCCCCTCACTCTCGCCAAGGTGCGGCTCTCGCCCACTCTTTCCTTTTCGGCAGGCCCAGTTTGTTCCAGTTTTTCCGCTGAAGCCTGCGCCATTCTGCACGCTCTTTGCTGGTCTCGGCAACACCATAAAGTCTGCCATTTTTCTTCTCTTCTCCTCCTGTCTGACTCTCGTTCTGTCCTCGCCACCCTGTCCTCTCCTCCACCTTTCCTGTTATCTCAAACTCTGTGGCAGATCTGGCAGGAACTGTCCTTCTTCTCCTCCTGTTCTATCAGGCTACAATGGGTCCCCGGACACTCGTTTCTCCCGGGGAACGACACAGCTGATGAGCTTGCCAGACGGGGAGCGCTGCTTGCGCCCTCCGCAATCCCTTGTAGTCTCTCTCCTCTTATCTCTCGTATCCACTCTCGTCTTATCTCGGACTGGAGGCGTACTGTCTCCTCAAAGTATTTTGACACACAGGTTCCCTCAATTTCCACTGAGGAACTTGTGCTCCCTCGTCATGCTCGCTGTGTCCTCTCTCGTCTTCGCTGCAATGGACACAGCCTTCTTTTAGGTTCCTACCTCTCCAGGATTGGCAGAATCGAGAATCCTTCTTGCAGCGCCTGTGGACACTCGTCCCAGGACATCTCTCATCTCATTCTGCACTGTCCAGCTACGGACTCTTTGCGCCGCTCACTCTTTGGCGACTCTCTGTCTCTTTATGACCTCTGGTCCAGACCCTGGGGAGTTGCCCGGCTTCTGGGGCTCCATGGTCTTCCGCCATGCCCCCATCCCTCGGAAGGGGTCGGGTAAACAACAACAACAACAACAACCAAATAAATTCGGTTTTATGTTTTTTCCACATTCACAGCGATTGCTAAGCGTTAAGCAAAGCATAAATATATAAATAAATATAAATATCATTTCTAAAAACTTTGATATGACTCGACATGAAATCCAGAATCAGTTCTACGCAGTGCAAAGCATAAGCTATGCTACAAGTTGAAAGCTTGCTTCATGTGAATATATTTTAATCTTTGTGCATTTGTACAACTTCAGACAGAATGTGAAGACCCAATCAAGGTTAACTCAAACTAAAGTCAAGTAAGGTTCGTAAAACGCTCACGTAGTAAACTTTAAAATAACAGAAGTTCTTTTCAGTTTTTGGATATATCAGCAACAAAAACTGAATTTTTATCCCAATGGATTGAAAGCACTGTACTGTGGAAAAAAGAATGAGGATTGCGGAAGCATATTTTGCACTAAAATCGATAAATCACACTCAAAAACAATTCATCACTGCCTTTCCTACCAGAAATCTTCCAAGCAGTCTCACCATCAGGCGTCCTCTGGAGAAGTTATGGGAAACAAGACGCGCGGAAAATCCTTTTTTTCATAGGCTACACGTTCCTGTTCCCCTAGAACTTCTACAGAAGATGCATGATTACAAGTCTGGTTGGAGGATCTCTTTCCGAAAAGCTAATCATGAATTGTCGCTGCGTGGGGGTCACCAATTTTAATTCAAAATGTGCTTCCATAATTCTCCCTCTCTCTTCAACCAATACTGCTTTGCTTCTCTTCCACCACTAGAATGAAAATTCTGTGTTTGGTAGAAAATATACCAAAAAAGTAAAACGATATCTTTGTTATTTTGGAAAGAACAACAATTTAAAAACTAGTACATTTCATTGGCCCACTCTGTGTAGTACATATCTATGTAGCTAACAACAGATCTAGTGTACGCTATTATGTGTGCTGACAAAACGATGTTAACAGGTTAAAAATAGATAGGGATCAACAAAAAACTTGCTAAATTCTTAACGTTTGGAAAAGCATTTTCAAAAGCAGGCAATCTAACAACAGCCAAATTAATGAGTTTAGTAAACTTTAGTGATATAGCTTCCTTTATTTTGTGAATAATTAATCACTACAATCACACTTAATCACAAAATACTTTGACGTAGTGTTGCAGATGTTTAATATACTGAAATTCTGACCAACATCAAAGGCGAATTCCCGGAAGTAATTTTTTGTGATTTTGTACAATCGGCATGGTAAAATACAAGAGATTTCTTATCTAAAATACTCACAGGGTCAAGCGGTTTGGTTTTTGCCCAAGTCATCACGGTAGAAAGTAGAACAAACATTTTGGGGGAGTCGAAGTGTTCAATCTCAGTATGAAGGGAAGACACAGACCACACTGCTTCATCAATGACGTCAGCGTCTTCTGTGATGTTGTAAACAATGATGTCACATTCTAGAAGCTTTTCAAGAAGCTCTTCTCTTGTTTTAAACTGTAAAATGATGTAAAGGAGAATAAAATGCATTCCCAGAAAAATGGCAAAAAAAGTAAAAAAAAGTCGGTTTTACGTCATTGTTTCCACGTTTTGCAGGCTCAGACGTGCTGATTCAATGTATTTCTACCACAACACGGTCGCTTTGAAACTAGACTTTGTATTGGAGCAATGCAGCACTTCAAATTCCGGATGCCCTTCCTGAAGAATACCAGTGGCGTTTCTATAGAGTTTGGAACTCCAGACCTTTCGCTCCAAAGCCTGCAACAATACCACTACACCACGGCGGCTACTAAAAAAAAACAAAAAGCTGTTGTGTGACGAATTTCTAAGCCATGCAATTTGCGAGCTAATAACCTATGCTGCAAGCGATAACTGATTCAGCCATTCTGGTTTTATGACTAGTTACATAAAAATGATCACAATTTATCCACATCGCATTCAGTAGCCTTTAAGTAAATATAAATTGCTAGCAGACTTTGCTGGTATTGCTTGGTAGGGCTAACAGTCAGTTATGCAGAGTTAGAAATATCAATTCAGCCAACTGTGCCAGCTTCATCCAAACAATATCTTTGAGAACAGTAATGATAAGTTGCCATTAATAAGGGCATTGCTCTCATGCTCCCAATTCAGATCATGGTACCAATACCTTAAATCAAAACTGATCTTACAAAGAAACTCTCAATCAATTCATATAATTTGACTGTTTCTTCTGATAAGTATAGAGACACAAAGCCAAATTTGAGGGTTGGCATCCTAATGGGCTTTGTTTTGCGATTACAGAAATACGTTATTTGGTGGCAGATTTATTTCATAACTTAGTGCAACCCTCCTTGAAATGATATTTATGATGATAAGTTTAACCTCCACTAATAAGTGTTGGTGTCAAAATACAGCATGAGGGGCAATTCCTCAGTGGTATCAAGTGAATCATAATATACTTGTTGATTATCGATTCAAACTTACAACTCCTAGCAAGAAAAAGAATCTACTGTTATTCTGGCTACCAGGTATTTTTGATAAATTCATTTTATTTAGCTCTTCTGGTAATGTAACGTTTATTTAAGTTGATACAAGTTCTTACCGAGCATGCAAAAAGCTTCAATATCCGTCAACGTTTCGAACAGCTATACAGCTGTTCTTCATCGGGACTAATAATAAACGTGCTTTATTAGTTCTGATGAAGAACAGCTGTATAGCTGTTCGAAACGTTGACGGATATTGAAGTTTTTTGCATGCTCGGTAAGAACTTGTATCAACTTAAATAAACGTTACATTACCAGAAGAGCTAAATAAAATGAATTTAAGAAAAAGAATCGTTAGAGACCTGCTTCAACTCCACATTTACACCAATCTGTCAAATTAATCAGAGACATCATGTTTTATTTCTGTAAGCCAATAACTCTTGTCCAACTGATTGATGTGGATAAGGGTTTGAATTTTACTCCTGGCATTGTTTTTAACATGCTTGTAGTAGTAAAATCTAATGATTGATCAATTATTAATTTTCTTGATGCATATCACTTTATAAAAAGAATAAACAATTGCATGAATCTATTTCTAGATGTTACAACTCTGAGCATGCTAAAAACTGTGGATTCAAATCCCATGCCCAGCAATTTAATATGGTAGGAGTTGCAAGATCTGCAGATAGAGCCATTCAAGCATTAATTTTTTTGACACAGTAATATGTAATTGGAAAAATTATAATGACTTCTGCATAAGCACACAGCCAGACAGGATTCAGTAACCTAACCTTTTGTAGCAGAATGGCCTGTAGCATATTGTACTGTTCTCTTAATACACAAGCAAGGTGTTCAATTAGGATTAAAATATGTGAACTTTATGATCTAAATCTCAAGCATAAAATATATAAATGTCATCGAAGCAAAATGACACAATTTTATCTTTTAACTTACAGTAATAACTTCAGTGACAAAAGAAGGAGGTTTTGCATTAGGATCTTTTAAAGTTCCTACAACTCTGTAGCTTCCTTCTTTTCTAGATTCCGTAGTGTGAATGGATGCTGCTTCATCTTCCTCCTCTCCCATTTCCTCAACGGATGCTCCCACAATACATTGTGAAATGTACTGCAAAAAAACAACTGATTTTAAATTGAAAAAAGTTTGCATGAGATTTGAAAAATTAAGTTTACAAATTAGCAGCAATATAGCCACATAAAATTAATTAACCATATGAAATCTAGCATGGAAATACAATTAAATAATTATAACACACAGAGTTACTTTGAAATATCAAATAAAAAAAGATTTGTTGCAATTAAATACTTTGATAAATTTTCATTTTATTTAACTTTGCATAGTTGCAATGTGCCATTTCCTGTATTAGTTATCTAATCAAAGGTTCATTTTCCCTTAACTGACTCTATAGCACTGCTATTCGACAACTAGTAAATACTTCTAAAATAAGAAAACTCAAAATTTCTTCCTTCAATAGTCAACACGAAATACAACTATAATTTAACTGAGACCTTCAATCAATATAATTAATATTTCTATCAACAAAGTCTAGGCTACAGAATATAAGTCAGCCTATTTTACTACTTCTCCTTGGACTTTCAGAAAAACAATTTTGTTTTTGTTTCTCTGAAAATTTCGATTTTAACTATGAAGGTGTTAAAGAATCAACAATTAACGCTTTTTTGCTGTCTCCTATTGTACCTTGTAATTCTTACCGCAATTGTAAGATTAAACAAAAAGAAGTGGCTAATTTGCTGTTAACAGCACTTCACCCTTGGAGGCTATTTTGTCATCACCATTCATGTGTACTTAAATAGTCATAATTGCTATGATTCTGAGAGTGACGCTGTGGCATGTGGATAGTGCAGTTGCCTACATATGCAATGATTCTGGTTTGGAATCTTGACTGGCAGGGCACTTAGACAAAGGCAGTGTACACTGGAGGGGGGCCTTGTTTCTGAATGTAGGAAGTAGTGTACAGTGTGAGAGAGGGTACACTGGGGGTGAAAATTTTTTTAATTGATTATTGAAATTGACCAATCACAAATGTCTTACAGCAAAATAGTCTCTAAGGGTAAAATGCCGTTGACGGCAAAATAGCCACTGTCTAAAAATAGCTATTCTGTTCTTTCAAACTCTGGCACCATGTGATATAGACATTACAAAAACGATTATTTGTTTAAAAGCTTCCATGCTGTACATCAACCCTGAAGGATGACATTATCTTACGAATGTTTACAAAGATTACACATTTCATAATACTATTGTAAACAGTGCGTTTGGGTATAAAGTATTACAAAATTGGTTTGAAGAGAGCAAATTTTGCTAAGAGATCCTCCAAGTTATTGTTCATTTATTTGAAAGTATCAGATCAAATTTAAAACTATCATCAAGCTATCAAATTTGAAAGTAAATAAAAGGGGAAGCAACCATCGCACATCTACATTTTTCAAACAAGCAATGACTTAACTTTTTATTCAACTTACTTTTGCAAAGTTTTTTCCACAATAAGAGTCTAAATGATTGAAAAAGACACGTTTACTTCTTAATTTTGGTACGGGTTCCTCTACTTCTTCTTCTTCTTCAATATCCGACATAATAGAATGTTTTGTGCAATCGTGAAAATGGCAAAAAAGGTTACAAAGTTGCTATTTTAGTTTCAACGCGATCTAGCAGTCCGTATCGCACGGTAGTTACTGTGATGTTACTTTCTCAGCGTCAAGGCTTAGTTTAATCACGCAGTTACCATGACATTTTAAACGCACATCCACTAACTGACGCTGCTTGTAATTGTACGCAATTCATATTTTAAAGGAATCTTAAAAAAACTTGTGAAACGCTTTTGGAAAATTTAACAATTAACTTCAGATTTTAATCTACCATTAACCAGCTATTTAGAGCCCAATTAACCAGCTTTTGATGACAAAATGATTAAAATTCACAAAGTTTTTAAGTAAACTGCCTTTACCAAGATAAAATTACCGAATTTAAGGCTTAGCAACTCATTCTATTATAAAGATGTTAAAGCCAAAAAAATATTATAAAGTGTTAACCATACGCTGAATGTCTCCCCGAGTTTATGGAATTTTTGGTCGTCTCTGTTGCCCTGTTTAGTACTCAGGAACTAAGCTAGCTCACAATTAGATCAGCCAACGGTTTCACAGGGCTTTAATGTTTGTTTGTTTGTTTGTTTGTGGTTACCCCTCCTCTTCCTTGGGATGGAGGTACGGCGTGAACGGCAATTCAGGTTCATGCCATCAACCTAATTGAAATTTGGCTAGGGGAAAGATGGCAGCCCATTTCGAACCAGTCTTGAGTGACTAGTAGCCCCAACACCAACAAGGCGGACTGCCACTGGTGGGTACCCAAGAGTCGTCTGACATGCTGGGTTAGCAACTTCACAATTGTAATCTGGTGAAGAAAGGGAGGGCTTCCTATCTGCCACATAAAGGCGGAGGCGTCCCGTTAAGTGTCTTGCTCAAGGACACAACAAGCAAGATTGTCGGCTTGTTCTCCACACTATCCCTTTTATATGCTGAGCGCCAAGCAGGGAAGCTGTGAATACCATTTTTTAAAGTCTTTTGGTATGACTTGACTAAGGGAATGAACCCCAGATCTACCGACTGCGATGCGGACGCTCTAACCACTACACCATCGCGCCGGTCGAGGTTTAATCGTTTATTTTATTGACCGACGCGATGGCGTAGTGGTTAGAGCGTCCGCTTCGTAGTCGGAAGACCTAGGTTTCATTCCCCTTGTCGATTCATACCAAAAGACTTTAAAAAATGATATCTATAGCTTCCCTGCTTGGGGCTCGGCATTTATAGGAGGTTGTGTGAAGAGCAAGCCGGCAAGTTCGCTTGTCGGGAAGCCCCATCTATGTAGAAGACAGGTGGCTCAGACACCTTGGAAATAGCAACTCTCAAGCTTGAGTGCGGACATACCGTCCAAAACATAGCGATTCAATTCTCTTTCTCGTGAATGGAAGATAAATATGGTAAACAAAAAATAAAAAATAGAGTGCATGAAATCATAATTCCAAAGTTGTGGAATAATGGTGCGCCAAAGTAATTGATGTGTATTTTTAGAAATAAGCTATCAAATATTGGGATCACTACTAACGACTTTTTTGTAAATATGTGTCTATTTGTACAACCTAAAGTCTCTGGCTGCGCTCATGTTGCTTGATTTTGACATCAACACAGTCACGCAAAGTGAAAACCTACTCGAAATGAAGCAATCACGTTTAAGTGATGCAAGGCCCCATACGTTATGCCAAAATTAGGAATATCAAATAATTCATCAGTGCCGGCTTTACCCAATGCGAAAGAAATTTGCTTTTATATTTAGATGATTTGTAGCTCGACTCAAATATTTTGTTGCAAAAGATATAAAAAAATATTTCTCTTCCATTCTTTTTGTAGAAGGTTTACCCATTATTTTGCTGGGAGTAGACTACATTTCAAAACTTTTAAAGAATTCATTATTAAATGAATATTTTTGAAAATTTAGAGAAATAATGCCAAAGAACCATGATTTTGAAAAAGAATAGTCAAAATGCGTCGAAGAACTTAGTTTTTCTAGATATTGTAATTTTGTAAAGATCAAACACCAAAATTTTAGGCGTTTTTGATCGGTAGGTTACTTATTAAGAATTAAATAGATTTCTTTTTTTGATGAATCTTTTTACAAATTTAGATAGATAATGCCAAAGAACGATGTTTGCAATGAAAAATAATCAAAATATACACAAGAACTAACTTTTTCAAAAAATTTGATCTAATGGAAGTTTCTTAGGTCTAACAGGATAATTGTTCAACAAAAATTGGAAAATGATATATCGCAACAAATTATTGATCAGCCATTATTAATTATTCCTTAGTTTTAAATATTGGAGTTACATATTGCTGGAAAGCAAATTTCCTAAGCTTTGAAACGACACCAATTGTTAGTACCTCATTATAACTTTTCAATAATTAACTTACCTGTGTTTAATCATCTTACAGTCAAAAACAAAAGTTTAAGACCACTTGAAATTATTACGAGTTTCTCAGCACAATGTAGTATAACACTTTATCTACATTTGGCAAATTGTTTTATTTCGCACCTAATCAATCATAAACACATGGAAGACAGTACGATACAGTCTAAACAATCATATACAAAAAAATGTTCCGATTTTCAATATTTTGTGTGGCCTCCTCCGTTTTTGATCACAGCTTTGATTCTTCTTGGCATACTTTCAATCAAACGTTGGCAGTACTCCTTTAATATTTCTTTTACCCGGACTTCCTTTATCGCTTTTACCAACTCTGCGCCACTTAATGGTTGCTTTTCCGACACTTTATTTCTCATGTTGGTCCACAAATTCTCGATGGGATTTAAATCCGGACTGTTTCCTGGCCACTCGAGAAGGTCGATGTTGTTGCTATCCAGAAAATTTTTTGCAACTTTGGAACGGTGGCAAGGGGCGCCATTCTGCATAAATATTTGACAATTGTGAACTTGCAGGTGAAGTTTTAGCTTTTCTGAGAGCATTTGGACGTATTTTGGGGCATTCATAGTGGTTCCTCGAGGCAGGGAAACTGAGAGCAGCGACACTATTTCTGGACATAGCCCCCCAAACCATCTAACCAGGAGAGTGTTTCGCTGTTGGTATAGTGTATCTCTCATCAAAACGTTTTCCAGTTGGTCTACGGACGTGCCTCTTTCGAACCACAAACTGTTGGAAGCACTTTTCCCCATTGCTCGGCGGTCCAATGTTGATGATTATTAGCAAACTGTAGACGCTTGGCTTTCATAGCCGCAGTAAGCCTTGGTTTTTTAGCCGGTTTGTATGACTTCATATTAAATTCTTTGGATAAACGCCTGGAAATAATCATATGACTAATTCGACCACCTCTGCACAAAAATTCGGCCCTAGTTTTCTTCATTGAACTCGTGGGTGACCTCACAACTAACCTCCCCATTACGTTGTCTTCTTGTGCAGTGGTGACACGCGGTCTTCCAGTCCTTTTCTTATCGGTATAGGAGCCATCCTGTTGATACTTCGCAATGGCTTGATGCACTGCTGTGTTGCTGCACCACATTTGAGCAGATATTTGCCTTTCAGATAGATTTTGGCCCTGTAAGGCAATTATCTGAGCCCTCTGAAGCTCGCTTAGGGACTTTTTCTTGCCCATTTTAGGCACCAAAAAAAATCAGTAAATAGCAATAAAAATCAACCACGAAATGTGGACAGAAGTAAGAATTGGCGCGAAATAAAACACAACGAAGAAAACAAACTTATGATGTAACAATAAAATATGGCTGATGCAATTACGTGCTAAATGTTGAAAATCGTCACTTTTGCATAGTGGTCTTAAACTTTAGTTCGTGACTGTACCGTTTTTAAGGGGAGTAGAAAGTTACATTACAGATGTTGAAGTTCAATGTTTTTGGTATAAAACAAATAGTAATAATACAAATCATATATTATCGGAAATGCTTTGAAATAACTTTCAATTTGTCAAAACAATTTTGAAAATCGGTTGTGAAATGAGGTCACAAATCAGTTTAGTAAACTGATTTTGAGAAATGTTTGCAATTTTTGAAAAGAATTGTCATACGATGATCTCTGGTAGCGAAAGTGCTGACCGCAGCAGACAAATTAGTGACATCATAGATCGAGTTCGAAGCGAGCAGAAAAAAGAAAAAGACAAGCTTAGAAGGCTTAAAATGCTCAAAAATTGAATGTGTTGTTGTATCGTAAATTGAGCTTTGATTGTTGAAGAGTTTCTTTTATCGAAAGCACCTTGTTAATATCTCTTTAAAAAAAGCGTTCAATTGCGTTCCTACAATCAGTATTTATAGAGAAAATTCAGAGAATAGATTGTGCAATCAAACATCAGCTGTGACGTCATTTTACAACTCAGAAGATTACAAGTGTTTTAAATTGGTAAGTTGGGCACTGGTTTTCGTTCGAGTAAAGAAGTCCACTATCAAGAAATGTAAATTAAAAAAATTCTTTAATTACGACGTCATGATGACATCACAAACCGCCTTGTGATGCTCACTACAGATGATGATCAATCGTGCCAAGTTTGATGTTTGTGCGCCCAGTAGTTTTGAAGGAGTTAAAAGACATGTACAGACGGTATTGCGCTTATCTACAGTATTCTACAAGCCGGCTCTGCCGGCGTTGACCGCAGGAACCCCATGAAAAACAACGAAATAATCGGTTCAGCAGCCCAAGCTGGCTACACCCATCGCGAAATTGTGTAAACAGTAACGAAAACTTTGTTATTTCTGCACATCTAATTTTCGGGACTTGGTGCGCTCCTTTTTATATTAAAATTTTTGATTTCAAGGTTCTGCCTACGCCTTAAGTTTGTATGCTCTCTTCATTGCTCACGTGAAGTCGAAGAGCCTTGTGTTTCCCTTTGTTTGGAAGTAAGAAACACATTTTTATACATTAAGGTGTTTTGAAGCAAAATACCAAAAATGTCTTTTGTGTGATGCGATTTCACACGGGGACGTTGCTTTTTTTTGATCTTCCCCTAAACTTTCTCAAGTCCCTAATGAGTGCGCGTTATGTTGCATGTTCTTCTTTTCCCTGTTTAGGCGCGCCCAGGGAAGTTAAAAGGGATCTTGCTTTTTCCGAAATTTTTGGATTTGAACCCGATAGCTTTATAAAACTATTTTCAAGCAATTACCTGTGCCGAGTGAAAACGTTTCAATTAATGCATTGCGCCGGGTTCACAGTACAAGCATTTGTGGGAGCAGCAACGAAACGTTTTAGTAAATGTAAGCCATAGTTCCTGTACACATAGTGGTAATCATTTTGGTTTTACCCGCCCCTCCTCCAACACTTTTTAAAAGTATGAACGATAGTTTGTGATATAATTTTTTGTTTATGGGTATTACCAAACTATCGTTCATACTTTTAAAAAGTGTAGGAGGAGGGGCGGGTAAAACACAATAAAAAATGATGGCGGCATCCAAATGGTGGTCGTTTTGACAATAAATGAAATGAAACATTTAGTGATTGGTCTAATTGACGATTTGGTCGGCCTCCTTTTGTATTTCTATTTGTGATATTAAGATCTTTGGATGCGCTGTTTGCTTTAATGCCACCATAGCAAGAAAAGAGCTTCACGTCTTTTCCCAAAGTCATACACTTTATTCCATTAGACGCCTGTTAATCTATTTTCAAGCAAAAATGTTCCCTCTGAATCCAGCTTTACAAATTGATGCTATTATTGTTTTATTTTGATCTTTTTTAAACTTGGGATTTTAATACATTTGACTTTGCTCCTAATCCCGACGACCCTCCGATTTAATGAAGATTAGTGTTAGGTATCGGTAAAAAACATCTATTGATTACAAATATCAGTAATGCGCTTAACCATTTATATTTCCTATCAAAATGACAATGGATAATCTTGCAGTGTGCTGCAATCCTCTTTATATTGTGGTAAGCATTGTGATGTCATTTAAGATTATCATGTAGGCTAACAGTGCGTTTTAAAAGGATTCAAGACAGAAGAACAAAAACATGCTTAAAAAATACTTATTTGAACAATCGCTTTATGCATCTTTATACAGCATAAGATGCTAGAGTATTATTATTAGCAAAAGCACCTTGTTAATATCTTCCGAAAATGCTTTCAACCGCGATGCTACGATTTGCAAGGTTTGAAAAAATGAAGAAAACAAATTTTAGAATTATGTTTTGATTATGACGTGTCTCATTTCCTAAACTCATCAAATTTCTTGAAGTTGGCGAGTTGGGAGCTGGCTTAGGCTGCGTTTGCACATAACGGTTTACGCAACCAGATATCAATAAAGTGATCTCCGCATGGAGCACCCTCGGGGATTGCAAAACCTGCTCTAAAAAGCGGTGGCTCTATAATCAGATGAGAACGTTTTGGCCATAAAAATAGGGTGTCATTTACACTAGGGAGTTCTCCAACACATATGCCAATATCTGGGCACTGTATTTTATTGCGTTTTAAGATCTTGCACAGTGTGTAAAGCAACATAAAAAGTTCACAGTATAGTACATGTTAAACATGTTTACTATTGCTGCTCTTCAGCTTCAGCAGCACAGAAGAACTGCTCAATTTTTGATTGTTTTACTTCATGTTTTGTAGCTTGCTCTACAGCATCGTCAAGCTTACAGACCACTGGTCAGCATTGCGAAAAAGCAGTCCCTTCCTTAAAGTTTGCATTGCAAGCAGCATATCACGACGAGATGGAGGGGGCACCTCCTCGTTTTCTTCCCAAAACCCTTCCTGAAACTTTTGGCCTTTTTTTCGATTTGTCATGCACGATCACGCACAAACGATAATGACTTTACACAACAAAGCTGCTCTTAAAAGCGGTGGCTTGCTCTACTAAGCGGAGAATTTTATAACAGGAAAAGATAGGAACCATATCTTGTCATCTGAAACTGCTCCAAAAAGCGGGTTTCTCTATAAACCGATGCTCTATTAAACGGTGACTCCTGTATTAGTACAGATATTTAGAGCAGATTTTAAAACTGCTTTCGCTGTTTGATTCGGAGTGCAAACAGTGCAATGTTCCCTTTACTCTCAGTATCAAGCAGCGAAACCTGGCCTCAAAATCTACTCTAAATATCGGTAAGAAATTTGATGCGTGATTGCGAAAACTGGTATGTGCGGGCGCAGCCATAAGTTTACGCCAAAAATCGCTTTTCTTTATCAAAAAATGCATCTTCAAAAATATATCTTCAATTATGACGTCAACAACCTCCATACAACTCACGTCTTGGCGTGATGATAAATGATGCCAAGTTTACAGTTCGCACATACAGTAGTTTCGAAAAAGTCAATCTTAAGAAAGCGGTTAAACGCAAAATTGCTTTTTGCATCGCTAATATTACTATAATTAAAAAGAAAACACTGTTTTGGGAATCAGGTTGTTCACATCTTCCAAAAGAACCATCAACTTTGTTTTTGGAGTGAGTGTTTTTCAGAAAGGAAGAAAAACCATTTCTACAATTAATTGCTAATTATGACATCATCATAGATCACAAATATTATGAAATTTGTTTTAAATAGGCAAGTAGAGCTCGGCTTTAATTGAAGCTCAAAATGGTATTTTTACGTCAAAATGCAATTTTAAATATCTATATTCAATTGTGACGTCATCATGATGTCATTGAGACAAATATAACATCCACTTCGGTGTAGTGATAAATGATGCCAAGTTTAATCTTTGCATGTCCAGTAGTTTCGGAAAAGTTTAGCTTAAACGGCGGTCAAAGGCAAACTATTTGTTACGTCGCCAACAATTCTTAAACTAAAAACCGGACTCTTTTTTGAGAATCATGTTGTTCATATCTTTCGAAACTGTGGTGGTAGTGTGCAGTTTTTAATCGACACTTTGCCAGATCAGCTTGTGAGACCATCGCATATAAGCATGGAACCTCAGTATACTACCATAAAGATTGTATTAACAAATGTTCCTCACAGGCTGATTATTCGACGAATGATGGATCATGTGAAAACCAAAAAATTAATAGGTTGGGTTTTGGCTTTCCTGTGTAGAAACAAAAAAGGCGGCTCCATATCCGATCAAGCAAATCATGATGGCGTGAGAATCATAGTTGCCAACTAGAAATGTGCAAAACTCCCAAAAAAGGCCCCAAAAATATCCCCAAAATGACAATTTTTGCATAAAAATTTCGAGATTCGGAAATGTTTCGGCACGTCTATATTTGAATTTCGCCACACAGCCAATTACTCAAAAAGTTATGCTGTGCTTCTCATTGGTGTGTTGATCTTCAAAAAAGAAGAAAAAAAAGCCTTCACTTTTCCTCGAACGTATCACCCCAACTTTTGAGGTTGGATCTTTAAAAAAACGTCCTCACCCAGATTTCTTTAAAAATATTGCAATTTTGGATTTCCAAAACAAAAGCAAGTGGCTTCGTTAAATATCTTTACCAAAAAATCCCAAGATTCTCCCAAAATTTCAAAGACCGCTTTCAAAAACCGCAAGACTTTTTCCAACTAATTTTGCTCATAAGAAAATTCCAAGCGGCTTTAAAAGTCCCAAAATCTTGGGATAAATTTCCAGGATTAGCAAGTGCGGTTCAGATACAGCTGGAATTTTTTTCGCACTCAGTCAAAAATTTCCGCCTTCTTTAAGTGACCGCTCTGTGTGGTCCACAGATCCCTTGCTACGCCACTGTTGGTTGGTGAAAGCACTAAACAATCGCTTGATGTTGCATAGCGAGTAAACCCATCAAGGAAGTTTAAATTTAGATTAGTTTTGTACGCTATATTTTCACGTCATAGGCCAATTTTTTGGGCGGCAAGTTATGCTCTTTGCATAAGCTCACAGTCTGCAGCCTGTCCTTTGATAGTATTCAGTCTCCAGGTCTTCACATCAAGACAATAGACGGGTGCACGGTGCACAAGGCTTTTCATGAATTGTTTGTTTTTCTTTATTGTCTTTTTCATTAACTCTTCACTTGAGACAACTGTAATACTTCACAATTGGGAACTGTTGAGCAGTTAGTTTTGCAGCCCAGCAAATATATATGCTGGAGAAATTCTGTGTTTTACTACAACAATAAATTGTCTTGAACAAACTAGCCTAGAGTGAGAAAAATATAGCCGAAACAAGCCTACTGTTACTAAGAAAGCAACAGTAGTCTCATGTTGTCGCGATAATGGCATGAGAAAATCTAGACTTTCTTTGACATATTTTTCAAATCTAGCCTTTTTTAGCAAATGCTTTTTAAATCTAGTCTTTTCTAACATCAAAACTTGGCAACACTGATTGTCATATATTTTTAAACTCTGGTCACGGAAAACCTTTCGTCGTTATACTGGAATGTCTTGGTGCTCAGATTCTGTTCGAAGTAATCAGTACACTGCCGCTGGCACGGTATATTTTTGTCACAAGCAGGGATGATTACAGTCGATATACCAAGTCTGGCAACTAAAAAGATAATCCGCTCGAGCATACGTGACGTATCTGCCAGTTTTGGGCAGCGGCGCAAGTTGAAATAACATAAATCTGGCCACTGAAGTTACCAAAATGTTCTTGATGAAGAAACCTTTTGATGATAAAGGAACTGTTATGTGTGATAAGATGTAAATTTTTATTCGACATAGTATCTATTTTTTCATCATACTAAAACTAGAACTAGAACTAGAAAAAATTGAGGAACATAGAAAATGCGATTTATCAGATGCCATCTAACCAAAGTCAATGTTGATGATCAAAATACATTTTTATGCAATTCATTAGCACAGTACTGTGCACTGTACTAGGCATAGATGATTATCAGCTTAGCTGGCGTAGTACAAAAACACTACGGATAGTTAGGCACATTGGTCATAGTAAAGACTCAATAAACATTCCATTGGTAAGAAAACTAGGCTCAATTGGCACAATTGGGGCACAGTGAGCATAGCGCAAACTTGGTAGTCGCATTGGGGATAGTAAGCATAGTACAAAGATAGTAGGCACATGCCAGGCGTAGAGAGCATATTATAGGCAAGTACACGCGCAATAGACATAGTGCAGGCACTGTAACCAAAATACTAGCATAGTAAGCTTTGTAAACATAGAAAGCATAAGGCAAGCATAGTGTAGACTACGGGTGGACAAACTACGGCCCGCCAAACACCTTGCACATGTGGTGTAATTGTATTGTTATAATTGTAGTACTTTACGTTTTAACAACCTGTTTTTGCAGATTACGTAAATCGCATTGCATCCGGTTCTCCAGTGGCCAGGCAGTCGGGAATTCGGCTTTCAGGTCGAAAAGTTTAACTAACCCTGGCATAGGCATAGTACAGGCAGAAGAGTGACATAGACAGACCTACTAGACACTATATTTGTTCTGAAATATCTGCTATTTCCGTGATTTGCCAATAATTTTTGCCAATACAGTCAAACCTCAGTCTTCGAACACAATTCGTTCTGGAAGGCTGTTCGAAAACCGATTTGTTCGAAAGCCGAATCATATTTTCCCATTACAAATAATAAAAAAAGAGATTAATTTGTTCTATACACCAAAAGAATAACTTATTTACCTGGTTACACAATACCAGGGGTGGGCAATTGTTTTGGCCTGCGGGCCGCATCGCGGTCATGGAAGCTAGCTGAGGGCCGCACTTATTAAAAAAGGCATTGCAAGGGCCGCACTGAGGATGGAAGAGTCGGTCAAGGGCTGCATTGACCAACTGTAAGTGGCCGAGGGTCAGTGCTCAGGATCTCGCAATAGCCTGCGTCAGCTTCATTTTATACGAGACCTCCTTACATTGACCTTATACCGCGCGTGGACATTGTGGTCTCCAAAAAAAAAAGGTCATCACCCTCTAATTGGACGGAAAATGCGTCTGTACAAACTATCAAAGGCTCTTTTCAACATGGCATGTAATACCTTTTTCTTGCCTCTCTAATACGGCAATTGTTTCTCCACTTATCGTAAATCAGCTTTACTAAAGTTTCAAAAGTGTTCGCGGGCCGCGCAAAATGCTCTCGGGGGATCATAAAATGCTCTTGAGTTGTTTGAAAACCGAATTTTTGTTCGAGGACCGAGTGATTTTCATCTCAAATTTTCCGTTCGAAAACCGAATTGTTCGAACTCCGAGACTTTCGAAAACCGAGGTTTGACTGTAATATGCCTATCTACCCTTGTGCTTTTATTACTATACCTGGTGTCTACAGCATGCCTAAAATGCATTTAGCCTGCACTGCCTTCCAAGCCCAGTATGACTGTAATGTACCTAGTCTGCCAAAGTTATAGCTGAACTATGCGTTCATAATCCTCCTATGCCTTGGCTTTGTGTACTTAGCCAGGTTTGTGCCTAAACTACGCCTGTAATATGCCTACAATACTTAATAGGACTTCTGTAATCTGTATCTGTGCTTTGGCTATTACAGTATGACTACTGTTTCTATATGCCTGCATTTTGCTTAATATAATTGCCATAGGCCTACTATATGTTCTATCCCTGCAATATGCCAATTATGCTTATTATGCCTTGGCCACTATTTCCACAATGTCAGTAACATGTCTACTTCTGCAAGCCTATGTGGCTGTTTATTATCACCCTCCTAAATTCAGTTTGTGTTACAGCTACTTGCGTCACTGCTCGAAACTGGCAACACAACTTGTTTGCCGATAGAGCAACTTCGCTTTTTTGACTAAATTTCTTATGTTAATTTGCGTAAAATTGCTTTTAACTGTAGTAAGCTACCCCGCCCTAAGTGTTCCCTTTCCCTTTCTGGCTCCAGTTTAGGCTACTGGTCCAGATTGCCGAAACAGAGCCCAACGTAGACAAGAAGATGATCTACGTTGGAAACTACAATCGGGCATAGTGATTCCATTCGAAACGGAATGAACCTACAACAAACTCTACAGTAACTGATCTTATATCACACTTGGGCAAAGTGTACAGTACAACCTGACAGCTTCTTGCTTTAAAGTCACCGCTAGGCAGTGTTAAGATATGCAAGTAAGTAAACTTATACTGTATAAGGATAAATTTTTGATGAATTTTTGTTATTAGGTGTGACCGCCACGTTATAACTTGTTGCAATTGCTCCTTTTTTGTTCTCATTTTAATCTGTTTTTTCCCGGTGGGGTTCTGATTGACAATTTTTCCTTACTGATAAGAATAAGCCCACATAATTGGCCAAGCCCGACTATCATATAGAACACAATTGATTACGTCATATAAGTTTATTTTGAAACGGCCTAGTTGTGTCGAGGTTACGCCACAAAACATGCCCACACATATCAAGTTTGATGCAAAATTTCAATTATATTATGTCAAAAAATTTTGCACAAGATCAAATTATCCGGACAATAAAACGCAATTCATAGACTTTTGAGAAATCGACAAAAGTAAATAAAAGAAAGTTGGTAAATACGTCATTCGTACCGAAAACGGCCCAGTAAGTCTTACATTAGTTAACCCAGGGGTGTCAAACTTGCAGATAGCGAGCCACATCAGGCACACTATGTTCAGTTTTGTGGCCACGAATGTTAATTACAAAAAAAACTTACAATTTTGATCACCGGAAAAAATAAGATTCTAGGATAAATTTGGATGAAAAACACGAAAAATCTTTGGAAGGTTCACACCGACATAAACCACAAACATTATCTTGAAAATGTCGGTGTGAACCTTCCAACCATTCATTAACCTTGCATAACGTTATCTAACAAAAAATCTTGCTTTGAAAGCATTGATCTCCGAAAACAGTCCAACCACCGTAAAATCTAAGCATGTAAATGAAGCCCACACCACTGAATGAATTTGACACTCCTGTATCTAAGACTTTTATCAGCAATATTCAGCACATGCTCAGTACTTGAATTAAAAGTTAATTGTTTACTACGTAGAAAACCGAATTTAAATAGATATAAAAACGGGCTGTGTTGGACATACCTTTTCATCGTATTTTTACCCGGATGTGGAAAGTTCTATTAATTGATGACTACAGGGTATTATTTGAAAGTAAATAATCGATCTCTTTTAATAAAAGAAAAGCTATATTGGCTGCTGTAAATATGCCAAGAGTTATCTGGAGCTACTCAAATGGTACCTTTATGCATTATATTGCTAGTTCCAAGTGGATGCGATTGATAGAGAGCGTATTATAAGCGAGAAACAAAACGACAAAGCGAGTGCTGAAGGCGCAAAGCTTCCGAAGGAAGCAATGCTATTAAGAGATATTTACAAAGCCATTCCTGGACGCTTTTCGTCCTTTTGGACTCATCAGCAGGGCTTGCCAAGGGCCAAGAGATCCCCCAATAGCATTAACGTTGACTATTACAAAACAAACTAACACAAAGCACAAGACTTACGTGCCGTTTACTTTTGAACGAGGTTCGTTTTGACGTATCGCTAGCCGCTCAACTATGGACTAAAACTGATATCCTTATGTGAAGCTGATCACACAAACAGTGATTAGGCATAAAAGGCCTTCCAAAGATTGCAAACTAAATGCGGTGCTTTAAGGCATGGCTGGCAGCACGTGGTGCATGGCAGCGAAACTCGGCGCGCGAGGCCAGTTCCAAAGACGCGGGTTCGAATCCCACAGACGCGTTGCATTAGCGTTGACGTTTAAGAATACAATGTACGCGCGTAATGTTTAAGGGCGCTTAACTGATTTCGGTGGGTCCCAAATGGCTGCACCGCGGCTTATATAATGAACGGCCGCCAAGAGGTCAACCACTTCGCCTATTCCACTCCAAGCATAGTTACCGATTCCGATAACTAGGACACCGCACGGTAATGACTAGTGTGTTACATACCGCGACCCGATTCTGCTTTTGTGCCACTTTCGAATGTAGAAAATGAAAACAACGGCACTCTTTTTATTAAATTCGAATAGACTCAAAAATGGATTTTTTGTTGATGCCCCACAACCCTAACAGTAATACGTCGCTTTGTGCATAAACCCTGTTGGCTTGTGCAGCCGCCCAACACAGCATAAAGATAAAAGTAATTCTATCGCAGATTTATACATAACGGAGAAAAAAAGATATGTCAAAATGTCAAATTTTTGATTTTAGAATACTATCGTATTTTGCATAAATAACTTTATAAAAACTTTGCACATAAGTCTCTTTATATAAATGTCTTAATTTGTCCTAAAATTAACGCGAATTCAATCAATATATTCCTGGTACTAATCTATACGGAACAACTTTTGTATACTTTTTCCAGAATTCTCCGTATTTTGCGGAGCAGCGATGTTCATCTCGGTATATACGATGTAACAGCAAGATCAGTATAAATATGATGTAAAAGTAGGGAAGAATGTGTCCAAATCCACAGCATAGACAGTAAGCTAAGCTCTGAAATACAAAGTCATTTAATCAGTTACGTAGTAACATTTTCGGTGAAGCATCCTGGGTGGCACTAGTGTTTTTCAACAACTGTGGTGCGACACACTAGTGTGCGGTGAGAATTCGTTAGGAGTGCCGTGGAAAATTATCAAATTTCACCCAATTGGCTTGAAATCCTTTTGGATCATCTAGCTTTGTAGTTTTTCCATTACACTTTAATACCACATCGTTGTCGCTTTTGTTGATTTAAGCAGTGATGTTGAAGTGGGCATGAAAAAATTTATAAAATATAATGACAAAACAGTTTTAGTTTTATTTTATTCACATTCAAGAAACTTTGGTAGTCTACTCTAGCTAATAAAGAAACACACAAACAAAACTACTGCTGACTATATACCTCCTTTTGATGTAAACAATTGTTAATTGGCAACTTACCCCTAATAGATCTCCGCTGTAGTTCATGTGCCTAGCAACCCCCCACCAACCGGAAGTGAGAAGGACGCTGTTGTGTTTGCGGCCATCCCCTGAGAAGTAATGACACTCCACGAAAGTAGGTTTTTTGCCTGAAGAACAAATCTTGAAACGTTTCCAAACTAAATTAACACTTGGAATGTTCAGTGAGGCAAAAACAGGCTAGCTGGTATTGTTGGAGTATTGGTCCCAATAAAGATCGAGTTTCAGTAGTGGTTGAGACTATTTCATAAAAAGCAGGTAAATCTCTAACAACATGCCTGAAATAATGGGAAATATATTTTCGAATCTCGATTTGGTTTGTCTTTCATTTGTTGCAAAGTTTTTTGATCCGAGTTCGACTCTCCTCTCAAACTACTTGCATCTCACCGAGGACAACGAGGCAACTCTTGCTTGCAATCATGAGATTGTGTGTTTTTTGCCACATTTAGAGTGGTGCGCTGGGTGTTGTTTAAGCTACCCTTTTTGGTATAATTTCCTCCATCTTTTAAGAGACACAATCAAATTCTTTTTTTCAAAATATGTGAAAGACCGTTTTATTTCATTTTTCGGAAACATTTTAAAAATGGGCGTGACGATTTCTTTTTGTAGTAGCTATACCGCTTTCACAGTTTTTGTTAAAAATTTCTAAATTTGCCAATGAGTCAATTTATAGCCCGGACCGTTTTTGCGTTCGTGCCCTTGAAAAATTTCGCACTTAAATGCTACTTTTCCATGCATGATTACGGTCCATGTGGTAAAATTGGGCTGTATCATAATAAATGGATGGTAATTGCGAAGCAAGCTGTATAGCGAAAATATTTACTGTCAATGAAAGATAAAAATGTACTTTACTTGTTATTTTACAGCACGCACGTGAACACACACACACACACACACACACTGATAGGAGTAGGTGTTTATAAAGGGGTCTAGGGCTACCTACCAAACCAGGCTTCAAATTTTTAGGATGCTGCGATCCGTTTCGTAATAAGAGTGCCGCCCATGGCAACCTCAAAAATGTTTTATCTCGATTTTTACCCGAAAATGCCAAATTTTAGGAAAAGTTTAGGTGAGATCCATGAATTTGTCATTAATTCTTCAGCATTTGATACTAAGCCACGATCAACCCCCATGACCCGGCACACACCACACTAATTGGAAGGTGCAAAACAATAACGCAACTTACCCCATACTGTGAAGTTGTCAGGGTCTGCACGAAATTGGTCTTTTTGGCAATTTGAAGAACGGAATATGTAATAACCAACTACCCCTAGAGTCAAAATTGCGAAAAACACAAACGAGTCGAGTTGGACAGGATGATAAACTAGGTACTGACCCTGAAAAAATTCAACTCGACGTTTAAATTAATTAATCAAAATTCAGCGTAAAAATCAACGTCAATAAAGTAATTTAGACGATTTTAGTTAAAAAATACTAAAGCATCCTTGGTATATGTTGAAATAAAAACTTTTCAAAGTTTTTGAAAGATTTGACAAAGCACGTTGTATAATCTGCTGTCCGGTGTTTGGCTGTCAGTAATCAATGTAACTGTGCAAGCGTAGCTTATATTCGTTATCAGCATCCTAACCACGTGAGTCGTTTTGTGCAATCAATGACCATGTTTGCTTTTTGCGAACCCTTTTTTCATGTAATTTTCACATCACAACTGTACATAGACCTAAATAAAAATTTTAATTTACCTGCAAGGTATACATAAACGGAAGCCAGACCATATCACCCCATGCTAAACCCCACCCAAAGTGCTCATGGCATATGTCAAGAGTTTTCAAATACCATTTTTCATTCCAGAAAAAGTCGACTACGTATATAGCATGCAGTATGTTGATCAATATCATGGAGTTTGAAACATATCCGTATCGTTCCCATTGATGCCAGGCAAATGACAAATTGATAATTGTCCAACAAACAATGCCTAAAATAATAATATCGTTATGGTGCTCTACTAAGTCATATTCACTGCTGTTTATTCGACAACATTACCAAAGTTTAGGAATTTGGTAATTGTAATTATAATTTACGCAAAAGGTGTCCCAAGACATCGAAAGTAGCACCTAAACATGGGAAAAATTGTTCAGTTCCTCTTAGAAGTATTCAAGATCCGCAAAACAGGTGAAATTAATGTAAAGTTTCTTTTTCAACGAACAGCATCTTTGTCACAGATGTTTGAACGATTTTTGCTTATAGTCACCAAAAAAGACATTTCACCACTCTTGTCTACGTTGCCTAATAACGGAACCGCTTATCTAATACTAGCCGGCTTTGCCGGCGTCGTCAGGCAGAGGCCCTCCATAAGTAATGTCGGGGTTTAGCATTTCGGTTTAACTGGCTGCGCCAGCTTCACCCTTTGGGCTCTTGTGAGAGTAGTAGCGAAAAGATGATGAATTTTATGCACTTTCACAATTCCTACTCACGAAATTGTGATCATCATATTCTCTTAACCATGACTCTTAATGCTCACAAAGAATCTTGTCACAAATTATCGTTATTACTTGTGAGGGAAGAGGGATTGAAACGCAGTCAAAACTGATTGTAGCGGCTAAATAGTGGTTGCTTTCACAATTACATAACTAAACTATTTAATGATAAGACTATTTTGCAATGTGGTGCTACCCCTTTCCTAATTATATTTGTCGTATTAAGTTCTTTTGGCTGCGCTATTTGTCTTGTTTCCGGCATAGCAATAAAAGCGATTGTGGCTTCCCGAAAATCATTTACCATATTTTAGTAGACGCAGTTATTTTTAAACAAATGTTTCCTCGAAGTTCAGTTTAACAAATTGTTATGGTTATGGTTTTATGTTGATTTTTTTCTTAAGCTTGGGATTTTATTACAATGATGTATTATTACAATAGAGTATAGCCAACAGAGTATAGACATAAATTCCGCAACAGCCACCATATCAGCAAAAGAAAAAAATTCTTGCTTTATGGCATATACGACGCTGTCACCCGCAGAACCCCGTCAGTAACGTCGTGATTGAGAGAGTCGGTTCAGCCGGCGTCACCTATCGGGCTCTTGTGTGAACAGTTACCAAAAGTCTATGTGTTTTCTGAACAAGATTTTCACGACTTTTTGTGCTCCTTTTCCTAATAAAATTTCTCATTTCAAGATCCTGGCTATGCCTTAGGTCTATGTGCTCTGTTCATTGCTGACACGAGCCCAAGGGTGCCTTGCGTTTCCCGTAGTTTGAAAGTAGGGAGCACATTTCTGATATTAAGCTGTTTTCAAGTAAAATGTCTTTTGCCTGTTGCGATTTCACCCATTGACGCTATTTTCATTTGATTTCCCTTTAAACTTTTTCAAGTTTTCGCTGGCTACGCACTATCTAGCATGTTCTTTTCTCCATGCTTGGCGTGCTCTGTGAAGTTAAAAGAATTTTTGCTTTTCCCCAAATGTTTGGTTTGATCCCAGTAGCTCTATAAAGCTATTATAAAGCAAAATACCAATAACACATTTCATGTGGTGCGATTTGACTCAGTGAGGTTGTTAATTTTGATTTATCCTCAAACTATCTCAAGTCCCTGCTGGCTACGCATTATGATTTGTAGTCGTTTTTCCTCACTTAGGTATGCTCATAGAAGTTAAATGAGTCATTGCTTTTCCCAAATTTTCAGGTTTGGTCCCGGTAGCTCCATATAGCTACTATCAAGCAAAATAGAAAAAATGTTTCTCCTAAGTATGCTGCGATTAACCCCGGCAGGGCATACCATCACTCGTGCCGATTTAAAACGCATCAATTAATGCAGCTGCGCCAGCTTCACCGTATAAACATTTGTGAGAGCACCAACGAAATGTCTAAAAAAATATAAGCCATAGTTCCTGTACATGTAATGGTGATCATCTTGGTCTATTAATCAAGACTGGAAGAATTCAAAACCAAAGAAGGATGTCACAAACTACTATTTGTAATTTTTAAAAGTGTAAGGTGGGTGGGGGATGGGGGTAAAACATAGTTAAAATTGATGGCGTCGTCCAAATAGTGGTCGTTTTGGCAATTAAAAAAATAAGCTATTTAGTGGTAAGCCTATTTGACGATGTAGTGGTAGGCCTATTTGGTGTCCCTGCTTTCGTATTAATATTTGTGACATTAAGATCTTTGCCTGCCCTGTTTGCTTTAATTCGGCCACAGCATGAAAAGGAGCCATGCCTTTCTCCTAAGTCATATAACATATTGCAATAGACGCCTATAACGCTCTTTTCAAACAAAAACATTTCCTCGTAATCCAGTGTCACAAATTGATGCTATTGTTGTTTAATTTTGATCTGTTTTAAATTTTGGATTATATTACATTTAACCTTGCCCCTAATCTAGACCTCCCTATTTTTAAACGAAGATTAGTGCTTTGTACCGATATCCTTTCAATTACAAATATTAGTAATATTTGTAATTACTAATATTTGCTTAAGTAGGATAATTGCTCAACTAAAAATGAAACAAGTAGGATAAATTGCTCAAGTAGGATAATTGTCAAGTAGGGTAATTGCTCAACTAAAAATGAAACATGATGTATGGCAACCAAGTTTTGATCAGCCAGTATAAACTAATCTTTAGCCCTGAGTAATTGGTATCACATATTGCTGGATAGCAAATTTCCTATCCTTTCAAAGGACAGTGATTGTTGGTACCTTGTTAAAATGTTTTTGTGTTAAAATTACCTGTTTTTACTGAGGTTGCCACTTTTTAGGAGGGATAAAAAGTTACACCACTGGTCTTAAAGTTCAGTTTCTGAGCATAAAAACAAATATTAATTGTACATATTATACACTATCGGAATCGCCTTGAAATAACCTTTAATTTGTTGGAGAAAGTTTGAAAATCAGTTGACATATGAGATCACAAATCAGTTTTTTAATAAACTAGTTTTGCAAAAAGGTGCAATTTTTGAAATTATGTTCATATTATGATCTACGGTAGCGAAAAATTTGTGTTAGTCGTGGGAAATATATTATGACATCATAGAGCCAGTTTTAACCGTAAAAGCGAAAACGAGAAAAAAAAATGCTTAGACTTGAAGTGCTTAAATAAAGAATTGCGCGTAGCATTGTCAAATAAAATTTAATTTTTGTAAAGTCGTTTTTATCGAAAGAACCTTATTAATATTCTCTTGAAAGAGCGTTTAATCGCGTTTCTGTGACCAGTACTTTTTGAAAAAGAATAAAAAACAGATTGCGCATTGAAGCGTTAATTGTGACGTCAATTTAAACCCCAAACAGATGAAAGTTTTGTAATATGGTAAGTCGAAAGATAGTTTTCGTTTGAACAAAAAGCGGTTGTTCTCTGTTAGGTAACGAAAATAAAAAAATTGTTACTTATGACGTGATCAACTTTTATGGCAATCATCATGGGGTGGTGATCAATCGTGCCAAGTTCGATGCTTGTACCTCTAGCAGTTTCATAGGAGTCAAAACACATAGACACACAGACAGACACACAAAACTGCGCTATATGGTATTAGGTACAAAGCGCGATTCTGCCTGTTTGTGTGTCTGGCTGTCTTAACTCCTACGAAACTGCTAGGCATACTAACATCAAACTTGGCGCGATTGATCACCTCCCCGTGGTGAATGTTATAAGGGGTTCGTGACGTCACGATGACGTCATAATCAAAGACAATTTTTTAAATCGCATTTTTGGACCGAGGAGCGCAGTTTTCAGCTTAAACGAAAGCCAGTACCCGACTCACCAACTTCGACAAATTTTACTTGTTTGCGATGTCACATGACCTCATAATTAACAAATAATTGTAAGATTTGTTTTCTTAATTTACTCAAAAGACTGATCGTAGAAACGCAATTAAAAGCTTTTTCGGGAGATCTTAGCAAGGTGCCTTTGATAAAAGAAACTTTACAACAATTAATGCTGAATTGGCAATGCAACAACAGATTCTTTATTAAAGCATTTTAATCCTTCTAAGCATGCTTTTCTTGTTTTTTGTCTGCACGTTTCAACCCGCTCTAGATGTCATAATGCTGCTTGGCACGATAAACACAGTCTTTTGCAACCAGAGATCCTCATTTGAGGATTTTTTCAAAACCTGTAACACTTTTACAAAATCAGTTTAGTTGAAAAACTGATTTGTGATCTTATTTCTCAACCGATTTTCAAAGTTTTTTAAAAAATTAAAGATAATTTCAAGGCGATTCCGATAATGCATGACATGTATATTTACTATTAGTCTTTATACTAAAAAAGTTGAACTTTAAGACCTGTAGCGTAACTTTAGCTTTCCGAAAACGTGGTAAGCTGAGTAAAAAGAGTTTAATTTTATGGATAAACTTTATAAGGTACTAACTCAGAGTCATTTGAAAACTGAAGAAACTTGTTTTCCAGTAACTTGTTTTTCTAATTAGTAACGGCTAAGGATTAGTTCATAATGGCTGATCGAAATTGGTTGCAATACGACATGTTTCGATGTTAGTCGAACAATATTCCTACTAAACCTAAGAAACCGGAAATTTTTAGAGAAAGTTAGTTTTTTGATACATTCTGACTTCTTTTCCCGAGCAAGCATGGTTTTTTAGCATTATCTATCTGAATTTGCAAAAAGATTTATCAAAAAATGAAGATTTAAAAAATTTTCTGAAATAGCCTACCGGTTGAAAGCACTCAAAATTTTGGTGCCTGCCTTCACAAAATTGCCTTTTCTAGAAAAACTAAGTCCTTTGGTACAATTTCACTATTCTTTGTCAAAAATGTGCTTCTTTGGCACTAGCTATTTACATTTTCTAAAAGATTTATCAAAAAATGAACTCTCTAAACATTATAAAATGTAGCCGCCTACTTCAAACAAACAAATTGGTGATACCCCTACAAAAACATAGAGGTAAAGATGGTCCTGTATTATCTTTTGTAACAAAATATTAATTTCAATCTATAAATCATCTAGAATCTAGATGTTGAAACCATTTGCTTTGCGATTGGGTGAGGCCGACGCAGCCGTCTGATTTGATATTCTCAACATCATCATTACTTCATTACTAATGACTGCTATTGAAATAACTTAACTGTAGGTGCATCACTTCGGGTTACTTTGTTCTTTCCAGCTGCGTATCTGTCAAGACCAAGCAACATGCACGTAGCGAAAGAGTTTAGGTCGCACAAATAGGCATTCAGCTGCGAAAAAGTGGTTAAAACTGGTCCTAATATTTAATAGGATATTCCTGAAAGTACTTGGGTCAAATTACTTTGGCTCTTCTCCTACCCATAACTTTGAAATTATGCTTCCATGCACTTCATAAAATTGAACGAATAAAACTCTTTAGAATCGCTGGCTGCTCCAATTGCGAGGAGGTTCAGTTCCTACGTAGAATACAAGCCAAGTAAGATGAAGCCAGGAACTCCAGAAACTTTGGGAAAACAATGGCGGCTATGCGCAACCCCGGTAATGGTTGTTTAAAACTTAATCGATTTCCTTTAAAAAAACTGTACTTTTGATTTTGAAACGACAATTGGCTGCGTCAACAACACATTAACTTTTTATCGCTATTTTCACAAATATCACTTTGTTGAAGCCGACTGAACCGATATTCTTATACTCGACAATACTGATGAGGGCGCTGCCATTTTCACAACTTAACCGCGAGTGTTTGATTTCGGATTAGTTTGTTTTTTGCCTGGCTCATGGGCGTACGACCTCAAACCCATTTGGGGGGGCACCAAATTTTTGCCCGAAAAGTTTGTCACTGCGATGACATCTCCGAAAAAAAAAAAAAAAAGGTCATCACCTGTTTCGCTGCACCTTTTCCATCACTTTTGGCCAGTGACAAATTTTTAGGCCAAAATGTAAGGACACTTACTCAAATTGCCCGAAAAATTAAAAGTTGCCCGAAATTTTTACAACCAGGAGGGGCCAGTGCCCCCCCGGACCCCCCACTTCGTACACCTATGGCCTGGCTGCTTTTTTGTTGGGAGCACGCAACATACGCCCAGCCAAAGGCGTTTGCTCATAGAAATACCGAAGCAGTTATGATAAAGTTGTAAATAGTGAGCCTATAATTTAATAGCTTAATCCTGAAAATACGTATCAATTACTTTAGCGCCCTTCCACATTTTGATATATTTTCAATTGAAGCACTAGCTTATTTTAACGAATGAAAGTTTGTTAAGTTTAAGGACGCTTATGGTTGAAATATAGCAAATAAGATGTTGCCAGGGTTTCCAGAAACTTGGAGATATGTAGTGGCTATGCGCAATCTCACGCAAATTTTTTTTATCTATTGCGTTTTAAAAACGATAGTTTTATTTCAAAACGAAATTTGGCTATGTGAAAAAGCAAACTTTTTATTACTATTTTCACAACTATCCATTGGGTGAAGCAGGCTAGGCCGGCTGAACAGATATTGTTAACCTCGACAATACTCATGGGGGGGGGGGGGGGGGGCGGCCGGGCGACGCCGACAAAGCCTGCAAGAACTGATATAAAGCTAACCTGGGCGTCCATTACAGAAAAGTTTGAAATCGAAATATTTTCCTATTCTTGGATTGAACTCAATTCCCATTGTAAAATCATACACGTTACTTCCGCTGAACTTGCAATCTTCCGGGTTTGTGGGAAATAAATGTGCTGTAAAAAACAAAACGTTGATTATATTGGCCTGTTGCAATTTTCGACAAACCTCCTAAAATTTGGAATTGGTGAACAGTCAGCATTGTATATTTCTACCACAACCATTACCAGACTAGGGAATTTAAGTGGAGGATACGGTGTTATGATCTTCTCTTTTCAACCGTGACAACAAAGCAAAAACGATTAATCTGCGATTTCCAAAAAAATCATCTCAATTTGCGTTATGCTCTTTTCTTTTCTACTTTCAAAGTCCTCGGTACGCCATTGATTACCAGTGTAATAATAGAATAAAATGTGATTTTTGAAGGCAGAGCAGTTCAAATGTCTAACAGGTAAGGTGTCGCTATTTATCGATTGTAAAGTAGTGTCTCAACGCGCTGAGACAAGTTTTGCCTCACGACAAAGTTATTAATGTTTTGATGTTTAGATATTTAACATCGAGTGACCAAATTGACTCTTGCTTTACCCGGTTAGAATGGTGAAGCTGCTCACCCAGCATGTCGTAAGAGGCAACTTTTGAGTACCCACCAATGGCAATCCGTTTAGCTGGTGGTGCGGCAGCCAGTCTGTAATTTGCATTCATGACTGGTTCGAAATCGATTGCCACCTTTGCCCTAGCCTAATTTAATTTGGTTGGCAACATAAATCTGGAAAATCGTTTCATGCTGTGCTTCCATCCTAAGGAAGGGGAGTGATAACCACAACAACAACAGTGATCAAATTTCTTTTTACCAATTTAGTTGACAAACACAGAAGTTTCAATCAACAGTCGAGCGGATAGAGTTATTTTATCTGTGCTCGTTGACAATAATCTGAACTCATTGATACGTAACTCAACCAAAACCGCTTAATACCAACAAAGTTTCTGAAGCTAAAAGTTATTGAAAGTCGTTTCAAACTTGTGCAAATCACAACTCACACAACATGTTTTCACGTTCTGTGGCCTAGAATTCTCGCATCATGAAATACAACTTTTGGCTTACCTTTAACAAAGCTAAAAAAAGCCAGGCTATACCCATAAACGTTGGTAATCATCAAAAAAGCACCAAGATTCTTCGAGATAATTGAAGGAGAGAACCAATGGAAATAATACGCGTTGAGGAAAAACAAAATATGGCTAATGACCCAAGCCTAGAAATATAAACGATTACAGTGGAAGGCTGGTAACCTACTTAAAAAAAATAAATTCTTCCTCCCTCGCATTCTCAAAGTTTTAAAGTTCATCATAAACTTGAATAAAAGACCTTTCTTTTTTTTCCTTATGCACGTCATAATAATTTTCTAAGAATGCCAGAACATTGCTTACAAACAACATCAGTTTATCGTTAAAAAACAAAAAGTATACGCGAAATAACAAAATACTCAGAGGCAAAAAATTACTACGTGCTGTAGAAGCATCTACAAAAGTAAAGCCTCTGAAATCAATCCTTTCCAAAACAAGCTAGAGAAAGCGGCTGCCCGGATAGACCTCACGATTTTCTGATACCCATGTGCTTTACCGGCGTGGAAAAATAAAGCTGCCAACCAAGCATGTTGTAAGAGGCTACTGTGGAGCACCGACCAATGGCAGTCAGACTTGGTGGGAGACCTGGATTAACTAATCTCCGTAATATGTCTCAAGACCGGTTTGAAACATACTTCATCTTCCCTATAACAACTTCTTCAAACGTATTTGCTCACAAAATATCCTAAATGTTGCAAAATATCATGAAAATAATAGTCCTTGATTAACCTGTAATCCGTTGATAATGTACTTGTTCGCAATCCCAGCCGGTGTAATAGCCCCATCTTGCAAGCCTCCTTTGTAACGAGGTACAACGTAATGCAGAAAATCAGGAAGTAGAGCTAAGACTACCTAAAAAGCACATTCAAATAGTTTTTATCATAATTTTAAAACATCGCAGCCTCCCAAACTATATGGTCGTCTTGAGTTACATAAGTTCTCATTATTTCACATTGCACATACTGGACATTCAACTCAACACACTGCATGTAACGCTGTAGAAAAAGGAACAAATAATTTCTTGGTCATATAAAATCTCAGTAAACGTTATTGCTGTCCGCTTTTGATTTACCCTGCTTAAATCTACGTTCTCGAAATATAACAATGTGTTCGCTCACGCTGTTATTTACTTGGCGCCACCGATGAAAAAGTTCAACATTTGGTGCAAATTCCATACAAACGACGAATGCATCATCGGAGACGACGCCGCGACAAATTATTATGTACATTAAACAACTTTTGTTTCTGGCAGTGGAAATCCAACCAGATTACTGGGGCTACGTACTTTCGCCATGCCCCTATCTCGAGGTCGAGATTGAGTATCATTGATAACATGAGAGCATCAAAAAAACTTCTGACGAAACAGCTTCTTTCGAAGTCATAGAAATGGGTTAGACAAAGAGACAAACTACATGTATAGGAAATAACCAATAAAAAGTCTTGAAATAAATTTTTTCAACACGTTGTTTTAAACACTTCGTCGAGCGTCTACCTCAATTCTCACAAAAAGAAGAGCTTTGAGGAAACTTATGAAAAAAGTTGGACGTTTTTAAATCAGGAGTGCAGTTTTCCCTTGTAGTTTTCCCTTAAATATCATAACAAGCACTCGCCTGTAAAGCCCACCAACATGTATAATAGCCAGCAACTTTCCATGATGAGGACAGCATCAGGTTGATCAGTGCAGATGGCGTTGATGGTGACGTCAGTGTATCTACCAGACTACATTGGTGTTTGGAACAAGAGAGAACAAAAAGAACAGGCATGAACGGGCACACCGACAAGATAAACAAACAACCAAAAAAGGAAAACCAATCAACCTGCCTAAAAAACGATGACGTAATTAGATTGACTTCAAAGACTTGACGTCACGCAGTGTGGCTAACCAAAAATATCAAGGGGTAAATATTTTGTGCCAGCTTAGGTAATGTTTGGTGATAATCTTTATTAACGTCCCACAGGGTGCTGTGAATAAAACAGGAAAGTTTTTAGGTTAAATCAAAAGTAATAATCTGTTTTCGCAATCAATCAGAATTCTGGTCAAGACATGGTAGTAAACAAAAGTTTAAACATTTGATAAATATTTCGGGGATGCCTGGCTTTTTCATGGACAAAGTGAATTTTTGACGAAGTTGTTTTTAAGCAATGAGAGCGTCACTAAGCCGTGTAATCGTGTCGCGTGAACCGGATTTGTCATCTCAGTTGAGGAAATGCTTATCAAAGCTCTTTTCTGAATAACAAGCAGGACGTACGAGGCGCACCATCGCTGATCACATCTCGCGCTTAATAGAAACCACGCCAATCAATCATGCAGTGGAAATAAAACAGATGTCAAGGTTTTGAATTGCCTTGTTTATTTTATTTCATTTTTTTGACAGATACAGAACTGAGAAAGAATGAGATGACATCTTCCTGAAAACACGTTCATTGTATTAAATTTGGATTAAATATTTCTGTTTCATATAACACTCTTCAAATTAGAAAAAACTCTCATAAGTTACACTTCTCGATTTTGAAGCCAATAAGAGCGTCATAAACCGTAAGTGATGCTACCTTGAAAATATCACCAAAAAGAAAAAGTTCTTTGAACGCGTCAAAAAATAGCTGTAGACTTCCCGTCGTCGGAAATATATCTTATAGTGGCAAGCAAATGGCTGGTAACCGTGATAACGTGGGTTTGACTCCCGCATGGTTTCTGAGTTGTTATGTCCATAAAAAAGAGCAATTGCGAATTTTTAGCTTGGTTTGCAGCACTTATGTTAGAAGTGCAGTTTACGACCAGCACAGGGAGCGACGCTGATCATAAACTTGTCTAAGAGTATCTGTAAAGGTTGTCTTAGCGTAACTGTAAACTGTAAAACAATATGCAACTCTGAAAAAAATCTTCAAAATAGCTACACTAGGGAGCACTTTTGTCACAGAATAAAGTGGTCGCTTGATGGATTGTCGTAAATGTCATTTGAAAGCCGCACACAAAATTTTAGGCTAATAGACGTAGGTTTTGCCCATCGACTTTTGGACTGAAATTTGACGCTCGACGCCATTTTATGAGCCTATACTAAAGCAATGATACTGTATCAGCCACGTTCTTGCCTCAGTGTCAATCAGCACGCCGCTTGTTTACTGTGTAACTCAATTTTTCAGCACTATTCTGCTGTAATATCTTTGAGTTATCTCTTTCCGTTCACCTGTTTCAGGCTTTTTTGTGACGTAGCCTACAGTTGTTGACCATTGTCAGAATATCGTTGCTTTGTGTTGCACATTTTGTAATGCAGTGCTGTCAGCTGTCACGAATACTTTTACAAGTTTTAATAAAATGTAATGTAGTTTTGACACTTCTAAAGTAAAATAATGTATTGATATTTCGGAGTTGAACAAATTTGTAGAGGATATAGCAGTAATGACTAAGAGAAAGAATAACCAGGAAAGACACAGAGCATGCTGTGTTTGGGCAGGCAGATCCTCTTCCTGCCCACAAACTTTTACTTAATGATTAAGTGTTAAGAAATTGTTGGAGGTACAAATGTGAGGCTGGAAGGTTTGCAGATGTAAATGAGATTGTGAAAAAAGCTGCTTTAGATGTTTTTGCAATATGGGCTAGGGCTATTGGAGATCGGTTAACCATTCGTTTGTTGGATCAAAAAGCTACTGAAAATAAATTGAAAAGATTGTACAAGAAAGGTCTGCTAGTCAACAGAAGGAAGCGAAATCTTGTCAAGTTAAACGAAATCAAAATGGAAACGGACAAATTTTTTGACAATTGTAGTTGCACGTGTCCATCTACCTCTTGTTTCCAAGTGCACTGCAAAGCAAAGAACTGTGTTGGATTCCACTTGGCTTGTAAGTGTGACGTGAAGGTTCCTAAGCGTGAGATCCAGTTCTTGCTTGACCAGAGTTGTGCTCGGAAGATGGTAATTGCTGACATCGACAGGAATGTTGGCAGAATGTGGGCCCGAGTGGCGGCAAGAGACGAGGCGATGAAGGTGGCTGCTGAAATAGAAAAAGTTCAAGCTGAGGTCAGGCAGCAGCAAGTGCAGCTTCATCTTTCTGACAAAAGTGCTTACGAGGTAGGCAACAACGACAAGAGCAAAATAGACGAAGATCATATTGAAATGAGCATATCAGACAGCAGTTCCAAAAGAAACTTGACTAAACTTCCTACTCTTTCTTCTGTTTGCAAGAGGTATAGTGTTTCAAACTATGCTGGTGCTGCCATAGCTTCGGCCACGCTGGTTGATTACGCTATCAAAACCAAAGTTGATAAGCGTCAAGTAATTGGACCACAGAAACTGGGAGATGAGAGGAGGCGATGCAGAGAGGAAAGGCGGGAAACAGGGCTTGGAAATTAAAAGGAACTCACATTTTCATATTTTGATGGAAAGAAAACCATAATCAAAGTTTTTGTGCAAAACAACAAAACAGGAAGGTGGAATCCAACGATGAGTAGATGATCACTCTGTCGTGCTGACTGAACCTGGCAATGACTATTTAACTCGGGTGACCCCCAAAACTGGGCACGGAAAGGTGATAGCTCGAGCCATTTAGACTTTCTGGTTGAGCACAAGTTGACAAATCAGGCACCATATGTTGCTGGTTGTGACGGTTGCCGCGTCAATACAGGACCAAACGGAGGTGTTATCCATCACCTGGAGATGCTGCTCGCCCGGCCTCTGCATTACAGCATCTGTCAGCTCCACGGTAATGAGCTCACATTCCGGGCAATATTTTACTATTGCGATGACAAACCCAGCGGTCCGGAGAACTGGCGAGGAATGATTGATCAGTGGATAAAAGAGCCAATGTCAGACCTTCCTGTCATTGACTTTCAGCCAATCACCTTTTCTGATTATCCGGTTCTGTCCGAGAAAGAGGTAAATTATTATTGTTTGATTTACAAGCGTATGTTTTGACTTCGCTGAGTTTTAGCATACCCTACTCAACCAAGCTGTTTATTAGTTATGTTTGTTTTTTGTAGGTAATAGATTTATCCTAGAACCAAAAATATTTGTACAGAATGTGGATGATGATCTCGCAGCCATTGAACCTGGTCCTCCCTGTGTGTCTAGGTGGAACACTCTCTGGAGCAGAGTATTGAGGGTTTATGTTGCCACTGCATAACCACGCAACCAACTTCAGAGGATCGCTAACTTGGTGGTGAAATACTCTGTGCCAATGTGATTTCAGATCAAGAGATATTCGTACATGACAGATCTTCCGCACAACACTTTTGTATGCTTGCAGTTGCTGAAACATCTGAACACGGAGATAAACATTGTGAAGGAGGTAGTGCAAAGAAATGCTTTTTTTGCTCATCCAGACCAACTCCTGCTTGCCATGTGTACAGATAAAGGTGAAGCAGTCAGAAGAAAAGCTGTTAATAAAATTAGGAAGCTAAGGGATCAATACATACCGAACAGTGAAGATGAAGCATTTCCTGAAGTTGAAGAGGAGGGTGAAAGGCCCCCACATTGATGAAGATTTTCGTATACCAACAGATGATGAAGCGAAGCAGGATACAGAGGCGATAGAAAAGACACATGACATATCTTGAAAGAACATCAGGAAAGTAATCCTTCCAAAGCTGAAGTGTCATGCAACGAATGACCATCATATGATTGACTGGGGCACTGAACTGAAAACTGAGGCTCCATTTTTGACATCCCTCAGTGATGAGGAAGTTTAAGTATCCTTGAAAAACCGCTGAGTGTTCCGAAGTGGCCAAACCACACTCAGTCAGTTGAGAGAGGAATCCAGGTCATGACTGAAGCTTGCACAGAGGTGGCAGGCTACAAGGCAAGAGATGATTACATCAGGCAGTGGCTTAGCAGCAGACGGATTATGCCTACGTTTAGAACCAAGAAATATTTCAGCTTCAATTATTAACTGAGAAACAATAACAAATTATTACTGCTAAGACATCGCAGTGTTAGAATAAAATTGTTTCTCATACTTAAAAGTCGGTTAGTGTTTACGTTTATCAACGCTTTGTACCTGATTAGGTGTACATATAGGCAAAATTAGCCAAAAATTGACATGAAAAGTCGGTAAGGAAGATAAGCTCATTTTAACACAAAATTTGGCCTAGGGGTTTATCTTGCCCATAGCAACAATACACTAAGCGACTATAGCAAAATTCAAAAATTTGTATTTTTTCATTTTGCCCTAAGCAATAGGTTAGACATTTTTGAAAAGAAAATAAACGTAGAGAGACAATTAACTGCATCTATAATTATGTCCAGGTCCAAAACAAATTGAAACTAAGAAGTACTATACGCAATTGCACTTGCGTTTAAAAAGATTGTCAATATGCACCGAAATATTCAGAGTTCGGTCTGTTTACGGTGTTTGCTGTTCACAATTCGCACATTCAGAATATTTACCGTGTTCCATGTTTACGGAAAGCATGCAGCCAAAAACTTGAAAAGAGGGGGTTATCAATTTTACCTGTGTCAATGACGTCTTTTACTTTAGAATTGTTGCAAGTTCAATATTAATGGCAGCGGCGGCAGGTTCCGCTTTTCTTTCTCTCCTTTTGACTGCACCTTTTCACGGATCTTTTTTGTATGTAAGTGTTAATTAATAATGGCCAAATATCTTACCAAGCTCGGCCCCAAAGACCTTTATCTTCCCGGTTTGCTTCTTTCTTCACTGTTGTACCATTCCGCGACTTACCCCTGTTCCGCAATACCGTACTACCGTTAGTAGAAGGGGTTTCGTTACTGCTTTGAGCCTTCCTGTTCACACGAGTATCACTCCTCTTCGATTTTCTTTCCATTTTGACAAATGATTACATAAGTAAAAACTGTATCTTAATCAAAATAAAAACTAAATTCAAGCCAAGTTAGGCTTAACCATTGGCACAACACATAGAACGGTATAAATCAAACTGATTGGCAATTACATCATCAAATATGCTACCGACAAGGAAATATGTAGCGCTGTCCACAAAAAAACTAATACGCGCAATTCTGCAGAAGATTTTAACTTCATAAATTGCTTTTAAAAAAGTACGAGTTTTAGCTTGGGCTAGATTTGTCGTAAAAGGTTTAGCAATAAACACCCAATCTTTTCTTGATTTCAGTACTACAGAACACCTTTTTGAAAGCTACATACTGCACAAACAACACAAGAAATTTCATCGAAGATTTTTACGCGTTGGTGCAGGTGTTATTTCAGCCTCTTTAAATGTCCTGCTGAGAAAGTTGGACATTGTCTCCTTTCTTCAGTTGCTGCTGTCTAAGCTTTCTCGTTTGTCACTGATTTGGCGAAAATAAATACATTGCCGATGCCATTACTACTACAAACATTGCTCTTGCTTGTTTTACATCGCTGTAAACTGGTAAATAACTGTCCAAAGTTGGGTTTGGCCGCAGTATAGCATTGTTTGATGATGAGTTTGCTTCTGTACTCCACAGACGAAGTCATTACATTGCAGCTATCTACTTGATGAGCTTGATGACGCGCAGCAAAGGTCAAATGTCATTAAATACAATATACAATCGCAAGAGTCGTTTCAAAGATCATCGCAAGCGTAGCGCGATTTAATTTCGTTTGGTTCACTCAACGCTATGTCGCCTCAGGTTATCCAATCGATGAAAATGAAAAACCAGAGAGGTGTTTATGAACATTCCAAACCGGCGCTGTTCATGCATTCGTACGCATGAGATAAATGCTCTGTTTGCTAATGATCTTGCAAATGCTCTGTTACCTAACGTCAGCTAATGCTGTGTTTGCGTGCCTTTAGTTAGAATGGGCCACCCCGACGAACAAGGCTTGGACCTCACTGTCTGTCCACCTCATAAAGATCAACGAATTTCGTTAAGTGACTTTTCCAAAAACAAAACAAGCAAACTTTTGGCTTTTTCACTACACTAAGCGTTTCATGCTGAGGGCAAGCCAGGAAGCTGTGAATATTATTTGTTGGTACTACTCAGCAAAGGAATTGAACCCAGATCTATTGACGGCCAGAGACGTAACAGCCGCTCCCCAAACCCCCCAATTGGGGGGGGCCCAGGCCAACTTTGGGGGCCCGAGTTAGTCTGAAATTGCTTTTTGGCTACGTGACTATTTTCAGTTCAGCAGACTTGTTTACAACCGATTTAAACTGTAGGAAGAAATTGGCTTGTGACATCATAAGTGAATGCAACGTCATTTTATCTCGCAGAATCTAGAATATTTCGATTGATTTTCTGGTAGAATCTTGAATATTCGATTGACGTAACAATGCCGTTGTTACGCAACAATCATTGAATGGTCTGGAATTCTGTTTGGCTATAAATACCGGGACATTATATATACACTGCAGAGTGCAGATAAAGTATTTTATTGACATTGTATAGAATGAAACGTTCAAAAAGTGGTGCTCAAAAGAGAAAAGAAGCAGCCACTGCTCGAGATGCTGTAGCGAAATTGCCCAAGATGACAGATTTTTTCAAGATTACTGAGCAGAGTAGACCTGGCACTAGTACCGAGAGGGATGAAGAAAACTATAGTGTACAAGAAAAAGAAGACTATGACGATCAGCATCAAAGTGATTGTGAATTTCCAGAAAATGTAAGTTGTGATTTACCTGCCAATACGCAACCTTCAATATCAAAAATAACTGAATCTCAATTTACCCCTATCCCTGATGACCCATGTGAATGGCCTGAAAGTATTTCTGATGCTCAACGATGTGATATAGTAAAGCGTGGACCACATCAACTAATAATGAATTTTCCATATAATAACACAACTCCAAGGCGACGTTTTTCCTCCAACCATTATAAACGTGTGTTACCTAATGGTGAAAGTGTTTCACGGTCGTGGCTAGTTTATTCTGGGGAATCAGATCAAGTTTTTTGCTTTTGTTATAAGCTATTTGGAAAAACACTAAGCCCTTTTTGTAGTGGTATAAATACATGGGAGGGTTTTTCGAAAAAACTGAAAGACCATGAAAACGGCATTTCCCACCAAGAATGCTGCAGTCAATGGATGTTGCTAGCTGAAGGGATAAGAAATTCATCCACTATCGACAAACGCGAGATGAATATTTTTTTCAATGAAAGACGTTTTTGGAGAAATGTTTTAGAGAGACTTATCGACATTGCCTTGTTTCTATCGGAAAGGAATCTTGCTTTTAGAGGATCTGAAGAAGTCTTAGGATCTCCTCACAATGGAAATTTTCTGGGTATATTTGAGCTTTTGGCAAGAAGAGATCCGATCCTAAAAGAGCTTCAAGACAGAATCAAGAATAAAAACACTAAAGATCACTATTTGAGTCCTACCATACAAAATGAACTAATTGAATTGCTAGCGACAGAAGTTGAAAAAGAAAATTTACAGCAATTGAAATTGGCAAAATATTTTTCTATAATTTTGGACTGCACTCCAGATATGTCACATCATGAACAAATGTCTGTCATTCTCCGTTATGTACTATGTAATGAAGAAGCTGCTGTTGTTAAAGAAACATTTTTTGGCTACTTGAGAATAAGTGACAGTACTGGGAAAGGCTTGTTGGACGCTTTCTTAGAAAAAGCGACCGAACTGCAACTCGAATTGTCTGATTGTCGAGGTCAGTCATATGATAATGGTGCTAACATGAAAGGAAAACATTCTGGGGTCCAAGCAAGAATGCTAGACATCAATCCCAAAGCTGTTTACGTGCCCTGTGCAAACCATACCCTTAACTTAGTTGTTGTTGACAGTGCTAATTGATCGACGGAAGCATTGACATTTTTTGGAGTACTTACAAGATTGTATGTGCTGTTTTCTTCCTCTGCTCAGCGTTGGGAAATTTTGAAGAAACATGTGGAGCTGTCCATAAAGTCACAATCTGATACTCGTTGGGAAAGCAGAATTAAATGCATCAAACCTCTTCGATACAATTTAAAAGAGGTGTTGCTGGCACTGAAAGACTTGGAAGCCATTTCCATAGAAAGAAAAGATGGAAGAGCTGCCTCAGAAACAAAATCGTTGATAGCTCATTTATCAAAATGGAGTTTTCTTTTGTCGGTGTTTATTTGGTATGATATCCTATTCCAAGTCAATAAAGCAAGCAAGATTCTTCAATCGTATGGAGTTTCCCTTCATACAACGGAAACAGAAATCCAGGCAACTGAAAAGTTTTTGCAAAACTATCGCACAACGGGTTATGACAGTGCCGCAACATCTGCTGTTGAAATAGCACAGGAATTGGATATTGATCCTTCTTTTCCTCCGTCAAGAAGTGGAAAGAAAAGAAGATTGTTTGATTACCAAGGTGAAGAGGAACAACGAGCTACTCCTGAACTGAAATTTAAAAGCAACTTTTTCTATCCATTAGTCGACCAGGCTATTATGTCAATAAAGGAGCGCTTTAATTTGTTACGTGAGGTTTCTTCCGCCTTTTCGTTTTTGTACACACGAGACAAACTTTTGCTTGTGCAACAAGAAAATACTCTTCTTACTTGCCGTAAAGAGTTCCAAAAAAAGTTCGGTGACATTGATTCTGATGAAATGAGCGCTGAGCTACAGCGGTTTGTTTTAATTTTATAAAAAAAACGCAATCTCAATACGGCTCAAGACTTTCTGAACTATCTTCTAAAGACTCAGTTATTTGAATTGTATCCGAATGTGTACATCGCACTTCGAATCTTACTAACTTGCCCCGTGACTGTTGCCAGCGCTGAAAGAAGCTTCAGCAAATTGAAACTGATCAAAACTTTTAATAGAACGTCTATGACAGACAGTAGACTATCTTCATTAGCCATGTTGTCAATCGAAAATGACTGCGCCCGATCTCTTGATTATGACAATGTCATAACAGCATTTGCGAACAAAAAGGTTCGCTCCAGACTATTTAAATGATACTGTGTTTTTATAAGTTTTTCATGTTTTTCAGTGTCATTGCTTTCGTTTCGCAGTGTCTGCATAAATGTCCTACTGAACTCTGGCATCGGTGCCGAATTTTTTATGACTTGCACCTTCGGTATCGGCATGCTTTATTCTGACATTAGCCTGTTTACTTATGTACAAATTGTGGTGTATTTTCTTAATGCAGCTTTTCAATTTTACACCTCTAAAGTGATATGACCTGTGCGCAGGGGCTCTTGCGCTTACTTTGAGGGGGGCCCGAAGTTGGAGTGCTACGGGACTGTTGACGGCAAATCGAACGCTCTAATCATTGCTCCACCAGCACCTAGTGCACCGGTTAAAGCACCTGCTTTGTAGTAGGCAGAACGGGACTTATTTCCCTGGTGGACTATGCCATAAAGTTTTAATCATGAAATCTTACAACTTCTGCTTGACGCTGAGCAGTATGGAAGTAATGTAAAAATGAATTGCGAAACTGAATTTGCTCATACGTGATTAGAGTCAAAATACGTTGACAAGCTAAACATCCACTGCAGTTTGAAAAGCGCATAAAAATTGCACAACATTACATTTTGTAAAGAATTCAAAATCAGTTTTCACATTGTTGCTGCTTGTCGCACAACAGCCAAAGTAAAGGTTACCAGATAAAAATATGCACTGCCATAAAAATTATGCTGCGGTTAAAAACGTAAACATCTAGGAATTATTCTATCCACTTTTAAACAGTTCCAATTCAACATAGGATTGCATGGTTACAATGACGTCAATAAAGTCTGTTGAACCCACGGGGAACCAGAAAACATTAGCTTCTTTGAAAAAGCAGCTTGTGGTGACTGCAAATTAAAAATACTTTGAAGAATGAGTTTGGAAAACTGTGAAATTATTTTCTAATAAAATAGCGCCACCCGGTTTCCGTAGTGAGGACCTTTGTGTAGACGTTTCTTCCACGACAACGTCTAAGTAAAAATTAGTAGTAATTTCTACCAAGCACACCGTCACAAATAATACTATGTAGCAGCTATAAAAACTGTTATTACAATGTTATATAACTTAAATCTAGAGCAGTGTCTCCCAAACTGTGTGTAAATCTAGAGCAGTGTTTCCCAAACTGTGTGTTGCGGGTTTTTTTAAAATACTTAATATTTGTACAAGTTTTCAGTTAAAATTAAGTAAATGCTGCCCTGAAGTAATGGTTGATAACGTCGGAGATCGTGTCATGTTGCCCGAAAATGTGATGATCTCCCAAAAAAGAAAAGGTGATCACTTTTCTTGCTGTCATCTGTAATGCTACTGGCGTGCAGTATCAACACATTCGTGTGGCTGTTGTACCGCGAAATTTGTTTAGCTTTTTTACTGTGCCAACAGACAACAAAGTTTCGAAAATGCTGATCTAGAAAATATTTAGCGCAAACTTGTTTACAACATTTTTATTTTAACTTGTGATTGTGACATAATATTGACCCGGCAAGGAATTGCGCAAATTTGTACTTATGACACCATCCATAATTCCCCTTGTTGTTTTTCTGAAATCTTCCAGAATATCTGAATGTTCTACGCTCATTATGGATGTTACCGAAAATCTTTATACAACAAGGAATCTCAACTGGGGTCAGCATAAATTCCAAAGATTCATGCAATATTTATGGGGGTAACAAATTGGGGATCCACATTCACATTTTGGTGGTCCATGAAGAAAACTAATTCAGAAAGGTTTTTATTACTAAAAATAAAGTTTCTACTGTAATTTACAACCATGCTCATAACCAGAGTTGGCCAGTAACACAGTAGTTCTACTAAAGTAAACTACTGTAATGAAGTAAATTTTTCAGTGACGAGTTACTTACTTGAGTATTTTCAGTTCTTACTACTTCTACTTTTACTTGAGTAGATTTAGTAGGAAGCAGCGCAACTTGAATAGTTTCAACTCTTACCTAAGTAGATGCTAAAAATTTGACATTTGTTGAATTGAAACGCAGTACGATAACATAAAAAGCAGCTTTAAATTTGTCAATAAGTAATGAGACTTTCTCAATTGCTGTAGTGTATTAGTAGCAGTGAAACCGAAATGTTACATTGTTATAAATGAAGTAATCATCTCAGTTACACACCGTCTTGTTTATTTTCAGATTATTGTAGGTGTGACTGTAGATTGAAATAATCGCGAGTTTAGCAAACTGTTCGTCCATGAAACAAAAAGGAGTTATGAGATTTCTATTAGCTACGGTTGTAAAACCATGCGAGATTCTCCCGAGAATGACAAGACAATACGTTCTTCCTGTAAGTCTATGGAAAACTTCTGTGAATGGGTTCAAGCATTTAAAGATAAGCGCCAAAGCATAACTGGAGACTCGAGAAGTGGGAGACCTCAAGATGTCTCTACCCCAGAAACAATACAGCCAGTTAAAGACATAATTAGATCTGATAAAAGGGTCATTTTAGATAAAATAGCCACAAATCTGTGACATATTCCACGGCACTGCTTCCACAATCGTACATCAGAAGTTGTATTTTTCAAAAGTCACTTGCTATTAGGTTCACGAAATGTTAACGAATGATCACAAAATGCAACGCCTGATGGCTTCTAGAGCATTACTACGCAGATACATAAAGGAGTGAGATGTTTTTCTGTCGAAAAAGTAACAACTGATAAAGCCTGGGTTTTTCATTGTGAACCCGAATTGAACTGACAATCAATGGAGTAGAAGCAGATATCTTGCCCTGTGAAGAAAAAATTCAAATCTCAGAAAAGTTTAGGAAAAGCCACGCTCAATGTGTCTTGGGAGAGAAAAGAGCCAATCACTATTAGTCCTTTGGAGAGGGATAGCACTGTGAACTCAGGGAACTATTGTGAGCTGCTAACTCAAGTGAAAAAAGGCATTAATAACAAACGGAGGGAATACAGTCTAGAAGTGTGATTTTTCTTCGAGGCAATGCAAGACTCCACACAGGAGCAGGAACTTTCGCCAAAATTGAAAATTTAAGCTGGAAACTGCTAACAGATTCTCCCTGCAGCCCAGATCTTGCCCCTCTGATTTTCACTTCTGCAGTTAACTTAAGGAGAGTATGAGAGAAGTGCACTTCCAGACCGATGAAGAAGTTTACGCTGCTGTAAGCAGCACACTCAGGTCTCAGCCCATGGAATTCTAGACCAATGGAATAGACAATCTGGTCTTCTTCTTCTTCTTTTGGAAGGGATCCACATCCACCTCAAAAACAGCAGCAAGACAGCAATGTTGTTGAATTGTTGAATCATATACTGTTTCGAAATCAGATGCTGGCAGTGATGGTACTCAGCTAGCATCGTGTGTCGACATCCAAAACCGTCAGTCCACGTATTCCTGTGGGTGCCCGATATACAGGGCATGTCAGAATAATGTGTTCTGCGGTTTGTTCTGCAGCGCCACACTCGCAATTCCCTAGACAATCTAGTAACAAGATGGAACGAGTGTGTTGCAAAAGAGGGAGGCTATGTTGACAAATAAAACGCAGTTTTTTTAATGCCAGTCAACGCAAACTTGAGTTATTAAAAATGTCTTGTCACTTGTTGACTAACCAACCCTCTTAATAGGCGGTGCTATCGATATTGTGCGTTCGTGAGCGACTAAAATCAAAGCTGCTAGAGGACCATTTATAGCGCATAGACAAATTCTGGCCTACTACAGGTTGTTTGTTTTTGATAAATGTTGCTTCGAGGATGGGTAGATGGAAGGACGATCTAGTTGTTGCCGAAAATTAATTAACTGTCATTGTAGGCGGCGGAATAGTCCTGATTTTCTTGTAAATGTTGTCCAATTATCGAGTCATAGTCGGAGAAAAAGGATATTTTGCATTTTTGTAAAGATGCCTGCCTGTCTTTCTTTTTTGATGTCAAATCTAATTGATTTGAGTACATGTTGGTTGATTCAATGGTGTGGTCTTTGGGATGTGGGGCCAACGAACCAACAGTCACAGCGGCGCATGTATTCATATAAGAAATTGCTTAGTAGATAGAAAGGCACGGCATTCTTGTAGATTGCAAGTAAAAAACAGTTGGTGAAAAATCGTCATTTAAAGTTCAGTTACTCCGCAGCAATTACGTATCGTAGTTTTGATTAGCTTCTGGATATTAGCACAAGTGTTTCTAATTCATAGATGTTTTTGGTAGCCTAGGCGTTTTGGGGGGCTTTCTCTCTAGTCATCACTACATTCAGTGATGGCCTAGGATATGCTTACCTCAATAACACTATATGGGCAGACATGTTTACGAAGAATGGTATTGATATTGTTCAGCTCTTGTGGCAGTCTGGGTTTAGAGGATATACACAAAGCCCGGTATTATAGGTTTCCAATAAGGTTCGTTTTCCATTTTGAAAGAGCAAAAAAATCCCAATGCGTATATTGTCCAGCGAAACTCGGTTTCTGATATAGTTGTAACTTTGTAAGGATGTGAAGAATTTCGGGTCAGCTTTTCATACCAAAACGTCTAGAAAAAGAAGTTTGTCATCAATTTATTTTTCAAAAGTGAAGGTGAGGCAAGGGTGTAGAGTTAACTGCCGTAAGAAAACTGTCACAGTAGGATAACTCGTTGAAGATGGCAAACGTGTCATCAACGTAGCGGAAATACAGGACGGGCTTGCTGGTTTGTCGAAACAATTCCTCTTCGTAGTATCCAACAAACATAATGGCAAGAGCTGGGCCGAGAGGAGAGCCAGTGGCAACACCACAATCTGCTTGCGCATTGTATTGTTGAAACCGAATTTAACTGAAGCAGTAGCTGCCGTTAGAATCTCAGTGGAAAGTGCCTTAGAAATAGTTGACCGAAAAACTTCACTATTGTACAAAGTATCAGCACAGGTCTGAATGGATTCTTTCAGTAGGATTTTTGTAAATAGACTAGATATATCAAAGGCACAGAGAAAGATGGTTCCTGAATCAAATATAAGGTGTTGTCTATTTTCAGCGAAAGTGAAAGAATCTTTAATGCTAAAGATCTATAACCGGTTGAAAGAGGCTTGTAAGGCATTTGACCAATTTACGATGGGCAGATCCGATTATTTTAGCAATTACTTCTGATGAGAGACGGACAAAAGCGTTGTATTTGTAACCCATTGCTTAAAAAGAGTCCAATGAATTTGTCCTCTGAAGCTGCATTCAAAGCTACTTTGTTCAATTTTTTGCAGTTTTCTTTATCTTTTTATGCTTACCTTAGTTTGCTCACATAACGGCTACTGCTCTTGTCAAGAGACTAGGTGGAGGAGCAATAAGGACAATTACCCTTTCAAAAGATTTTAAGTAGTTTTGTCTAATCTGAATTCTCTTGCGGTCTCTTAAATAAATTTTTCATGTAAGCTTAACCTCAGCACTGAATCTTGCCACAATTTTGTGAGGTCTCTAAAATAATCAAACAAGGTCATGACTAAAAATGTAATTCCTAGATAAAAAAAAACTTGCCCCAATAATCTCAAAAATTTTCAGCTGACAGCTTTGACTTTAGGTTTTTACACTAAAGTTTAATTTTCATAAGATCTAAGTTTTTTGTTTGAAACAGTGGTTCTCAATTTTTTTCAACTTGCATACCATCTGGAAAATTTTTATTGTCGTTTCGTACCACCAAAGGCGCAATGACGAGGGAGGAGCAGAACAACCCTCCCATATTTGCCATATTCTTATAGTTGCACACTTTACAATTTTTCCTAGAACATCGTGCAAACCTTTATTTTTAGAAAATCCTAACAAAATCAACCGGCACGATGGTGTAGTGGTTAGAGCGTCTGCTTCGCAGTCGGTAGACTAGGGGTTCATTCCCTTTGTCGAGTTATACCAAAAGACTTTAAAAAATGGTATCCGCAGCTTCCCTGCTTGGCGCTCAGCATTTATGGGAGGTTGTGGAGAACAAGCCGGCTAGTTCGCTTGTTGTGTCCTTGGGCAAGGCACTTAACTGGACGCCCCCACCTTTATGTGGAAGACAGGTGGCCCAGACATCTCTGAAATGGCAACCCCCAAGCGAGTGCGGACGTTCCGTCAAAAAATAGCAATGCAATTCGCTTTCTCGTGATTGGAGGATAAATATGAACAATACAAAAAAAAATATGTCTCTAAAAATTACTGGGTTTGCAGCTGACATTATTTGATCCTGAGCAAAGCAACAGAAAAATAAAACCCTAGTGTTGTTGACGTTATGTAGTCTAGGTGATTGACGTTAGAGCAAAAACAGCAATTAAAAAAATTAGTTTCACTTTTACTGTAGCTATTAATTTTCAAAAAAAGGGGGAGTTTCAGTTTTTGCTGTGATTAAAAATTTTCAAAACGGAGGAGAAAGCGAGTTTGGCTTTTATTCAATAGGTTTTTATTCAAAAAGCAAGCTTCTGTTTTAATTCAGTATGCTTTTAATTAAGAGATCTGGAAATTTCAAGTCTAAATTTTCAGCAGTAGTTCTTAAAAAAGCAGGAAAATTCCAGTTTCCGTTGTTAATTAGTATAGGCTATGCTGACGTATACTTTAAAGTCACAAGGTACATCTCGGAACAGCCCACTTCACCATAGATCAATTTTTTTGTAACAGGTCTATTACCAATTATTTTTTCATGTCATATTGTTATTTTGCTGTCACTTTAATCAGCGCTAAGCTTATGTAAAGATGATGAATAAATGTGCTTGTTTTGTACTCGTAAATTTACTAAGATGAAAACAAAAAAATCAGTTTGTCACAAAATTATATTTTGCATAATAAAAATTATATTTGCAAAATTGATGCAGTCCCCTTCACTCCGGAATTGTAACGCAAAGCAACTGAAATTTAAGGGCTAGAAGCCAAAAATTTTAAAAATTCTCACTGTCAGGTTTACTAAACTATTATTTTTTGTGAGGGTTTCAGATAAAACAAAACTTGTTTGAGTATCAATAAGTAGACCTATCAGAAAATAGACAAATTTGCTAATTACTTCAGGTCTCACTATCAGTAGCGTATTTGAGGTAAAGACTAGTAAACTAGCTGCTGCTTTAAACTAAATGACGACAGCAAATACCAAGTAGTATGCAAGCTAAAGACGTCCGTAAGAAGAGAAAGGGGCTAACCGAGACATTTTTTGATTTCCAAAAAAATTTGCACAGCTATCAAAAGCATAATTTAATGAGGGTTTCTAAAAACAAACTTTTACTTGTTTTTTCAGGGAGAGTTGTTGACCCTATGGCTCTAAAAATATGACTAAAGAGCTGTAAAAATACAGTCAAAAGGTCAAGTACAATAAGAAACTTTCACTACACAATTTCTGTTTGCTCAAAAACAAATTACTTTTTGAAAACTTGATATTAAATTTATAGTTCACAGATTTGTAGTCACTGACTTGTAGTCCAGCTGATTTTTGAAAGAAAAAGGTTTGCATATAGGTACCGGTAAGTAATCTGATTTTTGCGTTGTTGTCAAGAATAAAAGGATATATGACACAGCGATAGTTACAACGATAGACGACATAGGTTTATTCGACACACAACTCAGAAACTGCTAGCGTACAGTCTAGAAAAAGCTAACACACCACTGGGGATGCGCGTACCACCAGTTTGAAAACCATCGGTTTAGAAGTAAAAGAACGTTGGTCTCATCGAGTTGCCTACGTTTTAATGACTTATAACTGATGACAAAAGCTTCTATCAAAAGCTTACAACAAGTAAAAAAGATATCTAATTAAATAGACTTACATGAGAAAGTAGAAAAAAATTCACCAATCGAAAGTCTTCTAAAATGGTATAACCATCTAACATTGTGTCTCTTGGAGCGGACCTTTTTTTTATAGAGACACCAGTCCTACACCGTACACATTAGCCTTTAACTTGGTAATGCAAATTAAGCTACAAATATGCAGAGAAGTTTGTATCTTCAAAAATTCATTCACATATCTTATGTGGTACGAGCACCTCTGACTGAGAACCACTTGTTAAGGAATACAGAGCACAAAACTGCTCAAAAAATAAAACTATTTTCTACTTTTACTACTTAAGTAGACTGATTTGCAATTGTTTTTTTACTTTTACTCAAGTAAAAACACCAATCAATACTTTCTACTTTTACTTTAGTAGTTTTTTGAGTAAATAACAATACTTTTACTCAAGTATATTTTTAGGCTAATTTGACCACCATCTTCTCTTCTTTGGGATAAAGCAGAGCTCTTTGTTATTGCTTTTCCAACATCTTATTTTGTTGAATTGGGATTCTGTAATCGTATATGTAAGCTCAAATTTCGTTCATGTAATGTCAATTGACTGGTCAGTATTTCAAATTTTGCCTTCGGCGAAAAGGCCAAGTTCTAGTGAGTGGTGCAAACTTTAGCTCCAGAGGTATACAGCAGAGGTTTATGCATTCTTCACTATTTAACTACAAGGCTCGGATTCTCCTGTACAAACGAGAATTTTCTCGTCTTCTTTGGTATAGAAGATCCGGGAAAAAAGGAAACGTATAGCCGCACAGGATTATATTAGGAGAAAATGTGAATGCATTTCGAATCAATACATTACCAGGAAGCAGCATCTCATCGCTATCAAGAAGTTCTACTGCAATCTGGTGCGCAAATAGCATTTTTGCAATTAGAGCTAAACAAAACCAAAATATCTGATTCTAAAAGAAGAGATTTTTTGAACCATTTCATCGGCCATGATTTTAAGCACCGGCACTAGGCCAACTTTTATGCGGCTCTCCGGCTAAAAAATGTCAATGCGGCCCTCGGGTTAAAAAGCTCGCCTAACCCTTGTATGCACTATCCCACTACTGCTGGCTTCAAGAACTTCAATCACTTTGTTTTTAACGGTTTTGCTCTGCTCGTAAAAAATTTTTTTTTCTTGAACTACAACTGTTCAAATACAGTGCGGTGACACACTTTTCATTGATTACAGCTTTTGCAGGAAAGGTCATATATCCTTAACTTCATCTGCATATGCAAAGCTGTTTATTCTCGACATAGTTTTGATAGCTGAGTGCAGAGCAGATTAATAACCTTCATCTCACCTGAAAGCGAGTTGCAAGCAATCTCGAATGCGTTCGTGCCGCACATGCAAAGATTAGTAGCTCACACGTCACGTGACATATCACGCCACACGATCGAGTGACGTCAACAGCGACACCTGCATGCGTTCTTTCGCGCAAAGTTACAATAGTGAAGTGCTTACCAAACGCATCGTTTCAGATCTGGGGACCCACCAGCGGCAGTCGGCATGGGTAGGGGTGGGGCTATAACATTGATGGATGAAGAGCACCTGACCGCATCACTGATTTGCCAAAGAATTTGAAAGGATTGTCTTAGAGACCAACATAAAATAAAAGCCGTTTATTGGTATAGCTAGGAGGCACAGGACCCATGGTTCACCAATTTTTAAATCCGATTGGGCAACGAAAATATTTCTAGATACAACGGCTACAAAACGCCGATCTCAAAAAAAGATCAAACAAATTTGAGGTAACGACCGACAAATTCGGGTAAAAATATCAATTTCAAGTATAAGTCATGTAATAGAATTGAGAAACACGAAGGCTGAAAAATATATTCTCGCACGGCCCCTCTTCCGAAAAGTTTTTTGCACCGCTAATGCGATAATTGACAGTTTGGATTCAGAAGTGATACGAGATGTTTTGCCGCATTTTTAACCTGATCTTGAATGGATCTGCGGTGTGAAATTTCGTGCAATTCTTCTTTTGCGATGGGAGAAGGGGTAAACCGCAACCAGTTAAAGTAATCTAATGCACATTTTACTTTGTATTTAGCCAACGGGGCGAAATATTAAGGTGTCAGTTATTGGGGAGCATTTTGAGGCAATGTTCTTCTCCTTGGTATGTCTTCTTGCTCGTGAAAATTCAGACAATTTTGTGCGCAAAAGTAACTAATAAAATTGAGCAAATTTGACCTGTTAGTCTTCAAATGCGTTTCCTCGATTCTACAAAAAGAGACGATGATCAACGCAGTTATGTCAAAGAGTAACTAAACAAAAATATGAAAAATTGCTCAGTTGTGCTGATTTTATAAATCGATTCTTCAGTTAACCTCCGTTTTTACGAAATACAACTTATATACTGTTCTACTTTAAAGTTATCAGCAATGCTTGCATGGCACATTTTTATGATAAGCACTGTGAACTAGCAAAGAAAGTCAATCGCTAACTGCCCTTTTTCTGGAAAACAACAATGCTGACAAAGTAAAATTAATGCAACTGCTTCAGCGTCTCAACGAAGTTAAATCAAATTTAAATATTTACTATTTCAACAGTACAAATATAAAACTATCAAAACAACGTTTCAACATCGTTCAGTAAACACTTACTTTGAATGCAATCAAAGGCTACTTGATTGCATTTGGTATACACCGTCTGGTTCCTCCACGGTTACTTAGACCAGGGGTGGGCAATTGTTTTGGCTTGCGGGCCGCATCGCGGTCACGGATGCTAGCTGAGGGCCGCACTGTTTAACGAACGCATTGGGAGGGTCGCATTGAAGATTCAAGAAGTGGTCGAGGACTGCATTCACCATTCATAAGTGGCCCAGGGTCAGTGCTTAAAATCTTGCAATAGCTGTACGTAAAGCAAAAGCTTGCGTTCACTTGAAATTTTGCGTGATCACCTAACAATGTCGCATTTCCAGTAGCAAAAATGATGGTGTCTCTAAAAAAAAGGTCATTATTAGGGCCATTTTTTTGACCTAAAAATATATTTTTGACTTTATTTTGACCTAACCGCTTTCGCCTATTATTTATGTCTTGTTGCACTTTTTTGATTAAAAATGTTTTATAATCCGCAATTTACATAAGTTTTTAAAGAAGAAGGTAGTCTACTTTAAACATTTTCTCAATCACTCAGTCTTGAAGCTAATGCAACAAAGTGACCCATGACGTCGAAACCTAGGATAACGAGCCATTGTGTATACCGGTATCAATCAGTGTGTAATACAAAAAATGCGTTGTTATCGCAACTCTACTGTACATTAACAGTCTGTCTATGATGTTTTTAACGAAAGCCACACAGTATAATTACCAGGACTTTTTATTGTAATACAGCATCATACATTTTTTTACGTTCTTAACATCAAAATTTCTGTCTTTTCTCATTAATTTACTGAGCATAGAAAACGACCTCTCAACAGCAGCAGAGGTTGGCTGGGCTTTTTGCCATAGTGCGTAGCTTGTTGGGTCAATTTTTGGTACAGTTTATTATTGTTTCTAAATCAGAGTTGGATAGTCGTTTTTTAATGTAATTTTTAATTGCGCACGGATCATCATCGAATTGCATATTCTTCAGCAGTCTGTATGCTTCGGTTATCGTGCAGGCACTTCCTTCTAAGAACTCTACGTTGGCTGCTAGAGTCCGGTATTGATTTATTTTAACCAAGTCCAGCACCAAATCTTCCACATTGATAGCGTCTTTTGCTCTGCTGACTAAGAGGCCTGCACTTGTCCAATTGTTGACAATGGTACGAACAGCTGGAAGGTTCTCACTGTAATATAAGGCAGCTCTAAGCCAAGTTGCCCATCTTGTAATTACAGGGTCAGGAGGAGATGGCAGACCAGCATCATGAAAATCTTTCTTGCGATCTTTCTTTTTGATTGTTGCTGCCTTGATCCTTGCTATTATTTCATCGATATTTTTAAAATGAGCACGCACACGCATAGTGCAGTTATGTAGTAAATGCGCAACGCAGGTGACATGCATCAAAGAAGGTATAATTCCTTTAATGTCTTTTCAGCCAAAGACTGTACCGAGCAGCATCAGTCAAGAACAATGAAAAATTCTCTCGTGTTATTTCAAGTTGTCGCAATATGTCATCCACAGTGTACAGAATAATACTGCTATTGACATTGCTACCGCTGTCAAGTGCATGGCAGTCAACGAGGAATGTCTGATTTGGGACATCTAAGCTGCCCACAAGCACACCAATATACTTTTGTTTAGCAATCTCTGCTTAATCCACAATTTAAAAAAAATTTTTGTCGCGAAGTAATTCTTGAATTTGTTCTTTTTGGGACGCTAGTTTAGCAACATATGCCCGGGCTGCAGTCTCCGAAGGCAATACTTTTCCTATTGTAGCAAACAGAGACTTTAAAGAAGAATGGTTCAGTTTATGAAGTGGGATCTGTGCAGCTAAGAATGAAGAGACAACCTGTTCCTTGAAGTTTACTTGATCGAGTTGTAAAAAGGTTTGCTTACTTTGGGATTTGCTCTTCGTTTCCAATTTTCTTTGGTGTTGCTTACTTTTTCGGTGGCTTTCCACAAAAAACTTTTTATCGCATTTGACTAACACGTCGCAAAGGTTGCATCGCAAGTCGCGGGCAGGAGTTGCCGAAAACTCATCCGGATATTCCTGGTAAATTTGTCTAACTTTCGCTGAAGAAGATTTGGCTTGTTTAGACATTCTTTGCTTTGCAAGCTACGACTTAAAAAGACCACGTGTAAAGAGCGCAAAGTTTTTTTGGAATAGATTAATTGTCTAACAATTATGTGTTTATGCATCAACAATGACGATTTCATGCATAATAAGTGCTATTTCCTTCTCAATTATCGCACGCATTTTTACCATTGCAACTATTTGAGAAGTTTAAAATCAAATAAAACTGCGCATAAAATTTTAATACAGCTCAAAAATTCAAAAAAATATAAATTTGTTCGTTTTTGTAAGGAAAGTTTAGATGAAGACAATTTTGACAAGTTTTGACTTTATGCAAAATTTTGACTTTATTTTGACTTATAAAATCTACCAAAACAGACTCCTGAACACCTGAAACGAACGTTAGTACACGTTTAATCGTGTAACAAGGTCCCGAAAAAGTTTTGACTTTATTGACTTTAGCGGGCCCTAGTCATTACCCTTGGATGTGATGAAATATGCGTCAGTGCAAACCAACGGTTGCTCTTTTAATGGTAGCTTCTAAAGTCTTTGGCTCTGTAATGCGGCAAGTGTTCCTCCCCTGGTCATCTTAACTCATTACAATGCAAGTTTCAAAAAGTGTTCGCGGGCCGCACAAAATGTTCTCGGGGGTCGCATGCGGCCCGAGAGAATTACCGAATTTGCTTAGCAACTCATTCTAAAAAGACGTTAAAGCCTAAAAAACATTATAAGGTGTTGACCATAGCCGCTAAATGTCTCCCCGAGTTTATGGAGTTCCTGGTCATCTCTCTTGCTTTGTTTAGTACTCAGAAACTAAACTTGCTCACAATTAAATCAGCCAACGGTTTTGCAAACGTTTAACGGTTTATTTTATAAATTGCATGAAATCATAATTCCAAAATCGTGGAATAATTGTGCGCCAAAGCAATTGATGAGTATTTGAGAAATAAGCTATCAAATATTAGGACCACTGCTAACGACTTTTTTGTAAATATGTGTCTATTTGTACAACCTAAAGTCTCTGGCTGCGCTCATGTTGCTTGATTTTGACATCAACACAGTGACACAAAGTGAAAACCAGCCCGAAACAAGGTAATTACTTTTAAGTGATGCAATGCCCCATCCCCATCAGTTGCAAGCAGGGATGTAGAAGCGGTTATGTTTCAACCGCTTCCGCTTCCACACCTATCGCTTCCGCTTCCACTAACAAAAAACGAAAAAACAACCGTTGACAATTATTTTTTAACTTTTGTGGGTCTGTAGCCTGCCTTCTTCTACACTTCATCATTTTGAGAAGATAAAAACTTTCATTTATTGTTATTACTTTACCTACTTCGCTTGAGTTTATTGTTCCGAACTACTCTGTGTTTCTTTTTCTTAGATATTAAAGCTCGTGTTGAATGTAGAACAGTGCTTTTCAACCTTTTTGTCATCGCGGAGCCCCTAATATGCTTTCGCGTTTGTCACGGAACTCCCACCAACAAAAAATTAGAAATCAAGAATTGCTTGCAAGAAAATCAAATATTTTGTTACTACAATTCAAAAAATAATTAAACACTTTAACAAATAGACAATTGTTACAAGTTCCTTCACTACTTACAACCACTTTTACAACAGTTAACTTAATGCTTCTCAGATTTAAACCGTATGACTACATATTACAGCTCTCAACAACAACATGTCGCCACAACAACAAAGTACATCGTATAGCGCTGATTTTCCCTCTCTATTCTCAACTAACTCTGGCTTTGAGTTACCTCTAACTCTAATTATCATTACGGACCTTTTTTTCCGTCCCCAAAACACGTATTGACTCCGATCTTTTTGGATAGTGAAGTGCGAAATTTCTGTCGTATATATAGTATATACATGTAAAGCGAGCAAAATTGAACTGCACCAATCAACAGCCGCCTCAACGTGGTGGTGCGGTCCCAAACCCCGTTTGGGTTGGGCTAAAATGGCTGTTGGTCTTCCCGGGGGTCCCAGTTACCCCAAGAACCCCCTTTACACAAACCATTTTTTTGCCATGCAGCCCCCTGAACGACCGCAGAAGGGTAGCACTCAGCCTCTTTAAAATTGGCCTGTCTTCTCTCTTCTCCTGCCTTTCTCTTGCCCGTCTTCTCATTCTTCTCCTTCTCCTGATAAGCGGCAATGTTCATCCTAACCTTTGTCCCGTCTTTCCCTGTTCAGTGTGCGCTGGAAATGTGACCTGGCGGGGTAGGTATGTGCAATGCTGCACATGCTGTAAATGGGTTCATTTAAAGTGCTCACTACTCTCCTTTTCTAGATTCAGAACTCTTGGCAGCTCTCACTCCTGGATCTGCCCTCCCTGCTGCGCCCTGCTTTTTTGGAGATCCCACACCTACCAGCACTGTGACTTCCTCCTCGGACTTCTCCAGCTGGTATACCTCCACTGCTCAATCTGGCCCCTTTCTGCTAATGCAGCACTCGCACTCCACCCTTGCTTTCCAACCTCTCATCCTTTTTTCGCCCACTTTGTCTCTTCTCTCTCTGCACCCTCACCACCGCCTCATGCTCCAGGCTGTTTCTCTTTACCCCCTACTTCCTCTTCTCCCTAACTTCCTCAGGATTCTTCAATGGAATGCTGGGGTCTCCAAGCCAGGAGCACTGAACTGGTACACTTTATTTCGTCTCATCCCGTTGACCTCATTTGTATCCAAGAATCTAACCTTAATTTATCTTCCTCTTTCCAGATCCCTGGGTTCTCTGCTCTGCGATCCGATGGCACCCACTCCCGATCTGGTATTTTTTCTATTGATGTCACAGACACTAGCGGCGGCGTCATCATTTTCGTCAGGCAGGGCTTATTCTTCTCTGAACTTTCTACCTCGTCTTTTTCTTCGCTTGACCCCTACTTTGATTATGTAGAGGTCAAGATCTCTCTAAACAACTCCTCCTCGCTCTCATTTCTTAATGTTTATGCTCCTCCTATTTACTCTTTTCCGAAGGATAACAGAACCAAGTTCTTTTCTCCCTCCATTCTTCTCTCCTATGTGGAAGCGGAAGCGGTGGATTTTTCGCGCTTCCGCTTCCACAGAAAAAGGACCGCTTCCACCGCTTTCACATCCCTGGTTGCAAGGCCCCATCCATAATGTCAAAATTAAAAATATCAAATAATTCGTCGGTGCCGGCTTCACCCAATACGAAAGGAAGTTGCTTTGTTATTTAAATGATATGTAGCTGGACTCTAACATTTTGTTGCAAAAGGTTAAAAAAAGGATCATTTTACTTTCACTCTTTTTTAGGGGGTTTACCCATTATTTTGCAGGGAGTAGGCTACATTTCAAAACTTTTAGAGACTTCATTATTAAATGAATATTTTTGCAAATTTAGAGGAATAATGCTGAGGAACCATGATTTCAAAAAAGAATAGTCAAAATGCGTCAAAGAACTTAGTTTTTCTAGATATTGTGAAGACCAGACACCAAAATTTTGGGTGTTTTTGACTGGTAGGTTATTTTTCAAGAATTTTAGAGGTTTCATTTTTGATGAATCTTTTTGCAAATGTAGATGGACAATGCCAAAGAACCGTGTTTGCAATGAAAAATAGTCAAAATGTACCAAAAAACTAACTTTTCCAAAAATTGGTCAAGAAGAAATTTCTTAGATCTAGTAGAATAATTGTTCAACAAAAATTGGAAAATGACGTATGGCAACAAATTATCAATCAGCCATCATTAACTAATCCTTAGCCAGGAGTTGCTAGTTTCTAATTAGCAATTTTCGAGCCGATATCTTATCAGGAGGGATCTGCCTCCAGCATCAAGGTGAAATGGAAAAATTTGCTCATAAATGATCACCAACATCATACGGTACCATAAAGCAATCTATTACATCATGTCAATAACCCGCGACCGGTTTCGAGCTTATTGGATCTCATCAGGCGGGTGTAAAAAACATTCAATAATAAACATGCTGAAAAACAAATTTGCCATTGGTTGCACAAAAATGCAATACAAAACAATATGATACAGTAATGCCTATATCATTTGCATCATTGTCGATAACATGATTATGTATCATCTATATCATGTTATTGACGTGATGTAATAAATTGCTATATAGTACCGTATGATGTTGGTGATCATTTATGAGCAAATTTTTCTATTTCACCTTGATGCTGGAGGCAGATTCCTCTTGATAAAAGATCGCCTTGAAAATTGCTAATTAGCAACTAGCAACTCCTGTATTTTATAAAATGATAAGTCTTGACAACGATCCTACACCCCTATTAGGACTTCGAGATGTGACTTGTTGTCCATGTCATGTGTGTGTGTGTCCTTGACTGTGACCCCCATGATATAGGCATTACTGTATCATATTGTTTTGTATTGCATTTTTGTGCAACCAATGGCAAATTTGTTTTTCAGCATGTTTATTATTGAATGTTTTTTACACCCGCCTGATGAGATCCAATAAGCTCGAAACCGGTCGCGGGTTATTGACATCTATAATTCGTATAATCGGGCCACTATTCTGCTTAACCCTTTGAGGGATAATGTAACACATATGTTACATGATTGTAATTGTTATGTCATTATGACGTAATAACCATTTTTCTGAAATTCATTGTAATTTTTTTGTTACCTAACAATTAAGGAATTGTCTCATATTTTATGGATTAGAATATTATGATCCTCAAAGGGTAATCGGGCCACAACTGTAGTCAGACATACACTGGTTTAATTGCAAAACCGCCTTTGTAATGTAATAGAACTCAATATCACAAAGCCAACTATATTATGTAACAATTGAAAAATACAGGCGCAAATTATTTTGTTATTTCATACCCTTGGACATGATAATTGTTGTGTTTTGTTGCAAATTTTGTGAAGTCCCAAGCAGAGATGCCACAAAAAGAATTAACAATTGCTGAAAGGGTTGTTGTCCTAAGAAAAATTAGAGAGCAACCTCCAAACATTAGTCATCGCCAGCTAGCTGAGATAACTGGTGTACCAAGGACAACTCTGGCACAGATACTGCAAGACTTCGGATAATCGGGTCATCCGCTTAATCGGGCCAAATGGTGCTTATCCCGATGTGACCCGATTAAGCGGAATCTACTGTAGTTGAAAGACATGTACAGACGGTATTGTCTTTATATATTCTACAAGCCGGCTCTACTGGCGTTGACCGCAGGAACCCCATCAGAAACAACTGGGTTATCGGCTCAGCAGGCCAAGCTGGCTACACCCATCGTGAAATTGTGTAAATAGTAACGAAAATTTTATGTTATTTCTGCACATCCAGTTTTCGGGACTTGGTGCGCTCTCCTTTTTATATTAAAATTTTGATTTCAAGGTTCTGCCTACGCCAGTGATTCTCAACCTTTTTCGTGCAGTGGCCCACTTCAAGGGTACACAAATTCTTGTGGCTCACTTTGATGAAGACTTTAATGGAATAATTACAATGGTACTGGAATCAGCATAAGATGACATGGCAGCGAAGTTGATCTCTAAAGAAAAAAAAGGTCATTGACTTTTCAATTCTCAGGATAGCCTCTCAGGTTTACAAGTACTGTCCAATATGACCGTTCATATGATCCAGTTTTACTCAACCTTATGCGGCATGCAAACCCATTTTCAAAATACACAGAGGGTCAGTGGTCCAACGACTTACGTCCTGTGGCCCACCTGACTTGCATGCAGTGGCCCAGTAATAGGCCATGGCCCAGCGGTAGACAACCGCTGGCCTACGCCTTTGGTCTATATGCTCTCTTCATTGCTCATGTGAAGTCGAAGAGCCTTGTGTTTCTTATAGTTTGGAAGTAAGAAACACATTTTTGGACATTAAGGTGTTTTGAAGCAAAATACCAAAAATGTTTTTCGTGTGATGCGATTTCACATGGGGACGTTGCTTTTTTTTGATCTTCCCCTAAACTTTCTTAAGTCCCTAATGAGTGCGCGTTATGTTGCATGTTCTTTTTTTCCCTGTTTAGGCGCGCCCAGGGAAGTTAAAAGGGATCTTGCTTTTTCCAAAATTTTTGGATTTGAACCCGATAGCTTTATAAAACTATTTTCAAGCAATTACCTGTGCCGAGTAAAATGTTTCAATTAATGTATTGCGCCGGGTTCACTGTACAAGGATTTGTGAGAGCAGCAACGAAACGTTTTAGTAAATGTAAGCCATAGTTCCTGTACACATAATGGTATTCATCTTGGTCTGTTGATCAAGATTGGTAATACCCATAAACAAAAAATGATATCACAAACTATCGTTCATACTTTTAAAAAGTGTAGGAGGAGGGGCGGGTAAAACACAATAAAAAATGATGGCGGCATCCAAATGGTGGTCGTTTTGACAATAAATGAAATGAAACATTCAGTGATTGGTCTAATTGACGATTTGATGGTCCTCCTTTTGTATTTCTATGTGTGATATTAAGATCTTTGGATGCGCTGTTTGCTTTAATGCCACCATAGCAAGAAAAGAGCCTCACGTCTTTCCCCAAAGTCATACACTTTATTCCATTAGACGCCTGTTAATCTATTTTCAAGCAAAAATGTTCCCTCTGAATCCAGCTTTACAAATTGATGCTATTATTGTTTTATTTTGATCTTTTTTAAACTTGGGATTTTAATACATTTGACTTTGCTCCTAATCCCGACGATCCTCCGATTTAATGAAGATTAGTCTTAGGTACCGGTAAAAAACATCTATTGATTACAAATATCAGTAATGGGCTTAATCAGGGATCTCAAACACGCGGCCCGCGAGATGATTTTATGCGGCCCGCCGGCCAAATGTGGCTCGCGTAAGGATTTTGTGGCCATAGTGCGAATGTCTGGCTTCCGAATGTTGTTTTCATAAAATTGCTCTGCACAAGACAAAAAATCTTTTAAATTGAGCTATTGTGAATATAGCCATGAAATAATGGTCGATAACAGCTACAAATTGCGGGCTGCATTACAGGCGATGACCTATTTCTTTTTTTTGGAGATCAGCCCCATCACGGGCGATATCACTTCCGGAGATCGATGCCCGAAAAGGTGGTGAACTTCAAACAATGATACTTGATACTTGCCTACCTTCAATCGAATGTGACCCACATAAAGTTCAGGTAAATAAATGTGGCCCGTAGCACTGAATGAGTTTGACGCTCCAGGGCTTAACTATTTTTTCTCCCTATCAAAATGGCAATGGATAATCTTGCAGTCTGCTGCAGTTCTCATTACATAGTGGTCAGCGTTGTGATATCATTTAAGATTATGATGTAACAGTGCGTTTTGAAGGATCCAACACAGAAAAACAAAAGCATGCTAAAAAAATACTATATAAATGGGAAGGTTGCATATGACGTCACACATTTTGGCGCGAAAAAAAGTGGTTAGCCAAAAGCTATATTTTATGCTGAAACGGTATAGAGCAAACACCAACTTTTGGGGTTATTTTGAAAACTAATGAGAAACAAATCAAAAATTGGAATGGATTATTGCTAGTTTGCTACTCGGAAACAAATAAACTTAATTAAAAGCGATTTGGTTGAGATTAGGCCTTTCAGTTGGCAAGTCTAAGCTTAGTAAGCTTAGACCAATTAAAACAACCATTAGTTGGTCCAGTAGCCTAGGCAATAGCCCAAAAAATTGTTTAAGGAATAGTTAAGGTCACAAAATTACATCTTATATATCAATATAGCTGGTCTGCAAGCATCATTGACAAAAAATTTCAAAGAATTACTGATTTTATCCTTCAATATCTAATCCAACATGTGACAAACGGTACAGAAGTCTGCCCTGTCATTTAGGCTACAGCATAATGTAGGTTTACAATTTTTCAGTATGCTTATGCAACTAAATATCCTGTATTTTTTTTATTTGTTATATTTATCCTCCATTCACAAAAAAGCGAATTGTATTGCTATATTTTGGACAAGGCGTCCGCACTCGCTTGGGAGTTGCCATTTCCGAGGTGTCTGGGCCACCTGTCTTCCACATAAAGGCGGGGGGTCCCGTTAAGTGCCTTGCCAAAGGGCACAACAAGCAAACTCGCCGGCTTGTTCTTTACAACATTCCCTAAATGCCGAGCGCCTGGCAGGGAAGCTGTGGATACCATTTTTTAAAGTCTTTTGGTATAACTCGAAAAGGGAATTGAACCCCGATCTACCGATTACGAAGCGGATGCTCTAACCACTACGTCATCGCGTTGTATAAGTTGCACATTACAATCAACTTAAACTCAACAGTCCCAAATACGCTGATTAATCGAATATGAAACCCTAACAGAAGCTGGGTACAAATAAGCCTGCGTGTTTAGCCCATAAAATTAGCCTAACTAGTAGCAATAACAAGCAAACCTTAGCACCTCTTGCCTTACTTTGTCTTCAGATTCATTTCATAACATCAGTAATACAATATATTCAACATTCATTTAACAACTGTCTAGTTTATTCATTTAATTTGCAGAAAACAGTATCACTCCCATTCAATTCAATGCAAAAAGACTGAAACTGGTCAGCCATTTTTTTTTCGAAAGCGCATATTGATGACGTTTGATCACGGGCGTAAAATCTTCCTATAATCGCTTGATGTATCTTGATACAGCATAAGATGCTAGCGTATTACTATTAGCGAAAGCGCCTTGTCGATATCTTCCGAAAATGCTTTCAACCGCGATGCTACGGTTTGCAAGGTTTGAAAAAATGAAGAAAACATATATTAGAATTAATATTTGATTATGACGTGTCTCAGTTCCTAAACTCATCAAATTTCTTGAAGTTGGCAAGTTGAAAGCTGGCTTGGGCAGCGTTTGCTCATAACGGTTTACGCAACCAAGTATCAAAATTCTTACAGATATTTAGAGCAGATTTTGAAACCAGATTTTGCTGCTAGATTCGCAGTGCAAACAGTGCAATGTTTTCTTCACCCACAGTATCAAGCAGCGAAACTTGGCCTCAAAATCTACTCTAGATAATATATCGGTAAGAAATTTGATACGTGATTGCGAAAACTGGTATGTGCGAGCGCAGTCTTATGTTCAAGCCAGAAATTGCTTTTCTCCATCAAAAAATGCAACTTTAAAAATGTATCTTCAATTATGACATCACCATGACGTCATCAACCTCCATACAACTCACGTCTTGGCGTGGTGATAAATGATGCCAAGTTTATAGTTCGTATATACAGTAGTTTCGGAAAAGTTAATCGTAAAAAGGCGATCAAACGCAAAATCGCTTTTTGCGTCGACAATATTTCTACAATTTAATAAGAAAACGCTGTTTTGGGAATCAGGTTGTTAACATCTTCCAAAAGAGCCATCAACTTTGTTTTTAAAGTTAGCATTTTTTGACAAATGAAGAAAAACCATTTTTACAATTAATTGCTAATTATGACATTATCATAGATCACAAAATTATGAAATTTGTTTTGAGTAGACAAGCGAAAAGCTGGCTTTTATTGAAGCTCAAAATGACATTTCGAGGTTAAAAAATACAATTTTAAAAATCTGTCTTCAATTGTGATGTCATCATGATGTCATTAAGCCCATTATAACATCTACTTCGGTGTAGTGATAAATGATGCCACATTCAGTGTTTGTATGTCCAGTAATTTCGGAAAAGTTGAGCTTAAATTGGTGGTCAAACTCAAAATTGCTTGTTGTGTCGTCAACAATCCTTAATTCAAATAACAGAACTCTTTTTTGAGAATCATGTTGTTGATATCTTCCGAAAGAGACATCAATAGCGTTTCTACGGTTGGTATTTTTCAAGAAAATAAGGAAAACCATTTTTACATTTAATTGCTAATTAAAACGTTATCATAGATTGTAAAAATGTGAATATTATTTTAAGTTCTCAAGTCGAGTGCTGGCTTTTTATTTAAGCCAAAAATGGGATTGCTACATAGGTTCGTGGGAGAATAATCCATGAGAACTGAATTTAAACCCTTGATTAAGAAGTTAGCCTCAAGAAAAAATAGTTAATAGGTCACAGCCTTATGAAAGCATCATTACAAACTGACTTTGGGCTGGATTCGAACTCACGATCTGTACCAGCAATTCTGGATTGTGAATCCTGGATATTGGTTATGGAACTTTCTAACCGGGAAAACCACCTTAACCGTTCTGCCACCGAAGCTATCCAAGTAACATTGCAAGTTTCTGTAAATAGGCGCTGAGGCTTTATGCTTGATAATCTGCACACCAGGAATCAACTGTGCTGGTAGTGTGCACTTTTTAATCGACACTTTGCCAGATCATTGACAATTTGTCAGACTATCGCACATGAGCAAGGAACCTCAGTATACTATCATAAAGATTGTATTAACAAATGTGTTAACAGGAGTGATCAATCGAGAACGGAGATCAAACCCATGATTAGATACATTACTTTCCCCTCAACTCATTAATCAAATCCAAATATTTCAATTAATTAGTGTATAGGCTTCGAGCTTTGGGGTAACTATTCAACTGTTTAAGACCAGGATTTTGTCTGTAAAATGTTTGAACTTGACCTGGATACCTTAGCCAAAAGGATAGTGTGTGCAAGCTGACTTCTATCAATAACATCTGCCTGCACCAATGCACAAACTTTTAACATGACATGAGATTATTAGAAATGGGCTATATCAACGCTAACCTTGGTCAATAAGTCCATTAGATAAACAAATATTTGTAGCGGTGACACTTATTCTTGACAAGCAAATGGTTAATGTTATGGGTTGCTAGTGATTTCATCACACAAGCACAACTCCAAGCCTCGAAATCACCAAACCAAATCTGCATTGAAGTTTGACTTGTCTGTGGCAAATTTGTCTCACCAAACTAATTTTAATCTTAGAAATCACCAAACTAAATTAGCTACACGGAAAAAATGTTGGGGTTGTGAGTAAGCATAGATACTTCAGTCAATATAGCTAGATCGGATTAGATCGAAAATGTAGATGTGATATAACTTAATCGGAAATTAAATTAATAGATAGATATTAAGGCAACTTATAGGCTAACCACAATCAGTTGATTAAAATACCACTTCCACGACCGATTTCCTTCCTATTAGAACTCTTCAAGTGGACTCAGATATTGAACCGACGGCCACATGAATTACTTCATGCAGTTTATACCACTCCTCCATCGGTCCGATCAACTGATGTTGTTAATTTCAAGCTTGTATACTGCACGCTTACTATAGCAAGCTTATTGCCATATATGCTCTTGATTCCCCAGCCAAGCCAGTGCCTTTATTACGTAATAATTCGAAAAACAGGAGCTGGTGTTAGCCTATTAATAGGCTATTATATAGGCCTTATAGTTTAATATTTATTATATAGGCCTTATATCTTAATCTATTATATAGACCTTATATCTAATAGGCCTTATATCTTAATAGGCTAACACCAGCTCCTGTAATTCGAACTAATCGGAAATGTGACTTTCGGTTTAGGCGAGCTTGAAAAACTTTCTTGGCGTTTTGTCAAGTGGCGGTAAGACAAAATAACTGGTAGTTATGTCATGTCCAGCTTTGAAGACACTTATATGGTGCCAGAATCGTAGACCTACCGATTTACAAAATCATTTTTTTAATACTTGTATAAAAAGCAGTGGCAATTTTGCCATCTGTAATAGAATGGAATTAAAACCTGTGGGTTGTATTGTTCCTGACAGGCTGATTATTCGACGAATGATGGATCATGTGAAAACCAAAAAATTAATAGTTTGGGTTTTGGATTCCCTGTGTAGAAACAACAAAGGCCACTCCATGTCTGATCAAGCAAATCATGTTGGCGGGAAAATTGTAGTTGCCAACTAGAAATGTGTAAAACTCCCAAAAGATCCCCAAAATGACAATTTTTGAATAAAAATTTCGAGATTCGGAAATGTTTCGGCACGTCTATATTTGAATTTCGCCACACAGCCAATTACCCAAAAAGTTATGATGTGCTTCTCATTGGTGTGTTGATCTCCAAAAAAGAAGAAAAAAAAGCCTTCACTTTTCTTCCAACGTACCACCCCAAATTTTGAGGTTGGATCTTTAAAAAAACGTCCTCACCCAGATTTCTTCAAAAATATTGTAATTTTGGATTTCCAAACAAAAGCAAGTGGTTTCGTTAAATATCTTTACCAAAAAATCCCAAGATTCTCCTAAAATTTCCAAGACCGCTTTCAAAAATCGCAAGACTTTTTCCAACTCATTTTGCTCATAAGAAAATTCCAAGCGGCTTTAAAAGTCCCAAAATCTTGGGATAGATTTCCAGGATTAGCAAGTGCGGTTCAGATACAGCTGGAATTTTTTTCGCACTCAGTCAAAAATTTCCGCCTTCTTTAAGTGACCGCTCTGTGTGGTCCACAGGTCCCTTGCTACGCCACTGTTGGTTGGTGAAAGCACTAAATAATTGCTTGATGTTACATAGCGAGTAAACACATCAAGGAAGTTTAAATTTAGATTAGTTTTGTACGCTATATTTTCACGTCATAGGCCAATTTTTTGGGCGGCAAGTTATGCTCTTTGCTTAAGCTCACAGTCTGCAGCCTGTCCTTTGATTATATTCAGTCTCCAGGTCTTCACATCAAGACAATAGACGGGTGCACGGTGCACAAGGCTTTTCATGAATTGTTTGTTTTTCTTTATTGTCTTTTTCATTAACTCTTCACTTGAGACAACTGTAATACTTCACAATTGGGAACTGTTGAGCAGTTGGTTTTGCAGCCCAGCAAATATATATGCCGGAGAAATTCTGTGTTTTACTACAACATTAAATTATCTTGAACAAACTAGCCTAGAGTGAGAAAAATATAGCCGAAACAAGCCTACTGTTACAAAGAAAGGAATACCTCGTAGTGGTCTCATGTTGTCGCGATAATGGCATAAGAAAATCTAGACTTTCTTTAACATATTTTTCAAATCTGGCCTTTTTTAGCAAATGCTTTTTAAATCTAGTCTTTCCTAACATCACAACTTGGCAACACTGATTGTCATATATTTTTAAACTCTGGTCACGGAAAACCTTTCGTCGTTATACTGGAATGTCTTGGTGCTCAGATTCTGTTCGAAATAATCAGTACACTACCGCTGGCACGGTATATTTTTGTCACAAGCAGGGATGATCACAGTCGATATACCAAGTCTGGCAACTAAAAAGATAATCCGCTCGAGCATACGTGACGTATCTGCCAGTTTTGGGCAGCGGCGCAAGTTGAAATAACATAAATTTCAAATGAAGTTTAGGCAAGGTTTTGGAGTCACTGAAGCTATACATACAGTATAATGCAAACTAATTGCATAAATCTGGCCATTGAAGTTACCAAAATGTTCTTGATGAAGTCAACCTTTTGATGATAAAGGAACTGTTATGTGATAAGACGTAAATTTTTATTCGACATAGTATCTATTTTTTCATCACACTAAAACTAGAACTAGAAAAAATTGAGGAACTTAGAAAATGCGATTTATCAGATGCCATCTAACCAAAAGTCAATGTTGATGATCAAAATACATTTTTATGCAATTAATTAGCACAGTACTGTACACTGTATTAGGCACATAAGGTTATAGACCAACGTAGACAAGAAGATGATCTACGTTTGAAACTACAATCGGGCATAGTGATTTCGTTTGAGACGTAATGAAGCTACAACAAACTCTATTGTAGCTGATCTTATATCACACTTGGGCAAAGTGTACAGTACAACCTGTCAGCTTCTTGCTTTACTCACCGCTAGGCAGTGGTAAGATATGTGAACAAGTAAGTACATTTATACTGTTTAGAGATTAATTTTTGTTATTAGGTGCGACGTTATAACTTGTTGCGATTGCTCCTTTTTCGTTCTCGCTTTAATCCGTTTTTCTGATTGACATTTTTCCTTGCTGATAATAATAAGCCCACATAATTGGCCAAGCCCGACAATCATATAGAACAAAATTGATAACAACGACATGTAATTTTATTTGGAAACATTCTGTGTCGTGGCAACGTCACAAAACATGCCCACGCATATCAAGTTTGATGCGTCTTATTAAACAAAATTTTGCACAAGAGCATTCTTATCCGGACAATAAAACGCAATTCATAGACTTTTAACCTGTTAACGGTCGCCGCTCACTCGAGCGGCGCCATTCCCAATGTCACCAGTTTAGACTGTGTCGCTTCCAAGCGGTCACTACTCAACACTGATTGCACGTGCTTACAGCTCTGACCTTTATGCATTTGTTGTGAACATATTTGCTTCAATATAACATGTAAATATATTTATTAGATATATATTGACATTACTAATGAAAAAAAGTGCCGACATCATATGATGTCAATGATCATTAACAGGTTAAGAAATCGACAAAAGTAAATAAAAGGAAACTGGTAAATACGTCATTCGTACCGAAAACGGCACAGTAAGTCTTAGATTAGTTAACCCAGGAGTGTCAAACTGGCAGATAGCGAGCCATATGAGGCCCACTATGCCACGTTTTGTGGTCACGTATGTTAATTACAAAAAAAACTTACCATTTTGACCTCCGGAAAAAATAGGTCTTATGTTAAATTTGGATGAAAAACACGAAAAATCTTGCTTTGAAAGTATTGATCTCCAAAAATAGTTCAACCCCGGTAAAATGTAAGCATGTAAATGAAACCCACACCACTGATTGAGTTTGACACCCCTGTATCAGATTTTCGTGGGCAATTTTCAGCACATGCTCAGTACTTGAATTAAAAGTTAATTGTTTACTATGTTGAAAACAGAATTTAAATAGGTATAAAAACGGGCTGCGTTGGACATGTTTTTTATCCTATTTTTACCGGCATGTGGATAATCCCATTAACTAATGGCTACAGGGTATTATCTGAAAGTAAACAATCTATTTCTTTCAAGAAAACGAAAAGCTATATTGGCTGTTGTAAATATGCAGGAATTATCTGGAGCTACTCAAATGGTACTTTTACACATTTTATTCGTTCTGCTTTTGTGTTACTTTCGAGACTCTTTTTATTAAATCCGAATAGACTCAAAAATGGATTTTTTGTTGATGCCCAACAACCCTAACAGTAATACGTTGCTTCGTGCATGACTCCTGTTGGCGTGCGCAGTCGCCCACCACAACATAAATTTAAAGGTGATTCTATCGCAGATTTATACACAACGGAGAAAAAGATGGCAAAATGTCAAAATTTTGATATTAAAATACTATCGTATTTTGTATAAGTAACTATATAAAAAGTTTGCACATAAGTCTCTTCATATAAATGTCTTAATTTGTCCTAAAATTAACGCGAATTCAATCAATATATTCCTGGTACTAATCTATACGGAACAACTTTTGTATACTTTTTCCAGAATTTTCCGTATTTTGCGGAGCAGCGATGTTCATCTCGGTATATACGATGTAACAGCAAGATCAGCATGAATATAATGTAAAAGTAGGGAAGAATGTGTCCAAATCCACAGCATAGACAGTAAGCTAAGCTCTGAAATACAAAGTCATTTAATCAGTTACGTAGTAACATTTTCGGTGAGGATCCTGGGTGGCACTAGTGTTTTTCAACGAATGTGGTGCGACACACTAGTGTGCGGTGAGAATTCGTCAGGTGTGCCGTGGAAAATTATCAAATTTCACCCAATTGGCTTGAAATCCTTTTGGATCATCTACCTTTGTAGTTTTTCCATTACACTTTAAGACCACATCGTTGTCGCTTTTGTTGGTTTAAGCAGTGATGTTGAAGTGGGCATGGCAAACGCACTTTTTATTTGAAAAATTTATAAAATATGACAAAACAGTTTTAGTTTTATTTTATTCACATTCAAGAAACTTTGGTAGTCTACTCTAGCTAATAAAGAAACACACAAACAAAACTACTGCTGACTATATACCTCCTTTTGATGTAAACAATTGTTAATTAGCAACTTACCCCTAATAGATCTCCGCTGTAGTTCATATGCCTAGCAACCCCCCACCAACCGGAAGTGAGAAGGACGCTGTTGTGTTTGCGGCCATCCCCTGAGAAGTAATGGCATTCCACGAAAGTAGGTTTTTTGCCTGAAGAACAAATCTTGAAACGTTTCCAAACTAAATTAACAGTTGGAATGTTCAGTGAGGCAAAAGCACAGGTCTCAATAAACATCGAGTCCCAGTAATGTTTGCGACTCTTTCATAAAAAGCAGGTAAATCTCTAACAACATGCCTGAAATAATGGGAAATATATTTTCGAATCTCGATTTGGTTTGTCTTTCATTTGTTGCAAAGTTTTTTGATCAGAGTTCAACTCTCCTCTCAAACTACTTGCATCTCACCGAGGACAAAGGCGCAACTCTTGCTTGCAATCATGAGATTGAGTGTTTTTTGCCACATTTAGAGCAGTGGGCTGGGTGATGTTTAAGCTACCCTTTTTGGTATAATTTCCTCTATCTTTTAGCGACACGATCAAATTCTTTTTTTCAAAATGCTATCAATATGTACTTTACACATCATTTTCCAGCACGTACGCGCACGCTCGCGCGCGCGCACACACAAATACACACACACACACACACTCTTGCACGCACGCACAGATAGGTGTGAATGTTTATAAAGAAGACCAAATTGTAGGAAAAGTTTTGGTGCGATCCATCATTTTGTCATTGCTTCTTCAGCATTTGATACTAAGCCACGATCATTCTCCCATCACCCGGCACACACCACACTAATTGGAAGGTGCAAAACAATAACGCAACTTACCCCATACTGTGAAGTTGTCAGGGTCTGCACGAAATTGATCTTTTTGGCAATTTGAAGAACGGAATATGTAATAACCAACTACCCCTAGAGTCAAAATTGCGAAGAACACAAACGAGTCGAGTTGAACAGGATGATAAACTAGGTACTGACCCTGAAAAAATTAAACTCGACGTTTAAATTAATTAATCAAAATTGAGCGTAAAAATTAACGTCAAAACGGTAATTTCGAAGATTTTAGTTAAAAAATACTAAAGCATCCTTGGTATATATTGAAATAAAAACTTTTTGGTTTTTTGTAATAAAAGCAACACATAAATTACGGTAACAGTTTTGGCAAAAGTTTTGTTTTCATTGTTTATTTTAGTGAATTGAAATACACTGTGTCGACAATACTGGTCAGTGTCCCTCCAAAGCGACTCTGAACAAAGATTGTTTTGTGCAATTGTAAAGATACTGCGGTAAGAAGACAAGAGATATATGGGCAGTAATCATTTTAGGGGACTCGCGCAAACCCCTAGTTAAATTTGCATAGCTTCTTGTTAAAGCAAACAGACCAAATTGCTTTTTTGCAAAATTGTTGCGGTGACATGAAAAAAAGAAATTGGAAGAATTGTGAATGTACGTACATAAAGTTCAGTCAGAATTATTCAAAACACTTTTTGTTTGTGTTGCTGCAAACTATTTGCATAACTTTTTGGTGCTCGTTTCTTCTTGCGACCAGAGTGAATATTGACTAACGACCAGAGTATACTGCAACCTCAATAAATTTATGACTAGTTGGCATGGGAATATAAATTAGCATAGAAGCGAAACGTAAGTGCAAAAGCGCTGAAATTTTTGAAAGATTTGACAAAGCACGTTATATAATCTGCTGTCCGGTGTTTGGCTGTCAGTAATCAATGTAACTGTGTAAACGTAGCTTAAATTCGTGATCTGTAGCCTAACTACGTGAGTCGTTTTCTGCAATCAATGATTATGCTTGCTTTTGAGCGAACCCATTTTTCATGTAATTTCCACATCATAACTGTACATTGACCTAAATAAAAATTTTAATTTACTTGCAAGGTATACATAAACGGAAGCCAGACCATATCACCCCAAGCTAAATACCATCCAAAGTGATCATGGCATATGTCAAGAGTTTTCAAATACCATTTTTCATTCCAGAAAAAGTCGACTACGTACATAGCATGCAATATGTTGATCAATATCATGGAGTTTGAAACATATCCGTATCGTTCCCATTGATGCCAGGCAAATGACAAATTGATAATTGTCCAACAAACAATGCCTAAAATAATAATATCGTTATGGTGCTCTACAAAGTTATACTCACTGCTCTTTATTCCACAACATTATCAAAAATTAGGAATTTGGTTATTGTAATACTGTAATAATTTACGCCAAATGTGTCACAAGACAGCGAAAGTGGCACCTGAACATGGGAAAAATTGTTCAGTTCCTTTTATATCCACAAAACAAATGAAATCACTGTAAAGTTTCTTTTTTAACGAACAGCAACTTTGTCACAGATGTTTGAACATTTTTTGTTCATAGTCATCAAAAAAGACACTTCACCACTCCTAACTACGTTGCCTAATAACGGAACCGCTTATACTTATATGAAGCTAACCTGGGCGGCCATTACAGAAAAGTTTGAAATCGAAATATTTTCCTATTCTTGGATTGAACTCAATTCCCATTGTAAAATCATACACATTACTTCCGCTGAACTTACAATCTTCTGAGTTCGTGGGAAATAAATGTGCTGTAAAAAACAAAACGTTGATCATATTGGCCTGTTACAATTTTCGACCAACCTTATAAAATTCGGAATTGTTGAAACAGTCAGCATTGTATATATCTACGATAACCAATGCCAGACTAGGGTATAAAAAAGGAGGACACGGTATTATGATCTTCTACTTTCAACCGTGACAACAAAGCAAAAACGATTAATCTGCGATTTCCAAAAAAATCATCTCAATTTGCGTTATGCTCTTTTCTTTTCTACTTTCAAAATCCTCGTTACGCCATTGATTACCAGTGTAATTTAGAAAGGAAAATGAGCAAAATGTGATTTTTGAAGGCAGAGCATTTCAAATGTCTATCGGGTAAGGGGTCGCTATTTATCAATTGTAAAGTAGTGCCACAACGCACTGAGACATTTTTTGCACCATGACGAAGTCATCAATGTTTTGATGTTTAGGCATTTAACATCGAATGATCAAATTGACGCCTGATTTATAGGATTAGAATAGTAAAGCTGCTCACCCAGAATGTCCTAAGAGCAGAGCCGTTGAGAGAACAGTTCTGGCGCGGTACCAACACAATGTTGCCAGGTACAGAAATTCATCCCCAGGTCTTTAAAAATTGGAGAAATATGAAGGTGTCGGAAGTACATTGGGTACAGAAAGAAAAAGGTGAACTTGCACTGTGAAAACAGCTGCAAAAGTAGTGGAAAATGGGTATTTGGACCTACTGGGGAAATTTCCCATCAATATGCAGACCAAAGTCGGCAAGTGCTGCAATTTGATCTCAAAAAAAAAGGTCATTACAAGTTAATCGCTGCTCCTGTGGATGTCTTGCCTCACAGTTGAGGTAAATTTGGGCATGTGCTCGAGGTTGAGCTCCAAAGCGAAAAAAGGTCATCGCCTGTTAATCGCGGCGTCTATACATGTTTTACTTGACGGATTAGGTAACTTCGGCCACGATCCTTCTTTGGGAAAGTTTGATTTCGATTAGGGAAATTTTCAGACTTTGTTGGGTGAAAGAAAACAACTGGCAACACGGTGCCAATATTAATTCCAGGCCCCTAAAAAATACCCGGGCCCCCTAAAAATGTCAGGGCCAGGTATCAAAGGCACCTCCTCGACCACCATGTCAATGCACAAGAGGCAACTTTTGAGTACCCACCAATGGCAGTCAGTTTTGCTGGTGGTGCGACTACCAGTCTGTAATTTGCATTTATGACTGGTTCGAAATTGGCTGTCACTTTTCTCATGCTTGATCCCATTAGGTGTGTGGCAAGAATTTGGAAAATCATTTCATGCCGCGCCTCCATCCTAAGGAAGGGGAGTGATAACCACAACAACAACAGTGATCAAATTTCTTTTTACCAATTTAGTTGACAAACACAGAAGTTTCAATGAGCAGTCAAGCGGATAGTGTTATTTTATCTGTGCTCGTTGACAATAATCTGAGCTCGTTGATAACTCAACCAAAACCGTTCAACATTGACAAAGTTTCTGAAGCTAAAAGTTATTGAAAGTCGTTTCAAACTTGTGCAAACCGCAACTCACACAACATGTTTTCACGTTCTGTAGCCTAGAATTCTCGCATCATGAAATACAACTTTTGGCTTACCTTTAACAAAGCTAAAGAAAGCCAGGCTATACCCATAAACGTTGGTAATCACCAAAAAAGCACCAAAATTCCTAGAGATAATTGAAGGAGAGAACCAATGGAAATAATACGCGTTGAGGAAAAACAAAATATGGCTAATGAACCAAGCCTAGAAATATAAACGATTAAAGTGGAAGGCTGGTAACGCACTTAAAAAAAATAAATTCTTCCTCCCTTGAATTCCCGAACTTTTAAAGTTTATCATAAACTTGGATAAAAAACCTTTTTTTTCCTTGTGCACGTCATAATAATTTTCCAAAAATGCCAGAACATTGCTTACAAACAACATCAGTTTATTGTTAGAAAACAAAAAATGTACGCGAAATAATAAAATACTCAGAGGCAAAAAATTACCACGTGCTGTAGAAGCATCTACAAAAGTAAAGCCTCTGAAATTAATCCTTTCTAGAACAGACTTGAGGAAGCGGCTGCTCGGATAGACCTTACGATTTTCTGATACCCATGTGCTTTACCGGCGTGGAAAAATAAAGCTGCCAACCAAGCATGTTGTAAGAGGCTACTGTGGAGCACCCACCAATGGCAGTCAGACTTGGTGGGAGACCTGGATTAACTAATCTGCATATTATATTTCAAGATCGGTTCGAAATATACTTCATCTTCCCTATAACAACTTCTTCAGATGTATTCGCTCACAAAATATCCTAAATGTTGGTTAAGATGTTGTTTACTTTTGCAAATTATCAAGTAAATTATAGTCCTTGATTAACCTGTAATCCATTGATAATGTACTTGTTCACAATCCCAGCCGGTGTAATAGCCCCATCTTGCAAGCCTCCTTTGTAACGAGGTAAAACGTAATGCAGAAAATCAGGAAGCAGAGCTAAGACTACCTAAAAAGCACATTCAAATAGTTTTTATCATAATTTTGAAACATCGCAACCTCCCAAGCTATATGGTCGTCTTGAGTTACATAAGTTCTCATCATTTCACATTGCACATACTGGACATTCAACTCAACACACTACATGTAACGCTGTAGAAAAAGGAACAAATAATTTCTTGGTCATACAAAACCTTAGTAAACGTTATTGCTGTTCGCTTTTGATTTACCCTGCTTAAATCTACGTTCTCGAAATATAACAATGTGTTCGCTCACGCTGTTATTTACTTGGCGCCACCGATGAAAGAGTTCAAACATTTGGTGCAAATTCCATACAAACAACGAATGCATCATCGGAGACGACGCCGCGACAAATTATTATGTACGATCTTTGTTTCAGGCAGTGGAAATTCAACCAGATTACTGGGGCTACGTACTTTCGCCCTATCTCGAGGGTGAGATAGAGTATCATTGATAACATGAGAGCGTCAAAAAAGCTTCTGACGAAACAGCTTCTTTCGAAGTCATAGAAATAGACAAACTACATGTATAGGAAATAACCGTTAAAATAATTTTTTTCAACACGTTGTTTTAAACACTTCGTCGAGCGTCTACCTCAATTCTCACAAAAAGAAGAGCTTTGAGGAAACTTATGAAAAAAGTTGGACGTTTTTAAATCAGGAGTGTAGTTTTCCCTTAAATATTATAACAAGCACTCGCCTGTAAAGCCCACCAACATGTATAATAACCAGCAACTTTCCATGATGAGGACAACATTAGATTGATCAGTGCAGATGGCGTTGATGGTGACGTCAGTGTATCTACCAGACTGCATTGGTGTTTGGAACAAGAGAGAACGAAAAGGGCAGGCATGAACGGGCACACCGACAAGATAAACAAACAACCAAAAAAAGAGAACCAATCAACTTGCCTAAAAACAATGACGTAATTAGATTGGCTTTAAAGACTTGACGTCACACAGTGTGGCTAAGTAAAAATATCGATGGGCGAATATTTTGTTGTGCCAGCTTTTATAATGTTTGGTGATAATCTTTGTTAAAGTCCCACAGAGTGCAGAATGAAACAGGAAAGTTTCAAGGTTAAATTAAAAGTAATGATCTTTTTTAGCAATCAACCAGAATTCTGGTCAAAACAGGGTACTAAACAAAAGTTTAAACATTTGATAAATATTTCGATAATGCCTGGCTTTTTCATCGACAAAGTGAATTTTTGACGGAGTTGTTTTTAAGCAACGAGAGCGTCACTAAACCGTGTAATCGTGTCGCATGAACCGGATTTGTCATCTCAGTCGAGGAAATGCTTATCAAAGCGCTTTTCTGAATAACAAGCAGGACGTACGAGGCGCACCATCGCTGAACACATCTTGCGCTTAATACGAGGTAGAAGCCACGCCAATGAATCATCTAGTGGATGTAAAACAGATGTCAAGGTTTTGAATTGCCTTGTTTATTTTATTATATTTTATTTTTTTGACAGAAACAAAACAGAAAAAAGAGAGAGATGACACTTTCTTAGGAACATACTTTTTGTATTACATTTAGATTGAATATTTCTGTTTTGTATAAAAAAACTCTCATTACACTTTTCGATTTTGAAGCCAATAAGAGCGTCATGGCCCGTAAGTGATGCTACCTTAGTTCTGCGACAATTTGAAGTCGGAAATTTTGGAAGTTTAACGTCAAATTCAAATCCTAACTCTAACCCTAACCCCAACTCTAACTCTTAACACAAACCCTAACGCGACTTTAGTTTCCGACTTTGAATTGTCGGGACACCTGTCACCTTGGAGATATCACTAAAAACAAAAAGTTCTTTAAACGCGTCAAAAAATAGCTTTAGACTTCCCGTCGTCGGAAATATAGTGGCAAGCAACTGGCTGGTAATCGTGATAACGTGGGTTTGACTGCTGCATAGTTTTTGAGTTGTTATGCCCATAGAGAAGTAATTACTAAGCGGCGGCAGCTTCCGCTTTTCTTTCTCTCCTGACTGCACCTTTTCACGGATCTTTTTTGTATGAAAGTTTTAATTAATAACGGCCAAATATCTTACCAAGCTCGGCCCCAAAGACCTTTGTCTTCCCGGTTTGCTTCTTTCTTCATTGTTGTACCGTTTCGCGACTTACCCCTGCTCCGCAATACCGTACTACCGTTAGTAGGAGGGGTTTTGTCACTACTTTGGGCCTCCCTGTTCACACGAGTGTCACTCCTCTTTGATTTTCTTTCCATTTTGACAACAACCAAATAATTACATAAGCAAAAACTGTAGTTAAATCAAAATAAAAACTAAATTTAAGCTAAGTTTAGCTGATGAATTAGCTTCGAGTATGCTTAACCATTGGCACAACACATAAAATGGTTTACGAGAAACGCCTATTGTTATAGAACAAACCGATTGGGTGGTACATCATCAAATATCCTACCGACAAGGAAATATGTTGCGCTGCCCACAAAAAACTAATACGCGCAATTCTGCAGAAAGTTTTAACTTCATAAATTGCTTTTAAGAGAGCACGACTTTTAGCTTGGGCTAGATTTGTCGTTAAAGGTTTAGCAATAAACACCCAATCTTTTCTTGATTTCAGTACTCCAGAACACTTTCTTGAAAACTACATACTGCACAAACGAGATGAGAAACTTCACCGAACATTTTTGGGCGTTGGTACAGGTATTACTACAGTCTCTTTAAATGTCCTGCTGAGAAACTTGACATTGTCTCCTTTTTTTGGTTGCTGCTGCCTAAGCTTTCTCGTTTGTCACTGATTTGGCGAAAATAAATACATTGCCGATGCCATTACTACTACAGACATTGCTCTTGCTTGTTTTACATCGCTGTAAACTGGTAAATAACTGTCCAAAGTTGGGTTTGGCCGCAGTAGAGCATTGTTTGATGATGAGTTTGCTTCTGTACTGTACAGACGAAGTCATTGCATTGCAGCTACCAACTTGATGAGCTTGATGACGCGCAGCAAAGGTCAAATGTCATTAAATACAATATACAACCGCAAGAGTCGTTTCAAAGATCATCGCAAGCGTAGCGCGATTTAATTTCGTTTGGTTCACTCAACGCTATGTCGCCTCAGGTTATCCAATCGATGAAAATAAAAAACCAGAGAGGTTTTTATGAACATTCCAAACCGGCGCTGTTCATGAATTCATACACATGACATTAATGCTCTGTTTGCTAATGATCTTGCAAATGCTCTGTTACCTAACGTCAGCTAATGCTGTGTTTGCGTGCCTTTAGTTAGAATGGGCCACCACGACGAACAAGGCTTGGACCTCACTGTCTGTATACCTCATAAAGATCAACGAATTTCGTTAAGTGACTTTTCCAAAATCAAAACAAGCAAACTTTTGGCTTTTTCACTACACTAAGCGTTTCATGCTGAGGGCAAGCCAGGAAGCTGTGAATATTATTTGTTGGTACTACTCAGCAAAGGAATTGAACCCAGATCTATTGACGGCAAATCGAACGCTCTAATCATTGCTCCACCAGCGCTTAGTGCACCGGTTAAAGCATCTGCTTTGTAGTGGGCAGAATGAGATTTATTTCCCTGGTCGATTGTGCCATAAAGTTTTAATAATGAAATTTCACAACTCCTGCTTGACGCTGAGCAGTATGGAAGAAATTAAAAAATGAATTGCGAAACTGAATTTGCTCATTCGTCATCAAAATCAAAACACGTTGAGAAGTTACTGATCCACTGCAGTTAAAAAAGCGCTCAAAAATTGCACAACATTACATTTTGTAAAGACTTCAAAATCAGTTTTCACATTGTTGCTGCTTGTCGCGCTACGGCCGAAGCAAACGTCATCAGATAAAAATATGCACTGCCATAAAAATCATGCTGCGGTTAAAAACGCCAGATACCGCATTTAGGAATTATGTGCGAATGCGACCTATTATAATGTAGCTGCTTGTCGCACAACGGCTAAAGTCAATGTTACCACATGAAAATATGAACTGCCATAAAAATTATGCAGCGGTTAAAAACGTAAACATCTAGGAATTATTCTATCCACTTTTAAACAGTTCCAATTCAACATAGGATTGCATGGTTACAATGACGTCAATAAAGTCTGTTGAACCCACCGGAACCAGAAAACATTAACCTCTTTGAAAAAGCAGCTTGCGGTGACTGCAAATTAAAAATACTTTGAAGAATGAGTTTGGAAAACTGTGAAATTATTTTCTAATAAAATAGCGCCACCCGGTTTCCATAGTGAAGACCTTTGCGTAGACGTTTCTTCCACGACAACGTCTAAGTAAAAATTAGTAGTAATTTCTACCAAGCACACCGTCACAAATAATACTATGTAGCAGCTATAAAAACTGTTACAATGTTATGATGTGAAGGCTGAATCTAGAGCAGTGTCTCCCAAACTGTGTGCCGCCGGTTTTTGAAAATACTTAATATTTATACAAGTTTTTGGCTAAAATTGAGTAAATGCTGCCATGAAGTAATGGTTGATAACGTCGGAGATCGTGCCATGGTGCCCGAAAAGTAACGATCTCGAAAAAAAATAGATCATCACTTTTCTTGCTGTCACCTGTAACGCTACTCGCGATCAATATCAACTCATTCGTGTGGCTGTTGTACAGCGAAATTTGTTTAGCTTTTTTACTTTGCCAACAGACAACAAAGCTTGGGATACGCTGATCTAGAAAATATTTAGGCAAACTTGTTTACAACATTTTGATTTTAACTTGTGATTGTGACGTAATATTGACCTGGCAAGGAATTGCGCAAATTTGTACTTATGACACCATCCATAATTCCCATTGTTGTTTTCTGAAATCTTCTATGTAAAATATCAGAACGTTTTACGCTCAGTACATACGTGATTGAAAACCTTTATACAACAAGGGATCTCAACCGGGGTCAGCATAAACCCCAGAGGTTCTTGTTGTATTTTTGGAGGTCCACAAGTAAAATGCAACAAATTGGGGATCCACATTCACATTTTGGTGGTTCACGAAAAAAATTCAGAAAGTTTTTTTTGCAAAAAAAAAGTTTCTACTGTAATTTACAACCATACCCATCACCCGAGGTGGCCAATAACACAGTAGTTCTACAAAAGTAAACTACTGAACTTAAGTTTTTCAGTGACGAGCCACTTACTTGAGTATTTTCAGTTCTTACTACTTCTACTTTTACTTGAGTAGATTTAGTAGGAAGCAGCGCAACTTGAATAGTTTCAACTTTTACCTAAGTAGATGCTAAAAAATTTACGTTTGTTGAATTGAAACGCAGCAAGCTAGGATAAAAAACAGCTTTAAATTCGTCAGTAAGTAATGAGACTTTCTCAATTGCTGTAGTGAATTAGTTTTTCATAAACTTGGGATGGTTGTTGAGATTAACTTTATGTATTACTAGCAGAGGTACCCGGCGTTGCCCGGGTATAGGATAAAAAAGCAACGTCAGTATATGCAATTGGTCAGATCATGTAAGTTATCCTGGTGATTACTATTCTGACAACACTTTCTTTTTAACCCCTAGAAACTGTTGTCACGTAATATTTGCATTATCGGAGGCTAATCACCTTGAAGAGGAAACAGGTTACAATATCATACCTCAACAGTTACATTAGCATAACCATATTCTATGTAAAGGTGAAGATTATTTGCTTAAAGTTTTGTTTGTAAATCTTGTTATTCAATACAGATAATAAAAAGCGACATACACTTCATTTTTAATTCCTTTATCATTACTACTCATAACAATAGGTATTTGAATTTTCAAGGGGGCTTTCTCCCCCCTTTTTGCCCCCTAATATAGTCGTAGGAGGCTGAAATTTGGGGAAACTTTTTAATTTGGTGTCTTATACATATGGTTTAAATTTCATCTAAATCAGATATATTTGAATTTTCAAAGGGAGGTTCTGCCCCCCATAGCTCCCTTAGGGGAGCACTTAAAGGTTAGAGACCACTTCCACAGTATTCCTTGGAAAATTTAACATGACAATACACTTTTGCTTATTTTTTGAAGCTTCTTTAACTTTTCTCTCTATAGGTATTTGAATTTTCAAGGGGGCTTTCTGCCCCCTAATATAGTCGAAAAAGGCTGAAAGATTTACCCGTCGTTGATCGGGTAAAATGTAAAGACTGATTAAATTTTTACATTGAATAACCATATTTTAATGTGTTTTCATGATTTTTATTTCATCGTACAACAGTACAAATAGGCCTCTAGTAGAGCCCCATAGGCTCGTAGCCCCCCATAGACGAATCTGATCGAAATGAAAATACCGTACTTGGCAGATTTACCCGTCGTTGATCGGGTAAAATGTAAAGACTGATTAAGTTTTTACATTGAACAACCATATTTTAATGTGTTTTCATGATTTTTATTTCGTCGTACAACAGTACAGATAGGCCTCTAGTAGAGCCCCATAGGCTCGTAGCCTCCCATAGACGAATGTGATCGAAATGAAAACACCGTACTTGGCTTCCCTGGAAAAAGTCATATTTACCCGATCTACGACGGGTAAATCTGCTAAGGATTTTTAAAAGTACAGTCTTGCTCATAATCTTCAAATTTGGATTTTTATTTGTCACAATTTTTTTTCTGTTTGTGGTACCTAACAAAAACTTTAAATTTTTAAGGGGGCTTTCTGCCCCCTAATATTGTCGAAAAAGGCTGAAATTTTGGAAAGCTCTCTAATTTAGTGTCTTATACATATGGTTTAAATTTCATCTAAATTGAATATATTTGAATTTTCAAAGGGGGGTTCTGCCCCCCATAGCTCCCTTAGGGGGGCACTTAGAGGTTCGAAACTACTTCCGTTGTCTTCGTCGGAGAATTTTACATAAGAATACACTTTTAGTTTTTATGTAAACTTTCTAACCTTTCTACCTAAATACGCAATTCGATTAGAATCGAAGAGTTATCTGAGACCCTCCTGTGGAAAAAGGGCCGTAGCTCCCTTGGGGGGCGAGGTACGAACTTGGAAATAGGCCCATTGACTCCGCTGGAAAAAAATACATCGGAATGCATGTTTTATTTTTTTCTAGGTGCTCCTAATTTTTTTTCCATAAGGAACAGACAAACAGACTGACAGACAGACAAACAAACAGACTTTGGATTTTATATATTAGATATAATGTAACTACAGGTATGAGAAAAATAAAGAAAAAAAAAGATTAAATATTTATACCGAATGTCATCGATAAGATGGAGTGGGGACTGGGGGTGCTGCAGATCCACAGTACCATACACAAGCCGCCCCTGATCAAAACTGGTTGTAGCGGTGAAATGGTGGTTGCTTTCACAATTATAGAAATAAGCTATTTAATGGTAAGCCTATTTTCTGATGTGGTGTTGCCCCATTCCTATTTATATCAGTGACATTAAGTTCCTAGTTTGACTGCACTATTGATCTTGTTTCCGGCATAGCGACAAAAGCGGCTAATGTTTTCGCTATATTCAGTTTTACACATTGTTGTGGTTATGGGTTTTAAATATGTTCATTTTTTCTTAAACTTTGGATTTTATTACAATGATGTAGAGCAGTGGTTTTCAACCACAGTTCCGCGGAACCCTAGGGTTCCGCCGGAAGTTACACATATTTTCATTTTATTTTGCTACTTAAACTAAATGCTGTTTTTGCATAAGACAATCGAATTATATTGCACAGGGGTTCCTCGAGCCACTGGAATGTTTCCTTGGATTTTCACTCCAGCAAAAAGGTTAAAAACCAATGCTGTAGAGTATAGACATAAATACCTTAACACGCAGCATATCAGCAAAAGACAAAATCTTTGTTTTGTAGTGCATACAGCGGCGTAATCCGAAGAGCTCCCGTCAGTAACGTCGGGATTGAGAGTGTCGGTTCAGCCGGTCAAGCCGGCTTCAACTATCAGGTTCTTGTGTGAACAGTTACCAAACGTTTATGTGTTTTCTGCACATAAGATTTTCACGACTTTTTATGCTCCTTTTCCTAGTAGAATATCTCATTTCAAGATCCTGGCTATGCCTTATGTCTATGTGCTCTGTTCGTTGCTGACACGAACCCAAGGGTGCTTTGCGTTTCCCGTAGTTTGGAAATAGGGAACACATTTCTGATATTAAGCTATTCTGAAGCTAAATAGCAAAAATGTCTTTCGTGTGGTGCGATTTCACTCAGCGACGCTGCTTTCTTTTGATTTCCCTTTAAACTTTTAAGTTTTCGTTTGCTGCGCATTATGTAACAAGTTCTTTTCTCCATGCTTGACGTCCCCTGGGAAGTTAAAAGAGTCCTTGCTTTTCCTCAAATATTTGGTTTGACCCCGGTAGCTCTATAAAGCCATTATAAACCAAAATACCGATAATATCTTCCATGTGGTGCGATTTGACACAGTGACGTTGTTAATTTTGATTTACCCTCAAACTTTTTCAAGTCCCTGCTGGTTACGCATTATGATTCATATTCATTTCACCTTGCTAAGGTATGATTATAGAAGTTAAATCAGTCGCTGCTTTCCCCAAATTTTCAGGTTTGATTCCGGTAGCTCTATAAAGCTATTATCAAGCAAAATAGAAAACATGTTCCTCCCAAGTCTGGTGCGATTTTACCCCGGCAGGGCATACTATCACCTGTCCCAATTCCAAACGTCTCAATTAAAGTAGCGGCGCCAGCTTAACCGTACAAATATTTGTGAGAGCAACAACGAATTGTTTTAGTAAATATAAGCCATAGTTTCTGTACATGTAATGGTGATCATGTTGGTCTTTAATCAAGACTGGAAGTATTCAAACTGAAAGAATGATGTCACAAACTACCATTCGTAATTTTTAAAAGTGTAAGAAGGGCGCGTGAAACACAGTGAAAATTGATGGCGTCGTCCAAATGGTGGTCGTTTTGACAATTAAAAAGAGGAGCTGTGTGATGGTAGGCCTATTTGACAATTTGGTGGGCCCGCTTTTGTATCAATATTTGTGATATTAAGATTTTTGCCTGCGCTGTTTGCTTTAATTCGGCCATAGCATGAAAAGGGATCATGCCTTTGCTCGAAGTCATAAAACCTGTTGCAATAGGACAGTGGTTATTAGTAACCTACAATAACGTTTTTGTATTAAAATTACCTGTTTTTACTGAGCTTACCACCTTTTGGAAGGGTAGAAAGTTACCTCACAGGTTTTAAAGTTCAATTTTTTCAGTATAAAAACTGATATTAATTGTACATATTATACACTATTGGAATTGCCCTGAAATAACCTTTAATTTGTTGAAAAAAGTTTGAAAATCAGTTGAGAAATGAGGTCACAAATCAGCTTTGTAATAAACTGATGTTGCAAAAAGGGTGCAATTTATGAAAACATGTTCATATTATGATCTTTGGTAGCGGACATTTGTGTTTATCGTACAAGACATATTATGACATCATAGAGCCAGTTTCATGCGTCAAGCGAAACGAAGAAGAAAAATGCTTATAGAGCTTAACCCATTAATGCCGATAATTACTGGATGACAACTGAAACTTAAATTTACATGAAAATCCTTTATTTAGATCCCATTTATTATATAAAATGAAGAAAAAATGATATTTATTATTATATCCTGAAATAGAAGCTGGCAAGTATACTTGCCAACCGGCAATAACATAAGGAAATAAGGCAAATAATAGAAAAATAAAAAATAATTGAAAAATTTTCGAAACTTCACATCATTTGACCTTTCTAAGACTACTTTTTTGTGTGAAATTCATTCATACATTCAGGTTGAACAGGAATATTGCATACACTGCAAAAATATATGGTGCATCCACCACACTGACGACATCTGTTGAAATGACTCTTGCCTTTGTAAGTCCAATGATGCTGAGTGTTGTACCGCACTGTATTCGCCACAGCCATAGGAACTGGACCTGGTCTTGCTCTGGGTTTCCCATAATTTGACAGCGTCGATATTACCAGTTGTTGTGCAAAGTCCAGCAAACTAATTTTCTTATCGTAGTTCCTGAAGAGTTTCCATCCATTTACAACCTGAGCGTCCACAGTCCATGCAAAAAGGGGCCGCCACCACTTTTTTGGTCTGATTCTGCTCGATAAGCTGCTATTTGTTGATCGAACACATCAACGCCGCCCATGTGCTGATTATAAATGTGTATTGAATGTGGCAAATCAACTTCAACATATTCTTTTGGATCCTATTCCATCTTTTAGCTTTCTTCAACGGCTCTGAACAAAGTTTGTTGGATGCAACACTGACCACTTTGTTGTCCTTCCACTTTACAACTAAAATGCAGCTAGTGAATGCTTCATCCATAGTCCCTCTTTCCATCTTATCTAAGGTCTTTCTTGTCTTCAGAGGGGCTCCAGAGAGTCTGTCTTATCGGAGTGTGCAGATGGATGCTATTTTTTTTGATGCAAGTTCTTCAAGTAACGCAACTGACCCCAAAAAATTGTCAAACACAGCGTGTTGACCAGGTTGCATATTCACGTTTTCAATTATTTGAAGCACTACATTATCACCAAGACCAAATCCTTTATCAGTCACTTTCGTATGGCTTCCACTATAGGGCTCAGCATGATGGAGAAATCCATCTGATGTGCAAATCGCCCAAAGTTTAAATCCAAATCTCACTGGTTTTCCTCGTATGTATTGCTTATCACCGTGTCTGCCATAATATGGAACCATCATTTCATCAATGCTGTAGAATTCTACTTTTTCCTTATCTTTATTCGCTTGGTTTGGGTGTTCAAAAAGAGGTCGTACCTTGAAGAAACTATCACCATCCATAGCCTTATTGTCATTGAAATGCAAACACCTCATTATCTGTTCAAAAGTGTCGCGCCTCATAAAATGAATAACAAGTTTATTTCGTGTATCGGGAGACTCACTCCAATGCAGTCTTCTGTTAGGTACCTTATTGTAACCTGAGAGTATGAGAATCCCTAGAAATACCTTCATATTCTCCGCATTTGTTTTTTTTTTTTTATTTGCCATATTTATCCTCCATTCACGAGAAAGCGATATATCGCTATGTTTTGGACGGTGAGTCCGCACTCGCTTGGGAGTTGCCATTTCCGGGTCACCTGTCTTCCACATAAAGGTGGGGCGTCCCGTTAAGTGCCTTGCCCAAGGACACAACAAGCGAACTTTCCAGCTTGTTCTCCACAACACCCCATAAATGCCGAGCGCCAAGCAGGGAAGCTGTAGATACCATTTTTTAAAGTCTTTTGGTATGACTCGACAAGGGGAATGAACCCCAGGTCTACCGACTGCGAAGCGGACGCTCTAACCACAACACCATCGCGTCGGTATTTCAGTGCAAGGAATCCCTTTCTGGTGAGCATAATTTTTACTTTGTTCACACAGTGTTGCAATCCATTCCTCTGTTCAATACCTTTCTTCAAACATCTTTAAAGGATTTGTCTCCGCTGCCTGACCACACTGCCCTGAGGCTACTTCATCATTATTCTCTGCAGCCTGCACACACTGAGCTGTGAACACTTCATCATAATCGGGGACCAGATTTACCACCTGAAGAATATTATCACGCCACTTGTGGGCAGCTTTTTTTCGTCGCTTTGTTTTAGATGGTTCTGATTCAAGAGATTGAGTTGATTCAATATGAGGGTGATCATTATCTATATTACGATTCAAAACATTGCTGAGTAAAATTCTCCTAGGAAGGTGCACCGGGTTGCAGGTAACTTCATCATCAGAATCGTCACTATCTTGATCTGTGTCAGCTTCTGGTGCTTCCTCGGGAGGGTTCGATAGCTATTCTGACTTCAGTTTGCTCATCTGATTCTTCTTCCATTAGAAGGTCATGTATTTCATCCAGTGACAACCAAAAATCAAGATAAAAATATATCATTACACGTTAGCAGCGGTACATTCAAAATTGATCAAATCCTTATCGCCAACGCCTGGTGGCAAGTTTACTTGCCATGTTTATTTTTTGTAATAAAAATAGCCCATATATTATCATCAGGATAAAAACTCAATCACTCAATGCTAGATCAACATTTTAGGAACAGTTTTATATGAAGTACGGGAAAAAGCACATGAATGCAGTTAAGAACTTACGATTTTTTGTGACGTAGTAACGCCATGCTGCACAGTAGCAACTTTCAAGGTCAACTGAGCGGGCATGTGACGCAGCAGCGCGTCGAGACGTGTTTTGTACACGTTCAATACTTGTTTTAACACTATAAAACGCCTGCAATAACAATTCCATTGTTATTTTTTTCCTAAATTATATTTTTGTGTGTGGCAAGTAAACTTGCCAGTCGTCATTAATGGGTTAAAGTGCGTAAATAAAAATCGCTTGCAGCATTGTCAAATAAGCAATTATTGTTGTAAATTTCTTTTTTATCGAAAGCACCGTATTAGTATCTCCTAAAAAAACGTTCAATCGCGTTTCTGCAATCAGTACTTTTTGAGAAAAAACAAAAAACAGATTATGCAATCAAGCATTGATTGTGACAACATTTTAGACCCCAAACAAATAAAAAATTTTGAAATGTGGTAAGTCGGAAACAGGTTTTCGTTTGAGCAAAAAGCAGTTGCCCTCTGTCAAGTAATGCAAATAAAAAATAATTTTGATTATGACGTCACAATACTCTTATGACTCTTACCACAGGGTGGTGATCAATTGTGCCAAGTTTGATGCTTGTACCTCAAGCAGTATCAGAGGAGTTAAAGCAGACAAACACACAGACAGAATTGCGCTTTATATAGTAGATAAATAAAGTAGTCATTACAAACAATCTTGTTTATTTTCAGATTACTGAAGATGTGACGGTAGATTGAAATGATCATTAGCCAGAAAAGGAGTAACACTGTGAACTCAGGAAACTATTGTGAGCTGCTAACTCAAGTGAAAAAAGACGTTAATAACAAGCGGAGGGAATACAGTCAATAGGTGTGATTCCACTTCAAGACAATGCAAGACCCCACACAGCAGCAAGAACTCTAGCCAAAATTGAAAATTTAAGCTGGAAACTGCTAACTGACCCTCTCCATAGCTCAAACCTTACCCCATCTAATTTTCACCTTTACAGCCCATTCGAAGAGATTATGAAAGGAGTTAACTTCCAGACCGATGAAAAAGTTTACGCTGTTGTAAGCAGCACACTCAGCTCTCAGCCCATGGTTATCTGCACCAAAGAAATAGACAATCTGATAACAAGATGGAACGAGTGTGTTGCAAAAGAAGAAGGCCATGTTGAAAAATAAAACGCATTTTTTTGAATGCCGGTCAACGGAAACTTGAGTTATTAAAAGACTCCAGGGAAAATTGGAAATTTAACACAATGACCGCGAGGGACGTATAAATACGTCCTTATTTTTCCTTTTTGTACGCTAAGGACGTATAAATACGTCTTTCAGCCAACTTTGATTTCGATTGTTTCAGCGTCTGGTATAATCGCCCAATCTTTTCCTATGAAAATAACTAAGCTAATTTCTTTTTTCTCTAGTTTCTAAAACTTTTTATGACGTTTTACTGAAGTTCTGAGCCATTGTATTTTTCTCAGAAAAACCAAACAACCTTGGTAGAAATTACCGCACAGTATCAAAAAGAAATAGACTTTATTATTATTATTATTTTTTCAATGTCAGTTTATTTGACATCAGACACAATGATAGAAAAGTGTGTACTCCGCAGTTCTTATGTTTGAAAGCGATTTCGGATAGAAGATGACTTACAATTAGCTCGATAGACTGTTTACAGTTTACTGCGGTCTTGCATTATCTTTATATAGCCGGAAGTTTTTATTTCAGATTTTTTTTTATAGAGCTACTAAATGATCATGGCTACTAGAAAAAGAACTAAAAAGTATTATTTGAGCGATTTGGTAGAAAATTTTAAATTGGTAGATTTATCTGAAGAGGAGCCCAAAGACGATAATGGTTCGGATAGGGAGAGCTACTTTAGTGATTCAGAATTTAAAAATGACGCTAACACTGTTGCTCATTTGCAATCAACAGCAACAGCAAACACCAGTCATGACTCTGTTCAGTCTGCAGGCAATACTAGTGATATTTCAACTACCGACGCAACTCGCAATGAGAGCATGTTAGAAATGTTTAGCAGCAATGATGATTCTGATACTGCCTCAGCATCTAATTTCGCTGACCACAACTGGAAATCTGTACAACCAACTTACGCATCTCCATCAGATATAAATTTTTCTAAATCAAGTGGCATAAGCAATTCTGTCACTCTCAACAAAGAGTCATTGCTAGTGCAATTTTTTTTGCTGTTCGTGACCGAGCATATCATAAAGATTATGGTCACAAAAAGAAATAGATATGCTGAGCAAATAATAGCACATTCAGTAGTAACTGCAAAAAGCAGAATGAAACGTTGGGTTGCCACCACAAAGACAGAAATGAAGAGGTTTCTAGGAATTCTTTTTACAATGGGTTTGGTAAAAAAAGCATGCATAGAAAATTATTGGTCTACTGATCCTGTGATAGCGACTCCCATGTTCAATTCTACGATGCCACGAGACAGGTTTGAGCTACTACTCCGTTTTTGGCATTTTAGTGACAACGAATCTGCAGTTGATGGCGATCGTTTATCCAAATTGCGAAAAATATGCAATGCTCTACTTAAACGATTTCAAGCTTTATACATCCCTGGGAAAGAAATATCTATAGACGAATCAATGGTTTTTTCGAGAGGCCGCTTGATCTTTCGTCAGTATATTCCTGGCAAAAGACATAAATACGATGTGAAACTTTACATGCTGTGTGAACATACAGGATATGTGTGGAATGACCTGGTATACTGCGCAAAAATGAATCCTCTCTCTGGTTTCGGTCACGCAGAAACTGTTGTTCTAAAGCTGATGGAAAAATTGTTAGATCGTGGTCATGCTCTTTACGTGGATAATTTTTACACAAGCGTGCCTTTAGCGAAAGCTCTACTAAATCGAAAAACGTTGATTTGTGGAACATTGAGGAAAAACAGAAAACAGCTCCCATAAAATATTGTTTCTACCAAACTAAAAAAAGGACAGCACATTGCAAAACGAAAAGGGCGTATTGTTGTAGAAAAGTGGCAAGACAAAAGGGAAGTGCTAATGCTCTCAACACATCATTCCGGAAAAATGGTTGAGAGCAACAGACAAACAAAAGGAGGGTGGAAGAAAAAAAAACCAGAGTCTATTATATCGTATAATAACTTTATGTGCGGTGTGGACAGAATGGATCAACTGATGTCCTATTATAGTCCACTACGAAAAACGCTAAAATGGTACCGCAAAGTTGTGTTACAGCACCTCGACATGGCTATGGTAAATGCTTTCATTTTGAACAAAAAGGTTGGTGGTACAAAGGCGCAGTTGAAATTTTGAAGGAGTGTAATTGCTTCGCTGTTGAGTTCTGATATTAGAATAAATGAAGACCTCCCACAAGCATCAGATACAGCCGCATTTCATCATCATAAAAGTTCTGATCTTTCTCGTCTGTCTGGCCAGCACTATTTGGCTCACATCCCTTCAACAACTTCAAAGAAAGATGCTGCTTGAAAGTGCATTGTTTGCAATCATCAAAAGCAACGCAAAGAAACTCGCTACATGTGTCAAACATGTCCCTCAAAACCAGCTTTGTGTGTGGTTCCTTGCTTCAAAAAATTCCACAGTAAAGCCTGCATTTGAATGCGATAAACCAGTCAGCGTACTATTTCAAACAACACAGTACTGATTTCTTCATATTGATTTTGCGAACTTAAATTGCTTTCTTTACCCGTCTTATTTTGCTTGATTGTTTCATTATTGTTTGGACACAATTTTACGTTTTATTACAAACCACGTTTCGCTTTATTCAGTTGTCTGACATATCGGCATAATATGCGAAATATGCGCTTTTACGATAAAACGCGTTAGCGTGTACCGAGAAAACTTCGCCGCGGTCAATGTGTTAAGCTGGAAACTGCTAACAGATCCTCCCTACAGCCCAGACCTTGCCCCTCTGATTTTTGCCTCTTCGGTCCACTTAAGGAGAGTATGAGAGAAGTTCACTTCCAGACCGATGAAGAAGTTTACGCTGCTGTAAGCAGCACACTCAGAGACACCAATGGAATAGACAATCCAATAACAAGATGGAACAAGTGTGTTGCAAAAAAGGGAGACTATATTGAAAAATAAAACGCATTCTTTCGAATGCTAGTCAAAGCAAACTTGAGTTATTAAAAATGTGTTGTAACTTATTGACTAACCCTCTTAGTAGGCGGTGCTATCGAAATTGTGCGTTTCGTCAGCGACCAGAATTAAAAAGCTGCAGGAGGACAATTTACTGCCATAGACGAACTCTGGCATATTACGGGTGATTTGTTTTTGATAACTGCTGCTTCGAGGGTTGGTAGATAGAAAGACGATCTAGTTCAGTGGTTCCCAGCCTTTGTAATGGCCTGCACCCTTAAACTATTATAATATGTCCTCGCACCCCTAAAATATCGTAATATGTTTTTACACCCCTAAAATGTCTTAATATCGAAGTCACGGCTGAAACTGCATGTGCTGAACAGTTGGTGGAAAATCGTCATTTAAAGTTCAGTTACTCCGTAGCAATTACGTATCGTAGTTTTGATTAGCTTTTGGATATCGACACAAGTGTTACCAATTTATAGATGTTTTTGGTAGCCTAGGCGTTAGGGGGGCCTTCTCTCTAGTCATCACTACATTCAGTGATGGCCTAGGATATGCTTACCTCAATAACACTATATGGGCAGACATGTTTACGAAGAATGGTATTGATATTGTTCAGCTCTTGTGGTAGTCTGGGTTTAGAGGAGATACACAAAGCCCGGTATTATAGGTTTCCAATAAGGTTCGTTTTCCATTTTGAAAGAGCAAAAAATCCCGATGCGTATATTGTCCAGCGAAACTCGGTTTTCGATATACTCATAAGAACGTGAAGAATTTCGGGTCAGCTTTTAATACCAGAACGTCTAGAAAAAGAAATTTGCCATCAATTTTTTTTTTAAAGTGAAGGTGAGGCAATGATGTAAAGAGTTTATTGCCATAAGAAAACTGTCACAGTCGTATAACTTGTTGAAGATGGCAAACGTGTCATCAACGTAGCGGAAATATAGGACGGGCTTGCTGGTTTGTCGAAACAATTCCTCTTCGTAGTATCCAGCAAACATAATGGCAAGAGCTGGGCCGAGAGGAGAGCCCGTGGAAGCACCACAATCTGCTTGCGCATTGTATTGTTGAAACCGAATTTAACTGAAGCAGTAGCTGCCGTTAGAATCTCAGTGGAAAGTGCCTTAGAAATGGTTGATCAAAAAAATTTACTATTGTACAAAGTATCAGCACAGATCTGACTGGATTCTTTCAGTAGGATTTTTGTAAACATACTAGTTATATCAAAGGCACAGAGAAAGATGGTTTCTGAATCAAATATAAGGTGTTGTCTATTTTCAGCGAAAGTGAAAGAATCTTTAATGCTAAAGATCTATAACCGATTGAAAGAGGCTTGTAAGGCATTTGGCCAATTTATGATGGGCAGATCCGATTATTTTAGCAATTACTTCTGATAAGAGACGGACAAAAGCGTTGTATTTGTAACCTATTGCTAAATTCTGAATCAGCATAGTCAAATTAGGCCTATATTGTTTAAAAAAAAAGCCAAACTGATCTAATTGTTTAAAAAAAACTAAAAAGTTGCAAAATGTCGCCTAATGTTGCTTTAGGCCTCACTGTCAGTAGCGTATTTAAGGTAGACTAGTAAACTAGCTGTTATTTTGAAGTAAATGACGACAGCAAATAACAAGTAATACGCAAGCTAAAGACGTCCGCAAGGAGGAAAGGGGGCTAGCCGAGACATTTTTTGATTTTTAAAAAAGTTTGCACAGTAATTGAAAGTATATTTTAATGAGGGTTTCTAAAAACAAACTTGTTTTTTTAGGGAGAGTTGTTGACCCTATATCTCTAAAAAAATGACTAAAGAGTTCTAAGAACACAGTCGAAAGGTCAAGTACAATAAGAAACTTTCACTATATAACATATCTACGCTCAAAAACAAATCACTTTTTGAAAACTTGATATGAGATTTGTAGTTCACACATTTGTAGTCACTAACTTGTAGTCCAGCTGATTTACGAAAGAAAAAGGTTAGCATATAGGTAAGTAAACTGATTTTTACTTTGTTGTCAAGAATAAAAGGGTACATAACACAGCGATTGTTACAACAATAGAAGATATAAGTTTATTCGACACAAAACTCAGAAACTGCTGGCGTACAGTCTAGAAAAAGCTGACACACCACTGGGGATGCGCGTACCACCAGTTTGAAAACCATCGGTTAATAAGTAAAAGAACGTTGGTCTCATCGAGTTGCTCACGTTTTAATGATTTGTAACTGCTGACGAAAGTTTCTCTCAAAAGCTTACAACAAGCAAAAAATATGTCTAATCAAATCGACTTGCATGAGAAAGTAGGAAAAAAAATCACCAAACGAGAGTCTTCTAAAATGGTATAACCGTCTAACATTGTGCACCTCGGGGCGGACCTTTTTTATAGAGACGCCAGTCCTACATCATACACATGAGCCTTTACCTAAGAAATGGAAATTTAGCTATGAATAGGCAGAGAAGTTTGTATCTTCAAAAATTCATTCGCGTATCTTATGTGGTACGAGCTCCCACCACTAAAAACCATTCGTTGAGGAATACAGAGCACAAAACTGCTCAAAAAATAAAATACTTTCTACTTTTACTACTTAAGTAGATTGATTTGCAATTGTTTTTTTTGCTAATACTCAAGTAAAAGTACCAATTATTACTTTCTACTTTTACTCTAGTAGTTTTTTGAGTAAGTAATAATACTTTTACTTAAGTATATTTTTAGGCTAATTTGACCACCACTGTCCATTCTCTGGGATAAGCAAAGCTCTTGGTTATTCCTTTTCCAACATCTTGTTGAATCGGGATTTAATCGTGTTTGTCAGCTACCGTAACGGACTTGACATTGTGAAAAAAGGTGATCTTCGACGATCATTGACGTCAATGTAACCAGATATAAGGAAACTCAGTGATCAGCGCTAACCACATGGATCTCATTTAATAAATCTGCATCTTTGTTTCTAACGAACCATTATCTTAAAATAGTTTGCAAAAATTTTCAACCAGAGCGCATAAATTACCGCTCCAGTGAATTCAATTGTAGAAAAGTTTATTTACAAAATTAGTTTTCATTTAAATATAAAGCTTAAATGGTATACTATTTTTTTCATTTTTAATATACACCTTTACTTTTCTGTTGGTGAAAAAAGAATAGGATTGCTTTTTGACAAGCAACCACGAAGGGCTCCACTAAATGGAAGGAAAAGGGTCCGTGGGTAAAAAAAGTTGAGAATCATTGTTACAGAAAAGAGGGAGAGTTAGGGTTCACATGTCTTTGCATTAGTTCATTCGACAAATAACATGTTGTTTGTTGTAGGTCAGTTGCTGTAGTTGGTAGTGCAGTTGAGACTAAGTTTAATGAAATATATAAAGCGCAATTCTGTCTTAACTCCTCCGAAACTGATAGGCATACTAACATCAAACTCGGCACGATTGATCACCTTCTCGGGCGAGTGTCATGAGGTGTTGGTAACCTCATGATGATGTCATAATCAAAGATGATTTTTTTAATTTTTGAATCAAAGAACGCAGTTTTCAGCTAAAACGAAAGCCAGTACCCGACTTATCAACTTCGACAAATTTCACTTCTTTACGATGTCACATCAAGTCGTAATCAACAAATAATTTAAAAATTTGTTTTTCTTAATTTACTAAAAAAAGACTGATCTTAGAAACGCAATTAAAAGCTTTTTCGGGAGATCTTAGCAAGGTGCCTTTGATAAAAGAAACTCTACAACAATTAATGCTAACTGGCAATGCAACAACAGATTTTTTATTTAAGCTTTCTAACATGCTTTAGAAACTTTTTTTTGTATGCCTTAACTCGCTGTATGATGTTATACTGCTGCCTGGCACGATTAACACAGCCTTTTGCTACCAGAGATTATCATTTGATATATTTTTCAAAAATTGCAACACTGTTACAAAATCAGTTTAGTTAAAAACTGATTTGTGACCTTATTTCTCAACCGATTTTCAAACTTTTTTTAAAAAATTAAAGGGTATTTCAGACCGACAATACATGACATGTACATTTATGATTAGTTTTTATATTAAAAAACCTAAGCTTTTAGATCTGCAGAGTAACTTTATTTTCCCAAAAACGTGGTAAGCTGAGTAAAAAGAGTTTAGTTTTACATATAAACTTTACGATAAGGTACTAATTCAGTGTCGTTTGAAAGCTAAAGAAATTTATTTTCCAGTAGTATTCTTTTCTAATTAGTTAAGGCTAAGGATTAGTTTATAATGGCTGATCGAAATGAATTGCCATACGCCATGTTTCGATGTTAGTTGAACAATGTTCCTACTAGACTGAAGAAAACTGCAATTTTTAGAAAAAGTTAAGTTTTTTGGTGCGTTTTGACTACTTTGTCCGAGCAAGCATATCTGAATTTGCAAAAAGATTCAGTAAAAAATGAAAATTTTAATAATTTTCTGGTATAGCCTACCGGTTGAAAGCACTCAAAATTTTGGTGCCTGCATATTACAAAATTGCCATTTCTAGAAAAAGTTAGTTATTTGGTACAATTTCACTATTCTTTGTCAAAAACGTGCTTCTTTGGCATTAGCTGTCTACATTTTTTAAAAAATTTATCAAAAAATGACGTCTCTAAACATTATAAAATGTGGCCGCCTACTCCAAACAAACAAATTGGTGATACCCCCAAAAAAACATAAAGGTAAAGATGGTCCCGTATTATCTTTTGTAACAGTTATGATAAAGTTGTAAGTAGTGGGCTTAATATTTAATAGCTTAATCCCGAAAATACGTATCAATTACTTTTGTACCCTTTCTCAATTTTGATATACTTTTAATCGAAGCTCAAATTTCGTTCCTGTAATGTCAATTGACTGGTCAGTATTTTAAATGTTGCCTTCGGCGAAAAGGCCAAGTTCTAGTGAGTGGTGCAAACGTTAGCTCCAGAGGTATGCAGCAGAGGTCAGGGCAATCTTCACTATTTAACTACAAGGCTCGGATTCTCCTGTAGAAACCAGGATTTTCTCGTCTTCTTTGGTGTAGAAGATTCGAGAATAAAGAAAACGTATAGTCACACAAAGAGTCAATCTCAATAAAGACCGTCACCGAAAGAGCCCTTACGCGACTTCTAGTGTGAAATTCCACACTTCCTCTCCAAGCACAGGGTGCTGAACTTTTTTTTTGGAGATCACTCTTCACAACACTGTGTCAACATAAAGGCCGATTCTTATCGGAAATCATTGTCAATGACGATACCAACCATGTGTCACTCTCCAACAGCCACAAAATTCAAAATGCCTCCCTTGGTTTACACATCACTGCGTTTAATCACTAAACACAAAAGATGAATCAAAAAAGCCGCAGTCCAGAACTCAAAGAACCACGGGTTGGCCACCCCTGGTATAGAAGAGCCGGGAAAAAAGCAAACTTGTAGTCACACAAAGATTATATTAGGAGAAAACGTAAATGCATTTCGAATTAATACATTAGCAGGAAGCAGCATTTCGTTGCTATCAAGAAGTTCTACTGCAATCTGGCGCACGAATCAACAGCAGCCTCAACGTGGTGGTGCGGTCCCCGACCCCATTTCGGTTGGGTCGAAATGGCTGTTGGCCTTCCCGAGGGTCCCAGTTACCCCGGGCACTCTCATTTATTTTTTCGCTATGCTGCCCCCTGAACGACCGCAGAAGGGTGGCACACAGCTTCTTCAAAATCGATGGCCTGCTTTCTCTTTTTCTTTTCTCCTGCCCTTCTTCGTCTCCTCATTCTTCTCCTTCTCTTATGAGCAGTAACGTTCATCCCAACCCTGGCCCCATGTTTCCCTGCTCTGTGTGCGCTGGAAATGTGACCTGGTGGGGCAAGTCAGTGCAATGCTGCACTTGCTCCAAATGGGTCCATGTAAGGTGCTCACTGTTTTTCCTCTCCAAATTCAGAGCTCTTGGCAGCTCTCCCTCTTGGAGCTTCCCCCCTGCCGTAACACTGTAAGTCTCTCCTCGGACTCCTCCGACATGTATACCTCCACTGTACAATCTGGATCCCCTCTGCTAATGCAGCACTCTTGCCCCATCCTCGTCTCCAAACCTCCTATCCCCCAACTGCCCATTTTATATCTTCTTCCTCTGTCCCCTCACCACTGTCCCTTGCTCCTGGCTGTCCTTCTGTGTCTCCTGCCTCCTCTCCCCCCTGACTCTCTCAGGGTTCTTCAATGGAATGCTGGAGGTCTTCAAGCCAGGAGCATTGAACTACTTTACTTTTCTCTCAACCCAACCTGTCGACCTTCTGTATCCAGGAATCCAATCTAAACTCATCTTCCTCTTTCTGGATTTCTGGATTCTCTGCCCTGTGTTCTGGTCGCACCCACTCCCGGTCTGGCATTCTTTCTCCTGATGACACGCAGGCTAGCGGCGGCGTGTCATTTTCATCAGGCAGGGCCTATCCTTTTTTGAAGTTTCTACATCCTCTTTTCTTCGTTTGATCCCTACTCTGATTATGTAAGGGTCAACATCTCTCTCAACAACTCCTCCTCGCTCTCTTTTTTTAATGTGCACGCTCCCCCTATTCGCTCCTCCCCAACGGATGGCGGAATCGACTCCTTTTCTCCCTCCATTTTTCCTCCTCCAGAAATCTTTTCGTTCTGGGGGACTTCAAGTGCCATCACCCCCTCTGGGACTCAAGAGGTACCTCCGACCCCTGCAGGGAGGAAGTATTCGACTGGGTCATCTCTTCTGACCTTCTCCCCCTCAATGACCCTGACACACCCACCCACCCTTCTCCATCGCTCCTCTGGCAGTCGATCCTCTCCTGACATTTTCTTTGCTCCGTCCTCTCTCGCTCTTTCCTGCACTTAGGAGGTGCTTCAAGACATTTCCTTTGCTCCCTCTTCTCTTGCCCTTTCTTGCTCCTGAGAAGTGCTTCAGGACCAGAGTTCTGACCACCTACCAATTCTTCTATCTGTGCCTCTCTCTCCGACCTATCGCCTGAACGAGCGTCCCCCTTCCTTCAACTTTCCGAAACTCGCTGGGAGGGCTTTGTCTCCTACATTGACTCGCACTGTCCTTCTGCAGAGGAATACTTGTCTCTTTCTCTTTCCTCTACTGCTGCTCTTTTCACCTCTCTGGCACTGAATGCGGCCAAATCTTCCATTCCTTTCGGCCGAATCAAACGCCCTTCTAAAGCCTGGTGGTCTGCTGAGGTGGAAAGTGTGATTAGTGAAAGATGCAAGGCTTTTGCTGCCGCTCACAGAAGTGATAAAGATCGCCAGGCTTACATCTCCGCCTTTCGAAGCGCCTCGTCAGTCATCGCCAAGGCCAAGGCTGAAGCATGCCTGTCTCTCTACGACCTCTGGTCCAGACCTTGGAGAGTTGCCCGGCTTCTGGGGCTCCATGGTCTTCCGCCATGCCCCCATCCCTCGGAAGGGGTCGGGTAACCAACGACAACAACAACAACAATAGCGCTTTTGCAATGGGGGCTAAACAAAACCAAAATATCTAATTCTGAAAAAAAGAGGTTTTTTGCATTTTTGAAGTGAAGTTTTGTGAATGACCATAAATTGATGAAGTCACCCATTTTATGGTTAAACTTGTAGGTGTGTCTAAAAACAAACTTTTTTGCTCATTTTTAGTCACTGTACTTTTCTAATTATTAAGGGCGAATCAAACACTACCCACATATTTTCGAAATGACGAGATTAAAACTCCAAAGCATTAGCCACTGAATAAACCCACGGTTTTTGCCTGATGAACAGCCATCAACAGTTTTTCGAGTCATTTTGGCGGAACATCTTTTCGCCTTCGGTACACTAAACATTTTTACTACAGTTTACACTAGGGGTGGGCAAACTATGGCCCGCCAGAATATTTTGTGCGACCGGCCAACACTTGTAGAAACTTACGTATATCTTGCGCATATGACCATTATCGAAACCCCAAATGAAGCACTTGTACCTGTCCACCGGCCAGGATTTTAAGCACTGACACTCGGCCAACTTTCATGCAGCCCGTATACACTATCCCACTGCTGCTGGCTTCAGCGATTGCAATCACTTTGTTTTAACGGTTTTGCTCTGCTCGTAATAATATTTTCTTTCTTGAACTACAACTGTTCAAATACAGTGCGGTGACACTTTTCCTTAATTACAACTTTTGTAGGAACGAGCATATATCCTTAACTTCATCTGCATATGCAAAGCTGTTTATTCTCGACATAGTTTTGATAGCTGAGTGCAGAGCAGATTAATAACCTTCATCTCACCTGAAAGCGAGTTGCAAGCAATCTCGAATGCGTTCGTGCCGCACATGCAAAGATTAGTAGCTCACACGTCACGTGACGTATCACGCCACATGATCGAGTGACGTCAACAGCGACACCTGCATGCGTTCTTTCGCGCAAAGTTACAATAGTGAAGTGCTCACCAAACGCATCGTTTCAGATCTTTGGACCCACCAGCGGCAGTCAGCAGGGGTAGGGGTGGGGCTATAACATTGACGGATTAAGAGCGCCTGACCGCATCATCGATTTGCCAAAGAATTTGAAAGGATTGTCTTAGAGACCAACATAAAATAAAAGCCGTTTATTGGTATAGCTAGGAGACAAAAGCCCTTGGTTCACCAATTTTTAAATCCGATTGGGCAATGAAAATATTTCTAGATACAACGGCTACAAAATGCCGATCTCAAAAAAGATCAAACAAATTTGAGGTAACGACCGACAAATTCGGGTAAAAATATCAATTTCAAATATAAGTCATGTAATAGAATTGAGAAACACGAAGGCTGAAAAACATTTTTTCGCACTACCCCCTTTTTAAATTTTTCACCGCCAATGCGATAATTGACAATTTGGATTCAGAAGTGATACGAGATGTTTTGCCGCATTTTTAACCTGATCTTGAACGGATCTGTGGTGAGAAATTTCGTGCAATTCTTCTTTTGCGACAAGAGAAGAGGTAAACCGCAACCAGTTAAAGTAATCTAATGCATATTTTACTTTGTATTTAGCCAATGGGGCGAAATATTAAAGTGTAAGCTATTGGGAAGCATTTTGAGGCAACGTTCTCCTCCTCAATCTTTCTTCTTGCTAGTGAAAATTTAGACAAGTTTTCTGCGTAAATGTAACTAATAAAATGGAGCAAATTTGACCAGTTACTGTTCAAATGCATTTCCTCAACTCTACAAAAAGAGGGGATGATCATTGCAGTTACGTCCAAGAGAAACTAATCAAAAATATGAAAAATTGCGCAGTTGTGCTGAGTTTATATATCGATTCTTCAGTTAACCTCCAGTTTCACGAAATACAACTTGTACACCGACACTCAGACAGACAGAATTGAGCTTTATATATCGATTCTTCAGTTATCGAACCTCTTATTTCACGAAATACAACTAGTATACTGCTCTACTTTAAAGTTATCAGCAATGACTGCATGGCACATTTTTATCATAAGCACTGTGTACTAGCAAAGAAAATCAATCGCTAACTGCCCTTTTTCTGGAAAATAACAATGCTGACAAAGCAAAATTAATGCAACTGCTTCAGCGTCTCAACGAAGTTAAATCAAATTTAAATATTTGCTATTTCAACAGTACAAATATAAAACTGTCAAAACAACGTTTCAGCATTGTTCAGCAAATACTTACTTTGAATGCAATAAAAGGCTACTTGATTGCATTTGGTATACACCGTCTGGTTCCTCCACGGTTACTTGGATAATGAGTTAAGAAAAAAATCAACTTTCTACTCTACAGTCTGACTTTTTTTTAATTTGCATTGCTAAATCAGTGATAAGCGGTAGCCATCACAACTCAGCGATTTCAAAATCGCTCTTAAAAGTGGAAAAAAATTGCAGTTTTGGCCAGGGGTGTTAGTAGAGTAGCAAGGCCGTTTCCACACTTTTTTCTGGTCTGGAAACGAGTTTCTATCTTGTCTTAATGAGAAGACTTTGAAAAATTGCTTTATAATTAAACCAAACCATCCCAATGAAGCAAAATCATATTTGTACAGCACATGCAGTAGTCGAATGTATGCAGAAGACACATAGCCATGCGTGATTGACTGGCAAAACAAACACCTACTTAAATCTACTAAAAAATAGTTATTGTAGGCTTAGTTTTTGCTTTCTGATTGTCACAAAAGAGTAGCCTAATATAATGTGGTGTTATTTCAATGTACTTGAGTGAAACAGGTTGAAAGCTGATAAAATGCCAACGTCCATGCATGTGTGGAACAACCACTAGCTGGATAAAAAGACAAAATTCATTACGCATTCACAAATTTATTGTCAGTAGTATTCCTGCGCTTTATGTTCTACCTTTGCAGCCCTGCTCGGAGCCAAGATGGTACCCTTCACAAACTGTTCTATAATCATAAAAAATTTTTAGTCGTCAAAAAACAGAATGCAAATCTACTATAGGCCATTCCAGAGTCTAATTAACCTCGGCTTGGACTTGCGCACTTTTATTGAAATAGATCCTAACATCCAACCATTTTTATTTATTCGTGAAGATTCTCGAAAACGTCTTTTTTTAGAAAAAAAGTGTTATTTCTTTGTGTCCAAGGAGCCTCCATTCAACATCCGGCTCTGATACACGTGCCACTGTGCCCCGTGGTAGCCCAGCAGTGTAATTATCCAAGTAATATTGTACAAATCGATGCAAACCGAACCTTGTTTGAAACAGAGAGCTTGAAAGAAACACTTCTAGAGCCACTTGATGCTAGCGATAAAGTACTTGTTTTGGTGAGTTGAACTGTTCAAGCTTGTAACTTTCCAACCAATACATAGACCGTACGTTTGACGCTATCTTTTTCACCCAGTGGCCAATTAAAGAACTCGTTTTACAATATCCACTAGAGGGATGTAGCAATTTCTCCTCTTTATGCCTTGCATTTAATCGGCCTATTTTGAGAAAAATATTGATGGAAGGTTTTTGCCGAATAGCCTACCAAATTAGACCTTTTCTCTCGTCAAAATAGGTTGCGTTACATAATAGAATAGTCTAATAAAATAAAACAGTCATAATAGAATAGCATACATAATAGAATAAAATAGCATTTACACAATAATCTCCTCAAAATAGGTTTTCTTTCCTCAAAATAGATTACCTGACATACTTCTGATTTCTATCAGCCAACCAACTCAGGTAAATACTTGAGCGAAACAACTGTACAATTGTAAACCGTTTTGTGATTAAACTGTAACCAACTATTACAGAAGATATATCAGTGGTTTTAAACTTTATTTCCACCTTTTATTTCTTTACCAATTCATTTTATTAGAGTTACCCACTAAACACATAATTTTACGGCTTCTTTGTGGTCACATATAGTCGACCATCGAGGTCAAACAAAAGAAATTTAACCCAAAAATGAAGAAATTTACGTCTAGGTTAAATTCACCCCAGGTAAAGAAATGCTGATATCAATCTATTGTACGGTGATAAGTTTATTTTTGCTCTCTTCAGCGCATAGATATTTCTTGGAATCCACCACTCTAGTCTAATAAATAGACAAACAACGTTGTGCTATTTAAGGATCACACAATGAGGTGCTGAACAAATCAACTTGTTTGGTAACGGGTGCAAAGTACAATAATATAAATTCCAAAGCCACACGAGAAAAATTTAGATTGCACAGATGACGATTTCACACATACATATTTTTTGGAAGCAACAGAAGATAAATATTTCTAAATAAACCCAAAATGTTTCACTGTAGAACTAACACCATTACCCATGTTTCAGACACTGCATGAGAATCGATGTATTCGTATAAGGGAGCCCGGGGACACTCTTGCTGATTAGAATTTCTAATTTCTGTTCGACGATTCCTTCGGTCAAAACTTAGCAAAAAGTGATAATGCAGTACTTTTCCTACGATTCGTAAAGCGTTTTTTTTTTAAATAGAACTCTTTGCTATCACATCAAGAGTGCTGAGGTAGGCCCCTTAAAATCAACCTTACATTAAAAAAGAACACTTGGTGTTTGCTAGAAAATTATTTCACTGTTTGTGATATTGGTTCAAAAATGCGATTTGTGCATGTTATTGCTCGTTCTACCTCTTAATCTACGGTATCTATATGGATTAGACCTATATAAAGTGGAGGAATTCAAAAATTCTAACTGGTTTTTTTATCAAAACATGCCAGGTTGGCCCAACTTAGACCGAAAAGTTTCGCTCAGAGCATTTTTCAAATGTAACAATTCCGTAAAACAGTGCTAGAAAGCATCAGTACGCTATTATGTAATATCGGTTCATGAAATTATGCAATGGGGTCCTTTGCAGCAATATGCAAGCAACAAGCAGATATCAAATTATGATATATCAAGACAGGGGTGGCCAAACTACGGCCCGCCCACCAGTTTGACCCGGCCCGCCAAACACCTTGCACATATAATGTGATTTTGTTGTTATTTCACTTCCATACATTTTAACGATCTATTTTTGCATAGGTTACGTAAATCGCACTGCATTCGGACCCCTAGCGGTCAGGCAGTTGCAACTTGCAAATCCGGCCTTTGGGTCAAAAGTTTGGCCATCCCTGAATACAGGCTTCCATAAGCCTATATTTGATAACAGGTGCAAGAAGATTACGAAATTCAAAAACAGGTCCCCATCAACCGGTAACTACCGGTACTAACTGAATTTCACCACTTATCATATGCACATGCTGATACTGACGCTCAAAATTCTTCGTAAAATCGGCGAAGCATTTAATCACACAGACTAAAATGATCTGATAAACTACTGGCACTCTAGTCGGTTTCAAGTGATTCACATATCATACGATTGCTACTGACCGGTGACTACAAAAGCTGATTGCCATCAAACGCATTCACGGTGATTAATCACAGACTGAATGAAAGTAAAAACACGTGATAGTTACATAAACGCTGTGGAAAAACGACAAGATTAAATCAGCTAATAACCGGACTACAATTGAAGCTGGCCAGACTGCTAAACCACTTTCACAGTGTTCCAAACTATCGTGAGAAAAGATAGAGGCTCTCTCTGTACAATTATACCCATGGCCAAGTTGCCTCTGGCAATGAGCATAGCTTGGCCGATAAACATTATCAGAACAGAAAGAGTTTACTAAATTCGAGAATCTACTTTATCAATATTCGTATGTGAGATCTTAACATTGACCTGTCAGCATGACTCAGACATTTGCATTAACAATTATCATAACTCTATCTGGGTTGTGGCTGCATTTTCACTAATTACAAATTAACTAGATTCGCTAGTTCTACTGCAAACCCTATGGATCATATCTATACTAAAAGTAGACAACTTGTATGGTAGAATTTTGACCGACGCGAGTGGTTAGAGCGTCCGCTTCGCAATCGGTAGACCTGGGGTTTAATCCCCTTGTCGAGTCATACCAAATAACTTTTAAAAATAGTATCCACAGCTTCCTTGCTTGGCGCTCGACATTTAAGGGAGGTTGTGGAGAACAAACCGGAAAGTTCGCTTGTCGTGTCATTGGGTAAGGCACTTCACGGGACGCCCCCACTTCTACGTGGAAGACAGGCGGCCCAGACACTTTGAAAACAACGACTCCCAAGCGAGTGCGGACGTCCCGTCCAAAATATAGCGGTACAATTCGCTTTCCCGTGAATGGAGGACAACTATGGCAAAAAAAATATTAACTTGGACAACTTGCATGGACTCGTGTGGTAGAACATTGGCTTAGACAACTTGCACGGATAACTTGCATTGTGGAATATTAACCTATGAAGGGTCTGATCATACTTCAAATTACACAGTATGCAAGAAAAAAACAAAACTATGTATATAAACACTAAAAGCTTTGATCCGACTTCCTACCACCATGGTTAATCGATTGAACGAAGATTACTTGCAATATTTACAAAGCTATTCCAAAGACTATGGTTGCAATAATTTCATGAAAACTTCTGCGAAACTGCTAAACAACGATACCACACAAAAACAACACCTTGCAGACATTTCCGTTTATTGTGAAGCCATGGTTAACATGAAATAAAACTACAGTACTATCAAAAAATAACTTGCATCGACAATACCCACTATATCAAAGCAATGGAAAATAATTAATGAAGTTGTCGGAAGAAGCAATCAAATAAAATCATCTTACTTTTAGATTATTGATTTCCTAGCGAAAGAAGTTGATGATTCTTAGAATATTGTGAACACATTTCGTAAGCTTTTCACGAATGTTAGTGAAGATATCGCTTAAACAGTTCCAAACAAAAACCACAACATCTGCAATATGTTCGACCCTACTACAAAAAGAGTGACTTCATTTTAGTTTTTTCCAATAGATAGCCATGATAGTCTTTAAGCATAACTGGTGAACTTGATAAAAATTAGGAAGAGAAAGCATTCCTGTCAAATTTATAAAATGAGTGGGAGACATTGGGAAAACCATTTTTGACCTCTAACAGAACAAATGTGTTGAAAACAGACAATTTCCTGCAATCTTTATCGCACAGTAAATATTATTGTACTTCAGATTTACGTAAAAATATCTTTCGTTGAGTCGTAGAAAAAACTTTAATTGATGCAGTGATAATCGATGTCGTACCAAAGTATTCTAGTGATAGTGATTGTCAAGATATTATGACGGCTGTAGTACTATAGCCTAAAAAATAAGCCATGGAAAAATATTTGACTTCAGCTGGTGTATCGAAATAGAAAGAGACATCTCAACAAAGGTGCCACCGAAAACTTAAAAAGATTACGTGTAGCATGATTTTGCTGCTTGTGGACCCGAGGATTACCAACTGCCATTCTGTATTATCTGCAATACAATGCCTTATCTAATGAGCCGATTGTTCGAAGCAATCTCGGCAGGCCCTTTAAACAGAATCATCGAACATTTAAGTATAAGCAAAAAATACTTTGCAAATCTGATGTTGCAACAAATAAAGCAGTAAAGTAAATGGGTAGGTTCCTCAAGCTTTCGGAAAAAGGAGTGATTGCAAGTTCCAAGGTGGCTCACGTGTTGGCCAAACGTAAAAAATACAAGACTAAGGCTGCTTTCACACATAGCGGGTTTTGCGAGCAGGAATAAACTTTCACACCGATATTTAGATCTGGTTTTGAGACGAGGTTTCGCTGCTTTATACTGAGAGCAAATAGAGCGACGCTTTCTGTTTCTATTTAAACCAATAGACAAAATCGTATTGCTTTTTAAGTTGCTGTGAAACAACTTCGTTAGCGTTTGTACCGACATTTACGCATCGATGAAGAGAAAAACAAAGGATTAGAAGCAGATGTTCTCAAAAAAATCTAAGCGTGGTAGTTGTAGATCATATGATATACCTGTCTCGAAATTTTAGCCTAATGATTTGCAATCGATTATATTGCTAGCTCCAAGTGGTTACGATGAATAGAGAGCGTCTTATAAGCGAGAAACAAAACAACAAAGCAAGTTCTGAAAGCTCGAGGCTTCCGAAGGAAGCAATGCTATTGAGAGCTATATTCAAATTTACAAAGCCATCCCTGGACGCGTTTCATCCTTTTGGACTCATCAGCAGGGCTTGCCAAGGGCCAAGAGGTCCCCCCAATAACGTTGACTTTTATAAAACAAACTAACACAAAGCACAAGACTTACGTGCTGTTTACCTTCGAACGAGGTTCGTTTTGGCGTACTTCTAGGCGCTCGACTATGGACTAAAACTGATATCTTTATGTAAAGCTGACAACACAAGCAGTGATTAGGCATAAAAAGATCTTCCAAAAGTTACAAACTAAATGCGGTGCTTTAAGGCATAGCTAGCAGTAAAACTCGGCGCGCGAGGAGGCTAGCTCCAAAGACGCGGGTTCGAATCCCACAGACGCGTCGCATTAACGCTGACGTTTAAGAATACAATGTACGCATAACGTTGAAAAGGCCCTTAGCTGATTTCGGTGGGTCCCAAAAGACTGCATCGCGGCTTATATAATGCACGGCCGCCAAGAGGTCAACCACTTCGCCTATTCCACTCCGAGCATAGCTACCGATTCCGAAAACTAGCCCACCGCACAGGTAATAACTAGTGTGTTGCCTAGCTCGACCCGATCAGCGACGTACCTAGCGCCGGATGCCACTTAACAATCACACGCGGAGATTCCACCACACAGTTTTTCGGCAGGGTTTGCGCAATCACAGTGCTCGAGGTAATACCAAGTCAGCCAAGTGGTAAACTTCATCAAATCTCGACAACTACAAAACAACTTTTTTTGCAACTTTGTAAGGCCTTGGATTGTAAAACAAATGCTTTCTTTATCACACCAAGGTTCGCTGCTGTCTGGGGCTCCATGATCTTCCGCCATGCCCCCATCCCTTGGAAGAGCCGAATAAAAACAACAACAACAGGTTCGCGGCCTTTCGAAAGAAAAGGCATTAAAACGCTTGGTTCAAATGAAAGCTGAAGTCATTTCATTCTTGACAACTCAGGACAAGGACTTGGACTTTTCTTTCCAAGACGCAGTTTGTAGGCTGAAAGTTCTTTCTGGCTTGTTTGATAAAGTAAATAGTTTCAACCTTAGTAGAATCAACAAAATTGAAGGATTCGAGCCAGTTGAGTTCAACAGTTTTTACAGTTCGAGTTTTTCGGAACCGTGACTCGATTCGAGTCAAAGTCCCATATAAAATTCTCGAGTCGAATCCGAGTTCACCGAAGCTCGAGTCCAAGTCTATGAAATGAAATGAAAAATTGCAGCCATGTAATCAAAACCGGATTATGTGGAAGGCTGTCTTTACACATAAATACCATTGCACTACGTCACAATTAAAATTATAGCTCTTGATACACATATCCTAAACAAAAAACTGTGCAAAAGTAACAATCCTTTGTAGCGAAGACTCGGACCCAGTCTGAGTCCTAAGATTTTTACGAGTGGACTCGAGGCCTTTGAAAACTGAACTCAACCTATTATAACTCTAATTTCTTGTACCCGCCGTCCATTAGAAAATGTAATGATGGCAACATTAACATTAAGATAATAATTAGGATCATTAGATGAAAAGTTGATTTCGTGGAAAAGTAATATCTCAAAGGAAATCTTTGACTTGTTTATAGGTTTCCATTAAAAAAACAAAGATTAAATCTGACACAATGAACATATTAAATGGACTGCAGCTGGCACTCCAGCTTTTCCTTCCATATTTTGATGTAAACGACTGTCGTACTGTCGTAGGCCGGTGATAAATCGTTACGTAATCATTGAAGAAAGCAAATCTTCCTACCGAAGAAGAACAACTGCTCACTGATAGACAAATCGACTTCTTTTTCCAATCAACTATTTCCCAAAAAAGATTGAATGAGCTTTGGCTGGATGCTTTAAAATCTTTTTCAGTAATCCGCGCAAAAGCTATCAAAGCAATTTTTTATTTTCATCTTCATGGCTCTGCGAATACGAATATTATGCTTTGACAGATGACAAAAGTAAAAAAACTGTTACCTAAACTTACTTATTTAACAAATCAAAGTTTTATCTTTCACAAATTTAAATCTGCAACCTTCCTAATCACATGACACCTCAATTTGATCGCATTAAAAGCTTCTGACCCTAAGTCTAAAGTTATGCTGGGAAAATATATGACAAACATCAACCTCGTAGGTTATTGGGAAACTAATGTGAACGTGATAACATATTGGAATAAGTTAATTCTAACTTGTTACTTGAAAATAACAAAATTATTTCAGGGTAGTTTGGTTGGTGTCCTTCCTGCTGCTGTCTTGATATCATGAGCATAAATTTGGTGTTTTGCTAAAAACACTGACCTTAACCTGCTATGATCTAAACGTCATTCATTCTTTTTTAACAACAACTTCATACAATTTAGATTACGGAAAAAGCTTTAGTTGAATCAATTATCATCTGATCCTTGCTTAGATTTACTAATGGTTACCAAGTTAAACTAAGCCTAGCATTAAAAAATGTTTGATTTTGGCTAATTTTGCTTAGAATTGAGTTGAGATCATAAACGATTAGATTCGAAAAATCGCCGTTACCAGCCTGATAGCATCTTTGACAAAAAATCTCAAAGAATTTGATTCTACGCTATATTGAATGCAAGATGCACTATAGGCCTAAACAGGATGACTATTTCATGCTTACTTCTAAGATTTGTGCTTATTTTCAGATTAGTGTTAGAAACCGTCACAAAAGCCGATTTTATAAAGTGAAGAAGGCTTTAAATTGAAAAGGCGCAAACACAAAAGCTTAGTTTTGGTTTAGGCGGGCGGTAAGTCGGAGGGCTATGCAAAAGTTTTGGACTTAAACTTCTTCCATAACGTCAGCCTGCTAACATCATTGCCCAAGTCACTTTTTGGCCATTTTGAGTTATCTGCTCAAGTCGTAACTTTAAATTGTGCTGCGTCGTTCTGACCCACCACCACAACTGGAATGCAGTAAAAAATTAGGCATTTATTTAGCAGGTCAACGATATGCTTTTATATTTGAAGTGCTGTATAAGTTGCATATTACAATTATTTTAAGTAATTCTTCAAATTTGCAACCTTATCAGAAGTAGCCTACAAATGGGGTCAGGCAAGGTGGCGGGCACGACGACAAAGCTAACTGTAGCAGCAACAGCAAATCAACCCATGCACTTCTTGACTTACTTCCACCTCAAATTTATTCTATAATGTCATTGAAAAACATATTTAATATGTAGTTAACAATTCTTTAATTGATCCACTTTACAAACATCAAACAATATCATTTCTACGCAATTCAATGCAAAAAAATGCCAGTAGTCGTCCAACTTTTTGAAAGGAATTTTGATGGCATTGCCTACGTGGAAACAAGTATTACTAACGTCTGGAGAGGAAAGCTGCTATCGGCCAGGGCATTAGTACAGTCATTCACAATACTATATAGTTTTGGCACAAACATTTGTTTAATCACCTAAAAACTCTATTGATGATGCCTTCCCAAGCTAAAAAGATGCCGAAAAGAAATATTCGGGAACTACGGTCGTCGTATATCTTTATTCTCCGGTCTAAAAATTTTTGCGGTTATGCACAGAGCATCTTGTGCAGTGATTCCTAACCTGGGGTTCATGAGAAGGTTTTAGGGGGTCCGAAAATGCTTCGGCGATTTTCGACAATGCTGAAAACAATTAATTCACTTGATGGTTTGTTAAGTTTTTGGTCATACTTTTTGATGGCTTGCGTAATTAACTGAGACCGTAGTTGTCAAATTGTGGGTCGCCTGTGATTTTGCAAAAGTCGATCTCCAAAAAAAAGTAAAGGTCCTAACAACCTTCTGTCACTGAAAATTCAAAAATCCGACTTTAAAACTTACAAGAATAAAAAAATGTCCATTGAGTTTTAAACAAAATTAAGATCGGGCTTCGCAGGACTAACAATTTCTTTTAAGGAGTTTCTGACTACAAAAAGGCCGAAAACCATTGATCTACCGTTCACACGTGCTTCGCAGATGCCGGTACTGCTGACACAGTGCATTTCTACCTCAATCCTGCTAAACCAGAGGTTCTTAAACTTTTTAGTCGCGCCCCCTTTGGCGTTAGTCATTCAAGCTCACGCCCCACCGAGCCTCAAAATCAAACAAACGAATAATAGAACGGTAATTTATTTGCCATTGTCCTGCTTAGTGGGAAGGATGCAACTGTTTTTGGGAAACTAGCAGTTTAATTCGAGGTTTTGTTGAAGACAACGCACATCGCAGATCGGCTTCACATTCCAGTTTGTTCCGAGATTTTGTCTTCACACTCACAAGTGCTGAAAACCCACTTTCAGATAAATATGTGGATGAAAATGGAAGAAGCGTACGTATCGCCACACTGCCCACATTCTTATAAACAAGCAAATATTTTACTCAGAAATTGTTGAGAGACATTGCTTCAAAGTCATCTTTGGCAGTGGAGTTGCACTTCATCTCCAAGAACATTTCTTGCAGATTATTCGAACAGATATCCTCATTGATGCAACAGGGATTTCTTGTCATCTTCCAATCTACAAGTTCAACGTTACCCAAATCTGTAAAATAACGGTCATATTTCTCTTTCAAAATTTGGAGGTGGGATTCCACTTTGGCCTTAAATTCACCTTCCAGTTTGAATTTGCTTTTCTCAAGAGCTGTGTCCAAGGTATGAAATGAGGCTGCGATTTCCTTTTGAACTCGACGATACCACAAACCCAGCTTTTCTATGAATGCATGTATTGCATTGTAGTCATTCATATGATAGGTTTTTTTACCTTGCAAAAGAAGATTGAGGCGATTAAGAGCTTTGAAAATGTCAACAAGGTATGCTATTGCTAGTTGAAACTCTTCTGATTGGAATGGTAACAGGAGATCTTGTTGCCCCTGAGATTCAAGAAATATACTCGCTTCATCTTTCAGATCATAAACGCGAGCTAACATACTACTTTTTGATAGCCATCGAATATTTGTATGAAACAATAGATTTATATGATTGGAATTCATGTCTTTACATAGCTTGGCGAAAAATCGGGAAACGACAGCACATACTTTGATAAAGTTCACAATTCGTGTAATTATGGCAAGCTTGTTTTTCATTGCAGCAGGTAAAGTCTTGAGGGCCAAAGCCTCTCGATGGATTACGCAATGAGTTCCGACTACCTCTGGATTCTTCTCCTTTATCCTGGCAATAAATCCACTCCGACATCCAAGCATAGCTGGAGCACCATCAGTGCAGACACCAACACGTTTCTCCCATTTCATGTTTTTTTCGTAAAAGTATGCTTCAATAAGTTTAAGCACATCTTCTGCCTTGGTGGTCGTTTCAAGCGGTCTGCAAAACAGCATTTCTTCCTCAATTGTATTAGATCTAACAAAACGAACGTAAACCAACAAATGCGACATTTGAGCTATGTCAGTCGTTTCATCGCACTGGATTGCAAAAAAAGGTGATGCTTGCATCTTTTGAAGAACTTTACTTTCAATGTCATTTACTAGCTCAACGATGCGTGTCTTTAGAGTGGAATTCGAAAGAGAAATCTTTGCTAACTTCTTGCTGTTTGTTTCCCCAAAACTTAGGGTAGTTGCTTTCAGCATACATGGTTTTATCAGAGTTTTGCCAATATTATGAGGTTTCTTTGCTTGAGCTATCACTAGAGCGATTTCAAAAGATGCTTCTACCACTTCTGCAGATGACGATTGGCAAAAACTATCTGCACTCAAAATTTTCATTTTTAAAAAAAAATCCTTCTTACTTTGGAAGAAATCCAAGGATTTGTTTTGGTGACCGGGATGCTTTGTTGCAAGATGGCGTTTCAAGCGACTTGACTTCATAGCGTCATTGCTCAACTTTTCGTAACATACAGTACAACGCACTGTGGTACAACTTGACCATGTACTATTGCATTAGTAAAACCATACTGCAGATAATCTTCATTGTACTTCCTCTTTTTGCACTCATTTTTGTCAATATAACTGGATTAAATACTATTTGTAAACCTAAAATTTGTAAATTATGCAATTTTGCTTGTCAGAAGATAAACTTTATGTGCAACTCATCACTTTTTAAAAATATTGAAACCTTGCATAAAATAATTTGCGCTTGTTTTATACTTAATATTTGCAGCTTATAAACTCTGACTACTGGCTAGTAAAACACGTAACAAAGGCGTATTGTTTTCAAAACATGTTTTTTTGAATGTAAGCGTAACTGCTAGTGAGACCATAGACCTGGTTAGACGAATCAGATTCAAGAAATTGTTTGACCGTAAAACGGGGCAACCGCAAAAGTTATCGAGTAACGAGGTAACTGCAAAAGTAATTGCAATAGCAAGACTACAGGTATGGTACTTGTACGTCCAGTTCGAACTTCCAACTACCAACATCTTACATAAGGCTATAGCAGTGCTTTCAAGCCAGAAATTAACCAAAACACTTTGATGCTTAACGATAAAAGCACGCATTTAATACTTTGTATCAATAAGTCACTCTCATACTCGCGCCCCCTTTGCAAACCTTTCACCCCCCCCCCCCCCAGTTTAAGAACCTCTGTGCTAAACCAAGCAGGGAATCGCCATAATTTGCCTTCCCCAACAACAAAACAACGATGCCAACGTCATGTTTGAACCCACAGTTACAATCGCCCTGAACTACCATCCAACCCACTCGCCCACGACGCCGACTACTTCAATCGGATTTGCAAACTTTTCATTTTTTTGTCAATCAAAATCGAAAAAAATTAAGCAAACTTAATGCGGAGCTTGAAGTCGTTCTTTTGAATATTAAGTCAAACGTACAGCTATTGTGCTGGTTATAAACACCTCCAATTTTGCCCGCTATATGCATACCGAAAGCGTACTCATGCTTGTGGACAAAAAAGTACAAAAAAACTTTTGTTGACATAACCGGTTCTTCACACAACAAGGTATACAGTGCAACACCATGTGAATGTCCAAGCGAAGGAAAATTTCTTTGTAAAATGCTTGAGAACAAAAAGCGTACGAAACCGGACAAAAGCCTTACAAAAACGAATAATGTGCACAGCCACTTTTAAATGACAGCTAATTAGTGTCAAACTTGTGCACAAATATTTCTGTTCCAAGTTTTAGTAATGGGCCACTTGTTAGAAAGTCTGTTTATTTATTTTTCTTAAGCATGGCTGATTTCATGGTTTGTTGTTTTGTTTTGGTAGTTGAACGATTTTGTTGCTCCATCTATTTGGCGGCTCTAAATCAGATTTATTCGCTTTTCCCCAAGTTAATGTTGCACACTGCAGGTATGAGTTCGCAAGGTAATAATAAACACTTAAAAGTGCTTGCAGTAAAGGTCTTAGTTTATATATTATCACATAAGTTCGGGCACATTTACATCACATGTACTGGATAATTGCGGTGATGTGGTAAGGGCTGTGCGGTCCGCATAGGGCGACCATAAGAAGAGGGGTGCTATTCTTGATTGACAGAAACGAAATTTTAGGTTGTCTGAGCATAGAATTCAAACACCCACATTTATAACCTGAATGGCTGGAAATGGGGAGGCATTTTTTCTTCCGCACGAGGCTGCCAAAACCCATGCCACGCCACTGGATATGTGGGATCCATGTAAAATTGTTGTCAAATATCATTCCCAAATATATGATGTGATCTGCTTTCTCAATTTTTCCATCTTATTTTCAAGATATTTGGAATTTAAAATTTGAAGATTTAATGCATGCAGTTTATACAACAGATATTTTGTTTTGCCAAAATCTAGACTTAGTTTGTTGCTCTTTATCAAGTGAATGACGTTAATCACTCTTCATTCACTCTCTTATTTTGATTTGCAAGACTCAAATCTTATAAAAGTAAGCACCGTCATCAGCAAACAGCCTTGTGACAAAATTTGAACCTAATGGAAGATCATTGATATAAATTAAGATTAGCAATGGACCTAAAGTAGACCCTTCGTTCAATGCTTTTACATACTGAGTTCTACTGGTTAAGAAGTTAGCTAGTGGGTTGTAAACATTTTCACGGATACGATTGAGGTATTGTTTTTTAAGAAAAATTTTATGATTGACTGCATCAAATGCTTTTTTGAAGTCTCAGAAAATAGCATATACAGTAGATTCCGCTTAATTGGGCCGCCGGTTAGTCGGGTCAGCCGTTTAATTGGGCCAAATTGTTAAGAACAAAATCCAATCAAAGATAATTCTCTACGTTAAATCTGCATAATCGGGCCACTATTCCGCTTAATCGGGCCACAACTGTAGTCAGAGATACACTGGTTTAATTGTAAAACCGCCTTTGTAATGTAATAGAACTCAATAGTAGAAAGCCAACTATATTATGTAACAATTGAAAAATACAGGCGCAAATTATTTTGTCATTTCATGCCCTTGGACATGGTAATTGTTGTGTTTTGTTGCAAATTTTGTGAAGTCCCAAGCAGAGATGCCACAAAAAGAATTAGCAATTGCTGAAAGGGTTGTTGTCCTAAGAAAAATTGGAGAGCAACCTCCAAACATTAGTCATTGCCAGCTAGCTGAGTTAACTGGTGTACCAAGGACAACCCTGGCACAGATACTGCAAGACTTCGGATAATCGGATCAGCCGCTTAATCGGGCCAAATGGTGCTTATCCCGATGTGACCCGATTAAGCGGAATCTACTGTATATACTTTTTGCCCAATGTTTTGAAGAATTTGATTGTATATATATCTGTTATTGTTGGGGTAGAGCTACATCCTTGACGATATCCAAATTGATGTAAGAATAAAATACTGAATTTTGTGCATACCACGAAACAATCGCTGGTAAATGCACCGCTTAAATATTTTCGCAAACAACGATGACACTGAAATCGGACAATAGTTTGTTGTTATTTTTCTGGATCCGATCGTAAAAATAGGAGTAATTTTAACAGCACTTTAATCCAAAATTCAACGATTTTGATCCGTTTTACAGTCACTCCTGCTTCGTCCTGGCCAGCGGTAAGCAGATTAATTTCTTGAGTGATGCTTGCATTAACAGTAAAATAATTTTTGTCCGTTTAGTTATTCTGAAAATGTGAGCCGTTCTGTCCAACGGAACATTAGTCTTAGTATAGGCACCATGAAAACAATTGATGTGGCGAACTAGCAAGTTGAACGAGGAGTGGTAGCGGTTGTTGCTATTTCGATGCCTGGTAAACAGCTTTATCAAATATTTTGCAGGTATTTAAATCGATCAGCTTATTGTGATAGATGGTACTTGCTGTGCGTATAAAAAAAACATGTGCGTGTTATCAAGTTTCCTTCTGAGGCCTGCAGATGCGCCGCTGGTTAGGTCGACAGCCAATGATTGTCATCGAGCTGGAAGGAATTTCAGTGAACTGCACATGAAGACAGATTGTTTTACGTGTCATAAGCGAAGTTACAGGAAGTTTAGAGAAGGAAGTTTAGAAGAAAATCTATGTCTTATCACTAAAAGTCATAGGCGTAAAAGTAGGGAGGGCTTGGGGGCTGCAGCCCCCCAGACTTTTATCAGTCTCCCCCCCAGAATATTTTCTGCTCCCCCAGCCCCCCACACATTTCGGCAATCATTAGGAAAAATTGAGATGTTCTAGCTTTGAGATTACCCGCGATTGGTCAAAGTGCGGGTAATCTAGTAAAAACCTTTTTCGGAGAAAGTCGCTGGTACGTTGAAGAGTATTTTTGTAACCCCAGCCTATAACCATAGTCAGAACTGCCGTTGATACTCGATTGTGAAGTCACTTTTGAGATTATTCAAGTTGGTTCACTTTTCTTTCCACTAGCATAAAGTAAAGCGGTAAAAACCAACATAGATTCATCTCGTTTTTTTAAATACAGACAGTCGGCAAGTAGGCTTGCAATTCCGCTTGAGCGTGTTTACTAACGGTAGGGCAACGAAATATGTGGAGCTTTACTGGGTTAAGTGTAAAAATTTTACAATAGGCTACTATAATATAAGCAATGCGATAAACTAAAACGATAGTTAGTTATTAATTAAGACAGAGGGGGGAATTATATGTTTTGTTGGTATTACCACTGCGCTATATTTTGACTAAGTGTCGTCATTGAGATAATTTATTAAATGGCATGGGAAAATTTGTGGTCAGAATTGGGGGTAACGGGGCACGTGATTCACAGTTTTCAAGTGCGGACAGTAGGCCTATTGCCCAAAACGCTCTGGAAAAGCCATATCTCTTGCGATAACCAATGAAATTTTAAATGATTTTAGCTGCAACAAGACATTTAAAAAGCAAAATATTACTCCATTATTTCTGACGAAACTTTGGACGTATCAGGTAAAGGACAAATAAGCATTTGTTCCCGTATCACTATGGACGACTTAGATGTGCAAGAGTTGTCCTGTGGCTTCTGTGAAACTACGTCAATCTCAAGTGAGGAGCTATTTAAGATCGTGAAAGACGTACTTTCCAAGTTTCAGTTACCAATTGATAAATGTAGAAGCCAGTGCTACGATGATGCCGCCAATGTTTCCGGATGCGTTAACGGATTGCGTATGAAATTTGGTTCACGAAAAAAGTAGAGCTATTTACATTCACTGTAGAGCGCACAAACTCAATTCAGGATGCTTTTAGAAATAGCAATGATGTGAGATATGTGATGGGACCAGTGCAAAGCCTTATTGCTTTTATTCGTGACTCTCCGAGAAGATTGTCGTGGTTTTACCAGTTTCAGGCAGTCGAAGGTAATCATCGGCTTGCATCGTTGAGAGCATTTTGCCCCACTCTTTGGATTTTGCGACTAATTTCATTGTAAGCCATTAGTCGTCACAATACGCCGATTATCCTGTGGCTGCAAGAAGTTGACGAGCAAGTGCGAACAAATTCTGGAGTAAGAGCTGGTGGTTTTTTGCAGACGATACGAAAGTTCAACACTTATTTTTATATTGAAGCGTTGCAGATGGTTTTACCATTGTTGAAAGCGCTAGTGTACAGTTGCAGAATGCTCAGCTTAATTTTTGCAAATCCCAAGATGTTATTGCTTGTACAAAAGCTTCTATCACTAGCGCAAGGAATGATGCCAGATTTGACGGGGTATGGAGTGGAATTTTGAGTGCTGCAGAAGCTAATGATGTTATTAATGATCCAGAATCGTCAAGACCACGAAAAGTTCCCCGAGGGCTTGATGAATCTTCAAATGCCTTCTTTCATGCAGAGGCCAAAGATAATTATAGGCAGTTACAATACAAAGTGTTGGATTCCGTGATTTCTGGGTTAAGTGATCGTTTTGAGCCAAATGCTACAGCTGTTCAATATAGAAAGCTATAAACTTAACAAATATAGAAAACTTTCTTATTAGCCAATGTGAAGTTCTGACTATATTGCTCGCACTTACAAAGACGATGTTAATTGGCCGCGATTGACTTTGGATACAGATCTACTCATTGACCAAACGATGTCAACAGGACAACCGTTGGAGAGCTTTGATGATGTAGTTGAACTCCTAAAACGTAACAAAAGTTCTTCGTGAATTGATACCGGTGTTGACCAATCTTGTTAAAATTATGCTTTCGCTGCCTGCATCTACATGTACTGCTGAAAAATCATTTTTCGGCTTAAGACGTTTTAAAAGTTATTTGCGATCGAGAATGAAGCAGCAACTGTTTAACTCTTTTGCTCCCGCATGAAAAGCGAAAAAAATGTCCGTAAGGTGGCAGCGCGAAAAACTGTCATAATCAATCATAATTAATCATAATTATGTACCTCAAGTTTGTTTGGAAATCATTACTCAGCTGTCTACTTCTACATTAAGTGTGATATATCGTTGAAATCTACATTTCTTGAGGATTTCAAATAGAAAAAAAAACATTTTTTGAATATGCAAATTTTATGCAAATGAACCCCCCCAACTGGGGGGTAGTTGTCTTCAAAATTAAAGAGGTACCCTCACCTCAAAAATCACTACAGATTTTATTTTCTACCAATTTTTTTAGAAATGGTTGCAAAATGATGCTAAGGACATAAGCTTTCAAGGTACATCAATCAAAACTTACCTAAAAGCCTAGATTTTCTACAATTTGCAATTTTCTGAGGCACATGACCTTTTTTTGACCGGTACCGACCGGTACCAAATTTTGGTAGTTAAATTCAGTACCTAAAATATGATCAGTTATTATCTGCTAGAGGTTAGCCTAAACCATGTAACATTATGTATTTTTGAACAGGGAATTTCTTCAAGATTTAGAAAATATCAAGTTTAAATAGAATATGCTGTCACTGACAATGAAACAGCCGCTTGTTTACACCCTTCTCATTTGTTGAGAAACAAGGGGGATACAGCAAACGTTGATTTACGAAAGCCAAACATCTGCTAGCTTTTAAACTTGTATTTCGCTTCTTGTCTCTTTGGAAACTTGATACAAAATGACGACTTTATTGGTGAAACATTTGCAATTTATTTTATCTTTTTATAGGGTGTAGTTTTTGTAAAAATTATAATTTAGTGAAGGTAAGTCAAAACATTTTGGGGGTTTTGAACTGACATGATGCACAGTACTCATTTTTGATCAGTAAATATCATATACCACTTAATCTAAATTATTTAAAGTTATATATTGCTGGAAAGCAAATTTCCTAAACTTTCAAATGTAACTGGTATTTAGCAACATATCATATTTTTTACGCACTAAATTTACTTTTATCTACTTATCATTCAAATTTGTTTGGGGGGGTTTTGAGACCCCTAAAAAATTTGGAAATTTAAAAAAGTAAAATTTATCATTATCGCTTGAAATTTTGTCAAATGATGTCCCAAAAGAGTAGTTTTCAGACTGTGTTAATGATAAAGAGTTTGGTTTTGTGGTAAAGATGTAATCTCAATTTGATTTTAGTGTAGTTGGCACGTGCTGAGAATTTGGCCGATTTTGTCGTCTGCAGCTGGGTTCTTGGTCTTTTTAATCCATTTTGCAGAGACGTAGCAGCCGCCCCCAAACCCCCCAATTGGGGGGTTTGGGGCCCAGGCCAACTTGGGGGCCCAAGTTAGTCTGAAAATGCTTTTTGGCTACGTGACTATTTTCAGTTCAGCAGACTTGTTTACAACCGATTTAAACTGTAGGAAGAAATTGGCTTGTGACATCACAAGTGAATGCAACGTCATTTTATCTCGCAGAATCTAGAATATTTCGATTGATTTTCTGGTAGAATCTTGAATATTCGATTGACGTAACAATGCCGTTGTTACGCAACAATCATAGAATGGTCTGGAATTCTGTTTGGCTATAAATACCGGGACAGTATATATACACTGCAGAGTGCAGATAAAGTATTTTATTGACATTGTATAGAATGAAACGTTCAAAAAGTGGTGCTCAAAAGAGAAAAGAAGCAGCCACTGCTCGAGATGCTGTAGCGAAATTGCCCAAGATGACACATTTTTTCAAGATTACTGAGCAGAGTAGACCTGGCACTAGTACCGAGAGGGATGAAGAAAACTATAGTGTACAAGAAAAAGAAGACTATGACGATCAGCATCAAAGTGATTGTGAATTTCCAGAAAATGTAAGTTGTGATTTACCTGCCAATACGCAACCTTCAAAAATAACTGAATCTCAATTTACCCCTATCCCTGATGACCCATGTAAATGGCCTGAAAGTATTTCTGATGCTCAACGATGTGATATAGTAAAGCGTGGACCACATCAACTAATAATGAATTTTCCATATAATAACACAACTCCAAGGCGACGTTTTTCCTCCAACCATTATAAACGTGTGTTACCTAATGGTGAAAGTGTTTCACGGTCGTGGCTAGTTTATTCTGGGGAATCAGATCAAGTTTTTTGCTTTTGTTGTAAGCTATTTGGAAAAACACTAAGCCCCTTTTGTAGTGGTATAAATACATGGGAGGGTTTTTCGAAAAAACTGAAAGACCATGAAAACGGCATTTCCCACCAAGAATGCTGCAGTCAATGGATGTTGCTGGCTGAAGGGATAAGAAATTCATCCACTATCGACAAACGCGAGATGAATATTTTTTTCAATGAAAGACGTTTTTGGAGAAATGTTTTAGAGAGACTTATCGACATTGCCTTGTTTCTATCGGAAAGGAATCTTGCTTTTAGAGGATCTGAAGAAGTCTTAGGATCTCCTCACAATGGAAATTTTCTGGGTATATTTGAGCTTTTGGCAAGAAGAGATCCGATCCTAAAAGAGCTTCAAGACAGAATCAAGAATAAAAACACTAAAGATCACTATTTGAGTCCTACCATACAAAATGAACTAATTGAATTGCTAGCGACAGAAGTTGAAAAAGAAAATTTACAGCAATTGAAATTGGCAAAATATTTTTCTATAATTTTGGACTGCACTCCAGATATGTCACATCATGAACAAATGTCTGTCATTCTCCGTTATGTACTATGTAATGAAGAAGCTGCTGTTGTTAAAGAAACATTTTTTGGCTACTTGAGAATAAGTGACAGTACTGGGAAAGGCTTGTTGGACGCTTTCTTAGAAAAAGCGACCGAATTGCAACTCGAATTGTCTGATTGTCGAGGTCAGTCATATGATAATGGTGCTAACATGAAAGGAAAACATTCTGGGGTCCAAGCAAGAATGCTAGACATCAATCCCAAAGCTGTTTACGTGCCCTGTGCAAACCATACCCTTAACTTAGTTGTTGTTGACAGTGCTAATTCATCGACGGAAGCATTGACATTTTTTGGAGTACTTACAAGGTTGTATGTGCTGTTTTCTTCCTCTGCTCAGCGTTGGGAAATTTTGAAGAAACATGTGGAGCTGTCCATAAAGTCACAATCTGATACTCGTTGGGAAAGCAGAATTAAATGCATCAAACCTCTTCGATACAATTCAAAAGAGGTGTTGCTGGCACTGAAAGACTTGGAAGCCATTTCCATAGAAAGAAAAGATGGAAGAGCTGCCTCAGAAACAAAATCGTTGATAGCTCATTTATCAAAATGGAGTTTTCTTTTGTCGGTGTTTATTTGGTATGATATCCTATTCCAAGTCAATAAAGCAAGCAAGATTCTTCAATCGTATGGAGTCTCCCTTCATACAATGGAAACGGAAATCCAGGCAACTGAAAAGTTTTTGCAAAACTATCGCACAACGGGTTATGACAGTGCCGCAACATCTGCTGTTGAAATAGCACAGGAATTGGATATTGATCCTTCTTTTCCTCCGTCAAGAAGTGGAAAGAAAAGAAGATTGTTTGATTACCAAGGTGAAGAGGAACAACGAGCTACTCCTGAACTGAAATTCAAAAGCAACTTTTTCTATCCATTAGTAGACCAGGCTATTATGTCAATAAAGGAGCGCTTTAATTTGTTACGTGAAGTTTCTTCCGCCTTTTCGTTTTTGTACACACGAGACAAACTTTTGCTTGTGCAACAAGAAAATGCTCTTCTTACTTGCTGTAAAGAGTTCCAAAAAAAGTTCGGTGACATTGATTCTGATGAAATGAGCGCTAAGCTACAGCGGTTTGTTTTAATTTTACAAAAAAAACGCAATCTCAATACGGCTCAAGACTTTCTGAACTATCTTCTAAAGACTCATTTATTTGAATTGTATCCGAATGTGTACATCGCACTTCGAATCTTACTAACTTGCCCCGTGACTGTTGCCAGCGCTGAAAGAAGCTTCAGAAAATTGAAACTGATCAAAACTTTTAATAGAACGTCTATGACAGACAGTAGACTATCTTCATTAGCCATGTTGTCAATCGAAAATGACTGCGCCCGATCTCTTGATTATGACAATGTCATAACAGCATTTGCGAACAAAAAGATTCGCTCCAGACTATTTAAATGATACTGTGTTTTTATAACTTTTTCATGTTTTTCAGTGTCATTGCTTTCGTTTCGCAGTGTCTGCATAAATGTCCTACTGAACTCTGGCATCGGTGCCGAATTTTTTATGACTTGCACCTTCGGTATCGGCATGCTTTATTGTGACATTAGCCTGTTTACTTATGTACAAATTGTGGTGTATTTTCTTAATGCAGCTTTTCAATTTTACACCTCTAAAGTGATATGACCTGTGCGCAGGGGCTCTTGCGCTTACTTTGGGGGGGGGCCCGAAGTTGGAGTGCTACGGGACTGCCATTTTGGGTATAAAAATCCAAGATTTAGGGCACAAATGATACATCTTCTGATGCGTGAGGAAATAAGCGTGATCTTTTGAAAATGTTATGAAATTCGGATAAAAATAAAGTCACAAATCGATTTTTTATTAAACTAATTTTGTAACTCAATTTAACAAAATTTGAGGTAAACACTGAAAACACGAGATCATCAATCGATGATCGCGGGAGCGAAAGAGTTAAATCTGTGGCAATCATGAATGTTCACATAAAAGAAACCAAAGTCTTCTCGATTGCTACACTTATAGACGATTTTGTTTGTCGAGTCTATTCGAAAAAATACTTTTTACTCAACCTAGCTGTGACCGAACGAGCTGGTAATACATTGTTTTTTTCGCATTTTTTCGCATTCAATTTATTTTCTTAATTCGTTGACAATTGATAAACAAGTTTAACCTAACTGCGATGGCTGTTGTGAAAAAGTTAACTTACAAATTCAATGAAGTTAAAAGCTAGGCTTATCCACAGAAATAAAGTATAGAAAAAGAACTAATCTTGTTTTGTGACAGATCATCATAAGCAGACTGCGATTGTCATAACATAAAAACCATCTCATGCAGACTGTGAAATACGGGAAAAAGGGAGACATGTTCCCCCAGTAAAAGCAAAGTACCCCAAAGTCTTCTTGCAATAATTAGATTTCCTTAAGTAAAAGCCACTTTCCCCCAATAATTCATTTGTGCATTAAGAAACTTTGGTAAACAGTGATACGTCCTGTTATTTTTTAATTCACTCTTTGCAAAAATGCCAAAACTACAAAAATTTAGTGCCGATCATGATAAATGACTTTTTTGGTTTTTACTTTTATTTTAGGGACGAATTTAGGCCTACAAGTTTCGGCGTAGACCAGAAGGAAACAACTTTTTTTTAGAGATCACATTTGATTTCGGGTAAGAATTTTAATTTCTTGGGAGGCGTTGGCGTAAAAGTAGGGAAGTTGATGTGCTGCAGACCCCCCCATACTGTTATCGGCCCCCTCAGAATAATGCCAGACCCCATTGCCTACTTTTCAAAGAGTTGATCCCAAACAAGGTCTCGTGACTTGCAGTGCAAAACAATCTTTTTTCCGTAAGCCCTCCCCCCCTCCCCCTTTTCCATAGAATACAAAGTGTTACGCCTATGCTAAAGACCATGTCTCATTCACAAATATAAGCATAGACTTATAGTTTTGATAAATTTGATTACTGCAACTCGAGATTTTTCGTTTCTACTTGTTTAAGCCTGACACTCAGCGGTGGCGCAAAGATAGAACACAAAAAGCATCAGTTGGTGAGCTTATCGATTTTCAAAGTTAAAATCACCAGTCCCAAGTTCGATCGAACTGCAACCAAGTCCGGCCACGGACTCTTTGCGCCGCTCACTCTTTGGCGACTCTATCTCTCTACCACCTCTGGGGAGTTGCCCGGCTTATGGGGCTCCATAGTCTTCCACCATGCCCCCATTCCTCGGAAGGGGTCGGGTAACAACAACAACAACTGCAACCAAAGTAATGATTACCGTCTCTACAAGCAGCTAAATCATATTACGAACAGGAATTCGGTGGCTATTTTAGAACCACACTAACCAGGTTGAAGGCAAAATATGCCACATACCTTGATCCAAACCTCTCTTTCTAACCAGTGGGTGATGATGTTCTTTCAAGACCGACGCGAAGTAGGCCTACTTCAAATGTGACAGTTTTTATATCGAACTAAAACACTTTGAAAATTTGCAGATTTTCTATAACATGTATTTTCCATTGATTCGATCAATACCTAGACTGCATTATCATTGTTACGTAGAGAGGGGAAGTAATTAGTTGCCAACGTAAGTAGTTAATTTTGTAGTAGATATCACTGCATCTTCGTTACTTTTTGCAGAAGTAACGAAGTTTGTTACTAGCTATTGATTGGACACTGAAAAAGTTACAACTAACAGCTACTTTCTGTTTACTGCTTCACAACAAAAAAAGGATATTCTATCAATTTGTGATTAAATAATCGAAGAATAACTCACGTTTTTGGTCAAAAAGTGGTATTTTCTTGGGTCCCTTCGACAAATAAAGATTTTTGGATCTTGCCCGACAAACTTTGAATTGTCAGGGATTTTAGCGGAGAAAATCATATTTGAAGACAGAAAGTATGATAGCGAAGTGTCGTTTAGTAGTAATTTTATAATCGACAGGAGGTAGGACGTAATTGCACCCCTCATTGCCAAATTAGAGTTATTGGTCTCCCCCATCTAATCAAAAATTGACATGACACCTTTGTCCCGGTCGTGTAGGCGAGCATATGTCAAAATGACACAAAGGCGGCACGAAAACGTTTGTTTGTCAGTTTACATTTGCCAACGCCCAACGTGCTTGCATAAACAGTTCAATTCCGCGCTGCAAAAGCCGCATACAGTAGTTATATGCCCGTCCTACTATAAAAGGCTACCGCTAACTTGAAACCAGTGTACTTCACAAGTAGTGTTTACTGCGAATTCCATCGGCAGTACAGACTATCCTTCGACGCCGATTTTCAAAGCAACGCAATTTTGCACCAAACATGAACCGACGAGTTTCAAGCAGAAAGCGTAGTGCTCGGCAAGATTGAGGCGTCTATTCGAAAATCTCTAAAAACAACCCCAACAAAGTTAGAAGCTATCTCAGAGGGAGCTATCCATTAGAAGCACTTTCTACATTTGTCAATGAAGGTAGGTTTTGAATATTGAAGGACGGTGTTACAGTGGGAGTTTAAAATTTTTCCGCAAGCAAATCAAACCGCTGTATTGTTTCGCGGTTCCGCCTTGCCTCGAAAATTTTGACCACAAAAAGTAACTTCTCACTTTTTAAAATTCGTAACCGAAACTGTGACTAAGGTACTTTCTTCACTCGGTAACTGTAACTCTCTTTAAAAAAGCAACCTCTTCACAATTTTTTGATTAGGCTTTGGTAGCATTATCTCCAAGCGATTCCTCAAAATACATCGGTATAAGCAGATCCCGCGCTGAAAAGATTGAATAACTCTAAAACACCACAATTTCTGCTAACTTTCAGTAGAAAAATTAGATATTCCCATTATGTAAAACGTTCTACACAATCGGCAGCAGTATAAACTATAGTCATCCTTTTTACAAAGTCACGTACTAGAGTGAAAATATGCTTCAATATGTGCGAAACCTAGTGTTTAAATGAAAGTTGACCTTTCAGCCAAAAATATTTTACTTTTCCAAATCCCGAAATTACGGCGTTGCACTCTCAGTCGTCCTTTAGCGACTGGTTACTACGATCTTTTCTAAAACTACATCCGTCAGGTGGCGGAAGCATACTGAAATTTATTTCAGAAAAGCAAGAAATTCAAAATTATACAATAAAATCTGCAAATATAAGGAAGTATGTACGTTTGGAAAATCTTTAAAGTAATTGAAATAAAATTACAGGATCAACCGTTCAAAACTAACAAAAATTATGTGTTCATCAATAAAAAGTCAAGTTAAAAGAAATTCTGAAACTTAAGATACAGTTCTGAGATCTTTGGTCGAAATAAAACAGGAAACAGTAAAAAAGCTTCTGTAATTGCGTTCTTTGTGTAAAGCTTTGGGGAGTGGTATAAATAAAAACAAACAAACAACAAAATTGCCACGTAAACTTACAAATTTACGTTTACGTAGCCTACAAGGTTACTGCATACTTATCAATTATTCGGTGACGTAATAGTAATGCATTGCACAGGCTTGCATTTCAATAAGCTGCACGGTGGGCAGTCCTTACAGTCGCAATCTGCTGACTTTACAACAAATGACCATTGTTAGACCATTTTTCTAGTGTGAATCAATCACGTAACGCTCTTCACGCCTCACTTCATTTTGCAACTAACGCGTGACCGTCCTAAAAGGAGCATTGCCGCATAGGAGTCAGTTGCTCCGACTCCTAATTTTTTTCTCAGTTCACAGTGCTAGCATGTGTGCCCCAGCATATGGGAGGACATGTCCGCAGGGTTCATGCTGGCCTGGGACGGATGTAAGTGGTGAGGATGGGCATGGTTATGTCCAGATGCGGCAGCCATGTGATGAGGCATCATCATAGCTGCCGCGGCAGCAGCCGCATGTTGGTGATGGTGAGATCCCGGGAACAACATTTGTGAAGGGGGAGCCCGAAGTTGATGATGGAGACTAGGATGGGCCCCAGATATGGTTGAAGTGGAATTGAACGGACCATTGGTCATGGCCATGGATGGGCCAGCCATCATGTCAGCTCCAGTGATGCCTTGAAAACCTAAACAAAATCAGCAAGTTAGAATATAGATGCAAAATAAAGTACAATCCATGAACTCTGAGGCTCCATGGTCTCCCACTATGTCCCCATTTTGACAAACAGCAACTAACTTTGCAAGAGATCTTCTAAAACAAGTAAGCTATTTATTGCAAGCAAACAAAAGGTCAAAGAAACTCTGATTGAATTAAAATAAACGGTGTGCTACCTACGGTCCGCGAGGTGAAATTGTGCGTCCCCCAAAACCTGGTGGTGATTAGCCCGCGCTCTCAGCTTGACCTCAAGAAAGGTTTTCAACACTAAAACTGCGCCCGTTAACAAAGACTTAAATCTTAAACGAAAAATCTTAAAGCAACTCCGCACCGTGCACTTTGTTCCGCGGTTCGATCCGGTTGAGAAAAACAGTGAATTTGACCAACCAGGGCAAAAGGTTGCAAATCCCTTAATTACGTTATGAAACCATTGTCTACTTACCGGAAGCCCAGGCCGGATGACGCATGGCCATATGGGCGGGCTGACCGTCCATTAAATATCTTCCCATGCCAGCAGGGCCGTCAGGACTGTATGAACTAATTGCACTGCTCACTGAAAACAATAAATTTCATGTTAAATGCTGTGATTGAAGACATGTTAACTTCATCAGTATATTTCGTTTGGCGATACTGTGTCAGATAAAAATCTTACAAAAATGTAAGAATACGATTGTAAAAATATTTTTGTTCTAACGTCACGGAAAAACCTTTTGTCGGTTTCGCTACAACAGTGCTGTGCTTAAATCCGAGTTGGAATTTCCGTTGTATCCGACGTGGTACGTTTCTACGACAAGCAGAGCAATCAAACAGAGGAAATTTTTTACGTATATTTTTCCCAAGGGCATGACTACGTAGCAATCGGAAGGTTCAAACGCACTATCACTTTTTAGCTTAACGTCGATGGCATAAAATTTATTGATTCGTTTCGCAATTAGTAGGCTGAAAGTTCAATTCCACGTCAGGTCAGACGAAACGCTAAATAAATTTGGCTTTTACAGCTGTCTTGTCTTCACACTAAAAATGCAAGGAGGTTTGTGCTACAATGATGATCATTTGTTCGCAACAAATTGCAGAGGCTGGTTGTTTGGTTCACTCCTCCTCTTCCTTGAGATGGAAGTACGGCGTCAACGGCAATCCAGGTTTACGCCGTCAATGCAAATTGGGGTAGCCCAACCACAAACAAGGTGGACTGCCATTAGTGGGTACTTAGGAGTCGCCTCCTACGGCATGCTGGGTGAGCAGCTTCATAATTCTAACCTGGTGAAGCACTGGTCATTACGGAGATTGATTTTGGTATTGAAATAAGTGCGTTAGAGATTTCTCAGTACCGACCGGAGCACACTCCCCTACACGTTAATCTTTGAAGAGTTCAGAAAAAGATTACGCAATAACAGGTCGTCTACTAGCGGTAGGGGACAGTTTGTTTTATTATAGTCGTAGATAGCCAGACATCAACCTTGCCATCAACAAAGCTGCCTAAACTCGTGTCTTACAACACAATGTGCTATAATAGGCACAAGTCAATTCTATGACAAATGCTCGCAGGCCTGTTTCGAATTACCAGATCTCTTCAGAACACCTCCGTCAACGAGAACCGCATAAGCTACTAGAGCTAAGTCGAGTTACGCTATTCACTTATTCTTGCCAAGCTGATCACGCATGGAGAGCAATTTATTGTGTGCCCCCTTCTCCACGCAGCTGGATTACATCATAAATTAATAAATCCTTTTCTTTTTGCAATTATGCTAAGCAATTAAATCTTTTCTATAATTCAATATACTTTAGGTTTGTAATGTTCTGCAACAACAACTGTAGCTATATTTAGTTCTTGTAGAGTGTGCGGTTCCTTTTGACATATGTGCGATGAAAAGACCATTTAGAAGGTAACAGCCTTTTTAGCATGTCAACGTCATTGCGAGGGGATTCGTAATGTTTCGGTTTTAACACATAGGGGTGAAGATATTAAAGGTTAAGTCAGTGTGAAAAAAACACATCACAAATTAATTAAAAGAAATATTCAGCTAAATCAACTTCGCATTCTACCTGCTCTGTTAGATTGGTCAATCATTGGCTGCACGATGCGCCGTCTGGCGTTGATGAACCTACAAGTAATAAATTTACGTGAGGGCGCAACAAGAACATCGGGGACATTTAGCGACAGCTACCATTTGAAGTTTTGTGACAACTTCTTTCACAGCCAATCAACAACACAAACACTCATTTGTTTTTAACAAGCAGTAGGTCGCCATCTCTCTACCATATAAATTCTGTGCAGATCGCAGTCTCTTTTGTCCACATTCACGCAATCACTGCGCGTCTAACAGTTTACCAGCAACTGATACGCGCAGAAAGCCGGTGTTGCTGCACAACTTTACACTCGAAAGTTGATTTTCATAATGTATTCTTCGAAAAAAAAACTGTTCCAGGTGTTAGAGGAGGATACAGCGTCCCTTAATTTGAATTTAATCTCGCATTGTGGCCAACAAAAACCTGCAACCTAATATAAAACCCGCTCCAAAAGCTGTGCGACTTACCCTGGGTCACAAAATTTCGATAACAGATTATATCAAATATAACGCAAAGATTTTTTCAAAATTTGGCAAAACAAATATTAAACTAAATTTTTAAATTACAAATCGCACAAATCCCCGGGTTATTTTAGTTCTTTTCATGACGTTTAACTAAATTTTGATTAGCACTTAAAACACCATTCCCCTTCGGAAAAAAAGTTACACCCATTTATTTTTCATGACACAATAGCTATAAAACCGCAACTTATCCACAGATCAAATTTTAATACTCCAGTGAGAAACTATGAAAGCAATAAATTTTGAAAAGCAGCAGTTTTCAAACCAACCAAAACAAAATTTTTAAACGTTGATATTGAGAGGGTCGTTCTGCATGAGTTCACTTTAAAACAAAGGTCACGCTTGAACTGAAAAGAACAGCGTGGCAAACGGAGCCGCACGTGACTGTGGGTGCTTGTAGGGGAATGCAAACGTAGATTGCTATCCGTTCTAATAAAATCTCGAACGTGTTTTAAGTCGAAAATTGAGAGCAAAAGCATGGTTGATTTGAACCGAAAAACGATCAACATTCCATAGATGATAACTTTCAAAGCTTTTTAAAACGAAGCTCCTAATCCCATCGCTAAAAATCAATTCAAACTCATATTTGGAAAAATATGTGGTAGCGTTGTATGCACAAGGTTTAACTCATTTTGTTTTAACAGCTGAATTGAAGGCTGGCGCCTTTATAAGTAGGGGAAGGGGACTTGAAAAATCTATGCATAAAGCAAAAACACAGTCTCATGTTAACTAACTGAGAATAACAATTACATTGTTTTTAAATAGTTTTATGAGTTCCGTGTAAGCTTGTGTCTTATTTCATTTTAAGGCCTTGTATTCCTTTGGTGAAAAATGAATCCTTGCAAAAACTAATCTTTTTTCAATAATGGCAAAAATATTTTGTATCATTCAAAATAAAGATACAAAAGGATAAACTCTATAAAATGAGATTTCGTATTTTTTGTTGTGGAATCGACGTTTTATATAACAAAAAACTGGGCGTTATATCACGATGTAATTCATCATAAATAGGTTATTCATTGGTCATAATCAATTGAGACAGACCATCAAATATATACTAACGCCCAACGGAGTTTATTCATGTTGAAATGAATAATCAGATAAATCAATCAACTATTTTCTCGTCCATCAGTTTCATGTGATAATAAAAAAATATTGACCCAGTAAGAATACCTTTAGTAAATTCAAGATGAAACATACGTTGCTATGGCATTTGATTACAGAGTTCGAATCTCAGAAGGGTATTTAGACTACCTGCTATTCTCAGCGAGAAGGATTTTCCAAAATGGCGGATAAAATACATTGTCACAGTTGAACCAAACAACTGCTCATTACTTGTTTTGGCCGCTTTATTTTAAACAAACATTGCAAATATATCTCGTACTTTACAACCGCCAGTTCTTTATTGTCACCAAGGTCCATGATATTTTTAACGACCTTGATGTTATTTCATTATTATTGGATCAGGGAAATCGTTATACAAGGAAGGGCAAAAGCTGCCGCCTTGTTTTAACAATATTCCGTGAGGAGAGTAACAGAATAAGTTGTGAGAACAATCGACATAATATATTGATCTCCCGTTACAGCAACAAACAAAACAACGCGCTCACCAATTGTTTACTTGCAGAATAGTGAGCCCAGTTTGATTCGCTAACGATTTTTTCTGTTCTTCCGAAGGATAAGGATGCTAAAAGAAATGTTTCGATCATTACCTAGAGTCCTAGACAATATAGCACCCATGGACGCAACGACATTATTGCATGTCATGGCGTTGTGGTTGTTGCTTGATACGACGAGGGGTATGTATTATGCGGAAAGTTGTAACACTCATTTTGCGCAATCATTCAAAATGAGCGATTTTATAGCATATCGACATTATAAGTTCGCATCTCGTGTGGTTCATTCGACAGCTATAATCGTGATTCTTAACTCCTTACAACCTTTAAACGACTCGCATTTAACCTTTACACAAGTAAGTTCAATACAACGGCCGTCAGTCACCAGCATAACACGTCACTGACACGTCACATCGGATTTTACGCCCGCGTTGTGACGTAGATATCGACAAGAACCATCCAAGCGTTCGAGGTTGTGTCGTAATAAGGATGTCAGAAACACGTGGCGTAGCGCAGACGTTTACCTACTCCCTTCCTTGGACCGCCGTGGTAATTAATTGGCCAAGCTGGCAAGTAGTCCATTATGAGGGCCCATGCTGTAATGAAAGTCCAGGCCAGAGCTACTCAACTAATTTCAATGAAGGTCCAGTCGGAGAAGTTTAGTATTTCCTGAGGTCCAGTAGAATTTTTGATTTGCAATGATATAAATGAAACTATCATTACCAGTACATACAGAAAAATACTTGGATTTTCTCATAGTCTACACTAATTACCAGACAAAGAGGTGATGACCTTTTTTTTCTCTTTGGAGATCACCTTCACCGTAGGCGGGACAGCGCCTAATTTTTGATATTTAGTTTGAAAATCACTTATTGAGAATTAAGTCTACAAAGTTTGGCAAAAAAGGTAAGGGCTTTTTCGCGATCTGTGGCTGCTCTTACTGTTACTCGTCCTGAAGCTTGAGGTCCAGCTTAAACACTTAAAAGGTCCGAATTCGGACCGCGGTCCGCCAGTTGAGTAGCCCTGGTCTAGGCAGTAGTGCCTGAGGCTAACGCTTAAACTAAACCGGCGCGGTGGTGTGAAAGTTTAAGCGTCCACTCCGAAATTTAACTCCCTTGTCGAGTCACACCACAGACTATGAAAATGGTTTTCACGGATCTCTTGCATAGCGCTCGGCAGTGGAAGTAAGATGAAGGGTAAACAGTATACTCCACCACGATAAAAAAAAAGTTCAATAAGCCTCAGTAGGTTGGACACGTAACCACTGTCAGCTCGACGACCAAAGACCTAACGCCCAATAGAAAATTACGGTAGCAGATTATTCTGGCGGTACTGTATAATAGCAAAACTAAACATTATTTCGCCTACCGTAAGATTTTGAAAGAGCCATGCTCTCATGATATTAGTGGCCTGCTTTGGGAAAATCCCCCTTTTTTTCTGCTGTGGTTTTTTCCCGTGATCGGAGTCCTCTTCTCCTCCACCCTCTCCCGAATAAGTAGATCCTTCCAATGCGCTACCTGAAAAAACGTCAACTTTTAACATCGCGTTATTTGCATGGTCTAACGGGCCTCAAAATTCATTACAATATATTAATAGCACGGCTGTAATATCCTATCGATCATCAAACCACCTTCCTTTGATTAGCTTTTGAAAGTGAACCGTCTTATAAGCCGACTTTTAATTAATAATGTCAAGATTGTAGACAATGTACAGAGAATCGATGATATAGAGCTAGTCCAAGGTGACAGAGCATTCGGCCATATTACGGCCTTTCGACCAGGTGACAGAATTAAAATATGCTTCTTTTACGGCGAGAAAGACTAGAAGAATCCGTTAAATCCAGCTATGTTTAATAAAAAGCACGGAAGATTTCACTTTTAATCCGTTTTTACAGCAACCGCACATAGCGCATAGCATTAATCAAGTTCGTACAATATGGTGTTGCTTGTAATCTTTTTATGATCGAAGATAGATTAAAAAATCATTTTGGGATTACGAAGAAGGCTCAGTCAGCTAGCACATAACATGTCAAAAAATAAATATTTTAAAGGCATTTCCAAATTTGTTAATCAACTCAATCTGCCAAAACGCAATAAAACCGCATTCGAACAATGTTTAAATGAACAAACTCGTACAAATAGCCAACGTGTACTTTGGAAACATTCTCTAAATTTCGCAAACTGTAAACTGTTTTCTTTCATTTCTCGATTGTAGCCCAACCGATTGCTTATCAAATTCGTTGAAAAACTTTGCATGGCGGAACCCTTGGAATTTTTGAAATCATTACGGGTACCCTAAAACAAATATGTAAGAAAAATCTCCTCAGTTAGTTTTTAAAGAGTATCCGCCATCGATCAGAAAAATCAGAAATTCTTTTCTCGCGGGTCCCCTAAAACTACTTCGCGGACCCCACTCTGGAAACCAGTAGCCAAACTGTTGCAAATATAGAAATTCATAAAACATACAGTGTCAAAACTGCCACTAAGGATTTTTCAAAAAATAATACTCTAGCATAAGCTTGATTTGTGGTGGTACAAGAAAAAGCGAAACCCGATTTTGGACCTGAGCCCGCGCGAGTACAACTTGACACACATTACAGAGATGGCATGTGAGCTGACATCAAAAGTGCAGTAGACGTCTATTTAATGCAGCAAACACAACTACACAAGATTGAAAAACGAAACAGGAACTGGTAAGATGACTATGCGATGTAGCTGGAAACTTGTAACGCGTGTTATAACTTCCCGGCAGCGTCCAAAACAATAGAATTTCAGATTTACAGCGGTAACTACATATTATTACAACATGCAGTAACAAATAACCTATGAAAGGAACACATTGTACAACATGAAAACATTGCTTCGCGTATCTTGGAAGGTTTAGAAACAAAGTCATTGCGGTCAGAAATATACTCAACAAAGCGTAGTTGTTGGATAAAATTAGTTAAGCAACGTATCTATCCTAGGATCATTGGAAAATTGTTACGGCTGCACAAAACAGACAAGTTCAAATTCAATTTAGACTAGGCTCTGAGCCCTATAAACGTTACTGTGTTTAGCAAAAATACGGCGTTTTTGAGGCGATACCCCTCACGCTAGCTCAGAAAAATCAACCCCTTTCTGAAGGTTCCACGCACGGCCCCTACTTGTCAAGAGATCTGTAAATGATAGCAACGCGACTGGAGTTGTAAAAACAAGACCTAAATGATGAGCAGACCAGGTTTTTTATCAAAACTTTTATTGTTTTTTAAACCACTCATTGGAGACACTTTTCTATCGCGACTTCTCGCTCTAAATACAGATAAGGTAGTTTTTCAATGGAGCGTCTTTGATTTCTATTTTACAACAGTTCGAAGAAGTATGTTAACGATACTAAGGAGAAAAACATGGGTTGAAATGAATTTCATACAACCAAGCGACAAGTGGGCTTCTAATACAGTTCAAACAAAAGTTAAAACCAACGATAACTTGCAAAATCTTCATTAAAAAAAGATTGAACGGTAACATTTACATAGTGTTGAATGTTTTCGACCGCTAGTTGTCGTACGTGATTTGCAGCTCTTTTCCTTGCAAACAGCCACACGGCTACCGCTCTGTGGCAAGCTGCTAGTTGAAAAGTACCGAACATCCAACAGTTGGCTGCTTGATTGCTAGGTGTAGTGAAAGAGTGCTGGGAGTGAATTTTTGATCAGTTAAAATGACAAAGAATTGAAACCATGCTTATTAATTTAGCTTGTAAAAAGTGGAGTGGTCGTCTCTGGTCTTCCTTGTGCTATTGCAAAATCGCTTAGCCTAATTGTTTATATAGTTAATGTATTTTTAAAATCATGTTAACCAGCTCTAACAGCTACTTTTAATTCGGGCACTTTGGGCGTAAGTTCTAAAAATTCAAAGCCTTTTTAATTAAAGTTCATTCAACACAAAACCTACAACAAAACACAGATAATGCATTAGGGATTAATCACAGTTTATTCTCGAGGGAGGATATTGTGGTCAAAACTTCAAAAAAAGAGATTAATGTTACAACTACAGGCGGAAATCTAATAACATTCCATCAGCTATCACGGCAAATAAAGACTATTGTTTCTCAAATAAATAAAAAAAGTTGATCAACTGATCAACATTTAGTCTTACAAAAAAAAAACAGTTATCCAAATTTAGATTTTTTCTGAAAATAGCTTGAGGATTGAGAAAGATAGTAATACATGAGCAGTCGATACGTTCATAACTAAATCTTATAAAAAATTCATCTTGTATTGATTTGAGTTAGAAAATGAAATGGATGAAAACAGGCCCTGCATAAATTATATTAGAAACAGGAGGCTTCCTTTCTTATTCAATTGATTACACAACGTAAAACAAAGAACGTGTTTTAAACGTATAAAACTCATTCCAAAAAAGTCATTAAACACTGTTAGTACTATATAACTTTGTGGCAGTAGTAGTGATAATGTATAATTAAACTTGACTCAAATAAGTATTCTATTCCGCATTTACTCTGTAGAAAAACGCGGAAAACTGCAGCGCTTGCAGTTCTCCAAAGAAAATCTTCAGCTTAATTATATCAAGTCACTGATATAGCTTTCGATGTACCATATCTATCTATTATTGCGGAAGTTTTAAATTTCATGTAAACCAGCACCTATTCGACTCGAGTAAGTCCACAAATGATGGCAGTTAGCTTAGTTTCGAAATGTTTCTTCTTCGAGTCTAGCAGCAAAGGTACATGCAAAAGGCGCATTATAAACATTACCACAATACCATTGGGAATCATACCAGTCTAATAGAATAATTACAATAAGAAGTAGGAGCAGAGAAATAGAAGCAAATCAATAAAAAGAGAGTCATTACATTCTAACAGTCATTATCCCAACTGTCAAACTCAATCATGAAGCAAAATAGTAAAACATCATTGCCTATATTATTAAAAATCAGACGAAAAATAAGGTAAAAATCTGCCAGGTTATGAAGTATTCCGATCATGTTAATAGCTTTGGAGAGTGCTATTTTGCAAAAAGCGTTTTATGTTGCACTGATTAGTGTATAATAGAGCTATTGTATATAAAAACGCAATCATCTTCATGCAACTTCGTATCGGCTACAAGACATCTAATACAAAAATGTTTATCGAAGTGTCGAGTTCATGGCAAAGTTGTGACAAACTTCAGCTTAGAGTGCCAAGAATTAAAAATCTCAGGGTTTAGTGCGACTTCAACGAAAAGTGGCGAATTAAATATCTGTTTCGCATTCAATTCTGTTGTTAGAAAAAACTAAAATCCAAATTTATAGGTAAATACGACTTGGCTTAGTCAAGATTCGATGCAATTAGTAAAATTAGCAAATGGAGATCGTAAGGAGTAAAAAGAATTCCTTAAGCTCACGATTCCAAAACCCCAGACAGACGATGTATGCATTTAGATATTACTCACCAGTTGGACTGGAGCTGTCTGTGCTATGGTGAGTTGATAGACTTTGATGGTGGTTATGTTGTTCTTGGTGGTGTGCGGTGCTATTACCCATTCGATTACTTTGCATGACGTCAGAGAGAGGATGGCCCGAAGATGGAGCCTCTTGACCAAAGTATGACTGAAAAGAAAAGTTTGTGATGCATAAATTTATCATATATTTGCTTATTACAGGACAATGGGCAAGCTGGGTTGACCACAAAAGATTATATTCTTGGAATGGGGGATCCACATAACACGGTTTTTCATGTTCATGCCGCAAATCAAAAGAGATTATGCAAAGAGAAAATCACGAACCAGAGCTAGTCATGAATTTGTTGCGGTGTGGCAGCACCACCACCAAGGCAGATTGACACTGATGGATATTCAGCAGTCATTTCTTGTATCATGATTTGCTTTGAGCAATAAATCGCGGTAAAAAAAGGTGTACGGTAAAAAAAATTTTAAACTCTAATTTTTTCCTTTTTTAATACTGTCAATCATAAAAACTTCGGGAGGGAAGTATTCAGTCTAATCTTTTTCACCCCCCCCCCCCATCCAACGCTAGGGGCTTGATTTTACAAATAAAAAGTACACAAAAAATCAATCCAAAAATTGGATAGTCTTTGAAGGAACACTATTAGGTATTTGAGGGGTTGAACCTCTGTTTTTCTTCATGTCTAACCGCGTAGACTTGTGTAAACTTGAAATGTAAAAATTTAATATTTTGACAACACATTAAGCGCTTGTCTAGTTTCCAACTCAGAATCTAGCAAGATTACTAGTCTTTACTTACACACAGGTTGTAGATATAACTTTTCTATTTATCAGTCATTGTGGAATGTTTGTGAGGTGTGAAAGGATGGTTATCGACAAACAATGGTGCCTATAGGAGATGATAAACTTAACATTGAAAGCTTATAACCTCATTAAGCTTTGACTGATATAATCATTATTTTAAACTCAAGTTTTAAGATTTAATCTAATGATCAATAAATAACAGCGGCAAATCGGGATATACGCAGCTGCGAAAACGTCAGTACCTCTGTGTAAACGGACTGTTGAGCAATTACTTGGTTACGCTAGTAACCATCTCTTTCAAGGTAAACTTTGAGGAAGTTTTAAACCCAGTACCTTGCGTTTACCAACATGCCAATTCCATGATTTTTCCGCGCGGAAGCTTTGTTGGTTCAGGTAACAAAAATCTTTACCAGTAACATTTGCAAACCAAATCCACCTCTTAAGTCTAGAAATGAAAAATGGGGCACTAGTTGTTACCATAGAAACGGTGACATGAAATTGCTTGCTTGCCAATGTAACAACGAATAAATGTTCTGTATCACAAGATTACAATGCAAGATTGTTTTACACCGTATGATTGAAAGGCCCGAGGCATTTTAATACGATAGCAGCTATCATAGTTTAAGCTCATTTATATCAATCGACCACACACAGCCATTGATAAGCTTGAGGCAGCAGCAGCTTAGTAAGCTTGACTAGATTTACAAATAATTTTCAGGTTTACACTCACATTCGCTTAGATAACACTTTTGACTGCTTGTAACAGGCTGTTCAACACGTGGTTTGTAGACGAGCTACATGGCTGCAAAGCGCTTGTCATGGCTCTCGGAGAAGGTAGTAATACCCCAACCACATTACACATAAAACCATCACCCACCTTAATTTGATAATATTGGCCTCTCAAGGAATATATCAAATTTTGATTTCGATTATACTAAAAATAGATTGAGCAAGTCTTTAGCCATAATAATATGTTCATTTCAAGTGCTATTTAGTGTTCTCGAAAAGATGGCGACGGTACTACAAGATTCGCATACTCAATTAACCAAAAATGCTACTTTTTTGCAAATTTTAGCCCGACTTATATTTGATTGACAAAGTGTTCGGTTGTAAGCACGATATTAATAGCTTAATTACAATCGACTGAAAAAAGAAAGGGAATTCGTATTGATCTCAATAGTCGTTCTAGCATGAATTCTTAAAAGCATATGATCGAACAATGTTTTGTAGCCCAAGTTTATAGTTAAAGAGAATGCTACAGAAGAATAGTTGCAGCTAACGTTGCCGTTGTTAACAAAGATCCAGACCATTCACCCTAATATGAAAATGCTGAGCTCTAAAGAGGGTCGCAAACGTTCTGAAGCCCAAAACATTAGATCTATTGAATGGCCTTTTGGTGGGCATCTTCATATCCGTTCTTCCTGTTGTTTTGAGGGAGAAAAGAGTCTCAGGCAGTCCCCATTGCAAAAAAAATCGCAAAAGGAGCGAGTATGCAAAATAGGATTTTTCGCTAATCATGATCACGTCACCACGTGCTACTGCACATCGAAAATTCGAAGGGAGGAGCCGATGTTCCTCCTTGCAAGCTACGTCACTGGACGCAAGTTGTAATTATAAATGAAAGCATTGTTAATAGTGATAAATCCAAACAAGAATGGAACCGTACACTTGGACTAACCAATTCCACCCTTTAAACCGAATGTGTCAAACAATGCCTTTACGTCTCGCCAAGTTTTAGACACAGTTTAATATGAGAATAGCTACTATCACTTGATAAATAATGTAGTGTGTTTTTCTTGATAAAACAAAAACTAATAACTGATCTTTATCACAGTAAACAAAATGACAGCACACCATCACAACGTACTTCATGTAATAAAGCAAGTTCTATGATTGGCGCAAAAAAAGAGATGGGAGTTTTTGAGATTTTCATTAAAAGATTGAAATTTGGTTTCACAAACCTATAAAGATGGAGGTAGTGGGGGCAGTGCTCAACAAAAAAAAACATACCACAAAAATATAGCTTGAAATTTCTCATGCAACCAGTCAATTTTTTTCATTGACAATCAAGATTCTTTTTTTTTCAGTTTTCGATTGTAACAAAGAGCAGAGATTTGACTGAATTGATCTCACGGCATTTGTAAACTTTCGGTCCAACGAATCATTACAATTTTCATCAGCCTGAACTTGATTCTACGGAATATCAAATACACCTTCAGTAGAAAAACGATTTGCTCTTTTCTAGCATTGTTTTGTCCAAAGTGTATTTGTTTGAGCTGTATTCTTTTTTCATTCTTTCGAATGTATTGTAAATTGATTTGAGAGGCGGGAAAATACACAGAAATTGCTCTGCCTCAAAATGAAAATGTTTTGTCGCGATGATGACAAACAAAATAAAAAGCGACGTAACACAAACACTGGCGACTGAGCGTCGCTATAGATCAAATATAGCTAATTTGTAGATCAGTGAAGCGGCCCGCTTTTAAAGATCGAGAATTAATAATTAGCCTGCCGAGAAATTAGCATGTTGAACCAGGCTAAGTTTGCCAAAAAGACGAAACATTAAAAGTAAATATTTGCACAAATGTAGCAATTTAATATCAAAACTGTAAAAACAAAAGACAGTAATTAGCCGCCATAAGCCAGTGCTTACATTTCACTCACATTGAAATCAAACTCGTTAACTAGCAACGGAATAGAAAGCGATCCATGGGAACCAGTTATTTATTATTGGGGCTATCTAAACCCTGATTTTTTCGGAGGAACAGTATTGGACTCTGAATTTATTCTTGTTTTTCTGAAAGTTGGTCCTCAGCTATTTCTCCCACTATTCTATAATTAGCCCCTCGCTCTTCACCTTCTATTTAGTACTTTTAAAATACTTCAGCAGTAGCATTTCAAATGAATCAAAGTATTTTCTATATTTTCTCTCCGATTTTAACTGTGTAGCAGGTTTTTTTACGTAATGACATGACGTTAGCATAACTCGGTCACGCCTCTCACGCACACAATGACGTCATCGATGACGTAAGCGAGCATCCATAATTTATGGTCTGTTTGATGCAGCATGCATTTTGATGTGAGCTAACATCAAGCTATGATCAGTGGTATTTGGTTCTAGCAATTTCGATGATTTATAGCTTACATAAAACATTGCTTTTGAAGTCTGACTGCCTATGACAGCATTGTCCCGACAAAACGTTTGGAAAGCAAATAATTATTTTTTCAACGAAACGCTGGTAAATTACTCGCTTGATAAACCGAAAGACGTCCTTTGTTTTAATATCAAATGAATGACATCGTATCTCACGGATAAAACAATCTTTAATCTCTTCAAGACTTGTACTATCAGTGATATGAATTTCATTTTCACCATGATTAAATTCTTGTTTCCAATTTTCACCCTTGCATTCAACCAATATTCCTCAAATCACATTTTACAACAAATGCTCTTTGTTGCCGAACAAAATATTAGATTTGGGTTGTTGAGCCATCACAAACTCAAATGCAGGTTGCAATACTATTGTACTAAATTCTTGCTTTATTAACTCTTGGTTGACTGAAAGATTTATGATCGGTTTATTTCCCGAGTCTGATGACTATTAAGGTAATTATTTTTTGATTTGCAAAAAGTCTAAATTTGGTCAAAATTTTAGTTAAGTCGAAACTTATCAAAAGTGGTTAACCATTTACGCACATTAAGTTTTTAATTCAATTGCAACATTTGGAACCGTTCCGTGATTGTTAGTTAATTACTGCACTACAAACAAGTTTTAGTGAAGTTATGATTACGCGAAAATTTAATAACTATTTAATTTGCGTATCGACAATCACTCAATCAACAACTGGGTGAATGGTAAGTTTATGAGAGAAGTTATACAGTTTTGTACAAATAGAGAAAAGTTTCGTAGAGCAGTGCTAAATTTTCATACCTTTTGTCATTTATCGAAATGCTAAAAATATCAACTATGTACGGCAACAAAGCTATGATTTACACACAAGAGCTCCCGAAAAACTTCCTCGGAAGTTTGGAACCGGTATCGAAATTCAACGATCGTCAGTGAAGCACCACATTCTGCTACCATGAATGGAAAATGAAAAGTATCTCTCGAAATACGTTCTTTAAATAATTGCGTTCTTGCTACGCCAAAATTTGGCAAAAATAAGTTTCTTTTAGGTTAAAATTGTTCAAATTTTGACCAAAAAAAAACTTATTAGCTAATGTTACAATTGAATTAAAAACTTATATCTTAAAGGGTTTACCATTTTTGACAAATTTCGACCTAATTATAAAATTTTGACCAAATTTAGAATTTTTTTTGACACGTCAAAAAATAATTCCCTACTAATAACTTTAATTTGAAATCTAACACTGCATTTTCCTATATTTTTGCAACAAAATCAGTTTTGGTCGACAATACACTCGGCCACTAGCTTTATTTTGATTACTTTTATAACAGATTTCTCTCAACCAACCTGCTCCAACTTGGTAGCATCAAGTTCCGTTTTAGTAGGAACCGCACTGTCTCGGTCGTCAATGACAAGATCCATTGGCATTTTTCCTTTCAAGCAGTTGATGTACCTCGTAGTAAAATTCAAACACAATTCGTGCACCTGAAAAATTAAGAAACAATTTACATGCTGACGACGCTTTCTCTCCTAAAAGCCTCATTGGAGAACCTATGCCCGCAAGATTGTTGATGATCTATTATCGTAAATAAGAAAACATTTATTAATATTAGGTACTACAATGTCACAAACCTTTTCAAGTTCTAATAAGTGGAATCGTAAAACTTGAATGGCGAGAATCATCTAAAAAATAAAATAAATTAAGTACAAAATTATTCCACTGATCAAAGGGGTGCAAACCAGAGCTAAGCAAGCGCAAGTATAACCCTTAGCGATAGCCATGACAACCATTTAAACAAAACCGATCAACAATTCTGCCTTAACGATTGCGTGAAAACTTTATATCACGATGCGCCCAAAAAGTGGAGCAATCTCTCCCCCCTGCCTTTTTACAAAACTCCTGGTTGGATGCCTGGCTCGATACGCGGCCAAGTCATATTTTCAGTGCATGAAATACAAGCTAAGGCCATATTCAAGTAAAGAGTGACTCTCCTATCATGCAAATTAACCATTTGTTTGGGAACCGTCTCTTTAGGACGTTTGAAAAAGCAATTTTGAAAAATGTCTTTTGCTAGATTTAATTTTCATAGAAAACCACCCTTAATAGCTCAACGAAACATTGTCGGCATGGACAGCAGCATTGCTAGCATTCAAAACGCTGGTTGATTCTATGGAGGGATTTCTCCAAAATAAAAGATTTTTTCAAGTATTTTTATGCTTCGGTCACGGGTTTTGCCGGCTATGCTAGAATACTATTGTGTTTAGGACCGCTTTGTAGTTGCCAGTATTGGTTGCACTGCGCATTTCCACAACTAGCGTACAACTGCGCAAGAAAAATTGCCGCAAATGCCTTTCCCAAAAGCACAACAATGAAAACCACATGGGAACATTGAACTCACGGACCCAAGACCACGACTCAGCGTACTTGGCCAAGCTACCGCTGCCAACTTTTATAAGTCAGAGAGGTGTCAATTTTTCCCTTCCTCTAAATACAGCCTTAGTCTAAGGCCGATGCGTGCCATACGGCCTTGGTATTATCAATGTGTTCACCAGAAACCTGTCAACCTTTTAACGCTGCTATTTAAATTTAAACCATAACGACCGCTTAGCATATGAAAGTATAGACAATTTGATTTCGAAAAAATCAAAATCGTTATTTTGTAAGCAAGTTCAATATTAAAAAATATATCAATTAAAGTTATTTCGCAGAACGTTGCCTATTTTGGATGTTTTTGAATTCGACGTGACACTACATGCGAACTTACGAGCTACGTTGTAAATACTGTATATCTGTCTTCCGGTCATCTTTACGATTGCGTAAGGAACAATTTATGATCTGAGTTACTTCGAAGCTGTCAGCACTACCGACAGTCTGCTAAAAGCGCTGCACACTTGCAGGAGAATCATTTCGGTAATTAAGACTTGGCTTTGATTATAGACGCGATTTTCAGACGATGAAGGTCAAATACATTTACTCTCATTTCGATCTCAACCCAACCACTAAGCGATGTCTGAAAATTGGACGGATGCGAAACGCAAATGCTATTTTTCGAACATCGTGCGAACTGCAAGCGCTCTTCATTATCGCATTGCTTTTAAGTGGCCTTTGAAGCATCGCAATAAGACAGGGAAAAACCAGGCCGTGACCGACAGACTGACACGGCTGGGCTGTAACTTTGGCGTTCGTTCAGACGACGATGAAAGTGATATAAAGTACACGTGTTCGACTCGGTCGTTTCGGAAGTTAGTGGAGCACTAACATGCCAAAGAATTTTAAGGCTAGACAGTAGGATTCGACGAAGTACAAGCAGGTTTTAACGTTTTCTCAAAATAACTTTCCGGTTTTATATTTAACAACTTGCCAACCATTTTAAAAGAAAAACCAATACCCATGCAATCTTAAAAGTGAATGGAGGTAATAACATTTTTGCACGGCACCACGTCTTTTAGCAAAGGACTTGATACCGACCAGAATCGTGCCAAAAATGGCGGTGTTGAAGTTTCGAACCAAACTTAAATTAAAATCACCCTTCACTTGCACTATTAACAAGAGTATGCTGAATACTTTTACCGAAAAGCAAGATTGAACGCGTGTGTTAACCGAAAGAGATCTAAAACATTGGCTATACATGAGTACTTTCTCTAACCTTAAAACCAAAATGTTTTCAAAAGTATATACTGAAATAGTTTTGTAAAGTCGCATTGTTAAAAATGAGAAGTGATCCAACTGATCGGACACAAGATGAAAGGAGAACAGGAAACTGTAAAACGATCTTATGGTCCTCAAATCAGCAGCAAGCTATGCCAGTCGTATCAAGCCATTGACTGAAACCAAAGCGTGAAATTTTAAGCAAAAGCCAGCCAGCTTGGCCGTACCCCAACAACGTATCGCTGAAACTTGCTGTCTTTTGCCGCAAGTGTGATGCTCGGTTCATTAGACCACGTTGTCGACTACTTTTCATTGGGGGCTCATGATGGGATGAACTGTTCGGCAGGCGTTCCTAGTTCTTCCATTTAAGGTGACCTCGCAACGGGTGATTGTGTCACAAAAAGTTGATTGGAATTCCTCATTATCAATAAAATTTACTTACCACACTATCAAGGTCGCTATTCAAATCAATAGATATGGGTTGATCTGGTAACTGAAAAATAGTTAAAGAGAATACTTCAAACAAGAGCCAGTTGAGAAAACGCATTAAAAGCTTTTCGATTTTTGCAAAGCACTGTCCAAGTCTTGCCACATCTGCACAAGCAAGTCTGAAAAGCCCCAAGGACTTGATTCAAAAGTTCTTCAGCCTATGAGCATTGCACGAGCTAAATCCTCTCAATATAGAAAGAAAACTTCAAGGGTTAATGGCGTAAAAATAACTTCAGAAAAGTCTTGGCAAAAACAAAGTCGCAACTGAACAACAACCTAATTGCATAATAAATTGTTTTCATGACCTTATTTGGAGTTTTTCAATTTGCGAAACATCTTTGCTTCGTGCTAAATTTAATGCTAATTTGCTTCCGTTTATCCAGACTCTTTCCTGACCGTCTTCCAATTAAAAGTAAAATATCAATGCAAAAGTTTTTTATAATTTTCTTTTGCTTCGCGCGGACGCAGCAAGATCAACTGAACCGAGCGTTTCTATAAACATTTTTTTTCCAAAACAGCAAGAAAACAATGATTAAAACCTAATGCTAGCACCAACGTTTAAATCCCATCGTTAACTACACTAGACTATAGTTACTGGTATAGAGTATAAGACAATACTAGGTTTTCCCAACCAACAATAAAGCTTCTTGTCGATATTTTGAGCAGGTATTGAGACGAGGTTTCGTTGCCTGATCCTTAGGGCAAACAGAGCGACGTTCTTTTCACACTCAGTGTCAAGCAGCGAAACCTCGTTTCAAAACCTGCTTTGAATATCGGCAAGAAGTTATTTTTTCTGGTTGCGAAAACCGCTTTGTGCAAACGCAGCCTCAGTAGATGAACACGCAGTAACGCAAAAAAAGTTTTGAAATTTTCCCAGGTTATCGTGTTAAGGTTTAAAAAGGTTAGAACATTTGACTTTCAGTGACATTGCCTGTAACAACAAGCTAGCTTGCTATCAAGTCGAGTACCATGTTGAACTTTATCTGACATAGGACAAGAGGTTTCTATTCTTCCAAACTTGTCAAAAAGGACGAAAACTCTTGGCTAAACCCACTTTAGTCGACTTGACACTTACAATAGAATGATGCCGCTGGCAGCCAAATCAAAGCCCTCAACTGACTTGTGGATATTTTCGACAAATTTTACGAGGTGTTTACTACTTTTGAGAAGGTAAAAAGTTCAAGAAAGAAACATTACTTCATGAACAACTTAATTAAATTTAGTAAACCTCACTTGCTTGGCAAAGCAGGCAATGTCGTCATTGAACGAATCGGATGAGCATACATCTCCACTAGACATAGCAGCGTCTCTTGGAGTGCATGTGGCAAGTTCACACTTTTCGAAGATCAGGGCCAGCAATGGAAATAACGGATGTCTAAAAAAACACAAAAAACGAACCTTAAGGCTTAAAAAACCATTTCAGTCATACTGTAGAAAAAACACTAAAGTGTAATGGTTTGATATTGGCCAGGCACATTAATATTGATTTAATGAACATTCCCACGCTTTTCCAATAGCCTAGTGGAATGGTGTACTTTGGTTGACTCCAAACTACTGGTGCGAAAAAACTCATTTTTGTCACCAATTCCAATACACAATTCCCATATCGACTTATATGATGATATATCCAATCACAATGACATTGTGTTTTAACACTATGCCGTAAACACAAAAGAATATGCTGAAGCTAATCTAGGCCATGGAGAAAAATGAATTTGCAGACTAATGCAGTGAATTACAGATCAATAAGAAGGACTTTGTCCCTACTTCAAATAATCTCTAGGAAATAATTCATTGACGTTATCATCTTGGTTCCGACAAACTGATATATAAATAAGAAATAGAAAGAAGAGAAATTTAAAAGCAATTGACAAAGTTATTGCTTCATACTTTACCTCCAATACACCAATTACAACACGTGTACAAAAGCTATTCAATCTGAACTTGGCTGAATATCAATAATAAAACAACCAATATAACAAAACACTGCTTTGTTTATCGAATACTTTTCAGCCTCAATTACTCGACAAAAGCTTTGTTAAGTTCTGTAATATGACCTAGTTGAGAAAAATGATTTCTTATAACTTTGCAAATATCGACATCTGAATCAACAACCAACCGAAAATGCGGTTTTAGCCTAAACCTTCGAAAGTGTCTTTTGCTCGTAAAAGTATGGAACTCTTGTGTTGTAACAAAAGCAAGTCGTTTAAGGTACTCTGAATCAATATATATATATATGTATACACAGGGTGGCCCAAAAGTAAGTTTACAGTTATTAAATTATTGCTTATATGCTTAAAGTTACTGGCTAAGCACACCGCAAAGTAATTTATGTTACTTGCCGAGTACAGCCAGTCTAAAAAAATTCGTCAGAGTATAATTGTAACTTGTATTTACATTTTTTCCTAGCTACTTGCACTTTTTTTATTTTTGTGAATTTATTTTCACTCTATTTAAGGATGAATATAGAAAACAATTTAAATCAAGAGGAAAGAAAGTATATATTGAAACAGTATTGATATTTTGAGCATCTGAGAGATTAAACGATTGTGTTTAAATGTTTAAAACATGCTAACGTCTTTAACATGCCATCAGGTACAACAAATTTTTCGCTGTTCTAATGTTAAATTTTTAAATGAATAGTCTACGTGAGAACTGTAAACCTACTTTTCGGCCACCCTCTATAAGAAGCTTCAAAAAGAGAGTTTTTCAATATATTGGGCATTCAGTAGTAATCACTCTAGTCAAAATCACCCCAGAGTGGGCTCGTAAGAAAGTCGCCTTAAATTAATAAAGTTAATAATTTCATTCGCCATCCATTAGACGAGCCCATTTTTTATGATAAACGTCTAAGAGCGTCTCCGGAATAAGATCGCTTCTTAACTCCGTCATAACACCACGGTGTGGGACCGTAAAAGTTTTCCCGTGACCAAAAAACATAGCTGTACGAAATACCAACATCACAAAAATGGTCCCAACAAAGTTCCATCAGATCTCAATTCAAAAAGATAAATAACCAAAAATGAATGTATTGTCTCTGATTTCGACGGTCTAAGTTCTCAAAGGCGTATACCATACGTTTGAGCAGATTAAACTAACTTAAAATGTCGTACATGTTCCTGGTTATTATTTTCTTGCTAAATTATAGCCTGTCGGATTACACAAAGAAAACGAAAAAGTTACCTTTACAAAAAGTCAGTATACCAACAACTACATTGCAGTTAAAACAATAAGTAAAAACTTTTTACAATCATAGTTCGTCACTAAATGTACTAATGTAACACAACATAATCACTTGCTGGCAGAAGCTGCAGACATGGCCGGACTAAGTCTTAAGCAAATTCTAGTCAGGATGTACACCTGGAGAAATCAAGTCCTCTTTTTGTTCCTTGGATTTATTCAGGCCCTTCCAAACATCTGTCTTTATTGTATCATACCACCACGCAGTTTAGCAACATTTGACGACCGCTTTTCTCATAAGTATCGCGCAAAACATGATGTAAATGCATAGTAGCCTCAATTAGACATTATTATTTAAATTCTAAATGTTTTTGGCACAGTATTTAGAATTTAAATAAAAAAGACTGCTATGCATTAAGAAAAAATAGCACTTTATCCAAAAAACATCACTAATTAATGAAACAAGTTGTGAAGGTTTTGAAAATACTTCTTTCTACTTTTTTGTGGATCGAAAAATTAAATTAATCACCGGAATTATCAATGCTAAGTAATCGCAACAGTCGAGTTTTTGAAAAGTAACAAAACCTCATTGTTCCTTGCATTAACAGCTGTGTTTTACATGTCTAACATCTGTTTTGAGTTTAATATTTGTATTGTAAACTTGTAGTAAGGAAAAAAGGTAAAATAAATAAACAATTGGTGCTAAAAGTTATTTTTGATAAAACTTACATAAGCAACAGCAGATATCTTAACTAAAACAGGGGTTCAATTAAAATAAACTATTTGGTAGCATCAGAGTCAGAAAAGAAAAAATCAATTAATCATTCGGAACACCCCTGTATAACATCAAGAAAACGTTTAATGTTGAAAAGCTCTAGAGCGGAATCTTAAATACCACAAAAGATCGTTTTTGCTTTCAGAGCTGCAGACAAAGGCATGCGTTTTAATTTGTTATCACAGCATTAAACTATATTAGTTTTGAATGTGACGTGATTTGTCAGTAACATTTTTACTCAAATTTTTTACTCAGTACACCGCTTTTGCACGACATCACATTTTTACAGCTATTGGCAAAAGCCAAAACCTTTTCCTAAAAATTAACGTGCTGTTGAAATTACTTTCTGTACTTACGCAAGTTTTTAGCACGAAACCAACCACCTCAATTTGATGTCACTGCGACGCACAATTGAAGCTTTTTGGAGTTATTTTTTGACCGAAGTAAATTATTGCAAGCGCATAAATTAGATATGGCTAGTGATAAAAACGTTCATGCCATCAGTCGAATCTTCTTGTTTACATCTCTCGCGGGTAAAAGAAGCGTGATCATTGATAAGATTAGTAAACTGTCTTGAAATCACTGGTTTCAATCACAGATACCTTTAATCCCGTGTAGCATGACATGATACTCTCTTAAAATACACTGAAAAAGTAGATCAGTAAATTTTTAATAGCCAATCATCAGCGGGATAGCAATGTAGCCAACTCAAAAGGGAAAAAAGTGGATTCAGAAATCCATCATTGCCCTCTGATCGCAGGTCTACGGTTAAAACAGACAAATTTGTGGTCACACCCGCTTCTGCTCGCGAAGTGAAACGCTATTTTAATCACTGCAACTAGCTAACGGAGAATTATGAGAGTACTTTTTTAGGGCCAACAACGTAAAAGCCTAAGCGACACCGAACTCGCACTTTCTCGATCAAAAGCCCAAGGTTTATTATGGTAAATCACGAATTTTAAAGTGTGACAACTCCATCAAAACTATTTTTGAGAACATTACTCCTTCGCATTTCAATTTGTATTCATTAAATTTAAAACCAAAGGCCGCCGAACTTCGGCTTTGTCTTTGGCCGGGCATTATTTTTTAACTTCGGCATAAACTACAGCTTTTTAGTCGTCAAAATTTATGAAAATTTCTTATTACTGTTTCTTCACAAATGAACGTTCAACTTTCTTATAGAGATAAAAAAAAGCCAAGGTTGACTTATGGAGTCTTATAAAAGCTACACAACAACGTTTCATAAGTTTAGCAGTTAAATCATAGGATCAAGTAGTTGATGCAGGGACCAGCTGGAAAAGAAAAGTCTGTCCCTTGTGACGTCAAAACTCGTGGCGGTTAGTTAAGACCAAGTTCGGAAAGAGTCCTTCATCTCTGATGACAAAAACTTCGGCATTGTCTTCGACCAAACGTCGTTTTTATTATGCCGAAGGTAAAAAATGAGGGATTGACCGGACACTTGCACACTCATGTAACTATGTCTTCCATCACACAAATTGCGAAGCAATTTTTCAAATCGTGAAATGTAAAATATAGTCATGTTGTATAAAGCTAGTATCAAATTTAATGTTGAGGAAATATTTCAACGTCACACGGGTTTTTATATTCTTGTTTTAAAAGTTTCTCTAGCGCTAGTTGTAAAACGCTTCATTTAATAGCGCTTAGTTTCAAATTACTCCACCAATGCAAATCTACTAGCCATGCCGCGGATATACGCTGCACATTCGCCATTTTGACGTTCGCTTATCTATCGTCCAGTAAACGATTTAATATAATCATTGTTTAAAACAAACGCCATTTTTATTCGTCATAATTTGTTTTGTGCTACTTCTCAACCTAAATAACTGTTTCAATGCATGAAGTAAAAACAGTTTTTCTAGTTCTGGTGCTTCTGTTGTGTCAATGATATATCAATAATTTAAGGCCAAAAATGCTAAGGCGAAAATAAGTAGACCAGAAGGTAATGCAATCATACCAAAAACCTCTAAATAATTCAAACATCAAATTATATAAATATTTAAAACTATAAGCAAACGATAACATAAGACAATGAATGATTTCTAGGTCGTAGAGCCTTTAGAAAAACACATCCCGGCATATTCCCGGGTGGTAGCAGTAAGCGTATTTGTAGTACAACTGCACTTCGCAGTCAAGTCATTGTAAAACTTGTACGGGCCTGAACACAAGGTATTCAAACGTTTGCGTACTACCGTTGACATATTGTATTTCTTTGTACGGGGTTGAAGACGCAAATTTCCAATACCTTACGAACACTTACGCGTAGATTGCGTCCTTGTCTCTCTTTTGAACCAATCGCTCCGAATCATTTAACCGTTCGTCCATTCCGCTGCCCCCTTGTGGCGCAGACATATTTCGCATGGAATGGGGGTTCACTGAAGTTCCACTAAAGTGGGAAGCGTTTGGAGGCCCGTGCGACAGGGGCTGCATTTGCGGGAGAGTACGACTCAAATCCTCGTCGAACAATCCATTTGTGCCCGATGTTTCCCGGCTTTCCATATCGCGTAGTTCGCCAATTGTTCCAAAATGATTCATTGTGTCCTCATACTGCTGCAAAAACAACATACGATAAGACAATCGCATGTTGTTATTGATAAACTTGAAACTAAGCGTTCTAACCAATAATACGCATAATAGCTTTCAACGAACCATAACAAAATCACATTTTGTCTACAAGGAGGCGGGTATTGATTTATCTACTCGCAAAAAGCTAAACAGTACCTTCAACAAGCGCATTTAGCATACGAATACTACGCAATCGCATAAGCAAATTTTAGGTCCACCAAATTGGAGTAAAAGAACCGTGGAGGTGACGCCGTAAGACGGTGTATATATGCCTTATGCTAGTTTAGATCAAAAACAAAATTGACCGTCATTTCTATTTACTTGTGATATACGGTCCATGGGTTAATGACAGTACTTTACGTTTAATTCTAACCTCATCCCGAATCTGAAACTGAACACGTAGCGATTTTCAAGCAAAAACACGCGTGACGGTCGATTCAACGCAAGGTTGGCTGCTACCAGGAATCTCCTTTTAGTTGTTTTATACTTACACATGTAGCCGCTGCCATGTCTTTTTCCTAGTATCACCCTCCTGTACAATCAACTACGATAGGTTAACTAGCTTTCAAACAAAGCTAAAAGTCCTAAAAACAAAATTTGAATTGTTTATGAACGATGGAGCCTATTATTTCATTGTAACAGCCAACAGTTGTTATGAACGACTGCTGATAACGCTGCTGCTATCAATATCGAGCGCATGTTTTAGTTTTAAGGGAAAACGGTTGTTCTTCGATGGTTCTGTTTGTACAAGATTGAATTCAACTTAAAAAAACATTTGCTGATCGCTTTTCTACTTGCGATTCTTGCGCGGTTATTAAGTTCATAATATATTGAGCTGAACGGCTTACTAGACTAACACTAAAAACAGCTGTTTATAACATTGGTATTAAACTATCGGACTATCGAGCTTAGGTAGTCTTAGTTAATCCTACTGTCGCCTTGATAGGAGTAATAAGCGAATCCTAATATTGTGCGACAAGCCATCAGTATCTTTTAAGAAAAAGGCATCTGCGATCCGTCTCGAAAAAGTTGTAGGTTTTTAAAGCAGCCAAGGCAAGCAGCATGTAGTGAAATCGCTTTACAAGATACATTTGCATTGCCGCATGCATTAATTGCGTGGTGTTGCAGCAGCAGATTGCAACAAATGATTAGAATTCCCATTTCCATCAAAGGAAATATTGGCAACACCTAGCGAAAAGCAAATATTCTAACTTTTAATTAATATGTTTTAATTATTATATTCAAGCAAGTGCCGGTAGTCACCAGTGCAAAAATTTTAGAAATGTATGTGTTTACTGACGTAACTTATGGTACTTAACGAATTTCATTTGAAGCAAAGCATTATTATTTATCAGTCCCGAAACGAAAATTCGCAAAAGCGCCTATGACAACGTTTTTAAACTAACCCATCAAAATATCGCAAGAAGAGGCCATTTATCCTCATTTAATACGATAGTGTAGGCTATACGTTTATATAGCAAATGTTTTTCAAAACATCGCACTCGCCCGTCTCGTATTTGCACTATTAAGTCGCGAAAATTAACACTCGAGTAATGATGAATATTTCGTGTTTAGAAGCAAATTAGACGGCTAAAAAGTACTTTACGTTATTAGTTGGCTAAGTTGGGCCACTTTTTGGCACGAAATTCCTTTAACCCAGCGTTTTCCAAACTGGGAGGCGCGGACTAGTCTAAGGGGAGGCGCGAATATTGGGCACAGTCATTCAAAAATAGTTAAACATGCGAAAGTGTCACCGGTTTTGAAGGTTTTGTGTTAAATTTGTATTATTTTATGAAATGGGGGGAGGCGTCAAATGACTGAATATTTTTAAGGGAGGCGTGGCAACATAAAATTTGGTAACCGCTGCTTCAACCCTTTGTACTAAGTCTTGAATTTCAACTTCAATAAATAACCATAAACGCTAGTTTAATTTTTATGAAATCACTACTAGCAATTTTCGGACATTAAGCGCTATTGCATAAACAAAACTTGATCAGTTCGGTAATCGCGACTTTTCGGCGGCGCTAAAACTAAAAAATAGACTGCAATTATGCGCTTTAGCTTGTACAGAACATCGCAGTATAAACAACAACCGCTATCGGCGCTTCACCAGTTCAAACAAGTAAAGACTAATTTTAGTGCTGCTAATGCAAACACTATCATTGTTACTGTATACAAATCGAGGCCCTTGACAAGTTTGGGGTTCCTCATTAAAGAAAACTTCCGGTTTAGACGAATAATTTCCTCTATCGCAGCTCATTTTTAGTCGTCAAGTTGAGTTTTCATTCAGTTTGAAAGCTTTGCGCGCTCTTAGTACTTTTACTGGTCAGTGGTGAAAATGATCGTTACCAGTTGCCAGCAAAACTTTCCACATGCATTATGACGTCACTGACACCTTTACGCAACAGCTGTTGAGAAATCAATGAAGCGTCTCTACATAAATTTGAATCACAAAGAAGCTTACCCCAGTGTCCATTGAAATCCTGCTGATTCTACTTACAACCATCCAATTCTTAACATTATATAGGTGCACAAAAATTTATCAGTTTAGGCCCATTGATATATGCAGCTGAAACACACTTCAAAAGTCAATATTTGTTGTGAAAAGCATAAAAGCAAATTGGATTAGGCTGAAATAATCACGGACAAAACCTTGCATTCAAGTGGGTGGCCGAATTCGTAATATGATTAAAACCACCGTGTAACAAAATTGTTTACAGCATAACAGGTAGGTGGTCTGACTTATCCCCATAGTTTTGTTTACTGCTAGCACCTAAACCTTAGCCACGAGCCAACGCGTAATTAACGTTAAAGCCGACAGCAAAACATAAAGCTATTCACTGTTGTTTCAAATAATACTATATTCTTGCGTAGGTAGCAAAACAATTTGGTTTTCTAAATTTTAACTTCTGTGCAAGCGCGTTGCCAGAAAAGGCTAGGAAAGAGGGCAAGATTTAATTTTTGTTTATAAGACACCGCGAAGATGTGGTATCAGTATTGTCGCAAGTACAGAACTCTGAGGGATGATAAAAAGCTCCAAGGGGCGTTGGAATGTCATTTTTGGGACATAGAAAGAAAATCATTAAAATTTTTCTGAGAATCGCACCCTCTTCCTGTTTGAAAATCTTTTTAGGAATTGTGCAGTAAATATGAAGAAAAAAGAGAGTACAGGTTGACCATCACCAATCCGGTATCATTAGAACCTGAAGGGTGCCGGATTAGCCATTTCTTTTAGAGTACACAAATCCAGTTGCTAACCACCTCATCTGAAAATATCCTCTAAATCAGTACTTGTTGGTTAATAAAGAAAAAACAAGTGAAATGTTAATGAAATACAGGTAAAATAATTGGTACAGATACAATACAGTACAAATTTAATTCAGTTTACTTACACAAGAAAGATCATGAAATTTCAGTACAGAGTACAGGTACTGTTTTCTAGGTCAAATTAGTGCCGGATAACAGATAGTCCGGCTAACTGATTGGCGGATTAGTGATGGTCAACCTGTATATGATGCTGAAAGAAGCAAGTTAAGGTATGAAGTCAATAAAAGCGTGACAGCCGCTGTATCAAATGATGTAGTTGAATAATACTAGATCATCTGGTCAAGGAAAACCGGACTTGCTTCAGAGTTACCAGCGCTGTTAGCAAAGGCGACTTTTACGTTAATAAATGAGCGTAACTAAACAGAAAAATCGTCATATATTATCTTTTCTACAGAAAAAAAGCACATGGTCATTGTGAGGATGGATCGTACTACCATTCGCGAAATGTAAGGACCAAAACTGCCTTTCAACCCTGAGATCAGTAGTTACCGCCGTAGCCCAAAGCAACTGGACGATTTACGTACTTGTTGTTGGTACAAGTCTGTGCCTTTGTGGTAATTAATTTGTAATGCTTGTTTAAAGTAAAAACGAAATATGTCTTCAGATTACATTATGCCATGCTTCAGGAAAAACTTCAAAAAACGGTGTGGTTTAAACTATTTGGTTTTTTAAACCAGACAGAATAATCAATCAAGAAAAAAAAAGACACGATTGCAGAAATTGACCTATAACACCTTTTTCGGTCTTGATGAAAGTCAAGCAAGGTTTTTTGCACGTTTTCGATGCTTTACGAACAGAACTGTTGTCAATTAATTGTTAATTTATCACAAAATTGCAGTTTTCTTGATGTACCAGTTACGCACAAAATGAATAAACAAACAGAAGCGAAAATGGTAACTGATTTACTTTAAAAATATTTTTCGACAATAGACTGCTTTTTTGCTGTTGAAATTATAGGTATCAAGCCAATTAATGGTAGTTAATCAACAATAATATGTTAGTCTGCTTTCTATCAATTTTAACGCAACACGTTGGTCATAAATCAATGCCGATATTCAGCATTAGCCATTTCTTCCATGCTTACGGATTTTTTGCTAATTTTTGTCTGGTATTATTAGACTCTCGCTATTAAAGATAGTCCATCAGAGCATCTGTCAGACTTTATTCGGCTCTAAGCTTATGTGACCATAATTGGTTTCAACGCCTACTGCCTTTGGTGTTGTACTTAAAAAATGGTTTGAAGAGATAAAAATATTTCAGATTATGAGACCGTAACATTTCTAATTATCTGATTTCTAAGTTTATTCCAAAAGAAGGCAAGCAACTCGCAGTCACAGCTTGTTAAAAGATGCACGTTTGAATGCTTTGGATTGCTGGAGTGACAACAATTTTAGATGTTTACTTACAAAAAATTGTCAATTTTGTTATTTGTGTCGATCAATGCCTATCGCTACCGGTGCATTTCTTTCTCGAAAGCAACTTAGTGATACCTTGGAAAAGGGCTTAAAACTTCCTTCAAAAGTTTTCAAAGCTGGTGGGATGACCAGAATAGTTTTCTCAGAGTGATATTTTTTAAAGGGTGACTCTCCAGCAGCTTGTCTTCAAGAGATGATCTTTTCATCGATGGTTTCTGGAAGCTATTTTTGAAATTTCGAGTTGATGCTTTTTGAGACCAGGGTTTCGCTAAGTAGGATTTCATTGGTAAATGCCGTATATTTTGCAAGATTTTCTATTTCCTGGTACTTGATGGTCTTTTAAAACGACATTTGCTTTGAATCTGACAACCCATCCTCCTTCCTTCCTTCCAAAAAGTTCATCTAGATTTGGAAATGCACCAGATAGCAATTGCGTTGAAAATCGCAGCCTACTTTCGAGAAGGACAATGTAAACAATGCACGCAATGTATAGCAGTCGCTGTTCAGCTGTCCGAGTCAATTAAATGATTTAGAAGGTGAAGCCAAAAAAAGGTAGAAAATGCAGCAAGTATTTTGAGATAAAAAGACAAAAATAAAGTGAACATGGGGTCGCAAGAGGGTCATCAAACAATACAATCTAGAGCCTAACATAAACAATCGATTTCGTTTATTAATCTATGTTAGCAGAGAAGCACATTGGGTGGAACATTGGAATGAACTGAACGATTTCAGTCAATTCCTAGAACTTTGCATGCGTCATTTCGATAAATGGCTTACATTTTATGGGTGGCATACAACGAATAGATTAGCGCAGAGATTCCCAAACTTTTTGCTTCTCGGACCCTTTTTTTGCAAAACTGCTTCTTTGCTGACCCCAAGAATATGTTATATACTAATGTCACTCTTCTCACTTGCGGTAATGTTATTAGTGAGTGCTGAAAATGCCCTCTCACTCACACATGTAGAGGTGTCCTCCGAAAAAAAAAAGGCCATCGCCTGTATTGCTGTCACGTTTGTGTCACTCGCGGTCCGATTCATTGTCAGACTAGAGTTAATTTTCATACAATTGTTCTCAGACCGACTGGGCATTCTTCACAGACCCCCAGGGATCCGCGGACCCCTGTTTGGGAACCTCCGGATTAGCGTGACGACATTTTTTCAGTTGCAATTACAAAAATTTTCTCAGCTTCATTCTTGTCGTCTTACCACACCTCTTCTGATTGAGCGCCAACCACGAGATATGTTTTAAAATCTTTGGCATGACTCAGTCAGAAGTTGAACCCAGATCAATCGATTGCGAAAAAATGCTCCACATAGTAATTATCAAAGTTTAGGGTATAATTTAATGTTGAAAAAATAGAACTCTTTTTCAAAGGATCTCGCCAACGCTGTTTAGAGACAATTACAAGTTGAAATCCCTTTAGATGTCAAGTTTAATCTTATCTTTCTTTTCTATTTGAAGAAGAAATTCTCAAGCACCGCTTCATTTGTACTTGACTCGTTGCTCAATTTCATTTGGCAGTATGTGGTTTCTTCATTGGCTTGTAGATTTACCGAGCTTAGGAATACTTACAAATGTCAAAAACATATGCTGTTGTTAACAATACAGCTGTTGTAATGTGATAAACCTCCTGCGATTGTCAACTTGAAAATATGCTGCGTAGGTAAAAGCCGTGAGAAAACTGGCTTAGGGAGTCATAATTATCACTACCGAGCTGAATAAAAAGCTCGACTCGATCGTACAATGTCTGCTTCGCATTCGGTAAACCTAGGTTCAAATTTCGCTGTTGAATCATACCAACGATGTCAAAAATGAAATTGATTTCTTTTGACAGACGTTCAGCGATAGAAGCGACGCGATGCACTATGAAATATAAAATTGTGGGAAAATTTCTATATTTATAATTATATCATGGAAGTAAAAAACGGTTAAGTTAAAAAGCGTCAAATCTTAAATTGGTTAATAAAACTGAAACTTCGAAAAGCCGGCTACTCTGAGGATCCTCAACAGCGATACGGTTTCGTTACCGAGGTAATTGAAAACGGGGTTCAACTGTATTTCACGTAAAAATGCATTTAGTTAATCTGTTGTCAAGTTCCATACTTTACTTTGACTTTTGCATTAAATGAGATGTTTAGAAACTCGATGAAACGATTTCTTTTCTAATTACTTCCAACAGCGCATCGTAACATAAATAAGGCTACCTTGTTTGTAATAAGAGTAAGTCTTGTTGAAAATCATACGCCGGATGGCGAAGGCACTACCGATTTTCACAAAACTGGCGCATGAACAAGAGGTTAATTTTTTCAGATGGTATAAGCTGACTTCGTAGAAGTCACCTGAAAGACCCCAGTCGGTAATGTTGAGGTAAAGATTGTGGCAAAGCGAATTTTCATTCCTAAGGTATATGAGTGGCAATCGTTGCTCTTAGTAAAGGAGCACTCTCACCAAAAAATTTCTCGGCAGCGTAGATGCTGTATTGCTTGTCTGATTCGAGAGGTGTTCACAAGCCAGGGCTGCATGTTTTTAGAGTTTCGTGAGATATGGCAACCGAAAACCTATCAGGATGATATGGCAATATCAATTGCAAGTATGATGCACTGTACAATTGACGTTATACGTTTTTGAATGATCATGATATCATGTTGTCTTGATATCATCTGTTTTAAAGAAATTACGCAGGTAAACAACACGTAGTAAAATAAACAAGCAAACTGAGAAGAGTTGGTAGCGTCTCGTGAAACGTGATTTTAAGATGCGTAACACACCGACTTCGACTGTCGAAAATTTTCAGTGCAATTAAACAAGCTTGCGGACGATGTATCAATACGTGTTAATGATTCCTTGGCAGGCGTTCTCTTACCAATGGTGGCAGTTTAGTCTACTCTTGTGAAATATTGATGGAAGTTGTTCTCAACGAGTAATGCACGTCGGAATTTTGATTTAGGATGATTTTAATTAAATTCATGAGCAATGTGATAGTTTCTTGGAGTAGTTTATTTGTCTGGCATGCAAAATTTCCTTTGTGCAAGAAACAAGGGGTGACTCATTAAGATAAGTGACCATATACAAGTAACTAGTGCAAAAGTATTGTGCAAGATTACGTCGTCCTTAGACTCAGTTGCCAATTGCCGACTTTCTCTTGAATAAACAACTCATTTTAAACTATAACATCATTGTGCATTTCGTAATACTGTAAAAGGTTATGAAATTTCATGTGCTCATACCGGTATATGATCGAAAATCGTGAATGATATCAATTGCATTTTGCAGAACTCATGCAAGCTGTTTTTTGTTGGCTGCAAATTGGGCATGCAAACGAATACCGATATATATACAGCGAGTTGTGACCGATTTAAACTTACGTGACAGTGCTCTGCAAGTATACGCCCGAGACAGCTACTTGTTTTCAGTTCTTTAACATTGCGTTCAGGAATAAAAACTTTGACAAAAAGCCTTTCTTTTAAAGAAACAAACCAAAAAATGCTGTGCGTCCTGGCTCGCCGCTGAACAAGGATTTTCAAAGAGCGAGGGGGCTAATCAAACCTATTACAGTCTACTTGCGCTAAAGATGTTGTGTGTCTCTTTAAAAAAGATCTCCACCTTTGCTAAAATATCATAAGTAAAAAGGGCATCATTAGCCTTCTTAGCACCTCTTGTTTGCAATTTGGGCTCTTACAAAAAGTAGCAAGTTTGGCAAACCAAAGCGTTAATTTTTTTTCATTCGTTCAAAAGAAAATAATGCCTTTAATGGAAGATAGTTTTGCTTCCAAAAATGAGAGCTGTTTAGAATAGGCCTACCATATTTTCGTTGTCCAAAAAGAGGACAAGTTTCGTCAGCAAGTAAAATACAAGTAGGATAAGACCATCCCTTAGGCTACATTCAGCAAACGTTACGGCAAAAAAATAGACAATAAAACAAGACAAATTTATTTGTCAGATTCAGCCCATGAATATTTTGCGGTTGACCCAACTTTTTTCTATAAGGAAGGATCAGCTTTAACGTGATTATAAAATTGAAAATCGCTACGTCCTTTTTTGAAACAAGGATGCTTCTGCCGTAGTTCATAAGAAAACACTTTTTCTCTTTGGCATCATTGTTTAGCTTTATTTAGCTTTCCAAATTTTACTTTATAATAATTATATTAATCTAAATGGTAAAAAAGAGGACATTAGGCTACTTTTTAGTGTCCTCGGAGGACCATTCATTTTTTTTAAAAAAAGAGGACAAATCCTCTTAAAAGAGGACGTATGGTAACCATAGTTTAGAACCTATTTTTGATTAATCAAGCTATACATTTATCATATTTACTGTACAGTCCACGCTAGTAAACAAAGTCGCATGCAGCATATATTGTTTGAAAGTTTTCTAAAGACGTCATCAAGCGCCAGTAAAATAAAAATCACAGAATAAAGATTGTTGCCATTTCATTTTGTCACCCCCTCCCTTCCGTAATTTGCGCCATTCCCTCCTTTTCGTACTCCCAGACAAGAACCTGCTAGTAAAGTGCGTGCAAGTGATTACATGATTTTATTTTTTCTTCTCACTTTATACTCCGCTACACCATAGCACAATGGCAGAACTAAGGATGCCATTCTAAAGTTTATTTGACTCGTTTCAGATTCCAAAAAAGTATCTAATGTCCCAATATTTCTAGCACAGCTTAGATTATTGTGCAACAAAGTCGAATTGCTAAAGGAAGCTAGTTGACAGTTTGTTATGATGCCATAATTACAGTACTAGGTTAGTTTGTGAATTCACAGAAGGTAACGACGATACTTTAATAAAATTTTAGAGACATATGCTCAACAATATGATTAATGATCACATAATATCTGATCAGTGGTTTCCAAATGGGGTGCCCTGGTCTATTGTTTTAGGACCGCAAAAGTTTTTCTCCTTGACGTTTCTTTTTTCGGAGATCGACTTATGCTGTCTTGGTTTAGTTCAACGCATAGAATTAGTGGATCGGGAGTTTATGCAAGTTTGGAAACTACAAGTCTAGTTCAAAATAGCTTGTACTGGTGTCAAAACAAACCCGTTTAGCATCGTAGTGCAAAGCCACAAGACGCTGGCTTGCAATCGCGAGACTGGAGGATCAATGCCTGCGTGGATTATGAGCTGTTTTACCCTTAACAAGGTCACTTTACGACAATTTTTCTTTCTTGATTGTACAGTAGTCTAAACCTCGAAGCAAGTCCAAACACAAGTCATTCTTCGTTTAACTGCAAAAGTTTTTCTTTCGGCCCGAGGAAATAACAATGAAACATTAAGATTTCAGAAATATAAGACACGGAATAGTTACCCTATGCGAGTAACGTATTTAGGGGGTATAAAGAGCGATGGCCCCCCAAACGGTGTGACAGCAACTAAAAATGTTAAAAGAAAAAGGCTTTCATGTCTCTTTGGAGATTAAATTGAACAAAATTCTTGGCTTCAAAACGTTGATATCAAAAAAAAGGTCTTTGCCTTTTTAAATGTTCCGGCTCCCGATAATTTGTTTCCAAATACGCCACTGTCTTTTATCACGATGTAGCAGCAGACTGGCTATTTGGTTCAGTTATATCACCATACTTTTAAGCTAACCTTTTCTGTATAAAGTTTTCAAACGCTTACACACAATCACTTTTGATGCACTTTTTGCAAATCCTGTTTGCATTCCTGCTTTAGGTTTTTGTGGCACAATGGTGGGCATAGGGAGTAAAGCCCCAGGTCATATCACTTTGCTTGAATCATTACGTGAGCCAAATTTTAAAAAATATTACGTTGAGTGCAAAAACTTTTATATGGAGTGCACGAGTCCAGACGCCCCAAAGACAAGTTTGCTTCCCTTTAGTGAGGCCTAATTACCTTTCTGATTACAACAGTCTATTTCTAATAACTATTTCCTTTCATATTTTCATGAATTGTTTGATTAGACAAATATAAACGACAATTTGTATGCACAGATTGACACTTCCTACTTCTTTCAAGCTAAAATTGCTTTATAAAGGAAAGAATACGACAGAAACAACCAAAGACAATACTAAATTTAATTATCTTAATAGAACAATGTTGATTGCAGCAATACACACTGGAAAGAAGGGATAGATTTTTGCTTTTCTACATTAAAAACTTTCAAGATTATTATTTTGAAGCAATAGTGATGATTTTAGGCAAGAGTTCATACTTCAGTACTTTACAATGCTTCAACAACACAACAGCCATTTTAAATCATTTCACTCCTCAAACACTTATTGACCAGTTTTTCTATCATTAGTTCAGCACCCCTTGCCGGACTTCTCTTACGACCCACTTATTTCGTTGTCAGAAATGGTTTGGTTACGAAGTTCCAAGAAAAATCGATTTCTTATATTTGCTGTTTCAGGGCTAAGTATGCTATTTAGGGTTTAGTTGTAGCATTATACAGCACCATTAACCTACGTATTGACAAAATTCGGAGGCTTCTCGTATGTTCTGTGCCTTGCCTACCATATTACAACGAGTTCGATATTAAAGCGAATTCTTTTAATGTATATGGGTCATCAGGTTTTTTTCGAAGGTACCTACCTTCCCACCAGGGAATATGAAGGGCGACCGCTAGCCACCATGTCACAGGACGAGGTCGGCCTACCTTATGTATTTGGCAATAACCGGCAGTACATACAACAATGCAGCAAGTAACGTGAGACTTTATCTTAACAAGTTCTAATTGCTGCCAAAGCTGGCAATATGGTCTTGGAGAGATTTGAAATCTTGCCGTTTCTTTTCCAATATTTTATCAGAGCTCAAGCCTACAGAGGTAACGCCAAGTTTAAGCTAAAAAATCGACAGTAAAATATTTACATCTGGTACCAGTTTAATTAATTAGTTCTAGGGATCTCACCTCTTCCCATCTTTTTTAGGCTATCTGCTCATATTTCAAAGTAACTGTTCTGTATTTAGATCAGCCGGTTTACTGGTTTGATAGGAAGCATTATCAATTCATCAAGAAGTTCGGAAATGGCTTCATTCAATCATAATCAAGTATTACGATGTTACAGTAGTTTGATGACGCCACAATATTACAATGCTAGCTAGGGTAACAACTATCAACAAAACGCGTGATTTATGCCTGGCAACTTGACTAATAGCGAGGCAACGAGTTTTCATATCGATTTTCTATTGGCAACATGGTCGGGTGGGTTGGGGCAATGATCATGCACTCAAACCTCTCGGTGGCTACGATGATATGTCCTTGTAAAGGCATTTACAGCAAAATTCTTTTGCTTGATTGCGATCGAAAATCACTGGACAGCAGTACCGATACTCCGCTCTCCAGAAAACTTCGATGAGGGTCCAAACACAAAGACATTGTCTGACATTAGAAAAAAGATAGAAGTCAAAATGCTGGTAGACATCAAGTAAAAACGTAATGCTTTTGCAATAAAACCATCTTCAGTTAAATGATGCTAAGGAAGGCGAGACTAAAATAGACAGCCTATTGTGTTCCATATCAATACATTGTTTGTTACTGCTTAATACAGTGCCTAACAATACAGAAACATTGATATACCTTACCTATTTTTAAAAGTGATATACTGTATAACGTAAGAGAAATGCATTAAAATGTAGCGTTCTTTGTTACAATTTTATTGAGGCATAATCTATCCAAGCTTGAAAAAGCAGCATTTAGGAAGAGAAAATGTTTTGTTAAAGAAAAGTTACTTGTTTTGTTTCAAGCTCGGTCTTGCCAAAAATGGTCAGAAAAATAGGAAGAGGGGTCAAATTTTCCAGAAATTGTGATACTTTAAAGTAGAATGTGAGACCAGGTCTGCGGTAATTTAATTCACGTTTTTATGGTGCACCCCTGCCTCAAGCAGCAATGCATTCAAGCAAGAAAAATTGCCTGTAGGCTTTTGTTTTCAAGCGAGCAACCGCAAGGTATTGTGAGGTTCGAACACACAATCATCGTCACTATAAACAGCGCTCGTAATAACTTCAATTCGATGCAGACTTGACGGTAACAATTTTTAAGTCATTGGTTAAATCAAAAATTTTGAAAAAAACTCGCAAGAAAACCAAACACGTGTAAGAATTTTTGCCCCTTTACTTCAAAGCAATTTTATCCAGAGGTTTAATCAAAATTTAGGGGAAGGGCATAGCGCCTTTTGCTCTCCCCTCCCTGGCCAGTTTATGGTCAACTTCCAAGTCCAAAACATAAAAAACAATTAAACGCATTGAATCTAATCGATATGCAACAAGATCAAAAAAATGTCTTAAACTTCTTCAGCTTGATTTTGATTAAAAGCTAACCATTACTCAATCATTCTTTTTAATCAAATAATGACGTTTAGTATGTTTATCATTATGTTTTTTCGCTCATTTGTTTTGTTATTTGATAATAATGTAAATTTTAAAAAATTAGTTTGTTTATGACAGTTCAAAATTTGTAGGTGCTGTCATTGCTGGGGCTTTGGAAGACAAACTTTCTACCAAAATCATACCCACTAATTGTAGGTTATATGAAAAATCTCAGTGCATAGTTGATTAAACAAAGGCGTGGGGTGTCAATGGAAAAATAATTTATCCCTTTTAAACGGCACCTGCACCCCCAAATTAGCAGATGTTCAGACCACCTCATCGAAAAAAATGATTTGTTCCCGTGAAAACGCTGCACGTTTTACGCCGTAATCTTGAAAATTTTCAAAACGCTTTTAACAATGTCAACTTGTGTAGGGTTGCAATTTGAGTATGGCCTGGCCTAGTCATACAATAAACAACTAAAATCAGCCTCAAGATAACTGAAACTTTGGATTTCGGTTTTCCATTATTTCATAGATCTGGTTGTTTAACTGCGCCACTATAAAGTTAGGCCATTTTTTGAAGCAACTGATTTCAACTCCACAAGTTAAACAAGAATTATGAAAGGAAGACTTGCTAAATGACCCACGAACTATTTTGCAGCAACCGAAGCATGCAAAACAAATTGGCGCTAATGCAGACAAAACAATCAAACAAGTTGACGCAGCATTAACGCGAATGTTTGGTTTTCAATCGCTGCCATTATCGGCGCTAAATCAGCACTACTGAAAGATTGACTACAAGCTCCGCCATAGATCTAATGCGTTTCTTTTTTGTCAATATGGCGTGATTCCTTGTCAATCTTTTCCGTCGGAATATTTTAATTTTGAAATCGCACCAGTTAAAAACCGAAATGCGATCTTAAATATTATGACCAGACAACATAAATTATGAGATTTTTTAAGCATATTTCACAATTTTCAAAATTAGAAAAGTAAAGCTGCTGATTTGCCGCCCAAAGGATTTAGATTTAACGTTCAAAAAGCTTTATTGCTTTAAATCAATTTTAGATTTGCTCATAACGTTACACTTTGCCCCACAAAAACCATGGGGTCTGCTCCTGTTTTTACTAGTTTTCACGCAGTTACGCGCACCGGTTTTGAAGGCAGAAGCGTTTTTTGTACAAAGGTTCAAGGTGTAATGCTCGTGTACTATGTAGATGAAAGTCTGTTAACGTCGAAAATGACGGAACCCAACCTGATTACTGGTTGTGTGGTCTCAGAAAATTGACAGTTATAGCCTTGATACGATCACAGATCAAACGAAATCACGCAAAATCTGAACTTGTTGCTTTTATACATCGTCGGCACGTTTTTAGATCAATATCTACTTTTTGGTGCAGTTTCTTGCTAAAAACTATTTGTAAAACTCGTCATCGTCGCGTTTAAAAATGTAATTTATCTGATTGAAAAAGTTACTTTGGAAATTATTACGTCATAAATGACGTTGATCGCTAGCAGCTTGAAATCAAATGATGTGTCCTTGATAAATCTTTGTTTTTAAATGGCAACATCCTGATAAAAGAATACATCTAACATCTAAGTTGATGGAATATTTTAACAAGTTAACTGTTGTGTAACGTTCAACACAATAGAGATTGTTTTCTTTCTGATTTTGGAAAAAATGTTTGATTAGGCATTGTTGCCATTCTGCTGAATGCAAACCACTTTGTTTTGGAACTGGCGTTAAATTTCTTTTTTTTTGTTTATAATTTTGACTTTGGTTTGAGATATTATAACTTTTTCTTTATTTGAAAAAAAATATATTGTTGATACCGGTATGCTAACTGCTTAATATATCTGATACATAGCCTTGGTTTTAAAAGTAATAAAGAATTTTTTTTATTTTTCAAAGATTTACTAGACTTTTCAGATAAGATTGAACATGACGCAGAGTACCTATTTTTGTCCGGTTATTCCCTCGAAATTTATATTCATTGTCAACTTATTTGCAGAGCAATGTTGGGTTGCAGCAGCTTTATCACGTTAAAGCAGCTTACCACTGAAGATAGCTAGTTCGGTTGGAATGAATTGAAAATAAAAATCATTTTAAGTTATGTGCCAAGTCATTTTATGAATTTTCAAATTAAAATCTTTTTCTAAAAAGATTTGGAAGATATCGATTCTTAAAAGCAAGATAATTAATTTAAGTTTGAATTAATTTGATTTTTAACCATTCTAACTTTGGCTTTGGAATTAAGCAGTACGATTTTTCGTCAAAATATCAAAATTTTAACAGATTGCTATTTTGTTCTATTTAAATGCTTTCTTTTTTTCCTCCAGTGAACAAAAATGAGCTTACAAAATTAAATTCCTGAGGTCATTTTGCGACTGTCATTTATACTTTTAGGTGTCAGTTTAAGTGACATTTGATTGATTTCCAGAGCCATTCGCCGCACTTTTTAACTAAACGTGGAATTAGATTTCCAATAGATGCCGGTGGACAACAAAAAATCTTTGAAAAAACATTTGACCATAATTTTACTTTTGACCATTACTTTGTTAACACTAACAACCTAACTTTGAAAATAGATTGAAAACACTATAAGCTATGATGACGTCACCAAACCCAAATTCAAACTGTTACAATTGGAACAATATAAGCATTCACTTTTGGCAAAATAGAAGTCTATCGATCCTTTAAACACTTCATTTTATCAGGCCCCAAATATTTGACTGTTCCAGCTAACACTCACTAAAAGTTTGTAGTAACAGGTTTGTTATTTTTGTTGTAGAATTTTCCTCTTCAGCCATTCAAGATGAACATTCATCAACCGCTTTGACAAATAGGGAGACAGTCAGTCTCTAAAACTTATCTTTTTCGCATACTCAAGATACCCTGAATCAAAAACTTGGATCAAAAGTCTATAGGCAATTCAAACTGTAATCAATCAACTGTGATAGGAAAACACAAAACTTTAAAAACAACTACCAGCAAGAGGAAATAAGAGTGAATTATAACTTGTTTTTCTATTGCTGAGATACAACAGTTAATTGTCATAGACGCGAAACTTCTCTTCGGTGGCTTTGTAACTATTATAGTAGTGCTTGGGCTGCGGAAACAGGCACAAGGACTGAAGTTTATCACACAATTTTTATGACACTGAATGATTTTCTCGTTTTTGGTGCGTTCAAATCCCTTTCTACATATCATCATATTTATTCTGAGTCAAAAGAACAGCCAGATCACTCACCGAAATCAGAAAAATTGCATTTTTCTGATGTTGGTGAGTGGGTGGGAGCGTGTTTTGATTTGGGACCAAGAATGGCTACTTGCTCAGGTATTTGGATCTGCTCCTTTACGATCATGCCTGAGCAAATAAGTTTCATATTTTACACAACCTTATTTCTCCTATTACTGAGCGTCAACCAGTAGATTTGTGAATATCATTTTTAAGGTCTTTCATATGCTTTGACAAGAGAAGTGAATTCAAGTCTACCGATAGCAAAGCGCACACTCTAGCCACTACATCACAGCGCCGGTTGGAGGGACTGAGAAGTGACGGAAAAGACTATCCGCAAACACCCGATAGGAGACAAAATCATATATTATGACACCCGCTTTAGTATTATCTTTATTTGCTCTGAGGCGAATGGTTCTGACTGACGTCAGCCAACAAGAGTTTCATGACTGCTCTTCTTAGAAGACCAGCACTTGGTCCCGAGCACTTGGATGTGTTTGCAAAATCCCTAACATAAACTACGGAGCAACTTTTTGAAAAACTTGAGTTGTTCTCATCAAAGTACTGAGAAATGTTGGCAACTGCGGCTAATTTCTAACACAACGAATCATCCGCAAAATTATCCGCATGTCTATTTCGACTGTAATACCGTCAAGCGTAATGATAAACCCTTTGGAAGACCTATTTTTAGATCTACCTTTTCTTAGTCAGTATAGAATGGTTTGGAAAAACTATTAAGTTTAAACGGACCATGTAATGACGTTTTGGTCGATTTCAAATAATTTTTACATTTACAGCATTTGTCAAAACAGTTGCCGAGATTCTTTCTAGGATCATATTAGGATATGTTTTGCAAATGATTCATAAAAAATGATGACTTTTTTTGCTTGTTGGGTGGCTGTTAATTACGGGTAACGCCTTGAGTGTCAAAAATTTTAAATTAATGATCTGTTGGCAATAATCAGTTAAAGGGGTTTTTAAGATTTATTAGAATTCAAATTCCTGACTAACAGCTCAACATTAGCAAGCACTTTTTGAGCAGGGTATTTGAGTAAGTTAAAACAATGGCCGCAAATGTACAAGTGAAGAATCAATTGATGATGCTTCAGAGAGTTTCTTCATCGGCGCGGGATAATTTTTAAGAGGAGTCAGTGGTTTATCAAAGTCAAATTTTTGAAAAGCCAGACTCGAAAATTTACACAAACAAGCTCAACTTTGCAGTTTTATTGGTTTAATTGTTTGTATGCTTTTTCTGTCATCCCTATTGCTTCTACTGTAAACTTAGGGAATACGAATTAATTGCTTAATCTTACACCTACACGAACAAAACTAAAAAGAAAAGGCACGAATAATACGTATTGGCTGTTTTATTACAAAATCTTTGAGTATTTTGGATTAATTCATACTTTGGGGCAAATACATATAGTTCTAAAAAATCTACTATTTGGAAAAGATTTCAATTGTTTTTTTGTTTGAGTGACATTTAATTTTTGCCAGATGTTGGTTAATTAAAGCTCAGATGCTGAGGCCATAGCTTTTCGTGAACTCTAACCTTTCGAAATCAATAGTAATCTATGAGGCTAAATAATCCCTAATAAAAAGCGCAATAAAATTAAATGAGCAAAACCATTGCCCGCTGGTGTGCGGCCCTTTTGGTGCATGGCTGACCCTTTTCTGACCTCCACAGAAAAGACGCAGCTCGTCAATTCATGACGTGGATTCCAAAGATTACACAGAGCGGAAGATTTATGACGACATTTTGGGAATGTGTATGTATTATGGAGTCGAGTTATGCCTTCAAACAGCATCATCTTCAACCCAAACAGTGACACTTACAAAGTAATAGATGGAGAGGTGACTTGATCGTCTAAAGAGGAACGATTCAAAAAGTTTCGTTAAGGAGAGGAAGCTGCTCTTGGAAAATTCGAAGACCAAAATAATTGCCAGAAAAAGAACCTTTAACAAAGAGTTATAATATAGTTGGAAGGTGTTAAGTAAATCTAAGATATAGTAAAAATTTGTTTGGGGGCAAACACGTAGACCTTTTATAAGTGTGATTGTGTTATACACCAGCATAAGCACACCAATTAGCTTGGGTAAAATGTGACTTAATGCTTTTGAATCTAAATCTCAGTCAATAGCTGACTTTCAAAAAACAGTGCCGTGTTACAGAATGAGCTGCTCTTTCAAATAATGCCCTCTCAAGACCCATCTTCATTAGTACGATGTCCGAGCGTAATCAGAAGCATGATTTTTTGTTTTATTATGGTGAACCACGCGTTCGCTTTTGAAAGCACTAACGCTTGCTTCAATACAATAAACCAAAGGTTGCTTCCGATCACGCTCAGGCAATCGCATAAGCGAAGAGAGTCTCAACATGGCAGTAGGACCATACGTATTGCTGAAAAACTTTGTTAATCTTTTGACCTCAGGTTGAGCTCACGCTGTATTTGATAACAAGAATATGTTGCAAGATTTGCACATATCTCTTTGTGGTTAACATGGCATATTTGCTTAGTAGAGAAAATTTCAATTGATATAGGTCTTTAATAATTTACATGATTTTAGTCTTTTGAGAGAACATCAACTACAATAACAAAATTAGGATCATATGTCGGCAAACGAATAAATTAAGGAAAATTGGGTCCCAGTGGGCCCAAACTAATCCGTTTAGGTTTCATTTGTTCAGTGTTAAATCAAGGGTGCAATCTAAAAAGGTGATCTTTTTGTATTTAATACATGCTTCCTCATCTGCATAATGAAATCATATCATTGAATCTAAGTATTTTTGACTGGCGTCTCGTTTTAAATCAGCGGGAAATTTGATTAGCTAGTTCGGCCAATCCTAAGGGAATCGCTCGATCTCAAAAAATTTTCAAAATGGCTAAAGCAGAAACAATCTGTTCCAAAATGCATTATAATCACTCACTACAAATCAAAATTATTATCATAATTGAAAAATCAATACCAGAAAGATATCTATGGTGATTTTGGCCGGTAAGTTCTATGAACTTAAAGCAAGCTGATACAACATTTTGAGATAGGTGGTGTAGTTTTACATTGTGCTTGCAGAAGACCACATTGACGAATAGGTATTGCCACAAAGACTCTTCCTAAGCTATCAAATAATAAATTGCAAAAAACTAAAAACGCTTTAAAAAAACTGTAGGATGTGGTACTAAGCAAATCGCTCGCAATGATGACGTAGCAGTTTGCAAAACGTTACTTACATTGTTACACAAGTATCTTTCGTTGCCATTTTTGAAAAATTATGCTTTCTCAAAATTCTCATGTAATATTTAACTTGTTTAATACTGTTAACTTCTTTGTTTTAGATCTAAAATGTCTCTATTTGACTCCCGCACGGCTACAATGCTCATAATACACCCGGTAGTCTAATTGCTAGCACAAGTTCTTTTTTTACTGCAAGGGCAATAAAATAATTGCGTAAAAGGGTCATTGAAAGGTTAAAACAATGTTCACTGCCATCTAGCTTACAACTGACAGTAACAATAGAAAACAATCCTGCTTACTGTTTGTTAAAAAAACGAGCATACAATGATAAAGATCTCACAAAAATATTGGTTGCAATTAAAAACAATTGACAATGTGTGCAACATCTATTTGCTACGAAACAATAATTAATTTACGGTACGATACCGATTGCCTTTTCATTGCAGCTTACACTTTTCACTTTCTGTGAGTGAAATCTTGCGAGATCAAACGAATGATAGCTGACATGTTCGCTTTGATTAATCTTAGATTTAGTTATAACTTGACAGAAGCAAGACACAACTGTTTATTGTTTACAAAAGCTTAAACTTTGGTCCTGATAGGTAGATTTGTACCAAAAATTTGATTTCGTCAAACCAGTCATGAAATTAGTTGGTGGCTTTTGATTTACGTGTGGGTGTAGAAAAAGAAAACAAAACGAGGAACTGGTTTGAAAAAAGGACAAAGATATTGCTTTTTTTCATTTTCCCTTAAATTTTGGATTTCGTAAACTTTTTTTCCGCTTGCTGTCATTAAAGAATAAAATTACCTTATGCATTGGTAGGCCTATAAATAGATAAGTAGCAGTCAAAGTAATTTCATGCGCCTTAGATGCGAGATTTTTCGACATCTCTAAAAAAGTGGAATAAAATCTTTCTTTAAATTGAACTAATTTTTTGATTGTAAAATTTTTCAAGGAAAAGTTGTTTTCCAACTTTTTTCTTGGTACGATTTTGATTAACAAGTGTTGATCGCGACTAACAGCTAGCCTACTTAAATTTGGAGCATTGATGGTTCATTTTTTTGCGTTTTTGTTTTGCTGTGTTTAATTACTTTCTAATGAACTCATTGTTGTTTGGCCTCAGAAATGTTGGGAGAAAAGTTATTCAAGAATAGATTACTGCTATTCGAGCTGTTATATATTTTCTAAAAACTCCAGATGTTTGACACAATTGGAAATGATTAAACCCTATTTCAACTTTGATCTTGAGTACTTTTTCATTGGAGCCTATGTTTATGCTGAAAGGAAACCTCGCCGAATGCTAAAATTTTTGATTCATACTTTGATTTGAGAAGTGCATCGTGTCATGGGACAGTATGTGATTGTAAAGACTTGTAGAAAATCGTCTCTGCATTTTCAAAATAGTTGCGCAAACGACAAGGTAACGGTTAGTCACGTTAACAAATAGACCGGTGGTTTTCATCCAAGGGTCCGTGGCTGCCTTGATGAATACCGGTTGAGACAAAAGCAACAGATTTATCTTCATTCCTTTTGTTCATGCTTTGAACAATTAAAAGTCAGGTAGGGATAGATAACACAAGTATCGTAATTCGTAATAGTAGTAGGTTTATTGTTGTTTATTGTAGTAGTCACCATCTGATCAAAACGAATGTGAATAATGGGTATCATTTTATTCTGACAGTTGAAAGTGCAGTTCATTTTCGAATTTCCATTTTTTTTACGTAGGCTACCTGGTTAATAAAAAACTTTACCAAACTATTTCAATAGTATAACAGGATTGTGATAATAATCAGTGATGTACTAATAGAGTTCCGGACAAAACTTAAATTGGGGTACGTATGACTAAAAAGAAGGTAGGCAACCAATTGAAAATCATCAGCAAAGATCAGGTTCTGTGATGACGTAAGTGAGTTGCGCCCTAACCGCTTCGCCAAAGGTATTCGAGAAGTTTCGATTTGTGTTCTCTGTCGCTATCGTGCGGAAAGTGTAATATTTTGCAACTTGCGACTTGACTGCTAACGTCTTATGAATAGATTGAGGAACAAAAATTGGATAGAAAAGCTTCTATGATCTGTGAACAGCCCCCTACATTCATTATTGCTTGTGCAAGGTGGCAGAGATTTGCACTTTGTTCATGGGTTCTTGACAAAAATCTTTATGTCTATTTTTCCAAAACTGTCGGCCTAAAATATCCATTTGATTTTGTAAAACCTTAATGTCATTCCTTTGTGTCGACGTTTTAGTGACATTAATGATTGCTAGAGACCAAAATTTGATATTAATACATGAAAATGGGAAAATGATCAGCCTTTCATTTATTTACAACATTTTTCAAAAGTAGAAACGTGTCCGCGGACAGGATGAAAATATTAATCATAAGTTTCTGCCAAACGTTCTCTTTATACCAGTGGTTTTCAACCAGGGTTCCGCCAGTACAGTCCCGAGGTTCTACCAAAAGTGACACAAATTTAATTTTATTACTTAAATTAGATGCTGTTTTTAGCACAAGACAATTGAATAATTGCATAAGGGTTCGTCGAATCACTGGAATGTTTTTTTAGGATTCCGCTCCAGCAAAAAGGTTGAAAACCACTGCTTTATACCAGAACCCTCTTATTTACACTTAAGAGCGTCTCTGTTTCAAAAAACTTAAGATCATAAGTGCTTCTCATTTGCATTAAGATTGGAATTACCATGCCTTTCAATCAAATTTTTCCTCGTGATGTCAGCCGTACCAACATGTGCTTTGAAGTTTCTTGATAAACCACTGAACTCAATAGTTTTACTCTGTGTTACATTAACCTCATTTAGAAACTGATTATCGCGTGCTGTTAAATTTGTCGCCTATACAGTGATAATATTTTAGAGACTATGCAAAAACGGTTTAATTTTCAAAGCTTTAGTAAAAATAGTTAAGTTTTGACTGAATTAAAATATAAAAATTGGTATAGGGTGGAGCAAGATGCCAACCTAAGGTAAAACGTCCAGTCGCTAGTTACGAAGTAATCACATCATAATCGATTACCAATGTGAGTGCAATTGAAAGTAATGGATTTTTTCTGGCCTTGCGTCCTGTAAGTTCGTTTTTAAACAGCCTTCTTTTTGCTGTCGGAATAGAAAACTCGGTACCCATGCTCTTTCCTCTCTTTGGCTATTTCTGGCGAAGCAAGTCTCCTGTTTTCCAAAAAATGTCTGATCAAGTTCTATAGTCTCTTTTTGTAGGTTTTTGCTACTTTTCTGACCTTGGCCAACACTTTGACTCTCTTGTTTTCCGCATCGTTTGCATGCTCCTTGCACGCCTGTACAGAACATTCAGTTTCTTTTGCTATAGTTTCAGAAGTTTGCCTTCCTCAAGAAGAAAAAGCAATACTTCTCTCTTCTCTGTTTTGACTTGTTAAAAGCGTACAACAATCACATGATGACTGAAAAAGAAGATGATCCTATAATTTCAACTACACAAAAATTAAGAAAGAGTGCATTAAACAGTGACATTACAAAGCCAAAAATATTGTCAAAGAATATCGATGGTAGGATCTAAGATCATTACATTTTGTCACGATAGTGATTTCAGCATCTTGAATTGCGATTTGAAATGAAAAATAAATGAAAGTATTTTGGCTGGTGTTTCACCATTTGAGAAATGCTGGGTTAGCCTTGTATACAACCCATGGTTGTTACAGTGCAATATCACGATTTCGTTAAAAAAGGTAAATGGAAAATCCTGGCATAGACTAGTTACCTGAAAGTAGATGATGAACTTTTGGAATATCTTTTTCAAAACAGATTTTGGCACAAGCAAAAAAGTAAGAAAATGGCCATAGTATTGATGTGCAAGTCGTTTCCAAATTAAAGTTACCCTCTACAGCATAAACTAAACAAGGAAGAACAAAACTGATTTAGCTCAAGTATATATTTAAGATTCTCATTGAGCAGTTGATATTTTTTGTGGTCTCAGCCAATTTGCATTCTTAAAGGGTATGATTTTAACCAATCACAAAAAAGCTGACAATCAAACTTCATTTTCATGAGCACTTCGGTCACGACTCTTCGCGGGTCAGTTAGATTTGGTATACCATCACAGTTTACTGTACTCTCTTCAGCACGATCCTTCAAGATACAGCAAATGTTTTCACAAACATTAGGATTAGAGGAGCCATTAGGAAATTTACTTGAAAACAAGAAATTGATACCACTGTTTCGAAGCAGCCCCTGTTAGAAGAGCTTTGAAACAGGGTGCTTTATCATGCAAAAACATGACTTCTTTAACAGATAAGAGATTTTCAGTATCTCTGAGGAAAAAATACTCCATCAGTAAATTTGCTTCATAAAAATTTAAGATAGCACACTTAAAAATAGCTAATGCAGAAAACTTGATAATTTTTTGTATAAGCAGTGAAAGAAGGGGAAGAAGACGAGGGCTCTAATTTCGAAACATACAGGTTGTACAGAAAATATGTAGCCCATACACAGTCGTGTGCAGAGGGGGAGGGCAAACGGAGCGACGGCCCCGGGCATCCAAGAAAGAGGGGCATCAAAAGAGTGAAATTACTTTTTATTAAATTGTTAAAAATTATGCTTTTTCGTATCGTAAGTCTACTAACACAAGCTGCATGAAACTGATAGGATCTTGCTTGGGGGGCATGGTGTGATTATGTTTCGTAGAAAATCTTCTGCAGTGCCAGCTTTTGTACTGAAACTATTATTTACAAAATTTCATTTAGTTTGCTATGTACTGTACAAAAACCAAACATACAATTACCTTTGATTTCGTTAAGCTCATTCGAGCTAGAGGAAATGCAGTTCCGTCTAATCCTAAGCATGTTCTTGAATGTTTAATGCAGTTGGGGAGGGATGTGTTTCCAACTTTATGTATTCCATATAGTAGGGTGACCATATTTTCATTACCAAAAAGGAGGACATTTTTTGATAATAATTATTATTAGCCCTACAAGTTGTTCTGCAAGGCTGGGAAAATTTTTCTGGACATTAGTTGGACACTGACCGCTTTTGATAATCATATTTTGATAATTAGTACAAATACAGCAGTTTACTTTTTAAATTTATCCCAATGAACAAAAAGATGTAAATCGGACAGCTTTTATATGCTTTGAACTGTCTACATGCGTGTCTAGGCTAAGTCTACCTTTATTTGCCACAAGGAATGCATTCTGCTTCGAACTCACCTCGTCCTTTTCTAATAATGGATTCTTCTGTTGAAGTTCTTCAGTAAACTTTGATTTTCTCTTTGGCATACCGCATTTAGTTTTTTAGCTTTTTGTTTTATTTTTCAAAAATCTCAGCAATGATGATGATAAGCAGTTGAACTGAAAATACTGTTTGATTTTTTAAACTAAAATAAATATATATCGAAATGGTTTCTTTGAAATTAAGTCAATCGACCAGAACAGCAAAGCAAAATTTATCTCCGTATCTCCGCTGCGTAAAATACAAGAAATGCAGTTCGGAAACTTATCGGTATTTGTACCATTTTCCATGTAATCTTACTCTTTCAAACCTAAAGCTACAGTCAGTCTGAAATAGACCGTTAGGAAACTCTTTTTTATCATTCCTTACCAGTTAAACTTATTATCACTTGAACTAATATGCTGTGACATAATTTTTTAATCACAGGGTAAACGTAAAAAGGGAATTTTTTGAACGACTTTGATTGACTAAATTAGTTTTTATTGAAAAGGAGGACGAAAAAGACATTTTTAAACATCCTCGGAGGACCAATTACTTTTTACCAAAAAGGAGGACATGTCCTCCAAAAAGAGGACGTATAGTCACCCTACCATATAGGTTACTGCTCACCCTCGGATTTTCAATTGCAAGCTGTGAGAGATCATTTTCAAAGTTGAAATTGATAAAAACATGTATAAGATCATCTATGCTACAGGAACGCCTAACAAGTTTGGCTTTAATCAGCATCGAAAGAGAATTCCTTTCAGCAAATGTGAAAAATGAGATAGCTCAAATATTTTCCGATAGGAGAGCTCGTATGGGAAAGAGAAATCGTGAAGTGTAAGTGTCTAATTGATTTGATCACATCATCACATGTTCTAGTTTGATAAAAAAAAGTTACTTCTTCGTTTGCTTTCATTAAACAATGTCCTTAAAACATTTTTATTGAATAGCTCACAAAAATATTAAGAGCAGCAAGCCAGCAATACATCAAACTGCATGGTTGCACTTGAGCAATTTCTGATACCATTTCTAATAGAAAAAAAATAGACAACCCTATCTCCTGTCATGCCTCACGAAGTTATATATATAGGCTATACAGTGAACCCTCGTTTATCGCGGGGGATACGTTCCAAAAATAACCCGCGATAGGTGAAATCCGCGAAGTAGTCAGCTTTATTTTTTACTGTTATTTTACAATGCAATACTGTACTGCAGAATGAAACAAAAAACAAAACCTCTTTTCAGGCCTAAAATGTGTTTAAGAAATAGCAATATTAACGTATATATCAACTTTTTTCACTTCTAGACAACAGTAAAGCCCCTGAGCCAATCAGGATTCACCGTAAAAAAAGCACTGTAAAAAATTCCGCGAAACAGCGAAGCCGCGATAGGTGAAGCGCGATATAGCGAGGGATCACTGTATACATAATAGATTATTTTGGTGGGCCTATTTGATAATTATTTGCATACATAAACGCAATGTTTTGTTCCTAAATAGTCAATGCATACCCTTCACCAGGTAAATTTTTCTTGTAAATGTATGCCTTAGCCTTAGCCTTAACACATTAAAACAAAATATACTCTTTGAAATATTTTAGTTTGATTTTTCGAAATTTTATCTCAACTCTAGCTTTTACGTGTTTCAAGTGTTTGTTTTTGTCACATTCTTGAGTACTTGACAGTTTGGGAGGGGGCATACAATCAAGCAGTTGGCCCCGGGTATCACCAGACCTCTGCCCGTCACTGCCTATACACATTTAAGCAGGTGGTAACTTTTCCGTCCAAACAGTTAAATTGGATAAAAGAGTGGTTTCGTTAAATACTCTCCACGCTCACCAGACCTCAAATCACTTGACTTTTTTATGGGAATACCTTAAAGACAAGGTCTAAACAATGAGATTGAAAACAGTTGTCAAACTAAGAGCAACCATTGAATTTGGATGCACTCAAACACCAAGAATATTGTTCTATAATGCGCACAATGACATTGCTTCGTGTTGCCGATGATGTTCGAACCAATTTGAGGACAGGCAGCAATAAAACTATAAAATTATGCTTTTACGTTCTATCACATTTTGAAAATTAATTAAGTTTTTATAAACAAATGCTTTGCAGTTATTTTAAATGTTGTATGCACTGTTTGGAACAACTTGTAGCCTATTAACAGAATGCACTTTTTCAAAATAAAAGATTTTGATTTGTATTATTTTTCTGCACAATATTTTTACTCTACAATTACGAGAAAAGAGCATCAATGGAGCATTTTGAAAAAGCGAAGGCCTTTGAAGATCCTCTGTATTTAAAGATCAACTTTTTGAAATCAAAAATTTCATCCAATTTAAGCTCCGAACAAAAGCAAAGATCTCTTTTCGCCGATAAACGTTTTCGAAGCGAGGACTTCGCTCATTTTGGCCACCAGGTAGGCATAAAGACCTTTTTCTTTTCACACTATTTCCTATTTCATGCCGTTTAGATAGGCCATCACTCTTTAATCCTCCCACTTCTAAATACCTGTCGGAGTTACACCCGCTTTGTGGTTGCCAATACTGCTAACACAGTTTCTTACTACAAGTCTGTTTCCAAGTAGGGAAAATTGTCTTTTCCAAGTCCCTAACCACGAGGCCAATGCGGGCATTGAACTCAAAGTTTCAACGATCACACGCAAATGCTGTATTACACTAAGTTACTCTGCGGGACAGCGAACTTAGAAAATTATTCAAAACTGAGTCTAAACTCACAAATATACATTACTGCAAGTTGGCTTCTATGATATAAAGATCTCTGTAGGCTGGATGAATAAAACAAAAACACTTGAGCAACTTCAGTTTCAACAAACAAACTTTCCTATTGGAATCAATTCAGCAAAACAATCTGCCTGCCCGCAGCTGACCATCATGCCCACTTTCTGCAATGCAAGTATTGTTGGACATGCCTGAGTAAAAAGTTTCTAAACATCATTTAGATCAAATGCAATTTTGTGGAAGAATGACGTTGTTGTTGTTGTTGTTGTTAACCGACCCCTTCCGAGGGATGGGGGCATGGTGGAAAACCATGGAGCCCCAGAAGCCAGGCAACTCCCCAGGGCCCGGACCAGAGGTCACAAAGAGACATAGAGACGCCGAAGAGCAAACGGCTCAAAGAGTCTAGCTGGACAGTGCAGAGTAAGATGATGGATGTTCTGTGACGGATGTCCGCAAGCGCTGCATGAAGGATTTTCGATTTTGCCAATCTTAGAGAGGTAAGAACTTAACAGTAGGCTGTGTTCGTTATAGCGGAGACAAGACAGGGCACAGCGAGCGTAACGAGGAAGCACCATTACCTCAGTGGAAATCGAGGAAACCTGTGTGTTGAAGAATTTAGATCAGGCAGTACGCCTCCTGTCCCAGAAAAGAGAAGAGTGGATACGAGAGACAAGAGGAAAGAGACTACGTGGGACTGCAGAGGGCACGAGTAGCACTCCCCGTCTGGTCAGCTCATCAGCCACCTTGTTCCCAGGGAGAAACGAGTGTGCGGGGACCCATTGCAGCCTGATAGTACAGGAGGAAAAAGCAGTTCCTGCCAGATCTGCCAGAGATATTGAGGCAAGAGGAAAGACGGAGGAGAAAACAAGGTGGTGAGGACAAAGCGAAAGTTTAAGAGGAGGAGAAGAGAATGACAGACTTGTTGGTGCTGCCGACATCAGCGAAGAGCTTTCAGAATGGCGCAGGCTTTTGCGGGAAAACGTGAACATACTGGGTCTGCAGAAAAAGAAATAGTGGCCTCAGTGCCACAAAGAGAGCAATTGGCAAGTACGCCAGAGTTGCCTTAGCCAAACGGTAAAGAAACAGAGCCAACTGTCCAGATCATCAGATTGTGAGGTGGGAGAGAGTCAAGGTGAGCAAGAGCTGCACCTTGGCGAGAGAGAGGAGGATCGGAGCGGGAGCATGGAGAGAAGAGGTTGGGCTCTACAGTGAAGGAAGGAAAGATCCAAGGATGAGAGCGAAGGCAAGCAAAAAGAACCTCCTTAGGAAAAGTGGGAGAAAGCATGAGCGGATGAGTGGACGCAAAAACTCTTCAGGAGAATCTGCCGTCTTGGTTTTACTCCAAGTCTGGCCAAACCTGAAACGGGAAAGGAAGTTGGGAGACGAAGAGTTAGCTCATAAGATGACAGAGCGAAATGGGTCATGGTGACTCGTAGGGGAGTTAGAGACGCTTCAGAGGGAAAAAGAAGGATAAGGGAAGACGAGAGGCAGGCGGAGATGGCGCGACTAGCCGCTCTTTGAAGGTGTTCCACTTTGGTTAAGTTGGTAGTGCTAAGAAAAGAAAACCATTTGAGTGAAGCATAATGAGAAGAAGATGAAGAAAAGCTTTATACAAAAGAAAGAGCGGCTCCTTAGACGGGCCCCATAAGGAAGCAGAGATACAACGTAAGACCTTGAGACAAGGGAAAAACTTGGCTTTCAGCGAAGATACATGTTTACAAACGGAAAGAGTGCGGTCGAAGGTGATCCCAAGAAAAGTTGGAGTGGGAGTTGAGTAAGAAGAGGTTGGGCTGGAGGTTAGCTTGGTGGGGATCCACAAAAAAACAAGAGGCCTCACTTTTGCTCTGGTTGAGAGGAAGCCACCGATACACAGACCAAAGCTCCTTGTATAACCTCCACCACAGCAGAAACCGAGGAGGAGGAGGACCAAATGACCAGGTTGTCAGCATAAAGAGAGCAGCTGACTGAAGAAGATAGAGAAGCAGGAAGTTCATTGATGGAAAGAGAGAAAAGTACAGGATCAAGAACGGACTCCTGCGGAACACCTCAACGGACTCAAAAGGAGCGACTTAAGTGATTTTGAAAAACCACGCAAGCGCGCCTATCAAAAAAGAAAGATGGAGTCCAACGAGCGAAGCAAGGAGGGAGGCCAATTGAAATAAGTTTGTAAAAAAGCACGGGGTGTCAGACAGAGTCGAAAGCTTCGGAGAACTCAAGCATGGCTTTCGAAGAAGAGAAACCCAACTATGTCCAATTGATACCACTTTACTTCCTCAACATGCTCTCGTTTTTTCTAAGAGAAGTAATTTGCCCTGCATTTTAATTGCCGATTACCACAGTGTTATGCGGCTTTAGCAAACATCTATCGACTCCCATGATAATTTGACTTTACGCTGCCACCTTTTGCCTCCACCAAAAAACAACGGGTGTATTGGGTACCAAAAATGGATAGCTGGTAGGAGAAAATCTCTTACATACTTTTCGAACGAGATCTCATTCCTAAAACTAAAGCTTGGAACTCCTTTAAATGTATCGTGTCTCGTTATAATCTATTGTTGTTTATATTTTAACGTTGTATTAACTTTGCAATGGCAAAAACAATAAAAACAACCTCAGTAAGTTATGGGATTTTCCGTATATCTTGTGTTTGTCTGATGTAGCATTTTTTATGGAAAATAACTAGTAAACACATGACAGGAAAATCTTTACGTGATTGCTGCTGGTTCTTTGATGTTTCCTGGTCAATGAATCATATTCTACTAGCCCGCAGGCTTACTCTTCATGTATGTGAGATTTATAAAATATTGCTTTAGTTTAGTCTGACCAGACGTACAACTTTTGATAGTACAGTAACACTTGTTGGACTCCTGTACTTTCTTGTCCAGAGTACTTTTTTTGCGTACAACTACTATTTTTAAGTCTGTATTTTTTTTCTATTACGCTACCGAGAGAAATGGGAAGATTTGCATGTCTTATAGTATTTTTTTATGGTAAATGGAACTCTAAAACATACAGCAACCCCACATTGGCATTGACGTGATGAGTTTACTCCGCGATTCGAGATAGTATTGTGATGTAAAAATGAACATGAGAGATTTGATGTAGGGTTGCCAGAGTGGTTACTTTTGGTAACGAATTGTTCCTTTTGCTTGCAAGTTTCAAAATTGTTACTTTTGTTACGAAGCTACCAAAAGTTCTTACTATTTCACTTGATCATTAACATATATTTCAGTTTTAATGATTCAGAGTCAAACGATAAATTTTAAATTACACAGAGCAAGAATTATTTATAGAATAGTAAATAAAGTGACGTGATTACAGCTGTGATGGTTTATTTGAGATGAGGTCAGTTGAGATGGGTTGGATGGTTGAGATGGTTTATATAAGTAATATTTTACTGTTTCTATCACTATGTATAGCGTGTTTGATCAAGTTACAAACATATCTGCAACAGGCTTTGAATTCCGAGCCTCTCGATGACTGGAAAGTCCATGATAGCTCACTTTGTTCTAGATCAAACAAAGTTTTTGATCTTTTGTCTGAACAGAAGATCACTGATCCAAACCTGAGGAAGCAAACTACGGTCTTTAAGTGATGCTAGCGAAGAAAGAAATTTTTCCCAGATAAACGCTTTATGGACCGACGAAAAAACAGATTTCTTGTGGAAACTATTCAGACAATATTCATTGTAAAATCAAATTTCAACAAACCACGCTATGCTTTTGAGAAGAAATTGGCCAAAAACAAAGCAATACTTACGAACATGCATTAGTCTAAAAATATGGATTTTAAGTGTAGGCAGTATTTCAATTCCGAGTCGCTATCAGTATTGTTCAGTGTTCATTTTCCTTGCTTGTACCGGTACCATTTTGTTTTGTTTTATGATCTCACTCTCTCGAACTGCATGCAGTATACGTACAAAGTGAATCATGCTGGTTTGAAATTGACTGCTTAAGATTTACTGTAACTACCAGATTTCTCGATGTTAAATCATAGCTTTTGATGTTTACTGTAGTTATTATTCTTTTTTATTAGTACTGTAATGGTTATTGCATTGCTACAAATGCTACCATTAGGGTTTGTATTTATTCAGTCTGTTGTTATCTTTTGCAACTTTTGTCAATTTGTTGAAGTTTAATACAATTTGTTTCCAACCAATAAATTAAAACCGTAAAAATAATGGATAGTTTAAACACGCTTTTAGTAAAAAGACAGTTTGAACAGCATTTTAGGTTAAAACATGTTGATTACTGGTTAAAGGACACTCATGTTGCAGACTGATAAGACTGAACAAGTTCCGTAGCCCACTACCATTTTAAGGTCAGACAAGTTAAAACAAGAATTTAAGGCCCATAAACCTAAAATGTATTACTTTTTGCCAATAAACTTCTGGTCACCCTAGTTTAAACGGCTGCGTTCACCCTTGTAACCTTTGTTCGAGCAGCTGTGATGAGTCAATATAAATCGGAGATATAGCCCCCTTCCTAAAAATGATGATGATCATAGTCCGTGAGCCCCAGAAAGAAAAAAATAAAAGGTCTTCCACTTAGTTTTTAGACGAAATAATCCGTTTTAAAAAGTTGATGGCGGAAAAATGGTCTTCCGCTTAGTTTCAGATAAACAGAAGTTGATTCGCTTCCAAAATCTTTTGCTGTGCTAGTTGTTCTCATTTTTAAGAAAATCAGGCTCAAATAGCTCTTCGGTCGCAAAAGGTTGCCGTCCCCTGTTATAAAAGATAACTGTAGCGTTACCAATGACTCGTTGAAACTGCTTTAAACCAGTATTGACTTCTTATTTGCCATTAGCCATTTTCATTTAAACACGAAATGTAGTTGTTTAATGTAAGCACTGACCAAGAAGCAGTGAAGTAAAAACTTTATTGCACTATCCACAAAAACTAGAGTTTATACCTACTGGGTCAACTCAAAGTTACCTGTGCAGATGAGATTTGGCGCAATGGCACAAATTTGTTGCTTGCTTTTGATTTCTCCTCTACTTGTTGATTTTATCCAAAGGTCTTCAATAAAGCGCAAGTCTGTTCGTATCAGTGTTACCAGATTTTCTGTCTGTCTGTATCAGTGTTACCAGTTTCCAGCTCAAATGGTAACTTAAAACTAGCCCAACACTTGCCTGTTGAAAAATAGCAGAAAATTTGCAAAGTTAGTCCATAGGGCCGTTGGGAGAACAGTTCAGGTCCGGCATTAGTACAGTGTTTGGTTTCCTAGTGTTGACCATAGCCAAGTCAGCCTGTGCTGCAGCATCATTTCCAAAGAAAATGGGTCAACGCTGTTGCCGTGATCGTTTTGACCCACGGTTTTGATAATTTTTCCAATTGAGCCTATTTTCGAGCTGTATTTCTAACGAAAATACGCAAGCGACGGTAACAACCTCCATATCACACACCGTTATCTCATGCTTTTGCTCTTGTTGTCACTCCAAAAACTAGCCCAAAATTGCGGAACGGGATGGAAAAAATAGCCCAAAAAGCCGCAACCCGCGACTGCTAAATTTTTCCAACAACGCCTAATCAAAACTAGCCTAATTCCGCGGAAAAACCGCGGAACTGGAAACACTGATCTGTGTGAATGGTTCAAAATTGCGGAGCGAACAAACAAAAAAATTTGCACGACTGATCTCCCCTCAAAGGTTGTGTCATAAAGGAATTGATGACGTCACAATTGAAGATAACTTTTTGAAAATTCGCATTTCTTGACGTAAAAAGCGGCTTTTTTTGAAACGAGAGCCAGCACCCGACTTACTAACTTCAAGAAATTTCACTGGTTTAGAAAGCAAGGTGACGTCAGGTTTAAAGCTTTTTCAGGAGATAATTACAAGGCTCTTCCGACAAAAAATATGTCTACAACAATTACATGTACAGCTTTATCGACGATGCAACAAGAGATTAAGAACTTATGCGTTTTTTGAGCATGCTTTTTTCCTTTTTTTTTGTAACGCTATAAAAAAGCTTTGGTTTTTACAATGCTCTTTGATACCATTTCCGTGAAAACAGCAACAGGCAGCAGCTATTCTTTTTATTCACTGTCATTTTGAAAGCAAACGCAAACAGGAAAGCTTATTATTGATGTGCTACTTGTTGAATAGAATCATAGTTTGATCTGTTCTTTTTTTGAAATTATGTAAGGGCAAGCGCAAACATACAGCACAATCATGAAATCTTGCAGGATTTGGAAAAAAATATTCTTTTTTTTTTAATAGAAACTGCTGGTCAATAAGTTATCCACTAAAGCCGTAGCCTAGCTTATTGTAATTACCGGTACTAAACTGTCGATGCTGGAGTCTAAGCTCCCAGTGACTTTACCCACACCGGCTGCTTTTTTGGCGATTGCAGAAAGGTACGCACAGTCAGATGCATTAACTTTTGCAACTGTGCCTATAATTACAAAAAAGGGTACTTGTGGGTTATCTGTCACCACTTTTTTTCACCAGGTATTAAATTAAATGAGTTTGGGTTAGGGTTAGGGTTAGGATTAGGGTTAGGGTTAGGGTTAGGGTTAGTCACCACTTTTTTTTTAATTTATTCATTGGGTGGCCATTCTTGCAATACTAACCCTAATCCAAACTCATTTTAGGCTTAAACATTATATATACAGTTAAATAATAGTAATTTAATACCTGGTGAAAAAAAGTGGTGACAGATAACCCACAAGTACCCAAAAAAGTTATAAGTAGAAGGCCTATCACTTCATAGATTTTCGTAAATACAGAATAATCGCGATCTCTGCGGATTTGAAAAATGATGAAATTTATATCTACCAAATATATACATAACTAGCCAGCTCTACCAGCGTCGCCCGGCAGGGGCCCTCCATCAGTAACAACGGGGTTTAACATTTTGGTTCAACGGCTGCGCCGGCTTCACGCATGCGGCTTTTGTGTGAGCAGTAGCAAAAAGTCAAATGATTTTTATGCACTTTCATAATTTTTGCACACGAAATTGTGATCATCATATTATCTTAGTCATGACTGGCAATGCTCTCAAAGAATCTTTCCACAAATTATGGTTAATACTTAAGGGAGAAGGGGCTGAAACACAATCAGAACTGATGGTAGCGGCGAAGTGGTGGTTCCTTTCACAAAGACACGAATAAACTACTTAGTGGTTAGTCTATTTGGCGATATGGTGCTGCCCCTTTCCTATGTATATTGGCCGGTTGTTTATATTTGTGGTATTAAGTTGTTTTGGCTGCGCTATTTGTCTTGTTTCCGGCATAACGACAAAAGCGACTATGGCTTCCCCAAAATTATTCACCATTTTTCAGTAGGCGCACATCAGGCCGAGTTATTTTCAAAACAAAACGCTCAGAAATATTTGAGGTAGGCCTCTTTTTATTCAAAAGGAGCATGAAGTGACATGAAGACTGAACTGTGCGCCTTCAACCACTTTCGTGCAAGTAGTAAAAAGGTCTTGTGCATTAAAATTTGTTGGGTTTACAGACAATGCTAATGCAATGCAACTGTGAGTCAGCTAAGAGTTAAGCAAAGCGAAGCTCTATAAAGCTATTACCAAGCAAAATAGAACGTTTTTCTCCAAAGTACGGTGCGATTTTACCCCGGCAGGGCACATTATCACCCGTACCGATTTAAAAAATATCAATTAATGCAGATGCGCCAGCTTCACAGTACAAACATCTATGAGAGCAATAACGAAATGATTTAGTAACATTCCCTTTTTCTTGTTAATATTTGTGACATTAAGATTTTTGCCGGCGCTATTTGCTTTAATTCAGCCATAGCATGAAAAGGGGCCATGCCGTTGCTCGAAGTCATAAAACCTATTGCAATAAGTGCCTATAACGCTCTTTTCAAACAAAAACATTTCCTCTTAATCCAGAGTTAGAGATTGATACTATTATTGTTTAATTGTGATTTTTTTTTTAATTTGAGACTCTATTACATTTAACTTTGCCCCTAATTCAGACCTCCCTACTTCCAAATGAAGATTCGTGTTTAGTACCGATATCCTTGCAATTACAAATATCAGTAACGGGCTTTACCGTTTATGTTTGCTATGAAAATGATATGAATAATTTTGCTGCCTACTGCTGTTCTCACTATGTAGTGGTAAGCATTGCGATGTCATTTAACATTATGACGTCACAATGCGTTTTGAGCCATTATTATTGGGATCGCTACTTACCACTTTTTCGTTACTGTAGGCGAATTAATATGAGCTAACGTTTCTGACTGCGTGCATGATCCTTGGCCCTGACATAAACGCCGCCATGCAAAGAGCAAGCTAACCCAAAATGAAGCACTCACAGTCAATTTATAGCAATAGCGGATGTCCCCATCAATAATGTCGAGGTTAAGAACATCAAATCAGCTGGCTGCTGCAACAGCCTTGCCCAACTGCAAAGGAAATTGCTTCAACATTTAAATCATATGTAGATTGACACTTACATTTTGTTGCAAACCATGATAAAGGACCATTTTTACTCCCTTGTTTTTTTCTTGGGTGATCACCAAGTGTTTTGCTTGGAGTAGGCTACATACTAAAATTTGTAGACTTCATTTTTTGATGAATCTTTTTGAATATTTTGATTGATAATGCCAAAGATCCATGCTATTGAGAAAGAATAGACAAAATGTACCAAAGGACTTTGTTTTTCTACATTATTGTTGTTTTTTATTGTTTTTCTAGTATTATTATTTATTGTTGTTTTTTTCTTAGTTTTTCTAGATTTAGTTTTTCTAGATTATTATTATTATTATTGGGATTGCTACTTACCACTTTTTCGTCACTGTAGGCAAATTAATATGAGCTAACGTCTCTGACTCTGTGCATAATCCTTGGCCCTAACATAAACGCCGCCATGCAAAGAGCAAACTAATTCGAAATGAAACACTCACAGTTGAGTTATAGCAGTAGCGGGGGCCCCCCGTAAATAATGTTGAAGTTAAGAGCATCAAATCAGCTGGCTGCTGCGGCTGGCCGCCATGCAAAGAGCAAGCTAACCCGAAATGAAGCACTTACAGTTCATTTATAGCAGTAGCGGGGGGGCCCCCATTAATAATGTCGAGGTGAAGAATATCAAATCAGCTGGCTGCTGCGGCAGCCTCGCCCAATTCCAAAGGAAATTGCCTTAACATTTAAATGATATGTAGCTTGACACTTACATTTTGTTGCAAACTATAAGAAAGGACCATCTTTACTCCCTTGTTTTTTTCTTGGGTGATCACCAAGTGTTTTGCTTGGAGTAGGCTACATATTAAAATTTGTAGACTTCAGTTTTCGATAAATCTTTTTAAATATTTTGATTGATAATGCCAAAGATCCATGCTATCGAGAAAGAATAGCCAAAATGTACCAAAGGACTTAGTCTTTCTAGAAATTGCAATTTTGTGAAATGCAGGCACCAAAATTTTGTGTGTTTTTTTACCGATAGACTACATTTCATAAACATTTGGAGACTTCAGTTTTTAATGGATCTATTTGAAAACGTCGACAGATAATGCAAAAGAATCATGCTTGTGAGGAAAAGTAATCAAAATGCGCCAAAGAGCTAACTTTGTCTAACAATTGCAAGTGTGTTAGGTCAAGTAGGATAATTGTTGGACCAAAAATGAAACATGATGTATGGCAACCAAGTTTTTGGTCAGCCATTATAAACTAATCCTTAGGCCTCAGTAATAAACGAGTCACATGTTACTGGAAAGGAAATTTCGTAAGCTTTCAAAGAACAGTAATTGTTAGTACTTTATTATGACTCTTTTGTATTAAGTCACCTGTTTTTACTGAGCTTACTACTTTCGGAAGAGGTAAAAAGTTACATTACAGGTCTAAAAGTTCAGTTTTTTGGCATAAAAACTAGTATTAATTGTACATATTGTATACTATCGGAATCGCATTAAAATAATCTTTAATTTGTTGGAAAAAAGTTTGAAAATCAGAGATATGGAGATTTGTACAAAGGTGTGATGGTTTTTATAATAAATGGCTTAAAAAAGACTCATCCAATTATTATAGAACCTGCTCTAGAAACTCAAGTGAATGGAAATCGGATAGCTGAGCATTTTGTTTATTACATAATTAATCTTGCTGACAAAGGATTTATAGTACGCGCAATTGTCGCTGACAATCACTTTGTTAACGTTGCTGCTTTTGACAGCTTACTATAAAAATTTCCTGGTGATGAATTTTTTACTGAGCACCCGAGAATTTCTACGAAAGCATATTTGTTTTTTGCTTCAATTCAGTTGTTAAAAAACATTAGAAATAATCTTCTGAACAACAAATTTGTTTTTCCTTTGTTTTCGTTTCATGTTAAAAACTGCCATGTTGCCCAATCAAAGTATGAATATCTTTCTTGGAGTGACTTGCAAGCTGTATACGATGCGGATTCAAAGGTTGATGCTAACTTGCGGAAAGCACCAAAATTATCATATGAATCGCTGCATCTTGGGCGCAATAAACAAAGTGTGAACTTGGTCCTAGCTATTTTTCATGAAACAACCATTGCTGCCTGCAAAGCTTGTTTGCCAAATAGACCTGATGTCGCAGGCTTTTTGTCATAAGCTGGTGGTTTACTACAAACAGCAAAGAAAGATAACATCCAAATCCTATTGGCTCTGCAATTGTTTTTGAAGATGAAAAAATTGTTCTTTCTCCAAAATTTTGCCAATTGGTTAAAAGATTGATATACGCAAGTAAGCAAATCATTTCGCTTGTCGAAACAAACATTCAAGACAATGATTAAAACACTTCGCTCACAAGTACTGCTAACGCAAGAGCTCCTGCATCAACAGTATGAATATGCATTAAATGGCCGGTTCAAAGCGACTCTCTTGAACGCCATTTTTCGAAATATCGCCATTCAATCGCGGTAACTTTTTAATCAGTTTAAAGGAGGTGTCAAAGTCACAAAAGAAATCTTTTTGTAGACCTTTGCTTAAAGAGCATATTAGCTTTTGGGAAGATCATTTAAATCTGAAAAAGATGATAACAGGGAAGAAGATTTTGGTGGATTTAGAGACGATGTCAACCAAATATCAGCAACTTCTTCGCTATGTTTCTCTTGATAGCGAAGAAGTTGCTTTTTTTATAGCTTAGTTATGTGTCGAAGCGCTTGCTTGAAAAAGTGGCTGTCATTGATACCAGCATCTTTTGATTACTTTTGAAAATGATGTACCGTATTTTGCTTTGCTTTTACGAGGCGATTTGACCGCACTATCAAGTAGACTTGCCACCCATGTTGCATGTGCATTTGCTGTTTTGAACATTGTGAACAGCTTAACTGAGGAGTATCCTTCTATCCCAGTTTGCATGACAGCAGAAGAAATATTGGACACTTATTGCAATTCAGAATTTGCAAGTGAGGAGCAAAATGATCTGGCATTAAACTGAGTCGAAGATGCTAATAAAGATATTTTACAACAACAAACAAAAGATTGTTAATGACTTGATTAGAAAAGATAGCCTAACTGACTTCAAAAAATATCAGTAAAGCAAAAGCGATTAAAATATCATTTTTGGACTTTTAAAAAGGCCATATTTTTTTTACTTGGAATACAATATGTAGTTTGACGTAATCGTTATGCTTAGTGTTTTTTCGGCAGCATTGAATTGTAAGTTAAAATTTGATATATACAATCTCGCATTTTTCTTTTAATTTATTTAAAAGCTCTGTTGTTGACTACAGTAGACCTATAGTCCTGAAAGAATGCAAAAAACTATATTAAGTAAATTAGCGATAGGCCTCTTAGAATTGTCACTCAAAATGCAACATGTAAGGCCGTAACTTTAGTAGGCCATTCGGCAATTAATTTCACGTTTCTTGCCACTTCTTGTGAAACTAAATCCAATGCGTGACTACAGCAGTGGACGCACAATCATTCGGGCATAATGCTTCGTTCATGTTCGCTAGTACACCCTTTAGCCGACCAGACATGTTGGACGTTGCGTCAAAACAATACCCTTGAAGCTTGGAGAGAGACAACTTTAGCATTGTGAACATATCTATGCTTGACAAAAACAAAGTTTGCGCCTTAGAATTTGGAACAGTATAAAAACCTAAGAATACTTTATGTGGAACTAAAGAAGCATTCATAAATTGCAAGCTGCACGAAAACTGTTCGCATGCACTGACATCAGTGGTTGAGTCAGTTATAATTCAGAAAAACGAACTGCGCTGGGCTTCTTCACAAATGTAGTGTTGCATTTTACGTGCAGACATATGTAACATCTCGTTCTGGATAATATCAGACATACAGATTTCTTTCTTTTGGGAGACAAGCTGAGGGTTCCATGACTAAAAGTGCCACAGCTTGCCATCTCGACGGTCATGGCCCCTAACAGCAGTTCCTTGTCTACCGAGATATCAAAGCGAACAAAACAAGCACCCACACCATTCGTGCAACTGCATAACCATTCGTTCTCGCCGCTATCGAATGAGCTAATAGCAAGTGGACAACCACTTGAGTAACGGTCGTTACGTATTATTCCTTTTCTCCTAGCTTCAGTGCATACTTTGCAGGAGGCACTGTCAGTTTATCGTAAGCAAGCCATTTCCAAGTTTTTCCCCAAGAATTTTGGAAATTGCGTTCTGTGAATTAACTTGTGCTCGCACAACTGGGATTCTAATCTGTTCATGCAGTGCTATCGTACGCCTTCATCTTCAGCTGGCACGACTGTTTCCTTCGCTTTATCAACCATAGGTCCTTTTCTTATTTTTGTCAGAATCCCAATTAAGCTGACTGAATTTGCGGCCGATAATTTCCAATAAACTTTGTTCAATTAATTCCTTTGTATTTCAGCAAAAGTACGCAAGATTGCACAATCACGCAGTAGCAAACAGAAGACAAATTTAGAAGTAACAACATTGCTGCACAATGATTGAATGCTGATTGTAGCAAAATTGTAGAGATCTATAATGTAACTGCCTATTCACAAATCACGAAGTAAAACGACTTATTGAAGTTGCTTGTCTCAGCAGATGACAAGGCAGTGTCACAATTCACTAGCCTGCTAAGACTGGTATGCTCCTATCTACATTTCCTGATCGCTTAGTTGTATAGTATTTTATGAAATAGTATGAAAATGTTATGTCAGGGTACACTCAGGAAATATTTTTTAGCGAACCTGACGGATTATCGAAAATATGATTGGTAATTCCTTAAAATTATCCAGGTGGGCTTCAGTCCCTTTAGCCTCCACTTGCTTGCTACTGCAAAAAGCACAATCTTATTCGATGTTAAGAAGCTTGAATCCTTTGGAGGTAGATACGTTGCATTGCTGACACGTAGCTGGATGGTGGCGCATGAAATAGGTCCCCGAAATTTTTTGAAATCGGTTAAGGCATGGTTTCGTGTTTTCAAAAATAATTTGGGTTATCATTTCGTGCTTATATCAAAGATTTGTGCTTATTTTCAGAACACCGTTTTAGAAAATAAAATGTGGTTATTTCTGAGAAACATGCTTATTTTTGAGTTGTGTGATTATTTTGTCTTAGAAATCGTCTTCGTGTTAGAATTTTATTGGTCAAAATGTAGACCCCCAAAAAAGTTTCCGCTATAAATGTAGAGCAAAAATATGGACCATCAGAAAATCTTCCGTTTAAATTGGCGACAAAATCCTAAATTTACCTGGAAAATATCGTGTTTTCACGGCGTGCCTATTTTTTGGTCTACGCAGATAATAATTCTTGGAGATAACAGCTAGAAAACGTCGACCTTCAAAAAAAAAATCCTTCAACAAATTTATGGTATAAATTCACAAAGTTGGTTGTTTGAAAATATCGGTCTCCAAACGAGGTCATCCAAGAAATTTGGCGAACACCGAGACCGGAAAATATGGTTTTGCAAAACAAATTTGCTCATAGGTACGCTGATGTTTCATAGTATTCGCAGATATGCTGCCGTTGCTACTAGAAAGGTATTCGATTTAAGTTTGATCGATAGAATTCCGGTAATTCTTTTCTAGTTGATGTATCACGCATTTGTATCTTGTGATGAAATAAGTGTTTTCTATTTTGATATTTTCAGAAAAGCAAGAACCAACTAACCAAAAGTCATTGTGACATCACACGTCAGGGGAAACATTTCAAAATAAACCAATTGTTTGAAAATTATGACGTTATAAATTGCCTGCTCGTTATTTCAGTCTATTTACAATTATATTTCTTTGACTGATTTCTGACTGTTAAATTAAGAACATTGTAAAGAGAGTATTCTTGTCTCTGTCTTCCTGCACTGTTAAGTATAAAAAATAGCATTCGATCTAAAAATAGGCTTAAAGTTTTTCTTTCCTCTTTTCAATGATTTATTATGACATAACATAACACAAAGGAAGGCACAAAGTAAGTAATTTGTTTAGTCAGAATATAAATCGAAAAAATGATTCTTTGATTATATTTGTAAATCGTTTAGATACCAAGTCTAGAGTACCGGTATCCAGCCAGTTCAAGCAGCGGTGTATTAGGACCGACTCTTGTCCTTAGCTGTAAGCAGCGCAGGGCTCCCACATTTGTTTGTCTGGGTGAAAGTAAAACTGCAACTTACCAACGTCGCATTTGCTGGAATGTTTGGCATTGTGACAATTTAATCTTCAACGATCAAATGGTGTAAACTTTGACACGAGATGACGCGATTGCACCACAGTGTTTGGAAAGAGCGACGACTCGTAAAGCGAGTTGAGACAGGACTTGTTTCGCTTCGCTGATTGCGTTTGCACTCAAGGCTTTAATATTGACCGAAGTATGCGAAGCAACTGGGCAAACATAACCTAACCAATGCGTTATCGCGTTTTCTAGTGGCGTTCTTCAAGCAAAATAAGCAAAAGCTAAATAACAGGGTGGTTTAAGATGGAGCTTGCCGGCCATAAAATGGGTCTACAGTAAGTAGATTGAGTGGAAGTATTAATGCTTCAATGAGTAGAAATTTATTGCAGCCAGCACTTCAACAGCAAATGCATAGCAAGTATTATTAAAATATACTTTAAGTGATATTTTACTGCATTCAAAGCAAACTTGCGAGCTTCAAAGTGGTTTTTCCGTGTTTAGTTAACATTGTGTGTAAGAAGCGTGTATATAAAACCGTTTCATTGTTACTACCGGTATTTTGAGGTAACTAGATAGGTCTATTGGATTTCACTTTCACTAGTTGAATGGCATTCTCTGTCGTGTAAAAATGGTTGGCTTGCTTTTGCTTTTACTAAAGCTTTGTGCGACAGTTAGCGTGGTTTTGGTATTTAAGCTGTGAAACTGGAAATTCGTGGAAAACTCTATTTGGCTAATTCGGTTTACACTTCTTGACTCTGGATTGCAGGCAAGCTGTAGAGAGCATAATGACCGCTTTAGCACTCCAACCTTTCATTGCAATGTGCTTCAGCACTTTTCCATTTTTTTTCGGTTTCCGTCCTAGTAATCAATTTAGTAAAACGAGAAAACATGGATTTGCTCTTTCGTTTTGCAGTGGAATCGAAGGAATTGAAATGATAGCTCCTGCGCTTGATTTGGAATCGTTAATTCGCAACAATACGATTATGATTACGTAGTGTAGCGCGCATAGTTTCTTTTATTTCATCGCAATGGTCAGTCTAACTATTGCAACGTAGCATTTTATGTTAATCAATGCCAAACTTACAGCAATTTATACCAATTTAACTTTATTTAGTAGCGTTTGGTGGCTGTAGATTTCCTTTCGAATGATGCTTTGCTTGTAATCCGAGAGCATACTCACATTTGCAGAAAATATAACTTATTGTTGTACTATAACTGTTAGTTGATATTGGCTGTTTTTTTTGTTCATAATGTCATGAGTAATGGGATTATGTGAAAAACGTTTGCAATCGATTTCAGAACTACTCAATTGTATTCACTGCGTTGGGGCTCAGTTGGCCTAGATACCGCCCACACATTGCATCTGTACTTCAAGAAATGCATCCAAGCATGAGGAATTTTCATTAAATATAGATGGTTGGAAGAAATAAGGTCTTCGCAGGTTTCAGGTTCGGTAACGCAGTAGGAGTAATGGAGAAGGGGGGATCTAAAGCATTGCAAAATCAGAAATTGCAGTACGTGTTTTACGGAGCTGCACGTTGTCTTTAAAAAGGAAAATTTTGCCTTGTATGACGTGATAATTATTCTTTCTGACTACTGATGACGCCACAGAGAGTTGTACTCGGCACAACTCTTTTATTTTTTTGATATTTTTCTAATTCAGGACTGTGCAACCTGCGAACTAAAATTTTCTGGCTCGCGAAATGTTTTTTGTCCACTTTAAGGTCGAAAAAAGATCTTCGCTGCAAATGGGCACATGGTCTCCAAGGTTTTCAGCGTAAATGTCCCCCCATTTCAGATTGACCATTATAAAATTGTCTTCTGCTCAAAAAGGTTCCTGATGGTCCACTCTGGCTTGCGTGATATCGCAGTTAAGTCAAATTAGGCTGGCTGTAGATTGTGCAAAAAGTTACAAATCCTTTTTTTCTAGAGGGCATTCATTTATTGGTTTCAGTGTAGTTAACTGGACTCGGGCGCAAACAAATGTTTTTGCCACCAGCAATAATCATTGGTCTTTGGATTGCAGAAGGGCCATTTACAGAAGAACCGTCAGCCTAAAATTTTTGAGAAGGGGTGTGTTGCAGAATCATTTTTGGTGGTATTCTGTTTTGAGCCTTCGCACAATTTTGGTAAGATCATGGTTATTAAGCGAATTTTATTGTTATTTTCTGGGACTAAGCCAAAGATGTAACATTTTTAAAGGTCACTTAGGTATTCAATCAAGACTAAGGTTTTGATAAATTTTTAATTGGGGAAAGTGCCCTCATTGCTTCCATCTTGGCCACGCCAGTGGTTGTTTGCAAACTGTTCAGCCGACTTTTGTGGAGTTGGAAATCCAGAAAGACGCCCCAGTGCTATTATCACGTTCTACAGTAGATTCCGCTTAATCGGGCCACATCGGGATAAGCACCATTTGTCCCGATTAAGCGGCTGACCCGATTATCCGAAGTCTTGCAGTATCTGTGCCAGGGTTGTCCTTGGTACACCATTTATCTCAGCTAGCTGGCGATGACTAATGTTTGTAGGTTGCTCTCTAATTTTTTGTAGGACAACAACCCTTTCAGCAATTGTTAATTCTTTTTGTGGCATCTCTGCTTGGGACTTCCCAAAACTTGCAACAAAACACAACAATTACCATGTCCAAGGGCATGAAATGACAAAATAATTTGCGCCTGTATTTTTCGATTTTTCAATATAGTTGGCTTTGTGATATTGAGTTCTATTACATTACAAAGGCGGTTTTGCGATTAAACCAGTGTATGTCTGACTACAGTTGTGGCCCGATTAAGCGGAATAGTGGCCCGATTATACGGATTTAACGTAGTGCATTATCTTTGATTGGATTTTGTTCTTAACAATTTGGCCCAATTAAACGGCTGAACCGATTAACCGGCGGCCCAATTAAGCGGAATCTACTGTATAGTTAAATTAATTTTACTTTGTGTAAAAAGCTTAGCAATCAACCCACGCTTGTTTAATGGGTCCTAGACTGGGCTCCGCAGACCACTGGGGTTCCGTAAAAAAGTTGAAGGGATCTGCGAAACATTCTTCAATTTTTGAGTGATGAACTACGTTTGTTCTTTTTAGTTGCAAATACATCGCCGATTTTCCTTTCTGATAGTTTTCGTTTCTTGTTTAGCCGTCTGTGTTCCAATTATTTTGGATCTTTGCCAGCTCCCTCAGTTAAAGTACGAGTCGTTGTGCAGAGCTGTGCTTGGTCGGTAAAACTGAAGAATAAATGTTAATATTTAACTTTTAGTAACTTTTTGTACAACAGAATTATGCGTAGCAACGGAAATGCAATAATACTTATATGGGGTTCGGTTTTACTTCAGTTGGTACATCATGACATAACTTCAATGTGTTGTGATATGTCCAGCTGTTTTAAGCGTGGAAGCAATGAACCCATTCAACTCAATGCGCCATCTTTATTTAAAACATCCTCAACATGCAAGGAAGGAGCTAAATTTTTTTCAACACAAAAAGTCGGTTTAAAACGACACAAGTTTGATTTCTAAGGCTATTTTTCCCAAGTTAAGGCATTCTGTAAAACCGCATCTAACGTTTCTTAACAAACCTGTTTTTGTTTTAAAAATTGATGGATGTCCGCCATTATTTCAAGGAAGTAAAAGGGGTTCGCCAGCTACAAAAAGTTTGGGAGCCATTGGGCTAGCTGATGTTTAGCAATAAATATTTGTTTATTTAAATAGAATGCTCACTGAAGGAAACAGACGGCTGATTGTGTAGTTGTACTTCGTTCAATCAGCAATATTGATAATTTGTCAAAAGACCTATGAGTAAGCTGAACTTCTTTTGAAGAGGCCGTATTAGCCAATTTTATGGAGCTCAAGCGAAATGGTATTGCAGGTGATTGCATACTCAATGATATTTTTGAAATTTTGTTGTTTAATTGCTATTTGTTGTTGCTTTATGACACGAGAACCCAGATCAGTGGCGACCCGATGCTATTTTGAATATACTACCAACGTAGGCTAGGAAACATGCCTCCGTCTTTCTGGGACTTGTGTCCAAAACCTTGTCGATATGGAGTATGACTGCTAATACCGCGTCCAATCACGCTTTGTCGGTTGATTATAACAAACACGTGTTTGCAGTCGGGAATTTCCTCACATTATTTGTTAGTTGGGAGAACGAAGTTTTCACTACAGTTTAAACGTGCTGTATTTGCTACTTAAAATTTAAGCTGTAGCGTTAAACAAAGTGCATTCATACGTCGACAGCTCGGCATAGCGAAGACATAAATCTCTTTTTTGTATTACGTAATCTTTTGCAGTAAATGTAGCAAATGAAGCGTGCGACCTCTTCATAGACTGGTGACAGTTTTTAAAGAAACTCTTTTCAGACACTTGAAAGCATTTTTAGACCACCCCTCCTCACTTCAGTTGTAAAATTTTCTACACCTGAGCAACTTTATTTGTATCCTTATTTTCAAAGCGTTTGATCAATTCGATTATTGTCAGCAGCGTAGAACCGTTTTGAAATTCGACTACGAGTTTGTGTATAGGAATTTCCCAAAGCGAGGTCGTCATACGTGTAATCTAAAGAAGATTACATAGCCAACTAAGTGTGAAAGTTTGTTGTAATTAAAAAAAGTACCGCAACGATACGAAATATTGTATTTTAAGTAAGCTTTTCTGTTTGGGTTTTCTTGTGTACTAATTTGCCTTATCATGATTTCAGAGCCGGTTTTCCCAATTTGTAAATTAAAAAGTTCCGAAAATGGTAAGTTTTGTTAGTATGAAGCAGTGTGTGCTTCTGTAAAAGCTAAAGCTGGCTTATCGTTGTTGGATTCATATAGTTGTTAAGTTTAAGCGTAGTTTGCTTGTGTCAATTTTAGTTAGTGGAGGCTGCTTAAAGATCTGCAAACTGCAGCATATTGCAGTGAGGCGTTGGTAGCAATCGGTAAGTTGGAAGTTCAAAGCCTACGTGGTATTCGCTTTGTTCTGCCCTTCGAAAAGGTACGTTACGGATTGTTTCTTGCTCTTTGCTGTGTTTGAGGGTAAAGAAATGCGTTGATGGTTGGGCAAGCACTACAAAGCGGTCTGTGCCGACGGCCTACGTACAACTGGCTTACTAAGGTGCCGAAGGTTTGAAAGAGTAGTTGGAAAGGCTTGAAAACTAACTAAACTGACTGTTTTGCTCTGTTGTCGAGGAAGAAAGTTAGGGAACATTGCATGACACAATGGCCCCTAATTTGGCTACTGAACTGATTTAAATGCTTTGATGACAGAAGGTATACCCAATCCATACGGTTCAGTTTCAGTACTTTGCATAAAGGAAGAGGAGGTGTTTTCAAGAGAGTGCTGTTATAAGCCTAAGAGATTATGCTAAATCTGAAATTGCATCTGGTATTACAGAGACCGCAGATTTGTTTTCTTCCCCAAAAACCTGTAAAGGTTTCCATTGATTTTTACTTCCCTCAATAACAATCCCACAAAAGCTGCATGAGTTAGAAGCGAGGTATGTTTCTAGTTTGTTCTTACACAGATGTAGTTTAGAAACCATAAATAGTGAGGTTTTGAGTGAAAGTTTGATCGCCGCCTCGTAAGTTGAGAATTCAAAAATGGAAAAAGGTAATAACACCAATGGAACTAGTTGAAAATTGAGAGTAGTCTACCACTTGATGCTGGGTTGTTGTTTTTCGATTGATGAATAATGCGTTTTTTAGCTCAACTTAACGTTAGTGCCATTTGTTTCGATCAAAAACTGTAATAATAATTAAAATTGCCTGTGCAAGAACACTTTACAGTCGAAGTTGAACTGTGTAGTGTGTAGCCCAGCGATGTGCTTTTTAGGTTACTGCACATAAAATGCAATGTTCGCTATCTTGCTTAGACATCATTTCTCATTTATTTTACATTCAGTGGGTGTAACCAGAGGATTAAAAGGTTGGACCCTCATACTATAGCCTTTTCATTTTGTCTCAAAAAAGAGTGAGGTGTATTTTTAAAAACACGCAACTTTGACCTCCTTTTTTGTAAAAAATATTAGTTACATATCTGATCATTAGCGCAGCCAGTAGCAAGCATATTTTTTGATTTTTTTGTTCCTTAATTTTGTTTGACTACCATTTTTGTGGAGATCAAATTTCAATTCCCGATTTTGTCAAGTTGTTCCTCACATTTGTTAGATTATTTTTGGAGATCAACGAATCATAGCCATTTTACCTGACAATGCTTTTATTCCTTGATTGGGTTCAAAAATTTGAAGGACGATGGCCCTGTGCCCACTCCCCCCCCCCCCCCCTAGCTACGTCTATGCATCTAAATGTATGTTTTTCGAATTTGCTTGGCTGAGATCAGAAGACCTAAAAGGTTACGTAGCTGAACAGTTGAACCTTAGGGTCCAGACTGCAGATAGCTAGAGCTTACAAGCTGCTGTTTGTGTAGTCGCGCTGGCTTTCTACGTCACAACTCTCCGTTCGTCGCGTGTTCGATAAGTTGAATGTTTCCTTAATATGATTGTGTTGCTTATTTTCATTCTCCAAACCTACAATTTCATCTCTTTAGGTCATGTGGTACAGTGTGTAGGTTTTGGTTTTGCTGTGTGCGTACCGCTGAGACTTATCTCACGGTATTTTTCTTGGTGAGTTATTCCCATGGGAATGTTATCATCACTTAAGGCTGTGACATTTAAAGCAGAAATGTTACCGCTGTTTTGCTGTAGAAGTTTGCTCAGATAGATTGATAGATAGATGAAAAGAAAAATAAATATTCTTTTTGGTGAAATTAGGGCATCAACTAAACAGCAATGGACATGCCAACTGGCAGAAATTGTAACATAACCAAGAATAAAAGTCTGCAACCAAAAATAAAAGTCTACAACCAAGAATAAAAAGCGGAATTGGCCGTTGTCCGTAGTTTGAGTACGTAAATAGATTGCATTTATGTAGAAGTTGTCGCAAGTTATCATCAGCCAATTCGGCTTCACTAATACGTGGTATACGTATTTCGTAAATGTAGCTTAAAAAATCGAGTAGTTTGTCAAATTTTGTGCCGCAGTTCCTGATTTCACCTTTGTGGTATGCCATTTCAGTAAAACAACTCATGTGCATAAGCTTAAGGGCTATTTTTAAAAGCGGAGCTCTTTTCTCTTTAAATAAAAGCATTAAAAATACTGTAGTTACAATGTGTTGTCAAGCGTGATACAATCTTGTAGCACGTCACAAAGCTCCACACTGAGTTCAACTTCTGTGCGATTACATTGAGGCATTTCATCAACAAATCCAATAGTTAATTCCACAGGTTGAATTATGAATTTTATAAGTATGAGTTGGAACGGGTAGCATCATCACAATGCGGTGAAATGTATAACTGAAATAACATTTTATCTGCAAAACTCAAATAGTTCACATGTCGTTCTGAGACTTATGTCCAATCAAACATCCAAATGTCGAAAGCAGTTTTATCACCAGAAATGCGAGACTTTTTGTTCACCGAAATCCTGGTTTTTACCAAAGAGTGTGCCAACTGCGACCCACAACGTGAAATCGGGCTGTCCGCTGTAGATTGTGACCTGTTGCGCGCATTCACAGGTTCAGATCATTAAAATTCTGGTCTTTTGATGCCAATCTCCAAAAAATGATCTTAAAGGCTGGTTTCCATCCTGGCGAGCGCACTCTGCGCATAAAAGTAAATAGAGAAACAAAGAATGTTTCGCGCCACGCCTTCAATGTACGCCTAATAGAAACCAGCTTTTACTTTAAAAACGCAGTCCTATTGCGTTCGATCACCTCATGGTCCGATTTTTGCTTCTATTTCTTTGAACTTTTGAGGTTAATCTAAAAATAATTCACTGCAAAAACTCTGCCCCACCAGCTTGCGAAATCTTCCAATGGAGTAGCATTGACCAGACTGCAAAAAAAAGTTTGCACGCCCTTGTTTTAACCGACTGTCATCAGTGTCGGCGATAAGTACGCAGGCCTTCCTTCCTTCAGCTGAGTTTTATTTCAGCTACTTGGTCCCATGGTGCGGTAGCGAACCTTTTTTGGACGCTTTGGTCGGAAAGCCTTTTAGCAGATTCACAATTACAGTCAACCTTTAGTTTTTGTCATCCATCCACAACAATTTAGCCGAGTATGTAATTGTGAAGAAAAAGTCGGGAAGATTTTCATAAGTTGTGAGCCCTGAAAAATTTTAGTTTACGCCAAAGTTGAAATATCGCCTTTGGCCAAATCTTACCTAATACCCAATTATTTCAAAATTTAGTTCCAAGTTTCAGTCAGTTTCTACGCAAGACGAACACTGTCGAATAAAGGACTAAATCCACTTTATTAAGTATAATTTTTCATTACGTTACATCCTATATATAGCTAGATTCCAATTTTAGCGGTAGCATGTACATGGGAAAGGCCTGAGAGTGCATTCTACGGCCTTGTACTTTGATGCTTTAAGTAACAACCGCAAAACGGCGTTTCTGCGTGACTTTCACAACCGTATTACATAATTTAATAAAAAAATTCCAGTTGCTGAAATATCTGTACTTCAACATTATGAGGCTATACTTTCCCTATTTTTTATTTTGAGTATAGGTCATTAATTTTGAACTGAGTTTTTTGGAATTTTTTTCCTTTTCTGCAAATTTGCTTTAAAATGTCACTGCTAAATTATTGATAACTTTTAAAAAATTTTGTCACATCTCTGTGGTTGCAGTTGATTGCTTCCAAAATAACTTACGCAGTAATTGAAGCTGCCACCCTGTAGGTCAGCTTCAAGTCATCTTTCAAGTCAACTTTAACCCCAACGAATGTACGCTTCGTGCTCAGGCTATGGTTTTACCGGGCCTGGCCTCTAGTTCGTTACATAAAGTAAGTGGTAAGTGATCTACGAGCGAATGTAGTCTTCAACAATATAGATAGAGTCTAGTTTGTGTTCTATAGCAATGATAGAAGCAAAAAATTAACGGATCTTTTGTAGAAAGCCCCCGCCACCACTCTTGTCCAGTTAGAATTTTTATTCATTGATGGAATTGAGCGATGTCAGCTAATATTTTGTCCTAACCCTAATCTGCAGTACTAAAAACGTGGCGGGGGTGTTTTTCTCAAATCTCACATTTTTGCATTTGTGGCAGGGGCTTTCTACAAAAGATGCAAATTAACTCCAATCCTAGCCTGACATTAAATCTTACTCTCACCCTGACTCTAAACCTAACATGTATATCACGAGCTATTCTAGAAAATACCTTAGGTCGCATACTATACCAGCACTTAATATCTTTACTTCGTGATTCAGAATGTAAAACTGTTTTCACAGTCGTACATTGAATAACTCGCGTCCGGCTGTACGAAGTTGACAGCACCGTTGCTGCTCGGCACAATGCAGCTCTGATGTGCTATCGTAGGCTCTGAAACCGAAAGGCGAAAAATCGCTGAAGCACTTTTAAAGAGCATGTTTGAGTGGTTTACTTTGCTTCAGGTTTGTGCTAGTATCACTGCGCAATAAACTTAATTTCTTTGTCAAATTCTGCGTGCAATTGATGCTGCAAGCCAATAATACATCCTGTGTGCGGTCACGTGACCCATGTGTGCGGGTCACGATTAACGTTTTGATTGGCAACCAAAGAAAAACGCCAAAATGTCAGTGCAAGTTTTATTTACATGTCGCCGGTTCGTTTCTGTGTGCAAAATCTTAAAACGAAATCATGATTTTCAAAAATTCTTTTTTGGTTGGTTCACAGTTGAAAAAATCGTGAAAGATCGCTGAAACCTTGTTTGCTCTAAGTGTCCGCGCTGTGGCAGCAGTGAGCATTAATAAAAACCATGGCTTCATCACGCCATTGAGCAACAAATCGCTTTATTTTTTGCTATTAATTAAGTTCAAGCTTTAAAAATGACTGGTTTTGTCAAAATCTTATGAGTATTAATTGGTAACAATGGGGTGGTATGACGTAACTTTCGTTAATGTCTGTAGCCGATTCTTAGGGCCAGGACTGGGGCGTTCACTGAAACTTTTCCAGGGGGAAGAAGATGGGCAAATTTTCAAAAATTTGCACAATGAATCATATTCTTACCCACGATTAGAGGTAAAGACGGGTGGAGGAGGTTGAAATGATGCAAAATTTTTGTGTAGATCGAAAAAGCTGTGAAGTGCAGTTTCACCCTAATTTGCGAAATTTCTCTCAAATGATATTAGTTCAATTGTGTTACAATCAAAATGCCATGGGGGTAGGAAAAGTGCCCCGTTTTTCCCCTAGCGGATGTCCGTTGGCTAGGGCCGTTTCACACAGTAATAATACGAGCTATATATTTGATTCAAAAACTAGAAAAGAGCTGACAGTTTCTTTCGTTCTATTTTGGGAAATCGCCTAGATATTGTTGAATACGTGGCGAATGAGTCATGCCTACTCGGACATTAGGCAAATCGACGTTGTGTGGCTTGTGAAACTTTCTCTTTCACTGTTTAATAGCTTTCAAAACGAAACAATTCAAGTTTTCTGGCGTTATTCAACTGCAAATCGTTTAGCTCTTTGTTCTCTGGTCACAGAAAATCCTTCACAGCAATGCGTTTGTGTTTAGACCCGTTTCGGAGTAATAAATACTGCTGGCGCAGTGCCTTTCCATCTTCAGCGTTGCAATTAAGCAAAAGAATTACATAAAAATTTTATTCTCAAAAAAGAGCATAGTCGATGGAAGGGTGGTGCAACCTGCAAGCCGCCAACCAAAATTTTGAAGCGTGCAAAAATGTGTTTTTTCAGTAATGGAAACCCATGCCACGGTTTTAGTGATAAAAAGTTTTAAGCTTTTATAAACCAGCTTCTAATCTTTATTGAAACTAGTTTGTCTAAAAATTTTTTTTCTTGATACGTTTGATTTGCAGTAAAACTAGTTCGTTGTTTGATGGTAACCGCAGGTTGATGGCATATGAAAAATGCAAGTCCGGCGGAATGGCGGAGAAAAGGGCAAAAAGGAACATCTCAAACTCGATCGTTTCATTTGGTATTTTGAAGTAAAAAAGCAAAATTTTTGAGAATATTTACCGGGGTATAATGTTTTCTTTGGATTTGATTTAAACTTCGAATTTCATGAGTTTCCCCTGATTTATTGTATCAGATATAATCAATTAGCTTGTAAGTCGTATTCAAAGTCATTTCGATACTTCAGATGTAGAAATTAGGCAACCTGAAAAACTAAATACGTGGATTAAATTCTGTATTTTCGACTGAATTTTTCATAAAATATAAATTTTTGTTGAGAAATTTAAATCCCTCAACTTTTTTTGGCCACGTTGGATTTCGGCCCGAAATCTAACTTAATTAAGGTACATTTGGTCAAGCTGTGCTAAAGGTTGAACACGCCTAGTCTATGGTTATTTGACAAAAATATGTGTGGCAAATATTGCGTGCCTTTTCTTACTACACTACTCAACATACGCATATATATCTTTTCAACCCGCATTTTCCTTACTTCTATTGACAGTGGTTTTGCACGATTCTATCAGGGAATCTAATCAAAGTCTACCTAGGTCAAGGGTCGGCAACCTTTTACCGTCAAAGAGCCATTTGGACCCGTTTACCACAGCAAGGAGACCGATGAGAGCCAGAATAATTCTACGGAGCATAGGTCATAAGTGTTTTCCAAATAAAAAAAAAAAAAAAGGTCTTCACCTGTAGCAAAAGAGCCACATGCGGCTCCGGAGCCGCGGGTTGCCGACCTATGACCTAGGTATTCTCATGCATAATAGGCTCTTAAATTGCTCTCAACTACCCTTAAACCTACTTATCGCTTTTGACTCAAGGACATTGGCTTTGTGAAATACGTTTTGTACCTGTAGTGCAATGAGAGATCAAAAAAAAACTTCCTTCTCTAAATGCCTTATATAGTATTTTGAGAAAAACGCAATGTTGACTGTTCTGTGAGCGTTCTCTTCGCGATTGTAGACCTAGGTTTGGTAACCTAGAAGAACAATACCAAAGACTTAATCAATGATATTCACAAAACTCATGTTTTGCACTCAGCAATTGAAGTGATGTGGAAAATATAAATTCAAATTTACTCAGCTGTGATTAAAACATGTCATGGTGCTACGCAGATAAAAAGTGTCAACACCTATGCGATATTTAATTTTACCGCCTCCTTAACCAAAAGAAATACACTTGCCCGCAAACAATTGTTATGACAGCATTATCATTTCTCAACCATGCAAGGTCACATAAAAATTTAGATATAGTAACTGTGTAACATACGCTATAACAGTACAACAAGCGTAGCATGGGGTGGAAATCTTCGGTATGTTTAGTTTTTGATATTGACATTTTTTCTACCCAAAATACCACATGGCAAAAAAGTCCATTATCTCACAACTGTAAATATTAATCGCCTAAGCTTTCGTTGCTGCCTATTGACTTGAAACTAGATTTAAAGAATTTTTGGTAATTGTGTCTATACACACAGTCGGATTACACCGTTTTCAATTAGGATGCGCTATCTGAGCAATTTGATGTTATCCTAAGAAAGCCTTTTACCTCATTTTCACCTTGATAATAAAACTTTTAAAGGAGTGCACAAGATTTTTATGTACATTGATAATGATTGTTGAAATGTGCCTAAATGTGGATGCTACCACGGCTCCTCCAGATTCGTCAATGTCTGTACATGATTCCATCTTCAAAATTCTGTGTGGATCTTTTCTCTAGGCCTATTTTCTGTTTTTGTAAAAATTTGGGAAAACGGCCAACCGTATCAGCTCTGCCATGATATTGTAAAACCGAAAAACTGCATCTCAGATATCATAAACAACCTTGATTTTTTTCGTTTACATGAAGCTAGTGATCAGCAAACGCGTAGAAACAATTACTGTTCGTACAGTTAACAGGTTCAAGACGTAGCTGATAAAAAGATGACTTAGCTGATTCCTTGTTGAACAATAATAAATGACAACAAAGCCAATATTCTCAAAGACATGATTTTTGTAGCTGTGATGTTTGTTATACAGTGCCATGGCAGAGCAGCTGCCTAAATATTTTAGGTTTATCCAAGGCCGCCCGTGTTGGACGTTACCGCAAAACTTTTCAGCGAGTTTTGCCGCGAGCGCGAGATGGGATTCTTAGATGTGTTGCGTGATTCGGCTTGTTTTTCTAGACTGTACTTCGTTGCCACGAGCTTCAATTTTTTGGTGTTTTTTTACCTTCAAATTTTTGATGCCAGTATGTTCTGAATAATGAGTTACTTGAAAAACCTGAATTATAAAAGGTAACCTTTCTATGAAGGTTTATATATTTAAGTGTATTTAGTAATTGGGATCACTTGCCGTGGAGCACGGCGAAAGGCTAAAAACTATTTTGGTGGCATTAGTAATTATATTTTGAAAAACTTGGTAGCTTTTGCACAAATTTACATTCTATTCTTGACATTGTTTCTATAGCTGTGTATCAAGCAAAAGATCTTTGAACATCCTAGCATTTCTTTGAGTCATTAGTATGGCTCTACTACACCATGAAACGTGCCTACGTCGACTGAAGTGGATACAGTGCAACCATCAAACGATTGCGCTGCAGCTAATAGAATGACCAGATAAAACCCCACAGAGAATTGAGGCTCGTTTAGCAACCTCAGCATTTGCGTTTGCAGTTCGATATAAATTTCATTATCTTGGTAATGTTGCAAAGAGATGGTAAACAAGAGTTGTATTGGGTGTATATGGTTTGGTATGTGGTATTTGCATAAAATTTTGATAGAACTGGTAAACAGTCGCATTTTTGATTTAATCTTACTTTTGTGCACTTAAATCTTCAGTGGTCTTTACTGTGTTTATCTACAAATCTCTTCCAATAAGTTTTTTTCAGCCAATAAGTGCTTTCACTTTTTAGCCTGAAGCTATTTTCCTGAGGCAAGTTGAACGGAATTGCTGAAGTTTTAAACACACCACAAACTTACCCACCGGCATTTTTATGGCTGCGTTCGAAGATGTTTTTATACATTCATTTTTTATAATTATTTTAAAAATTATATTCTCGTTAGCAAATGCTGTAACCGCCATTAATGTATGGTATTTAAATATTTTTAGTATGTAAATCTACAGAAAGGATTACATTACTAGGCATGACCATAATTTGGAGGGAAACAAATGGAATTGAAACCTCGCCAATTGTATAAACTTTCCTTTTACGAATAGCGTCAACGTTTAGACATCTGATTGTCTGTTTTTGAGTTATTTGTTAGAACAACTTTTTACTGTTTGTAAACCAAATATGTACTTATTTAACTTGGCTTTAATGTTAGTGTTAGTTTAACCGATAAACTTAATTTTTGTGGGCGACATCTTGCCTATTGGCGCTGATGATGCTTGTTGCGAATTCACTGCATGGCGTTTACCACATATTTTCATAGCATGTACAGACTTCTCCCCATGTGTATTTTCCTTTTTCTCAAACTGGGTTTCGGACCGGCTAAGGCGGATACTGACATCAAAATTGAGTAAAACGATATCAACTCTGAAAGTATGTCGGACGCACAAGTGTATTTCGCTTGTCGATGCATTTGCCTATGTTTACCGAAAGACCACGTTCAATTCGATATTGAAAAGTAATTTTTAAATGAAGCAAAATTTTAATAAAGGTGAATTGCCAACTTCTTGCGAGACCCTTGAAAAAAAATTTTGCGCTCGGTTTATTAAAATCGCGCTACCGTTTTTTGAAAGATGCAGCAAAATTTAAGTTACCGGTAAATTAAGGGCAAAACTACGATGAAGACCTCATTGGTAATCAGTGTAATTTCGTATTGAAGCCCTTTTCACGATTACATTAAAGCTTATTTGACTAACACACGGCTTGAAAAGTCTTTGGGTCAAAGATACAGTCCTGGGTTTGACCCCTCGGTCAACACCATTGTCTACGCGAGTCCACTGCCTGAAAGAGTAGAGAAGAGCTGAACTTTCGGCTCCATGCTACTTAGGCTTCGCTGCAAATGCATCACACTGCCTACAGAGGTCTTTGAAGTCTGGTGAAGTACAGTGGTCCTCAGTGCTTGATGAAGGTTGATAAAATCAAATAACTGTTGGTTAGGGGTTTAATAAGTATCGTCGCGGTGGTGAAGTAATTGATTGGTGCGTCCGCTTTACCATTAGTGAACGAGGGTTCAATTCCCATATGGAGTTATACCAAAGACTTTAAGAAGGGTGTTTACAGTTTTTCTGCTTGGCACTCAGCAAGAAAGAGTACGCATAAAAAATCGGAAAGTCACTTGCTTTGTCTTTGGTAAGAGCACTTAGCGGGGTTTTGTTACTTTTACGTGAATAGTCATGTAACTGTCAAGGGTCACAAACTGACTTATAAATGTAAATGACGAATAAATATTGGGGGTTATTATAGAACTTTTTCGATCGTCTTCACATGCACAGTAGGTCAAACGATGGTGGTGTTTACCCCTTTTTCGAAATTGGGGCTCGACGTGAAACGATTTCGGATTCATGCCGTAGACCCAATCAGATTAGGCTAGAGGAAAGCGACCGTCCATTTCGAACCAGTCGCGAATGGAAATTACAGACTGCTAGCCTCTTTTCCAAAAAGGCGAACTGCCATTGCTGGGTGCCTATAAGTCGCCTCTTGCATGCTGAGTCAGTCGGGGGAAACATCGAATTGCAAAGGTTGTTTGCATCTACGTTTTTGTAGTATTTTAAGCAGGACATTGAACTTGAACATGTGAGTTTTTATCTTTGAGCTGGACATCAACTTTGATTAGCAGTTTTTACAGACAGGTTTTAAGTTTAACTTGATTAAATGTAGTGTAAAATGGTAATTTTTGTGCACCAGACATAATAAACTAAGGGCTAATGTTATCATTTGCACTTTGCTGATTTTTTCTAGTGTAGAGGTGCATTTTCAACATCACTGGTTTGTGTTTTATATTGATATTTAAGAGATTGATGGTTTATCAGTAAAATTTTGTGTCGAAGTTGTGCTTGTGCTAAGAGGTCGGACTTGGACATCAGCTATGAAGTTGGGCTTGGACATGAGCTTATGAAGTCGGACTTAGACTTTCCTAAAAATGTCTGCAAGTCTATTGCCCTGATTATAAGCGAGGTTAATAGAGTTTGTAAAATATGTTGAGAATTTAAAGTGTTATAAACAATAAAAGATCAGTTTTTGACTGACCTTTGATCTCAGTATTTAGCCAATTATAAAACAGGTCTATTATTTAATTACTGGTTGACAAGCATCAACTTTTTTAAGTGCTTGTTTTGAGGTAAGGGAGGCGTTGCTCGACTGCCCCTGTGGTCAGAGGGTTAAAAAACTTAGCTACACTATTTTAAGCTTTATCAACTCTAAAACAAAGGGTTTACCAAGACAGACGGTAGGTTTGTATTGTTAGTCAACAATAGCTGACAGTTTCTCATTGTTTGCACGCTATTTGCTTTGAAGGTGTTGTTGGGAGAAAATTCGAGGGTAAATATAAAACAAATTTTGGCAATTTTAGGCATTCCTGTTTGTTTTTGACTCAAAAGTTTTTGGTGTAATGTTTCCAAAAGCTTGTTTTGGAAAAAATATTTAAACTTTTTGAAAGTCGTGGATATAGCGCTCGAATGATGCAGAAGACACCGGAGTAAAATTAGGGGAGGAGACGTTGTCGTGTATGGTCCTCTTTGGTCTTTACAAAAAAGCAAAGTATCAGCTTGATTTGATTATGTAAAAGATCTTTAAAAAGCAGAACTGTCTTCCCCTTAATTTAACCAAAAAACGCTTCAAAGTTTAAAATGACCGCAAAAAAAAGTCGGTCCTTACGTATTATCGGGAGGACCTTTGATTTTTAATGTTATTTTATTTAAAAGAAAGGCAGTGTACACTGAAGGGGCAGGCCCGGTATGTAAATGTACGGGGCAGTGTACACTGGAAGGTTATTTTATTGTTTTAACCGTTTCAATAAATAATTTACTTCAATTTTTGAGTCGTGTTTTTAAAGGTCCTCCCGTTAATACGTAAGTACCAAAAAGTCTCTACTGAGTGGACAGTTTGGGCTTTTCCTAATTATGCCATTAGCAATAAACCTTCTTCAATACGCGTGATCGAGCACTTAAAGTAATTGTTTTTGTTACCCTATTCAGTGGCATTTATCGCTGAAACTATTATTCCGCTACTACGGTCGTGATTGTACCGAGATAGTTCATACCTAAAATAGTTTGTAAATGAAATACTGTATATACACAAAAACAATTCTTTTGGAAATACGTGAAAACAATAAATTTTTATGTTTTGCATCTATGCATAGGTAGTTATTGGATTCACATACTCATGCCATGGATCAGTGCTAAAGGCTGAAGGATAAGTGACCCCAAACATTAACTACATCAAAATATTATATTTAAATGCGGTAGATTAGAATCACATAATTTCATGAAAAAAATTACCTTTGGAGGGAATTCCACGCTCCAACCGCCCAAAGAATCTGGAATTTTTTATTTTATTGGCTTAGTGCGCGACGTAAAATAAAGCCAACTGATATAATACCGCGGGGTTTTTTGAACATTGCATTAAAAAAAGTGCCTTAACCTTTTGGTGAAGCTTTTGAGTTATTTCCAATTTGCAGAATCGCTCAATGCAGCAATTACGTGTCATTTTAATGACGTTATGTTTTGCTGTATGCGTTGAGTTTTGAGTGAAAGGTCGAAAGCTTACTTATGAGTTTTTTCTGCAATAGCGCAGTTAGAGACAAGAGGAGCAGAGAATTTTTAAAGATTTTTGTGGGGAAGCATGAGGCTAAACGAAGGCAGTGCTTCTATTTGAAATTAAATATCCTAAAAAGTTTTTGAAAAACTGTTTTGTTGTTGTCCAATTTTATCACTACGCTTGTAGGGTAGACAATTCAAACTACTTCATCTTGTGATTGTCACCAACTTGTTGAATGACCGTACTGAAATTTTCCGTCTTGATATTTGTTTACAAAGATACCAAAGTGCCGTTTTGTTTAAAATTTGGTTTTTGTATTCAGCCGTTTCCATTATTTCAAACTCATTTGCTTATGAGTCATCATCAATCAAGTGAACATTTATTCTTTTAAAAACATTTTGGCATCATGAAAAGTTATGATTCAAATACAGTACAATCTTATTTGATTGTTTGCCGGGAAATATTTGTAATAGCTGAGTAAGGTGTGGGCTGCAGTCCTTATTGGCTTCGTAGACTTTCGTGCTCTAGGCTAATGAGATTTTTAGCGGTTATAATTTACCTAACATAGGACGTAATAGTGCGTTTAAATTATGAGTGCTATATAAAAGCTTTGTAAGAACAGCTTGCCTAGTTTGACTTTCTACAGCCTGGGGCGAGAGATTTTGCTCCGAGACTTTACGTCAGCAGAGCCAAGCTTGAATTATTGTAAGAATTGACGCAAAAAACATTCATAATGTATATCCTAAACTGGACTAGTAATGTATTAAAAAGAACAAAAAAGATTTGATACTGATACCTTTGGCGTTGCTTTTTAATGGTTACGAAATCAATTAAGTGTTATGATTAAACTAATGAAACAAAGTTTTTGTTGTATTTATAAATACAAGAAATACCATTTCTTTAAGAATCTATTTTTTTACATGTTAAGGGCCTTTCTAGAATAAGTTGAAATTAGCGTTAAAATGAATTTATATAAATTTTCCTAATAAATATCTTGAAATTGGTGAGAATTATTGCAAAGCTGTTTGTATAAGCTATAGAGTAAGGCATATATTAACCCTATGGGTCTTAAAATTTTCTCTGCGTAGTTATTAATTTGAATTTTTAGATAATATAATATGGAAATTACCGTTCCGTAAATTTTCTTAGTAAAGGTTTTGGCTTCGGTATAAAGTATAACAAGCGTTTTCCTTCAATTGCATGGTTATGTTTGTGAAAAAGGTATATTTGTTGCCTTGAGGCAAGTTCTTCATTCATTCCCTTACCAGTTTACTTTATTGGCTTGAGTTGTAAAGCTGGACTTGGAAAATGTCAGGAACTGCCACGTTCAAACAACTTGACCCTTGGGTAAAGTTTCGAAATGGTAATCACGTGATGCGTACGAGCCATTGGATTGGTCGAGAGGAGCTGGAGTTAGCCACGCGCCAGGATGTCGACGGCGACACGTAAGTTTGAATTATTTTGTAATTAGAACTTTTTAAACAACAACTAGCATATTCAAAACAATAACCAACAGTATGCTAAATAAGAGGTGAGGTTATTAACTTGGGATGAATTTATCTCCTAAGAGTTATTGTCGCCAACGGCGAGTAAAGCTTGTGACGCAGAAACCAAAAACCTCAACTTTTCCTACATTCTGCAGCAAAAGTGTGTTAAATTGAAAAATGATTAGGTGAATGTATTGTTTGAACGTTGTCGAAATGTAATCAGAAAACGTGTCAAAACCTCTTGATTAATATTCGGCTGATTGGAAGCGCATTGACTAGGATTCGATTAGGACGCGTTGCTCAACAACACCAGCAGTGCAGCTAGTTTCATCTTGCAGTAACGTTAATACCTTTGTTGTTGCGCATAGCACAATTTGTGTTTAGCTTTGTTCCGGATTTGCCAATACTGCTGCAACGTTGGGATTCTCGTGCAAACGCTTCGTTGGAGAATTTTAAGTGTTTTTCTGAATGTCGCCACCTAATTCAAGCGAAAATTAAGCCGTATACTTGTATTTTGCAAGCTATATCACTGGAGTTATTAACACGTAGGCAGTGAACCCGACCTTTTTTTAAAAGTAATGCTGTTGTAGCCGCAAAAGCTGATGCGAAACCTTCAGGGAGTTTTGCGATGGAAATTTTTAAAACCGTGGTTAATGTTTTTCAGGAACCATTTTGATTACCCAACGCAACCAAATTTAGTTCAAGCTTGTGTAAACAATTAAACATTGGTGAGCTTAGTTTCAATTTTCTTGTCCAATCGTGAACCGTGACCTAAGACCTAAGACTTTTAGAAATGGTTTTGACAGATTTCCTGCTAGGTGCTCAGCAATACAAATAATGTGGGAAGTGACATTTGGTACCGAAGTTAATCATCGTTAAAAATTCTCCCAGTTACTATAAAGCCATTGTAGTTGGGAACTGCTTGTAAATTGCGTGCTATTGTATTTTAAGCTGTTGAAATATTGCGGACTTTTTAAAAAAGTTTTGTCCATCGTTAAAGCACGGTCGAGTTGAGGTTATTTTAAGCGTTACCTTCGCAGTCAGTAAAAGGGGGTTCAACTCCCTTGTCGAGTCATGACAAAGACTTGGTATTAGATCTTCTGTTTGACATTGAGCAGTGAAACAATGTAGTAAATGAAAAGTAAAACTGCCAAATTTATCCAGTCGTGATTTTTAAACGTGCTAGTGCTGAAACTTCGCCGCCTTTCATATCCCCTGATCTCATTTTTTTCTATCGCGAAGTGTCTGGCGCTGCCTTAGACTCTTAGTTTCACTTGCTAAAATAAGCAAATTTGTTTTTAAGGTTTTTCAAAGTTGGCCAAGTAACTTAACGTGAAAATGCCCTTCGTTTGCAAACGTGAAGTTGTGAGTTTCATGCTTGCCTAGTTTATTGAATGTTTGACTTTTGTGAAAAGCACTCTGTTGCAAAAATACGATGCGCAATTGTTAAGGATGATCTGGCGCGAAATGTTGTTGGCACTTGTTGACTGTAAACATCGACATATTGTAATATTTCGATTTAGCTGCAACCCGAAATGTTTCTTTATATGCGTACTTAACTCTAAAATTTAATTAATTTTCGGCAGTTGTCCTGAGAAACTATCTCAGGTAGTTGAAAAGCTGTACACTGTAGGCTATATTGTTGTTGTGTTTTGCTCAAGTTTCCTGTAGCCCCAGTAAAAAGGTTGGCACTACTTACTCTAGGTAGGTTCCTATTTTGTAGCCGTAGACAGATCAGAGAGAGTGGGCACAACGCTACAAGGACGTATTATTTAGAAACTAATTTTGAGGGTTTTTGCCAAATAGAAAGAGTTCTTTAAAAAAAAAGAGGGTCATTAAGTGCCGGTGTGGACATTGGACCTGGAAAGATTGAATCTACTGCCCCTGGAATGCGCTCACGTGATACAAAATGCCGTTTTGATTGAATATACAAAATTAAACAAAAATCTCCAGTTTTATGGGGAAATAATTAAAAGTTTTCACTTTCTTGGTTTCTTAGAGTTGATCTTGCCTTCTCGGCTTTTTGTTATTTCTGCAATTAAGTTCTTCCTGGTTTTGAAAACTTGAAAATCAAAATTGTCGCATACCACCGTTTGATAAAATTGGTCTACATGTGAACTTTTACGAATATATTTTTGGGTCGTCTGCTTTCAACGATCGAAATCACAATAACAACGATGACTTCAAAGGCTTCGAAGCTCAAAGGCCCCATCTAGCGATTTTATTTTAGTTTCTTTTTATCAGACCTCCGTTTCGTCAAGTGGTAATAATTTGAGCAGTTTTCCCTTTCAAAAAAGCGTAGAAAGCGATATTTTGAAAAAAATTGATTTATTGTAGTTTATGCTGTTTCTAAACAAAACTTTTTGTTTTTTTAAGGTTTGGCGGTCGAAGCTTAAGCCGTAGTGGAGACCCAAGGGTAATAAAGCTCATTAACTATTCCCATTGTAATATTTGCATTAAGACTAAAATTTGATTTTCTTAGAATTTTGAAAAATCCGCTTACTGCGTTTCTACAAAACATGTTAGAGCTGTACACCTAACAAGGCATCGCGAAAAGCTTCACCGAATTGTTTTATGTGTAGGCTCCTCCACATTGCAGTTGCTAAGGGCAATGAGGTCGCTTGTCGTCGCCTTATCGCAACTTTAGTTCGAGAAAAGGTTTCTCTGGACATAAAGAACCATATTTTACAAGTAAGTTGTAGTTACTTTTTTTTTTATAGATATTGCATTTCTCCTAGCCCCATTACTCTTTAAAAGATTGTTGTTGCTGTCATCCTATTCTTCTTTTGAACGGAAGCATGGCAGTAGACCATATAGCGCCCCGGCCCAGACTACTCACTGTGGTCTACTCTAGACCATAGTTTGTATACCGAGGTGGAGCTTCTGAAGAAAGTATGGCCGGAAGAATCCGTAGCAATATGCAAAGAAAGGAGAGGAAAATTAGGCCGAGTTGGATGCCCTTCAGCACCGATTGCGAGGCTGGTCCTTCATGATCTCTGTGCGAGTCACAGTTTGTTGCTACATGTGGTTAACTGGTTCAATGCCTCGACTTCATCAAGCGATGTTTCTTAGTTATTAGTTGCTCTAATCTTTCTTTTAACATTGTCAAGTGAAAAAATACGCTACCCTTCTATTGTTGTAAAGAGTTCCATTTGCTTGTATAAAGTACAATACAAAATATTTCACAATTTCTGAGATAGCATGTTTTTAGTGATATATAATCATTGGGAAATCGCTGGCGGGTAATTGGCCCTGCCAGCTTCTTTTACTGGCAAGTCAGCTCAGGGCTTTCGCACCTATACCACTTAGAGGGATGATTTTCTACGGTCCACTTCGCAGTCGGTAGACCTGGTTTCATTCCCCTTGTCGAGTCATACCGAAAGACTTTGAAAAATGGTATTTATAGCTTTCCTGCTTGGCGCTCGGCATTTATGGGAGGTTGTAGAGAACAAGCCGGCAAGTTCGCTTGTTGGGTCCATGAGCAAGGCACTTAACGGGACGCCCCACCTTTATGTGGAAGACAGGTGACCCGGAAATGGCAACTCCCAAGCGAGTGGGAACTTACCGTCCAAAACATTAGCGATATATCGCTTTCTCGTGAATGGAGGATAAATATGGCAGATAAATAAACCCTCGAAAAACATTATATAAACTTATCTGTAGATTATATAACGAGATTTAAACTTGTCATCTCTGTTGTGAGACCGGCATCTCTGCGTAAGCACGATCATAGGCTAATTTTTACTACGGGTATCTGTTTACTTTGATATATATTTACTAGTTGATATAGCTTTGATTATACGATAGCGCTGTTTTAAAATTCATGTAGTCAGTTAGTTTCGAAGTAGCCTCAGGCTTAACGCTTTGTTCATTGCACATAGATTTTCAAGTATTTCTGCCAAGTAAATACTTGACTTTGATACAAAACGCGTTTGCATTTCAACAGAAAATTAGCAACTTACAAGTAGAGTTATTTTTAATTGCAATTTTGCTTTGCACCTGTAAACTTCCCAGTCACACTCACTACAAGCGTGTGCTAGCGTTTTCTTGTTTGTTTTAATATAAGTATCTCTCCATTGTTTATGCTTTTTTGCGAAATAAACGTTATCAAAAGTACACCGGTACAGCGCGTAAGTGAAAACCTCTTGCACTGATGTCTTGTATTGTTGCCTGAATTCTTCATATTTTCAATGCAAAATCCTTTTTCATATTGCCTCATTTTTGACTGGGAGTTAAACCCAGATTTGGATCTTTTCAGACTCCTCTTCACATCGCCTGCATTGTTGATCATCCTGCAATCGCGTGCATGTTGTTAGAAGCGAGTCCGTCGAGTTGTGACGTTGCTGATCGCCATGGAAACAACTGCGTTCACCTGGCTATCAAGCACAGCAAGTCTGTCACGCAACATCGAACACTAGAAGCTGTGATCAAATTAGCTTCGTTAAAAACATTGGAAAAAAAAAATTTGGACGGTAAGAAACTACACGCACTCGCGCGAGGCAGCTTATTTTGAAATAAACTGCAATTACATCGGGAAGTGCATTGATTTCTAATCTTTTTGTGGTCATAGAACCCTTTGAATGTATTATCAGTCTGCGGACCTCTACCTAAATTTATCCTGGAATCCAACGACCACGGCTTTTCATCATATATTATTATTCAGTTATTGGAGCAAAATTATCATCTGCTGCAAATGCTGTAATGTGGTTATGACTGCTGCATAAGATATCAATCTGAAAAAATATGACGTAGTTGCAAAAGGCGTTCCAAGAAAATTTATTAGGGAGGCGCTAGGTGTTTCCAGAATTTTTGATATTCTAAAAAAGTTTGATCGAAATTGTGATGTTTTGCCAAGTCTTTTAGTTTTTCATGCAAATTCATCATCTTTTTTAAATTGCATGAAATGGATGTTAGCCTACTGCAATTTATAAGGTAATTAATTGTATGCAAATGTAGTAAGTACTTTTGTTCTTCGATGATGGTAAAAAAAGAAAAAGTTTATAAAATTTGAAATTTGCGAGGAAATCAAAACAAAGCATATTTGCCTGTGTGCAATCACGTCAAAAGTAAAAAAAATTGTTATTTTGTTTGAAAATAACCAAATCGTGTCTAAGAAATTCAGGGAGGCCTTATTCCTTTTTGCCCCTCCTCCTCTGACTAGGCTTATGACTGTTTCGCAAGGAAAAATTAATAAATTGTTCATGCAAGAAATGACATCAGCATAAACAAACGGCGACGCTGGAAAAAAAGCGGTCATGTGCTTCTTGTGCAACAGAGCAGCGTCACTAACAATTGACGCTATGATTGCATCAGCTTATTTGCCTATGTGCTGAGACGTTTTACTTTACATTAGTCATTAATAATGATCTTGAATAAATAACCTGCTCCTACGTTTGAAAAAACAAGCCTGGAAAGCTACTCATGACAAGAAAGCATTGTTAGAACAAGGAGGCTTTTAAACTGACTAAACTTGCTGCATTGTAGGATGAAATAATTGAACACTACCTGTTGCTGGTATCTATTTTAATGTCGTAGTAATTACTGCTAGTAATTAAAGTATATTTTTACTAATGCTATCAATGCTTCATTGATAGTTAATTGTACTAACCACTCCACAAAGAAATGGAAAAAATTTTGTGTTGCAAAGGTAGTCACGGGCCCCCTCGAACCTTCTGACCGGCCCCACGTTGGAAACCACTGGTGTAGTGTATCATGGTTAATCCTTTTGTCGGCTGTATGTCGAGTCGATCTCCTTAACAAATTGATGCGCTAATGTTCGGTTTATACGCACAACTAGTGGTCCGCTTTGAAGATAACATTTGTACTTAGAGTTGTGCAAATTTCCGTAAAGTGCCTTTTCGTTATAACGAACTGTCGTGATGGGATTTTCAGGCAATACCACGTGACTATTGCCGCCATGAAACGGCGTTTCAACTCATTCGACCACTTTTGCCGACATGAGCTGTGCATAGTTACATTGTTCTGATAGTGAAGTTTCAATACGTCGTGACTTGTGATCAGCATTTTAAGCTTTTGACAAGAAATCAAACTCAGGTTAAAAAATTATGACGCGTAAACAGAAAGAGCGAACCCGGATAACCCTTTGGGTTCAATTTCGTGGTTAAGTGATGCCACCGATTTTCAAATCGTATTTGCAAATCTCCTGCTTGGCACTGAGCAATAGAAATGATGTGAAGAATAAAATACGAAACCGAATTTACTTATGATTAAAATATATCCTGACTCTAAAAAGTTGTTACTGTTAAAAAGCGCCAAAAAACTACAAGATATTTCAGAAACCGGCTTTTTTTCTTTACGTTGATGTGATATAAGTGTATCGTTGTTCTGACACTTGAACGAAATGCTTTTCGCATAAAGTATCACAACCCTGCTTAATTTGATTAGGAAATTATATTGTGTGCATTCAATGGCAGCCGTGATTTACCTTTTTCCAACCCCATTCTCACGTGATGATGATTTAGTTGCACAAGTAAAATACTACTTTGAAAAAGTAATACATTTTGCTTTTGAGTTTAAACTATGGTTAGGTTTGTTGCGCATTTTTAATCGAATAAAGAGCAAATATTTCAGAAACAGGCTTTTTTTCTTTGGCCTAATGTCACGTAATTATGTGATTGCTCTGGCACCTGCTTTAAATGCGTTTTAAATGAAGGGTCACCTCTCTACTTTATTTGGTAATGATATTAATTTGCATGTATTCAATGCCAGCTGTGACTTACCTTTTTTCCGACCATATTTACATCTGATGATGATTTATTTGCAAAAGTAGAATACCACCTTCCACTTTGCACTGGGGATCAAGCTACGGTTGGGTTTATCGCGCATTTTTAATGGAAGTTAGGTTTATAAAAAAGATCAGATCATTGAGAGGGGTAAAGCAGTTTAAATCAGGCCTCTTCAAAAAGTTATTGAAGCTATAATTTTTCTATTTATGAGGAACCACGTAGCAATTTTCCCTCTCCCTATGTGCCATAAGTTTCAGGTCTATCAAGATTTGATCAGTTTATGCAAAAACCAAGAAGCAAAGCGCTAATTTTCACGATGTATATTTTATTTGGGTTTTACAATATTACACAGTTTTAGTATCCGTTAATTAAATGCAATAGCTTATAACTCTTGCTTTTTGTCAACTCTGTGTCAGTATTAATGGCCTACAATTTTATTTTGTATAGCTTGAAGCTATTTTGCTTGTGCGTATATGTCCCCAAGCGACACCTTAAGGTATTAGTACAATTTGCCGAAAAATCTTAGTGCTTATAGATTTGATAAAACGTTTTTCAATGTATTTAGATTCTGGTTGTAATTGTGCACTTAGCGTTTCGCTTCGGTTGAAAGTACTTGGAGCTTTTTTTTGACGAAGAGAAATTATTTATAGGTTACACTCCAATGCATTTAGCTGCAATAGAAGGAAAGTGCAAAGGCATACAATTGTTGAAAAAAGCCGGTGCGAGTGTTAACTCATTGGTAAGTTCTATATCTTAACGTTGTGAGTACAAAGAACATCGCTATTGTGTTAGATGTTGGATTTCTGAGAACTTTTTTCTGGCGTGGTTGCAGTGCTTGTTGTAGAAACAACTTTGCCAGCAATACTTGGCGATTCTGAAAAGGGTGTAAACCCAAAACGTTCTCCCGTAAAGTTTTTCTCATGGCCAGTAGATAAAAATGCATGTAGCTATGTCTAAATTTGTTTGAAAACGCAAGTAATTAAGAGATCAACGCTATGTTTTTCATTCTATTTTCGACCAGGCAACATCGAACTCGTGATCATAATGCGTTAAAATTCGTAATTCATCTGTGCGCGCCAAATTATTCGACGCTGCATGCGCTGACTACATGCAATAAGTTACAGAAAAAATGTTGGAATCATTTTTGCAGAATTTACTAAGAGTAGCGATTTACCGAGCTAAACTGAAAATTTCAGTTCAGGCAAGTGACAAATATTCGTTGTAATAGACAATTAGCTTACTTGGAAGGTAGTTTAATCATTCTGCCTGGCAGTGGTTACAAATTATGATTTTAATTAACAGCAATTATAGAATGGAATATACAGTATTTGTATTAAAAAGCAAATTTTTTAGTTGTTGGTTGGTTCATTACTGTCAATTTTTTGGTCGAGAATCACAGTGTGTGTCAGACATCTACACATTGTAATTGCATATCTATTTTTTGATCTTTTAATTAGTGGTTCTCAACGTGGGGAGTAGCAAAATTTTAGTGAAGAGTGTAGGTTTGAGACGTAATAAACCAATTTTTCGGCCTGCCTATTCATTATCTTAGCATTTCATTTCAAATTGAGTGGCAATACATAATGCGATCGCATTTTCTCACAATCAAATTGATTGGTAGAAATATCAAGCCTGTTCAGTTGTTTTGCATATGTCATGGAATTTGTTGCTTAATACACGGCGATGAGCCTGAAATTCCTTAAAACCAACATCGCATCGTGTCGTACAGCTGGAGCACCTGCCATGATAGGTAAAATACTGGATGTCTTATGTTGATAAAGGATGACAATCCAAGCATATTGGTTGTGCATTATAAACTGATAAAAGTTTTGTTGCAAAAATATTGCTCTTAAATTGCTTGAAACACTAAATTTTGTGATCAAATGTGTCAGTTTTCTGGAAGCAAATACAAAATCAGAAAGAGGTTTTGAGAGGCTAATTATGCGTGATGTGAAATCGTTGTTCCTCACGCAATTGAGATGACTATCAAAGGGAAGCTGCTAAAACGGTTGATAAAAATATTTGAACCACTTTGCAAGTTTTTGTGGGTGAAATTAGAAGGGAATCTCCGGATGACTACAGATGGCAAAGCTTATTAGAGCTAGTCGCGGAAATTTTTGAGAAACTTTTTCTTTTAACAAGTAATTTCAAGGAGCCAGTGCAAAACCTTTCGACGCAAAAGCTAAGATATGTGGAATTGTGGCATTTCCCAAATTTGTTCAGAAGCAATATTTTGTTAAAAAGGTGTGTCGGTTTTCTAGGTAAAAGAAAGTGACATCCCTCAAGAGACTAATACTGTTATTGCCGATATCTTGAAAATGCTGATTAATAACTTCAATGGCAGATTTTATCATTTGGAAGCAATGAAGTCCCCTTGGTTGACTGAACCACTTTTGGTAATTTTGTCTGCAGTATCATAGCAATACCAATAGAAATGATGTCAGTTGCAGCAAGATGAATCCGTGAAAACTTTTCAAGATCGAAGGAACCATGATACGACTGTGCGGGGTATTTGAAAAGAAATGCCCTCGCTCGACCACTTTGATAGGGCAAAAACTGATAAATTTTCTGTGATCTTATGTGGGTTTAGCGTTGCAGATTTGCTGCACGTCAACAGAAGTCAACTATAAATATTCAATCGTGGTGATGTGAGACTGAATCGAACTAAACTGGAACCGTGAATGAAACTACAATGTAACCAGCATCAAGCTCAGAGCTCTCGTTACCAATGTCATTAAGTATAGCACAAAATTTCACTAAACTTTGTGCATGTATAATTTGTATCACATAGTAAGCATTGCATTTACGTATCGAAAACAAATGCTTATGGTCTGTTGTGATTTGAGGTGGGGCCTAAAATTTTTTTGAAGACCAAAGGGCCTGAAATTTTTTACTGGGATAAAAATAACAGTCAAGAACCAACCACTGCTTAAAATATTTTTCAGAAATGTGCTACAACAGCTAAAAAACTTTTGATTGATACCGTTGCGTCCAATTTTGCTCCTATTTCTGACAAATATCAGAATTTGAAAAATGGTTGATCTGCGCCTCAAATCTCAATCGCAGGTGCCAGATGTACACTGAATTATGTCGCAATGTTATTGCCTAGTGTGAAACAACCAAAGAGACTAAGGGGGCTGAATCCATTCTCAGCGATGTCATTTTTGCCTCAGTAAGGCAAAGACATTTTTTCAAGAACAAGATTTTTTGAATACAGCTTTATTGCACACTAAAATAGTGCAATGTATCCATTTTATGAAGCTGTATTCAAAGTTATCTTGAAGTTTTGTTCCTTCAAACAACTTTACGGAGCCAGTTTACAATTGTGCTTCAAAAGCATGACAATGCTTTGGCTACATTCTTTCTTCCTTATAATACTCCTGGTTGCCCCGAATGGCAGATGTACATGTATTTACTGGAATTTTTTGACAAGTGCTTGAATTGAGAGTATTTTTTTCAACGCGGATTGTTGCTGTGAACTATCTTTTAGATTCGCTCAAATAAAATCGCTCCGATAGAAATCAGAGGAGTGAAGCAGCCGTGGAATTCCGAGCGACAAAGCATGAGTTCATTTCATATTCAGCTGGAAGTATACTAGTGAAAGATTCGACCAAAGGAAATCAAACCATCCTGCTAATTTTCTGTATAATAGTATTCATTTCATCTTCCTGCATTCTTCTAAGGTTCAGAATAAACTTCCTCTGACTATTTCCGCATAAGACTTTCATAAAAGCTACGTTGTTTGCTCAAAATTCATGGCATGGTGCACTCCCCTACTTTATTTCCTGGTTGCTATTTTCGTTGAGCAGATCTGAAACGGATAATTCTCAGCAACTGCCCGCAGTCAATCGCGTTTTTAAAGGCAAATATTCGTTGAGTACATGTGACTATATTTTTTCATTCTTCTACGAGCATTTACCCATGAAACACCAATCTGACCTGTAGCAATCTTATTAAATTTATTGTAGATATGGGCAACTCGCATTTGTAGAGACAGAGAAAAGGAAATGCTTCAATTTGTCGACAGCGTTGTAAAATGTATTGCACGTCAACATTGTAGTCGTGTTCGAGTCGAAGAATCAGAGCGTTAGGCTACTTTGCTTGCGACATGACCAAGTCGTAATTGTTGACTACTTTTAAGCGCATTGGGTCCCAATCATGTCCTATATTGACTGCAATGACATTAACTATGGCTGTCGACTCACTACAGCCCGCAAAGTCCATCAAACTCTGCGGTCATATTTTTTCTGGTTGCGTTGACAAAAGTTCTCTTTGTCATTATCAAAGATTCTAGACTTTAGAAATTTACTAAAGGATCCTTTAGTTCTCAGCGTTTTTCTGCGTTTCTCACTTACACACACCATATTTAAGTAATTCCTCTGTACTGCAAGTTTTTAGTTCAGGACCTTTTTTTAGAGATCGATTTACGTAGATGTGCAATCATTACAGATTGATCGTCTTACGATGAGCGTAAATACTTGCTCTTTATTTCTTTTTAAGGTAGATTACCTAGTTGTGTAATCATCGCAGATTTATTATCCTAAGACACATGTGAAGACCTTTTGGGGGGGGGATCGATAACGTGGACGTATAACCACAGCAAACTTATCGTTCTAAGACAAACGTGATGATCTTGTTTTTGACTGATAGCGTATTCGTGTGATCACCGCAGGTTAATCGTTAGGTCCCTAATTTCTCGGCCCTTTTTTAGATCCTTATTTTCTTGGTCTTTTTTTAGACCCTTTTTTTCTTGAAGGTCTTTGTTTTAAACTCAAGTACAGATGGAAACTGCTCAACGAAATTCTTTGCCCCAAGATCCACCTTTTACTCCCTAATTTTTCCCTAAAACAAATTTCCTCCCTTGAAAAAATAATTTTTCCCTTGGGGAGCCAAGGGCATCTCGGTTGAGAACCTCTACTTTTAACCAGTGTTGGAAAATTTTTTCCGATTGATACGCACTGATTGTTAAGTTAAGTTGTTATAGGCATGTAAATATAGAAGCGATTGGTATTGATAAGTTGAGTTTGTGACAAGGGGTTTTTAACTTTTAAATTGACAGATCAGCATCAATGCCAGCGGTTTTGAATTTCCTGCTGGCAATTTAGTCATCAGCAGCTTAGCAAGCATGTAGTGAGCGATTTTGGAGAGCTTTAGCAGTTTGATTGGTCAAGAACTTGCTAGTTAATATTGAGGCGGCAGCACCTACGTGTGTGAAAAACATTTTTTGGTGCGGGTTTATTTAGTGCAGGTTTTCAGTTTGTAGATAAGATCTAGCTGGCGGTTTTGGTGTTAGCCTATTAGTGTCTCCTTGATTTGCTGCTTCCTTTGTCCTCAAGGGGTAAAGTTGCTTCAAAAAAATCTTTTTTTGCCGCATGTGGTTTGCAAATTTCGAATGTATCTGAAGCGAGTTAAGGGTACAGCAAACTTTTTAAACTGTTGCATCTTTCAAAAAGAAGCTCCGGCGGAACTTTGAATGATCGCCCACCCACGGGACACCCCCTTACCGTAGTCAAAAGGTTTTGTGTACGTAAAACCAAAAATACACTGCATTTCAATAAATAAATACCGGGTCTACCTTAAAATAGTACAAGGCACTGGCGTAGCAGGCGCCAGCTCAAATTTGGAAATGTTTTAAAAGACTCACTGTTTAGTACTGAATCGTGTTTTGCAAAAAAGGCGTTATGTAATGCGTGGCGTGGTGAGATTATGATTCAAAAAACGTGCAAATTACGTGACATAAGGTTAGGGGAATATGGCTGTTTCTGAATTACTACACTAAATGGCGGAAAACCCCGGCAAATTATACTTCCGTGACTTTAATATGTTTTTGCCTTTCAAAATACATTTTTTCATCTCATCAAAGATTGATAGCTTTGAGCCTTTAAAAGAGAGTGCAAAAGTAGGTTGTAGAATCAAGTTACAAGAAGGTAGCGATTGAATTGAATCAAAGCAAAGCAATCAAGAAGTATTTTTTGATCGACAGCGAGCCTGTAGCAAAGTGTGCAACTAAGTTTAGTGGCCTCAAGAATTTTAAACTATTTGCAAAAACGTTGTGATTTGCAAAAATAAACACGAAAAGTGAAAGTTTGTAGGCAGCAATGCTTGTAGCTAGGCTTGATATGACGCTGGATTACAATTCTGAGGTTACGAGTTTAATTCTCAAATGATTTTGCTGCGTCTTTGAAAAGAAAAGCACTTTTCGCAATTTATCTGTGTGACTGCAATGCGTCTGGTAGGAATGGGAATGTGCAGTCCAGGCAGAACTGCTAACTCAATGTACTTCGAAACTCAAGTTGTTCTATATGCTACCGTAGACATATTTGCGTGACCTTAGAGTAAACTACACGAATCAATTTTGCTTTTGGGACAACTCTATTTGCTTTTACTTCTCCACATCTTCACAATTAAAACTGCTGTGCAAGACACTGTTTAGACCAGTTTATGAATGTGGTTTGACGATTGGTCTACGACTGGCTTCTCCCTAATAACAGGAACATTTTCAAAAACCAGGCAATAGGTTGCGCTTCATAAAGTTACAAGCATGCGCTGTTGTAGACGTTCTGAAAATATAAATTTAGATAGCCAAATAAGCCTTTTGTCTGTAATTCACGTTATTTTTAAATGGCAGACAACGCTGATGTAAACACACCAATCACACCGCTATTACGAAATCCGTACTTGACTTGACAATTAACTTTTGGCTCATGCTGGCGTAAATGTGCATGCACAAAACCAACCAAACACAGCGAATGTTCACGCCAGTCAATGTAAGAAAAAAAACTCCCAAAATAGCTCGCAGTAGCTTTGCGCTCAGGGTCGCTTGCAAACAAGCCAACTTCGATTGGCAATTTTTGAAAAAAATTTGGTCCTTTCTCTTGCTCAATAAATGATGTCAAGTGCTTGAATGTCCTCAAAATTGCCTTAAATGCCTTCTGTTTGAAGATGCGTTAGGTAAGAACGGAGATTAAAGGTTCTTTAAGCATTTGAAAACCTGTTTTTTTTTGCAAATTTTCTTTTGTAAAAAGACTTTTTTGTGCACTTTTTTCGTTGTTGACATTGTATTGTAGAACTAGCGATACGTGGACAAAAAATACATTTGTTGTCTGTTGACAAAAAACCAAAACATCATTTATAACTGGCCTTAGTTTTTATTTGAAGACAAAGTAGATCAGTTTATTGTCTGCAATAGATGAATGCTCATATGCAGTAATAGCTTTTGCAAGTACAGCGGTTGCAAAGCAGTAATTGCTGCATTATGAGGTCGAATTTCGAAACCATGAGTTATTTGTTGGACCAGACTTGCATCAAGGATTTGATCTCAAAAATATTAATTTTGCTGCTGAAGTTTCGATGCTGCAAGCGTATTAATTACAGCTTGAGTTACTAACTATTCCGGAAATTTAATGCACTGGCAAGATTTTGTTCGCACTTTCGACTGCAGTTGCTAACAAAAAACTGGAATAGAATCTTTGTCTTTAAGATAGTGACTGTGAACAAAGCGTTAGATCTTTTCATACTGCCTTAATGTGGAAGAAGTGATGCCAAAGGTGAAGTTGCTAATAATTTGAAAAGAACATTGAATTGGGAACAAATGGCTTGTTGATAAGTAAAATTATAATATAAGTAGAGCATATGGAAGCAATTTTATTGAGTTTTGTATCTTGTACGTTTTTGCGAGAGGCTAGCGATGCACTTAGCAAACTGCAGACAGTGACACTGTTTCAACCTATCTGATCTCTTCAGTGCAGTTGGTGACCGACAAGAAGCTAGAGGCTTTTAATAAAGCACAGCTTAGACCGTCACACTTGTGGGACCTATTCAAGGTCCACTGCTGTGGATGGTCTTGTTCAACGAAACTACATCATTGTCAGAAATGTAGCCGTCATTCGAATCTGGTATCAGGACCCAAAAAATCACCAATAATCTCTTTCAATCGATCATAAAAAGCGCAAAAAGTTTGGAAAACTAAAGGGAGTCACACAAAACAATATTAGTGAGAACATTTGTATTTCAGCTTCTGAACTGCTAATTAGTTTTCCTTTTTTTTTTTGTACATTTATCATTTGTTGTGCTGCGTTGTTTTTGATGCAGTTGATTTGATTGAAGGTGTAAATTACTGCCAATTTTTTAAACTAGAGTTTTGATTCCATCATTTGGTTAAGGAACAATGATATAAACGAAATCAGCATAACATGTATCGAAATACAGAACACAATAACATTAATGTAGTTCACTAAAGTTCTAGCTCTTCAGTGCTGTGAAAAAGGCAAAAGCAAGTAATCATTAAGAAAAGCCTGAGTCATGTTGGAGTTAGAAAGGCTGCTTACTTCTTACCATATTCAATTGAGTGATTTAGTGTGAATTAAATTCACTATGTTGAGCGAAGTAGTGCCGTCGTTATAGTAATTAAGGTATGGAGAGGATCATAAAGTCAAAATAGGCCAATGTAAAATTGATCTCTTATGCGTGTCAATAGATAAAGTCTTCTTTTCGTTTTGATGGCAAAAATTTTGGGCGTTTCTGAAAAAGCTTTCTCAATGCTTTCAAATGATAATTTTAGTTGTTATTACGAGATCTCCCAAAAGCAACGTGGCCTACATTTCAACAACGTTTGGCCTCATGATGTCTTAGCGAGATATTACAAATAGTGCATTAACATGTCGAAATGTTTTTAATGTATTGCTTAGAGGGATTGCATTGGCATTTTGCTTACGTCCGAAATGTTTTATGAGGTTATTCTTATGCATTAAAAAGTGTGATATTCCTTGTACTTTACTAACTGATTGTTTCAATTTATCTAAAATGCATGTTTCTTTTAAATATCGTTGTAAATTGATAGTTGCTAATAGAGATTACGCTTAATTAGAAACGCATTCAAACTGTTGATTAGAGAAATTCAACTTAAGCGGCAACCCAAATTTTTATGTCCTTTACGTCAAGAAGAACGAAGAAAGTTCTAGGTAGTGAAATGACTTACTGTTAAAATGGCGTCAGATTTCGAAAACTTTCGTTTGGTTTTGAGCTTTATCAATTCACCTTTGCAAATTGTTAACTTTTGAATTATTAGCGCTTAGATAATCGACAAATCAAGTTGGAAATGTCATTATAATGTTCAAATATATATTTAGCGAATTAGTATTACTGAGTTATAAATGATTTAAAAATAGCCAGAATTTAATGTGGCCAGTGTTACCAGTAAATTTTTTTAGCTGTAAATATGCTTTTCATAGCATTTTAAGGTGTTTACAATTGGGATATTATTGTCACTTAAGAATGATGGATGTAATCAGCTGCAAAACGGAATATTTTTTAGAATAGATTTATCTTAGAATTAGTTTATTTACAAAATTGATATTTTTGAAATCTACTCAATTCAAAAAGGATTCCTAGCTTTATTTGATGACTGGTTTCAGGTGATTAATGATAAATTATAATTATTATTAGACTCTAATTACCGTTTCATAAACTGCTATGTATTGATTAATATTTTTGCACAAGAGGTTATTTAAAATGATCAAACGTTTTTATTGTCTTCAGTAGAACTTTTTTGGTGTTTTTAAGAACACTACGGATTAGGCTACAAGACATAATGATGAAGTACTATTTTATTTATTAATACTTCTCTATATGTATTAAGAATGATATAACTTTTTCCTCATTGTCTAAGTCGTATAAGGTTCTTAAATTTTTGAAATATTATCAATATTGATTGCTTAATCAAATTGATAAATCTTAATAGATTTATGAATACTACCTTTCAAGAAAGCAATTGTTAGTTTCTATAAAAAGGAAAGCAGGAAATATATTCGGGAGGTATAAATAGGTATATATTGTGCATTGCATATATGATGACTGAATATTTCCTATTAAAAAGGAAACAACTATATTTGAGGTATTAATATGTGCTATTCTAAGATACTCTAACTAAATTTCTATATGAAAATTTATTCTCTGATAGTATTGTTATTTAACTGCCATTTATAACCTGTTCACATTTGTAGTTCTCTAGGAGAGCTGCAAATAGAATTTATAGGGGAAGTTTTTATGCATCCACTTATTAATTGTAAAAGGTCGATCCATTTTGTACTTCATTATTGCCCAGTTTTTTGCATATTGAGTAAAAGTTAAGACTTAAAGTTAAAATGTACCCATTAAAGTTATCGTTACGTTAAAAAATTTTTTAAAGCTCTGCAGCAGTCCATAAATTTAAAGGGTGCAAAGAGCTGGCCTGTTTTTAGCTTTTTATTAACTTTATTAAAATACGTTGTACATTTTGTGCAACGAGAATTATAACTTTATGCTGCAATGTAGAGGTTTTTTTTAAACACAATATTTATTACCATCCAATATTTTATACAAATGTTGTACCCATGTCGTGTTTTGAAATAATCGAATCGTTTCTCAGCAGTCTTAAAAGAAAATGGCGACTGTAGCCTGCTAGTCAAACTGCTGAATTTGGGGTTAAAATGTTAAAAGTATAGCTTTCAAAAATTCTGTTACATGAAGCATTAAACAAACAGTGCCACTGCATCATAATTGCACCAACAAGAATGTATATTTTTGGAGAAAGAATGTACTGTTTAGTTTTGTAGCTCTTAATGAAATTTGTATATTTTATAAGTGATATTTTTGGTCTGAAGTGACGATGCATATTTTGAAATATGCGTTTTTGATATGTTTTTTTATTGGAATTTATAGCATTTGATTAAGTTATTTATTGAAATAAATAGTAATTTCAATTACTTATTTCTAAACTTCGCCTAGAAACTTAGTCCAACGGGCAAGCAGTAACTCAAAAATTCCTTTTGAGAGCCTTTGCTTAGCCACCATTCCGTCGGTCGTCGCGTGGAGAACAACGTCAGCAGCTAAAATTTTATAATTGAATTTTGTGAAATATAGGTACAGCACGAATCATTTTGCTTTTTTGCCCTTTTCCATTTTCGTTTTAATTGCTGAAAATTATGCCACCATTGATGGCTTATGTGGCAGCAATGTTAGGCTCATGAGTGAAATGAATAGAATCATCAACTTTTATATGACTTGAAATATCCCAAAAGCGTATTTTTGACTACTAAGAAGCTGGGACTTGTATAGCCTACTTTAAGTCTGTATCAATAGGGATCTTTTAATAACTTGTAATAAAAGTTACAGACTTGATAAGGTTACTGCTATTGACTTATGTGTTTCATCTAGGTTTGTCTGCAAAAGTTATATATTGGAAATACGCTTTTAATTACGTCATAATTATAACTACTTGTGATTTAGTTCGAAAGAATAAGTTGAACTATGAATATAAAATGTTGAACAAATTTTGAAAACCAGATGAATATTTTTCTGGACAAGAAGTAAATTGGCGTTATATACCGGAAATTTTTGTCCGTATTTTCAAGAATGGCGGGGCTTACCTGCTATTATTGGCTAGGCTTTTTATTTTTGGCACTTTTTCAAATCTAAGAAGGTCACTTGTCGCAATTAATTTTGCTAAATGGCAAATTAGAAAAATGTCTGCAAAAAAATTAAGTATCGTAAAATTTTTCCCGGTATGCTATTTTATCATAAATGCGTCGCTTGGCAATAAAGTAAAAATTTTTCCGTTTTTCTGCCTCAAATGCAACGCCCAAATGTCACTTGTTTCCCTAAATAGGTTAATTAGAGGGAAAACAAATTAGGAAATCAATTTTGTCTTAACGACTTTATAAATGTGTTTTTTTTTTACTTGCCATATTTATCCTCCATTCACGAGAAAGCGATATATCGCTAATGTTTTGGACAGTAAGTTCCCACTCGCTTGGGAGTTGCTATTTCCGGGTCACCTGTCTTCCACATAAAGGTGGAGCGTCCCGTTAAGTATCTTGCCCATGGACACAACAAGCGAACTTGCCGGCTTGTTCTCTACAACCTCCCATAAATGCCGAGCGCCAAGCAGGGAAGCTGTGAATACCATTTTTTAAAGTCTTTCGGTATGACTCGACAAGGGGAATGAACCCCTAGTCTACCGACTGCAAAGCACGCTCCAACCACTACGCCATCGCGTGTTATGTTACGAAATAAATTGATGATTGCTAATGAGAAGAAATATGCAGCAGTTAAATGGGAAAAGAACAACATTTACTAGTTGCTTATGTAGGAACATTTTGAAGCTATCGGTTTATCCTCACGTGGTCATGTTTTCAGGATAACAAAGGAGGTGCAACACCGTTAATTCTGGCAACCCGATCTTCACAAAGCGAAGCGGCGCAAGCATTGTTAGAGGTAAGGTACATTTTTTCTTTACCAGGATCCCAAATTACTCTTGTTAGGTGTCAAAATTTTATGCTGAAGCATTTGCCTATCAATCTTATTCAATTAGAATGGGTTTGATAAAAAATAAGACGCGTCACGAAATATATAATGATTTGGGATCTTGTGTGTCAATTAAGATTTATTCTTGTTCCTTTTGCTTCTCTTTGTTTTGTCAAGTATAGGGTCTTTGCTCAGTGTGTGGATTTCTTTACATAGGTTTATTATATTTTTGTTATAAAATGCTAGGTTTCTACTGCAGTGCAACATCATATGACAGCTTTGTAGTAAATGCTCTTATGACGTCTAATAGGTGTTACTTGCTATCCGTACTTTTTCATTTTTATTCATTTTTTATTCGTACTATCATTATTAGTTTTAGAACTGTACCACATAACATGAAACTGTTTTAAACAATTAGATCTTGTATTACTTCACCATCGTGTGCGTTTATGAACAGATTTAAAATATAAATTATAGAAACTGCCATCGGCATGATATACGCGTACCTGTAGCTTTGTTGCACAAATACAGTGATACTGCGTTTTCTTTCAATAGTCTTTTATGACGTAATGGTGGCGACTGATGCTATGCACTTATTGGATGCTCTCACCTAGGGTTCAAATGTTATACGAAAAAGTTTAGTTCATTGTAATGTACAAAATTTTTTAGGGTTTTGGCTCTGATCTTGCCAAGGCCTCTCGTATAACACATCATATTTTGCAGCTTGGAGCAAACCCTTCGTTTAGAACGACCTACGGTGAAACTGCGTCACAGTTGGCGAGCGCAAAAGCAGATCACGTGATCAGTGAACTTCTTGCACTTTACGACTCTCCCTGCGACAGCAGCAAAGCAGCTCTTTCCCGTTACATAAACGAGAACCCGTCGGCATCGACCAGAATCATCAGCAAACAGGTTTGTGTAAAAAAATTGAATTGAAGTTAAAGAGGAGAGAACTGTCAGTATTAAAAACTTTCTGTTGCATTCTTTGGGTCTTCTAAGCAGAATTCTTCACTTAACGACATCTTTTTGTCATATCACATGAAAACAGACCGCCCATTAGTTAGGAAAATGAATTTGGCTTAGTCAAGGCGTGGAATCAAGTAGTTGTAGTAGCATCTATTCCTGTAGATTTGATAAAAGTTTATTGAAAGCGTCTGAGGATACTGCCCCCGCAACCCTAGAAAGGGAAACACAAAGTTTAGAGGGTGAACCGCGCGCGCGTAACCAACCAAAAGCAAATAGCTGCTAGCATGGAGTAAGGAAGGTGCAGAAGTATTGGCAGAACGACGAAGAATCTGTAAAGAATGGCATAAGTCTCGATGGAGTACATTCAATCAGTCGCACACGTTGCTACTAGAAGGTAGCATCAGCAAAACTGACTACAAATAGACTTCGTCGTTCGTGAAAGTCACTTTGTCATTCAAAGATATACTTTAGTTCTGCGCGTATCACCGGGTCCCTCTATACTACTCGGCCAAAAAGGCCCGGGTTTCTTGGGACTGCTTTCTATTCTGATTGGCTTCTGCCGTGTTCTGCTGAAATTTGAATTACATTTCTATGCTTGTGCGCAAAAGAGCCAAGTAATGAAGATGGTAAAAACGATTGACTTGTGCTATTATCTTTTGCGTATACAAAAAAACATTACAGTTATTCACAAACAACTAGTACTTTACTAGTACTAGTATTAACTTTGCAGTTGCCATTGAGGCTAGGTCAGAAAGTTTACCAACGACAAAGCAACCAAGCAGAGAAAATGCTTTTACGCAAGATACAACAACACAAAACCTCGTGAGCATTTTCTTGGTGATGTTCAAAAAAGTGGTTTTCAAAGTGCTTCACTTTTGGCCGATCGAGTAGGTGCCGCGGTCGAGTGTGTTAAAGCGCCAAATCAAGGTGGCAGTGATGATGAGGTCGCAGGGATCAAATCAAGGTGGCAGTGATGATGAGGTCGCAGGGATCAAATGTTCACGTTGCTTAGTTATTGTATCTTTTGGAAAAGATCTTTATTTGAGCTAAATCTTTCTTTTTTTGGCTCATGCAGGAGAGCACATGCTCGTCTTTAGTTAGACTGGTAATAGAATTGATGCAGATTTAGGAAACGGGAAATATCTAGGAAGAGTTGGAAAATTTTATCTGGGAGAAGTATTAAAGGAAAACGGAGTATCAACTACAGTATCGGTCGCCAGGACACGGCGTGCATGGGAAAGATTTAGAAAATTAAGTATTCTCTTATCATGGTAAGATGTGTCATTGGTTTAGAGCAAGAGTCTATGTACCATGCTCTATGGGAGCGAGATTTGGGCTGTAACTACGGAGCAGACGTTGCGATTTAGGACGTACAGAAAGAAGGATGCTCAGATGGATAAGCGGAAAATCATTAATGGAAAAGATGCCAACTATGCAGTTACGGAAGCGCATGAATATTGAGTCCGCTGTGGATATGTCCAGGAGAGGGCGGTTGTGATGGTATGGACAAGTGTTACAAAAAGGCGATGGGACTAGGTTAAAAAACCAATGTCCTATGAAGCAAATTGCAAAAGAGGAAAGGAAAGATCAAGCATGGACTGGAGAAACGTCGTGGAGATGGACTTGTGCATTGTCGGGCTGGCGAGAAAGGATGCAAAAGATGGTGAAAAATGTCTTGGAACACAACCGGCCAACCCTTGCGGCAGCAGGGGAAGCCGCCGTGAAATGAGAAGAAGAAGTGTTTAATGAAGTTTGTGATGTAATTTGCGCCCTAGCCTTAACCCGTGAAAGAAGATTGGTGATTGTACCACCATTAGTTTTGTTTTTTCTTTTTGGCTCAGGTTGCGCTGGAAAAATTACAGTTTCTGCATCAACTTTGTAACGTGCCAAAATGTTGCTGTGCTTTAACATGCTTTCGCGGCACGTTTTTGGCTTATTGTCTTCAGGTGTGGAATTAACGGATGTAGTATGAATTGATTGGCTAAATTTTCAATAATTTTTCAAAAACTTCCAAAATCTACATTTTTTATTTCTGTAATTTCGCATTGATGTTAGCGGCGATAAAAGCTGAAAATAAATTCTAGAAGCATGTTGCGCGAGGTCGCAAACTTGCTTCCCTTACGCACTGGGTTAGAATAGCGAAACTGCTCCCTTGACAGATCATGAAAGGCGTCTTTTGGGCACTCATTATGTCCGTCCACCTAGGCAGGACAAACAACTTGCTTTTTGTATTTATGTTTGGTTCAAAATGGGATGCCGTGTTCCCTAGTCTGAATTTGCTTAAGTTTGCGGCGTAAATCTAAATTGTCGTTTCATGCCGTGCTTCCATCCCAAGAAATCGAGGGAGCGCTAGCAATAAAACCAGCAGCATGTTGAACACTGGCCCTGGTATTGTGACAGCTAGGTTTAAGCTTAGTACTTGTTGCTTCGTATATCTACATATATTAAACGATATGATTCTATTTTGGACAAATGAGTAGAGAATAATTAATTTTTTTGGACTGTTTTTTTTTATTGATAAATGTCATACTTCTGGCTGCCCAAGACTAAACAAATTTCCCATTGCACTACAGACAATTAGTTTATTATTGTCATAAATAGTGTCCTGACAGTTAACATTGCAAATTGTGTCGGAGCTCGCGCGTCAGGTCACTTGGTTAACACGTGACTAATGGACAGGAAGTACTTGAAGTGAACGTGACTATAAACGTCTTGGATTGCGGAAAGTGACTAAATATTTAATTATGACCGTTTTAACTTGTATATTTTTATTGATTGGTCTGTTCTCTATATAGAAGTTTTGAAAAATGGCTTGGCTCATTATTCTGCTACTGCTCTTGTAGGAAGGCAGTGGTTATTCTAATACCAGAGTGTATTTGGCATTTTGTGTTCTTTTCAGCTTTTGTTTTGAGTGATTGCAGTACGTAAAATTTACTTTCCGTGCTTTACTGACAATTGAAAAGCGAATTTACAGGAGGAGTTTGATGTAGCCCATAACAGTAAATGTTTCCCAAGTGAGGAGGCATTACTAGCAGATCTTACAGACATTACTACTTTCACTTTTTCGAGTTTTTTGTTTTAGAATACTTTTTGGGGGCAAAAATATGTTCTCGAACTTTGAACCAATTCTAATGTATCCAAGTCACATATGTCATTCTAAAAAATACTTTATATTTCAGAATTTAACCACAACTCGTTTACGCGAAACAAAGATGAAGCCTTTCATCAACGTCCGACATATGCAAGCTCCGGTTCCATCTGCTGTACGCATTCCTCTTTATGTCTCTCCACCACAGCCTCCCTTCCGTGTTAAATCTGAACGTCGTTCACCAGTCACTGGTTTTCCAAGTCTCCAAAAGCAAAATAGTGTTGTCGAAAATGCATCCCAGCCTTTGAACTACGTTGTCCGTCACCGAGAAAGTGATCAACAAAGCGGCAGTCCCGCGCAAAAGCCTGGTTCGAGACGAAAATTGGATGAAGACGATAGCCCTTTAGACTTAAGCGTAAAAAAAGCTAAAACAAGCTTCAGCCAAGCACTTCCTGCATCGTCATTCGCTGCTCCATCAAACACAGTTACCACTTCTGATTTCGTTTTTGTTCATCCGGCGTATCCTTTGACTGCTGATCGCTTAAGTAAAGCAACTTCACATATTTATTATTCACTTAATCAATTACCTGTAGCTACAGTAGCAGCATCGGTGAGGAGAAACTCAGCGGAGCTTGTTCGTAGTCCTAAACTGGTCACCGTCCCTCATTCTGAATCGCATTTAGGTAAAATCGCTCAACGAATCAGTGCTAAACTTGCTAGTGACAATAAACACAGTGCACAGCAATCACAAGAAAAAAGTAGAGAAATTCACTCAGCAAAAGAAGAAAAGCCACAGAGATCAGCAGATGGCAAAACAACGGGAATCCAAATACCCAAGCAAACAGGAAAAATGGAGGCAAATTATGGTGACAGAATCACTTCCAACAACGGATTTTTTCATCCTCGCAGTTATGACGAAGCCACCTTGTTAAAACTGCAAGATCATATTGCTGCAAAACATCTAACTAAATTTTATGACCCAAGATTTTATCAGCCCATTACAAGAGCGGTGTTCGAAACTTTTGAAAAAGTTCAACCAACCACAAAACATATTGAGGAAATGCGTGATATGGTTCATCCAATCAGCAGCCGGCAAACAGCGTCACATGATTACCACCGCACACTCAAGCAACAATCTAGCGTTGAATCGCTTAATTTATTATCCGCCGCATATTTACCGCCAACCTCAACCAGCCAACAGCTGACCGTCCCTGGCAAAGCTTTGTCTAACGGTCGTGAGCGACGATATCAAAGTGACGGTTCTTATTATGACATCAACCGACCGATAGACAAGCAGTTCATAATTAGAAGAAACAGCGCACCTGTTCCAGTCAAAGCGGTAAGCGTGTGTTAATGTTTTTACGTTTATTCGACAAGATTGAAACAGTGAGAATTATCTACTATAAATTATAAACTTTAACAGTGGTCTATTTTGGCAGCTAGAAATGTCTTGAAAAACTTAATTAAATAGACATTTAGAACCTATGGGTGCACAATTGCCATTTGTAATCTCTTAAAACACTCGATACACGATTTTTGTCTTAAGTATATTGGCACGCTTCTATTTTTCTGGTTTCAGAACATGCATATAGTCATGGATATTGCTCGATAAAATGCTGTTCAAAAGTATTTTGCCGCAACTAAGAAGGAAGTAATAGTGATGCATACTAAAACAACTTCCCTGTAGGAAAAGTACACTCTGTAAACAAAACAATTTGTAATAGTTTGAAGAAATAATGATTTTGCGGAACATTTTGCTGCCTTGTAAAATTCATAATTCAAAGTTCTGTGTGACTAGAATCAGGTTTTGTGTTGTTGTTGTTGCCCGATCCTGTTCTCGGAATGGGGGAATGGCGAAAGACGATGGAGAGGGGTAACTCTTTAGAATCTAAACCAGAGGTCTGAAAAGAAAGACTTGTGCGGGGTAAAGAGTCTGCAGCAGAACAAAACGTAATGAGATAAGAATTATCCCGGGTCTGTTCAGCCAATTTTAGAGAAATGAGCACTCAAAAGAACCATACGTTCGTTATGGCGAAGGAGATAGAAATCATTCCGAGTGTGACGAGGAAACAAGTTCCTCAATAGAGACTGAGGCAAGAAATTTAGATGAGACAGTACGCATCCAGACTAGGAGAGGAGATAGAAGAACACCAAAGGTAAGAATGAAAAGGCTGCAAGGGATTGTGGATGGCTGAAGCAGCGCACCCCGTCTGAGTAGTGCATTGTTTTGTTATTGCTTAAAAGAGACCGGAGATTCATTGCAGATTGAGAAAGTGTAAGGGGAAAGGGTGTAAAGTTACTGCCATGTATTGCATACATTCAATCAAATTTCTGCATCACGTTTGTCCAATAGCGTACTTTTCATCAACTGAGTTTACGTGTTTTAACATTTTTTCAAATCTTTTATAATTTAATTAGTTTGCTTAGGACCCATTTAGTTTTCTTGAACACAAGCAAATAATTGTGTAAGTTCATATCAGTTTTTTTGCAATAAATACTTTAGATGGAATTAATTCACTGTATAGTCTTGATCAATTTTTGATTTCATATATAATCACTCTTATAAATTCAATTACTTTTTCATGCAGTTATTTTTTATAGAACTCTGACAAAATTGATCTTCGTTCTTATACCGGATGTCTTCCTCCTCACTATCTTCATCTTCTTGAATCCTCTGGAAATCTTCCAATCCGAGCTTCCAACGCACTGAGAAACGTCACCGACGTATTGCGTAACAACGTTAAATCAACTGACGTCAAATCCAATAACGTAAAACGAGAAAGCACAGGTAAAGTCAGTCGTACGTAATTTTCTCCTGTCAGAAAGAAACGTTCATTGTTAGCAGTAGCAGAATTATTGTGCAATCTTGCTTCAGAGTTTCTGGTGCTGCAAGCGCATTACATTTTTCCTGCAATCACTAAAACCCGAGAAGGTAAAATCACCATAACGTGCTTTTCTAAACGTACTGTATGGCGACGAAGAATAATCTTTGCCTGAGCTCCGCCTTGATCGTCAACTTGTTTTTTGTACTACAGCGGAGAGTACAAGCGAGTATTAAGAGTCTAACCTCTATAAGAATAATATCACCCAGATTTAACGTTGCAAAATCTACCAAAGATCGCTTTATTGATGTTGGTTGGAATTGTAGTGACCAGTGATTCTTTGGCAAACCTTGTGGCTAGGGAGTTGGTACTTTCTGGCTATTTTTGTTTGTGATCCAAACGGGGGCACATGCCTGACTTTGTTTTGGGTAGACTGTAGCTTGCCACGCAGCAGCTTACACACTTTGCCTTCAATTTTTTACAATTTAAAGCCAGTGGCCGTTAAACTTTAGGTGACCTTTTACTAAGATTGTAAGCTGACTTTGTATTTGCCTGTTCTCGAAACTCTTGTTTTAGTTGCTGAGTTGCACAATAGGTTTACAAAGTTCAGCGAGAAGAATTTCCCCGTTTATACTTCCGTGTTGTCTAGTGATGCGCCGTGCTGTGCTTGCCTTCAAAGTTCATCGGTTCAAAGCTTGCATAGCTTTATCTCACTATGTATTTAGTGTAACATTTATTGAGGATTTCATGTGTGCGGCAATAAAGGCAATTAGCAATTGATAGCAGGGAGACTGGGGTTTTATTATTGGGTCTACTGTACTTTTTACGAAAAGACAGTAGTATATCTTGGTGGATTGGTCGGTCATGTTATCGTCGTTTGGTCTACTACGTCGAATATGTATCACTGCAATAAACGCTTAAAGGGAAAAACTGCACGATTTAAGTTTTAGCGAAAGCACTACTTTTATGTTTCAGATAAAAAGAATTCACCTGAAAATTTGCGAAACGCTCCTTTCCCAAGTCCTATCAACGCGATTCAGTTGAGTTCAATGCTTGTATCAACCAAGAAAAGCTCATCACAGTCTGCGAGAGAAAGACAATTAGCAACAAGTGCTGCTGTAAAAAGCGTCTCTGAATCTACCTCTCAAGCCACACCGTCCCCTCAAGCTACACCTAGTTTTTCAATCACAAACTCAAATATTCCAATCGCATCTTGTTCACAAATCGTGACCACTTCATTATCAACCAGTACCATCACCTCAACTTTTCGCCCATTTTATTTTGAAAAACTTGGGGACTGGACTGATATCGAAAAGGGGGACTTTCCGGCATTTGGAAGACCCAGTGTAATTCCGGCTGAAAAAATCAAAGATCCGCCGCATCCAATAAAAGCCCAAGAATACAGCATAAATGAAAAGTATATTTCCGAAAATACAAGGAAAATCCTACAAAATGCCTCAACTTTACCGGTGAAATCTCAATCTTTCAGTTCCACCCAGATTGCATCATATGCCGGTGAAAAACATTTCTGTTGTGGCTGCTCTAAAAAACGGAAAGATATTCCGCCACTGATAGCGGATATTTGGAGATTTCATCCAATAGCAAAGTAAGTGAATGTCAGTATTGCGTCACTGCCAAAACCAAAGCCCGTTTAGAAAGATTAACATAATTTCAGTACTTAGATTTTTTTGCTCAAGAAGGGAATTGGTTTGAGGCAATGAAATTAGTGGTATATCTGGTCGTTTAGGCTGAGTAGTCTCATCAACACATCAACTCATCAACCGGCGCGGTGGTGTAGTGGTTAGAGCGTCCGCTTCGCAGTCGGTAGACTAGGGGTTCATTCCCCTTGTTGAGTCATACCAAAAGACTTTAAAAAATGGTATTCACAGCTTCCCTGCTTGGCGCTCGGCATTTATGGGAGGTTGTAGAGAACAATCCGGCAAGTTCGCTTGTTGTGTCCTTGGGCAAGGCACTTAACGGGACGCCTCCGCCTTTATGTGGAAGACAGGTGGTCCAGACACCTCAAAAAATGGCAACTCCCAAGCGAGTGCGGACGTCCCGTCCAAAATATAGCGATACAATTCGCTTTCTCGTGAATGGAGGATAAATATGAACAAATACAAAATACAAATACAACACCCTTTTCGCTGCCAGGATAACGAGAACAAAGCAAGGTGCACACCAATCTAATTAATATAGTTTATGTACTTTAAATCTACTTAGTGTGAGTGATTTTTTTGTAGGCTACTATTTTCATGTTCAACATTTTTCGTTTTTTTCCAGATACGCGGCTCCCTCGTCATCAGCAAGCGTTGTCTATTGTTGGCAGCTTAATTCGAAATTGCATGACACATCGCCTACGTCAGTAACCCAGAACCGAGACGTTACGAATTTCAAACCGAACATGATCATTTCGGAACCAGAAGATCTCTTTACGGTAAACAAAAAACAGGGGGAGGCTACCAACCGTCTTACTGCGAAAGCAAGTCAACCTCAACACCGCGTGGTCTTAAGGCAACAGAGCGGAACCGAAAATCAGGGAAAGGTGACGAAGGGTCGGCAGAGCGTCACCGATTTCCGTCGAAGTCTGTCTTTAAACCAAGCAAGAACAAATTCACTTGAACGCGATGACATGACTACCAACTGCATAGAGGCGTCTGATGACGATGAAATGGATTTAAAAGCCGTGGTAAAAGCGGCGACTAGAGAACGGATGCATCCACAAAAGAATGGCTTTCATGACAAGCTGTCAGAAATCATTCAGAACACATTATTGAAGGTAAGAAAGCCTATTTATTTTATTATGTCGTTGGTAGGATCACTTAGTAGCATCTCTTAGATTTCTGGCCGCAATGCTTTAATGCGCATCCTGCAGCTTGGTTGTGGGCAGTAGCTCATCTAAATCGGAAAAAATGCCTGATGTCCTGTTATTAAATAAAGGCCGTAGTGGCAATCGGTTTCCAGAATGGAGGTGAAAGAATTGTTAACAAAAAAATCTCGATGGACGCCAGGAAAGTGCTTTCTTTAAAAAAAGTAACGCTTTCGCTCAGTTTTTGTGGAGTGGACACTTTGTCTTCTCTTCTGAAACAATATTTTAAAACCTTCTTCTGGTTTCGGGTTGAAGTACACGCCTTTCACGGCTGTCACATGTACGAATGTTTTGGTTTTGTTTATGATGTAGAAATACGTGAATATGTGGAACAATCACAATAAGATGAAAAATGCTGCACGCATTATTTTAAATGCAGTTAAATTGAAAAGGTGCTTGATGCCACTTAGTACGTTTTGCTTTTAGGTTTGATTTATTACGTGACTGTTGGCCATTTGTGGTAAATCTTAAAGTGGGTTTGGCTTCAAATTTTAAACAGCCTTGTTTTAAAATGAGCTGACGTCGGAAAATTATTTTAGGAAGCTTTTATGCTAATGTAGCGTTTTGGTTTGTTAATAGTCTGCCAACCTTTTCAAACAAAAAACACCTTTGCGTTGTTTTTTGCGTGATCAATTTTTTGAAAGCTCTTGGCTTCAAGTAATTTGCGTGATGTACGTTAATTGGTTGACCTCATAATGCGTTACAATTTCTATTGGTTGGAAGCAATAGCACCACTTTTAATTGGCTCTTATGTAATAAGCATTAAGTCATTTTATGGACGCACTGTTCATTTGTATCCATGATAGGGTAAACGAGTTGCAAAAGTCATATTCGTTCAGTTGTCTATCTTTGAAAGCTTAACACTTGTGCTAAGAAAGTAGATCAATTAAGTCAAAGGATTGCATGTTAAATTTTTGCTAAATTTGATTAATTAACTCACAACGTGCTGCATACAATATAAAAGTCCCTTTTCTTACACTAAGTGGTTCCAAATGGCCAGTCTAATTGTTATTGATCTCATCATTCATTTTATTTTATGTTAATCTCTTTACCACTTTACGTTAATTGATGATAGCTGCAGCCCAATTTTTGTTTCGGTAAATACCATAGGCTTGTTTAAAATAAGGGGCTTTTTTGTCCAAACTATATCTCAAAGTTTGATAGTAACAACGATGTATTTAAATTAAACTACAATGGGTCCCCGGACACTCGTTTCTCCCGGGGAACGACGCGGTCGACGAGCTGGCCAGACGGGGTGCACTACTTGCGCCCTCCGCAACCCCTTGTAGTCTCTCTCCTCTTACCTCTCGTCTTATCTCGGACTGGAGGCGTACTGTCTCATCGAAGTTCTTTGACCCACAGGTTCCCTCGATTTCCACTGAGGAACTTGTGCTCCCTCGTCATGCTCGCTGTGTTCTCTCTCGTCTTCGCTGCAACGGACACAGCCTTCTTTTAGGTTCTTATCTCTCTAGGATTGGCAGAATTGAGAATCCTTCCTGCAGCGCCTGTGGACACTCGTCCCAGGACACCTCTGATCTCATTCTGCACTGTCCAGCTACGGACTCTTTGAACCGCTCACTCTTTGGCGACTCTCTGTCTCTTTACGACCTCTGGTCCAGACCCTGGGGAGTTGCCCTGCTTCTGAGGCTCCATGGTCTTTCGCCATGCCCCCATCTCTCGGAAGGGGTCGGGTAAACAACAACAACAACAACATGTATTTAAATAACTTTGCTTTATTATCCCGAATATGATAATGTGAAAACGTAATATTGATTGTAACAAAAACTAGTGGCAAACACGGTAAAACTTTATAAATAAATGGATCAGTCAGCGGTAGTAAAAGTTTTCTCGAAAGACAATTATTTTTGAAAAAAAATAGTTCATGGATAATGTTCGAATAACGGATTTACCATTCCTTTGAATTCAAAAAACCTTTAAAATGAGATAGTTTTTAGGGGTTGCGGAGAGTGGGTCGAAAAGCTCTCGACTCTTCTCTCAGAATCCAATAAATACGCCTGTTTGGTGACAAACGTGTTTATTTTTTGTAGAATCTTGAACGTCATAGTGAAGTGGTACAGAAACTTCGCAGTGTTCAATCCATCTTATCCAAGGACTTCAAGGAAAAGGATTCGTCTAAGGATGCTTATAAAGATTATCACATTAGCGATCTTGAAATAAGTGATGACGATGAGACGCCAGCGGAAAAAAAATCCGTTTGATTTGACAGCCTTTTCGCACTTTTTCATTTATATATGCAATCATTTTTACAGTGGGATGTGCGTTGATTGTTTAGAGTAGACAATGTAATTACAATTTGTAAACTAGAGATTTCTATGCGTCACCACGCCGCGGTGCTTTGAAAATAAGTTTTATGATTTTCAAGGCATTTGTTTTTATTTTCTTTGTTTTCCCGCCGTAGCATGGATTAAAACATCTCAGAATTTACAGCTGTTCTTATTCTATCCATGAGGGATCTGATTTAATTCGTGGAACACCAAACAAACGAGGAGTTTGGAAAACTTCTAAGTGGCCTTACGCTCATGGGGTCTACCGTCATTTATACATGCTATTGTGGTCGGGATTGCTTCGGCCCAAACCGTGATCTCTAAAGCGCACCCATTTCACTTCGGCCATGGCGCAGGCAACAACGCACTAAGCGCTAAGCCCGCTGCCTTTTGCTGACCAGTCTCACTGTTAGTCCGTCGTGCCAGACTCCCGACATGTGCCCAGAACTGAAGAACGAGAGGCGTAGGGACCAGCTTCACCCAAAAAATTTCGCGTTTAAGCAAAATATTTATAAGTAGGAATTGAAAATGTAGAAAAAGAAAGCCTTTTTGATAAATAGGAAAAATTTAGCACAAGATTTGTTGTCTTTTTTCCAAATCAAAATCATGTCTCTCCTTAAAGGACTTACATAATTTGTCACGAGTTAAATCGTTATAGTACAGGTCTTTAAAGTAAAAAGTTATAGTGCTGGTTTTTAAGTTCAATATTTTTGGTATAAAAACTAATAGTGAATATACAATTCATATATTATCAAAATTGCCTTGAAATAATCTTCAATTGGTTGAATAATCGTGAAAATTGATTTTGATGTAAAATCACAAATCAGTTTTTTAGTAAACTGATTTTCACAAAGTTTTGCAATTTTGAAAAAAATAATTAGAGAAAAATCTCTAATAGCGTGTTGATCGTACCAGCCAGCATTATCTTGCTGAGCTTCTGTAGTTATTTTATGAAGATGCACACATTTTCATGTACATATAGTCTAATCATGAGACAAGCTGAGCAAAAAAATGATTTGAATTTCAAAATAACTGTGAAAAAAGCTATTATAAATGAATTCATGAATATTTTCAGTTGTAAGTGAAAACTTTAAACGTTTTCGTCTGACTCTCATCAGAAGTAAACGCCAGAATAAGAGAGAAAAAAGCGTTGCTAGTTGTAGTTGGTTGGGTTACCCCTTCTCTTCCTTGGGATGAAGGTACGGCGCGAACGGCAATCAGATTCAGGCAGTTCATCTAACTGAGTTAGGCTAGGGGAAAAGTTGCACCCCATTTTTAAGAAGTTATGAAAGCAAATTACTGACTGGGTAACCCCAAGACAAACTGTAATTGGTGGGTATCAAAAAGTCGCCTTTGACGATATGTTGGGTGAACAACTTCACAATTCTAACCCGGTGAAGCATGGGTATGCTATTTAAAGTCGGCGAGAACATCACAAATTTGGCTTTTGCCATCGTTCAAAATCCTAGCGTTGGTGCTGGACAATGTAATTGCAGTGCGCAGATGAATTCTTTTTGGCGTCAAATTGCGGATTGCTTGCTTTTGATAAGAGTAATTTCGAGGGTGGCTATAGATGGAAAGAAGGTTTATCGACAGTCAACAAAGCTTATTGATTGTCATTGGAAAAGAAGTAAGCCTGCATTTTCGCAAAGGTTGTTTTTCTTTCTTCAAAGGCAAATTGAGTGATTTGGAACACGACAATTGTGAAATATTGGTTGGCTTGTCCAACTTTACTTTGCGAATTCTTTCAGACTATCAAGTTTCTTCGCACCCACAAGAAAATCGATGTAACTAAACCTGACAAGGGTTCAGAGTTCGTCATCCTCAGCAGTTCAGACTCGGTTTAACTGTAGTAATCCTTGTAGTTGTTGGCGACTGGAGTAATTGTCCGAGCTGGCTAATTATTAGCGCGAGGTCCCATACGTAGGAGATTAACCCTACGTTGGTCACGTGGGGTGTTTGAACACCCCAATTTTTAAAAAATGTTTATAACTTCTATGATTTAATGTGGTTCTCTATATCTTTTCAGATACTTTCCTAAAACATTTAGGGTGTAAATACACCAGCTGCAGTATAGTTGTATAGCAATTATTTTCCGAGTTATACAGTTTTTTGCTCTGGGGTATCCAAAGACCCCACGTGACCAACACCGTTACACAATGTCTGTGTAACACCCCAATTTTTTAAAAATGCTTATAACTTCTATGTTTTAATATGGTTCTCTATATCTCTTCAGGTACTTTTCTAAAACATTTATGGTGTAAATATACCAGTTGTAGTATAGTTGTGTAGTAGGTAATTATTTTCCGAGTTATACAGTGACAAAAACAAATATAATGGATTATGATGCAAATGAAGCAAGAATACGAAAAATGCTAGATGAAGTAAATGTAGATAGTTCATTCACAGAAGATGAGATGGAAAATATTCTTCAATCTGACAGTGAAGGTGAAGAAGATAATGTAGAAGTGAATGAGTATTATCCAGAGTCAGACCCAGAAGATTCAGACGCCGATGAATCAGAGACAGATGATTGTTTTGAATTCGAATTAATTGTGTTAGTTAATATATCTTGAATCAGTTAGAAGTTGTTTGATTCACCATAAATACTATTTTTTGATTGGGGTGCGCAGACACCCCACGTGACTAACCATGTTTGGACATCCCACGTGACCAACGTAGGGTTAAAGATTATTTCAATTCATCCGTTTCGGTGTGGTAGAACTGATCGAGATTAATATTGCGCCGTGTATTATTTCATGTGTTTAAAATCATCTACAAATATTTATCTTTTTTTACACAGGGCTAGATATATTTCTTTTCTTTTCTTCTCATGACAGCTCGTTGATCGGCTTGCCTTTCCCGTTGTTATGTTTTTGCCTCTTGCTTTCGTTCATGTCACGTGTGCAGCAATTTTGCTACCGACCATGCGGTAGGAAATTTTCTGGTCTCTTTCCTCGCTGGACATCTTGGCAGATGGTCGTGTTTTGGTTATGTCCGCCATCACTGCATAAATACCGTGCCGGATTCTACTGTTCTAGCATTGACGCAATAAAAAATAATTACCGTCGTGCTTCCTTCAATCTTGACTTCCGTAGCTCTCATTTTTTGGATATCAGTCATCACGCCCCCCCATCAAAAAAAGAAAAACCCCACTATAGCAACCCTAAAATTTTTTTCTCAAAAGCACGCTGTGAACATTTGATATCTTCGGAATCGAAAAATATTTACCCGGACTTTTTATGGTTTGTGTAGTTTTGGTCTTTCCAGCTCCATCCTTCTTGGCCAGTTTACTGTCCGGAGACAGTCGCCGCCTATTTCCAAAAATCCATCGCATATAGGCAACTGATAGGCTCGTAGTTCTTTACAACAAACATTACAACCTCAGTCTGGGCTTACATAACTTCATCTATCTCATCCCCAACTTCATCTATCTCATCTCGTCCTTTGCAAAAAAGCTAGAAATTCTTTGAGTCTCACAGGCATCTGTGCAATTCTTGTAATCCTTTCGTATATGTTTCTTGGATCGCTTTTCCCGTGTCGAGGTACATTGAAATTGCAATCCCACAGGAACAGCATTTAACAAACTAGCTGCTTTTACGATTTCTAGAAATAAATGAATAATCTTCTGTTTAATTTTGACAATGTTCTTTTTCTCTTTAGCGATCGGTAATTAAATTACTGATGTTTAATTAAGCTGATCATTCTTAACGAGCTTTCTTCCGAGAGAAGCTTTTTTGAAATATTACAATGCATTGATCACAGTGGTGAAGCTGGCGCCGAAACTGATGGCTATTGTTGCGTCTCAATGCGTAACAATGAATGCTCATTGGGCGAAAAACGAAGTCGGTATTTTTGACAGCACGCTGTAGAAAGCAGAAAGGTATACAAAAAAAAATAACGAGAAAATGCAAAATAGCTTCAAAACTTGATAAGTATTTTTTGCAAAATGAAAAATTTTGAGCTAAATCGGGAGAAAGTCTCCAAACAAAGAAACTCCCGACAAAATCGAAGGACTTGACAGGCCTGGTTTAGTTGGGTGGAAAGTTCTTGCGTAATGCAAAACAGTTTGTATTTGAAGTTAGTTACCCGACTTATTGGAGAGCTGGTGATAGCTTAGTTAGTGTCATTTGAGCTGATTAATTTTAGCATTGCAATTTAATTTTGGCCATGAAAAGTAATAAAAGAGAAGCGCAGAAGCGGAAAGAAGTAGCTTTAGCCAAGAAGTTAGCCCAAAAAAGTAACCAAGTTAACGCTAATCATAATCAAGCATCAAACATTGATGTTCATAAATCAGGATTGCCGGAGGCTGCAGATTCAAAAAAAATATGTCTGAAACCTCAATGCCAGATCCACACCCTTCTTTCATACCCATCTCCAATGATCCAGTGTGCTGGTCCGCCTGCGACTGACGAACAACGTTGCAATATCGCTACAAAAGATCATAATCACGTCTGCTTAATTTTTTGGTGCAATTTCGTAAATGGCGATTTTTATTTGATTATTACGAACGTGCTATGATTAATGATCAAACTGATCCACGGCCGCGACTTGTACACGCATCAATCGGACAAAATTTTTGTTATTACTGCAAGCTTTGGATCTTTTGTAGAATGACCCCGCCACTTGCAATAGGCGCCTATTAAGTGTACACTGGAGAGGTAGGCCCGGTATGTGAATGTACAGTGGAGTGTACACTGGGAGTGCAATTATCAGGAACTGCTTGCCTTACTGAAAAAACCCTCCAGTGTACACTTAATAGGCGTACATTGCAAGTGGCGGGGGCATTCTACAAACGATTCCAAGCTTTTTGGCAAGACGTCTAGCTCAATTTTGTCGTGAACAAAACACTTGGGAGGAAATTTTCAAAAACCGAAAAGATCATGAAAATGGCAGTTTTTACAAAAATTAGTTTAATCAATGTATGTTGTTCAAACAGGGAACTCAAAACCAATTTACGATTGGCATGCAGGAAATGCAGCTGTTTCTTAAGGGATAATCATTTTTGAGAGATGTACCAGAACGACTTATTGAAACCGTCATTTTGTTTTTCAAAAGAATTTGGCTTTTAGAGATTTCAATAATAAGTTGAGATCATCGTCAAATGGACATTTTTAGGACTACTTGCATTGCTGGCAAAGAGGAATCTTGTTTTGAGTCAATTAAAAAGGAAAGTGATTTGGCACACTACCCAGCAATACTATTTAAGCAACGCCATCCAGAAGGAACTAATTTATGTCATAGCACAAGAAGTAGGTACAGTAGAAAAAAATCTTCTAAAACAACTAAAATAGGCTAAATTATTTGCGACAATTCTCGTTTGCATTCCAAATTTATCTCATCGGAAACAACTGACTGTTATCTTACGTTTTGTTTAATGTTGCGAAGAGTAAGAAGCTGTTGTAAAAAAAGCGTTTTTGGCTATTTGAGTGTTAAACGACAGTTCAAAAAAAGGGTTGTTGAGATTTTTTGAAAGCGGTTTGAACAGCTACAGCTAAATCTAGCTAATTGCCGATGGTAATGCCACGATATCAGTGCTAACACAAAGGGAAAGAAGCAGGGTTGTTGGCTGCAATTCTGAGAAATAATCCCAAATCATTATTTGTGCGATGCGCACATTATTCATTGAATTTAGTTGTTACGGATAGGGTGAAATCTTCCATTAAAGTTCTGTTATTTTTTGTTGTGTTAATGCAGCTGTAGACATTATTTTCATCTTCTACTCAGTTTTGGACTATACCAGAAAAGCATGTCCAGTTTTCAATAAAAGATCCACAGTCCAATACAAGATCTACAGTCCAAGCTCAGTTTGAGAAATATCTATTCAATTTATCAGCATTATTGGCAGAGTTCCAACGAAGTGATCGCAAAAAACCTATAGAGGAAATGATAGAAATGATAAATCAAGGAAGCAGAGTGAAAGGTAAATCTGTATTCTATGCCATGGACAAGGCAGATTACTGCCCCAAGTCTATAGTTGATGTTTGCCAAAGCCTTTCTACAGGGTGCGCCAAAAAACCTGACACATTTGAAAATTTAATAGAAATCAAACGCGTTGACGAAAATAATTGATGTTTACATTTTTGGAAAGCGTATAGCATGCCATTTTGTGCGGTGTCCAAAAAACAATCTACAATGCATTTGTGACGTCATAATGGTTAATTTTTAAATTAATGTAATTTTTAAAATTGTGCCTTATTTGCTAAAAATAAAGTGGTTGGGCTCACACCGTTCTTTCGTTGTGGAAACTTTTTTTACGAACAGTGGATCAATAACTGCAACTCAAAGATTATTTCGTACGCACTTCAAGCTTGGAAGACACGATCCAGTGCCAAGTCGAAACACAATTTTGTTGTGGATAAAGAACTTTAGAAAAAATGGATCTGCACTAAAACGACGATCGACCGGCCGACCTCGGACTTCCACAACTCCAGAAAATGCAATGGCGGTATAAGCGTCAGTTCAACAATCTCCACAACGTTCTGCGAGAAAACACGCAGCTGCTTTGAGGATCTCCGCAACCAGCGTAAGAAGAATTCTTCACAAAGAACTGCAAATGCATCCGTACAAGATTATGTTGGCACAAGAACTAAACAAAAATGACTTTGAAACCCGAAGAGCTTTGTGTTTGGAAATTCAACAAAATGTTCGTATGGATGCTTTGGTGCTATACAGCGATGAGGCTCATTTTCACTTGTGTGGTACCGTTAACAAGCAAAACTTTCGCTACTGGGCTGAATCTAACCCTCGTTCGCTGCATGAACGTCCGTTGCATTGTCCCAGAGTGACGGTGTAGTGTGCAATAGCAAGGTTTGGCATATGGGGTCCGTATTTCTTTGAAGAAGAAAACGTTGTGGCAACTGTAAATTCTGATCAATATTGCAAAATGCTAGAGAATTTTTTGAAACCAAGATTGAACGAGCGTGAAGATCAACACCAACTTTGGTTTCAACAGGATGGAGCAACAGCCCAAACTTCCCGAAATGAAATAAAGACTTTGAAAGAAATGTTCCCTAATCATTTGATTTCCATGCGTGGTGACATTGGCTGGCCACCAAGATCACCTGACTTGAATCCATGCGATTATTTTCTCTGGGGTTACCTGAAATCGAAAGTGTACACTCAACGCCCACGATCAGTAGAAGAGTTAAAAGACGCAATACGACGTGAAATTGCTGCCATAACACCCATGATGATCAACCGAGTAATCGACAACTTTCATAAGCGTGTTAACCTCTGCGTAAACAATCACGGCAAGCACCTAACTGATTTAATTTTTAAAACCTAATAAAATGCATCGTTGTTATTTTGTTATTTTACGTTTTTATTTAAAAATGTTGTAGTGTTTGGTTTTTAGTGTTATTTTGGTTTTTATATCGCATTAATATAATTGTTATTTTGCATTTAAAAAGCACTTTGCTTACAAAATGCCATAATTTTCAACATCAACTATTATTACGTCACAAAATGTAGTGTTCATGTTTCGCGTATTCCACACAAAATGGCATGCTGTACGCTTTCCAAAAATGTGAACATTTCCTGTTTTCGTCTACAGGCTAAATTTTTATTAAACTTTCAAATGTGTTAGATCTTTTTGGCGCACCCTGTACAATACCTTCATTGCAATAGACTGAAGAGTGATTGTTATCAGCAATAAATTTTGTGCTAGGTGATCGTTGAAGTTGAACATCCATGAAGGATGAGCTACTAAACGCAATTCTATTCTAAGAACAAACCCGGAAGTGATGAAGCAAAATTCAAATGAATAAATCATTATTTTGAAATGTTGAGACTGTGTTTGAGTTCACAGAGGGGAGTTAGGATGGTGTTTTTAAAGAATGGTATTTACTTTTTTTCGAGCACTGAAATATGGTGTCTCTAAAAATGCTAGTTCTTTTCTTCAATTTCGTTTTCTTTGATTACGTCCAATGTATTTTTCATGACCCCAGCTAATACCGTGTTTTCCGTAATGGTAAGTAAGCATTTATGGGTGTCCACGGAGGACAAAAAGAGATTATTTGGCTTGCGAAAATTGAACTTCAAAGTGACTACTTTTAATTAGGATAAAAATTCATCAAAATTGGCCTTCAAAATTAGTAATCGCCAAAAAAATGTTCTCACTCGTAATTTGGAAGAATTTATTGATCTTCAATCTACTTGCACACCCCCATCTCGCATTTTTTCTGCAAAAACTCATGGGTGCATTACTGATTTGCATTTATAATAAGTTTATGGTTTAGGAATCACTGAATCATGCGTGAAATTTCAAGTCGGACTTGGGAATAAGACTTGACTAGTGCAATGAACTCGGATCTGAACTTTCCGTAAAATGCCTGCAAGTCCGATGCCCTGGTTGTGACTAGGCCTACAAACTTGATCAACGCAATAGCATTACAACAAAATGTGTTAAGCCTACTACTTTTATTAATACAGTGAACCCTCGTTTATCGCGGTGGATACGTTCCAAAAATAACCCGCGATAGGTGAAATCCGCGAAGTAGTCAGCTTTATTTTTTACTGTTATTTTACAATGCAATACTGTACTGCAGAATGAAACAAAAAACAAAACTTCTTTTCAGGCCCAAAATGTGTTTAAGAAATAGAAATATTAACGTTTTCTGACAAATAACTATAATAGTTTAAAGAACGGTGTTGTAAAACAATGTTTTTTTATATAGCAAAGAATACTAGGTAGGAAACATTGTCACTGGCGTATTTCACGGTCCCTCCAGCTACAGAGAAAAATTGCAAACGTAAATTTGGCAGAATGTACAGGAACGAAAACTGTTGGCATTTGTCTAATGAAAAACCAATATCAACTTTTTTCACTTCTAGACAAAGGTAAAGCCCCTGAGCCAATCAGGATTCACTGTAAAAAAAGCACTGTAAAAAATTCCGCGAAGCAGCGAAGCCGCGATAGGTGAAGCGCGTTATAGCGAGGGATCACTGTATACTTGTTGCAGCCTCTGCAACTTCGATGCATACATGCGCAGTTATCGCGGCGACGTGATCTAGCTACTAAGTGTCTATGAGCACAAAGATGCTACAAACCATAAACCGAAAGTCACCAAGAGCATTGTTAAATTATAAACCAAGCGCAAACTACGTAAGCACCTATCATAATAAAAGTGACCAGCCGCCATATAGAGTGCACTCTTTTGACACCGGACTACAGCCAGATGCTTGCAGTTGCGCTACATACTTAACAAAAACTCTCACGCAAGAAGCCATTTCTATGTAACCCATAATGCAAATGAAATTAGAGTAAACGCCACTGCAAAAGCGACACACAACAATTAGTATTTTTTGAGGTCTGGCAAAAACGAGAATTATTCAGGCATTTAGATTTCAGCCAGCCGGAGAAATTTCGTACTTAAAAATAGGCTGATCATACGTATCGTTTGAACGGGGCAGTCCCGTTATTTCGGCCGCCAGGTCATTCTTAATATTGACCTGTTTTTTAACAAAAAGATGTCATAAAAACAACAGAAGCACGGCATTTTTGCTATTTAGTTGCGCTTTTTCTCTAGCTTTCTATAAATAGATCTCTTAGCTATGTTGTAGGGTTTATCTTTTGCTTTCGTGGAAGTAAAGCTTTTGTTGAAAGAACATTTTCTGTGAGGAAAACTATGTGGTCAAATCAGAAATCCAGACTACGCGAGGAGAGAATGAAAGCATTGCTGATTGTAAGATAAAATTATTATTTGGAGTGTGGCAAGTTCTCTATTTAAGTCTAGAAAGACCGCAATTTACTGCATGAGATTTCATAATCTTATTTGCTAGTTGATGGTTTGATTAGAAGACTGGAAGTATGCCTATGGTTGATGGTTTGATCAACATTGAAGAAATACCTTACAAAACTCTTGTTTTAATTTTTTAAAAGAATACACAGTTACAAGATAGGCTAAACATGTATTGGTTGCACCGTTTTTGCCAAAATATTTACCGTTTTTGTCGCAATAAAATATGGTCTATAAAAAATGTTTAGTGCAATTGAAGTACAGATAAAAAAACATGGTTTTACCACCGCAACTTGGGTAATAAAAAGAAATTGCTGTAGGTGCAGTGCAAATTCCGTAACGAAAAAAACGCAAAAGCCCAACGCAAGTTTCACGATGGGCCATTCCGCAACTTGGGCAAAAATTGCGTATTTCCTAGCTCTGTAGAGTAGGTAAGCCTGGAACCTGGGCTACATTTTACAATACTAACTCACGAATTATCATTATAATAATGCATTTAGCAGCCAAAACTATTGCATGCATATAAGGTAAAAGAGTACCAAATCATTTTTTTCTTTTTCTGTTCTTTCAGGTGCAGCAACCGCACATTAATTTGATTCGCAATGCGTCTTACAAGTAAAAGTTGTGCGTCTTAACGTGTACCGTTTGTCGCTGTTTCCTATTTTTGGCTGTTGCTTTGATGTATTCTTTTGCGTTGCGCGCGTTTTATTGGCCGAAAATAAATGTAATACTATTACAACTACTATTTTGTAATGCATGATGTAATAGCCTATGATCCTTTTTCATAAATTTTATTCGTGGTTGGAAATGCCGACCTGTAGATCATTGAGCCTTTGCATCCCTTAAGTACGAGATCATATTAACAATTACCATTGTGGCAATTGGCGAACCTGTGTTATTTCGACTGCCCTAGATCCATTTTGCCTAAAATTAAACGTTGGCTAATGACTAAAAAGTGATTTTGCATTTTCTATTTGTGCACCAAACATTTAAAACTGACTACGAGCCATCTTAAAATGTGAAATCAGTTCATGCAAATTTAAACATGACTGAAAAACATGTTTATTTAGCTTTGCCAACCTATTTCTTGACTATTAGTCAAATTTCAACTAATCTGTGCTGCATTTGCAACTGAGATTTCTGTATTATTATGTGTTATGGTTACAGTCGTAGACTACGAGACGTGGGAGCAGAGGAAGCAGTCGCCCTCCCACGTTGCTGACATTAGAAAAAAACTCTCTACGTTTTTGGAAAAGAAGTCAAGTAACTCATTATCCACCAGTTTAAAGTTGCTGTGGAGTTGTGTAGTTTTAGGCCAACAAGAGGTTCTTTAAATTTTTTCAGACCAAAGCAAATAATTACATCATCAGGTTTTTTAGAATATACAGCATAAAAGTGCGATTTTATAGTCATTTTAATGCAACACTATTCATTATGAACAGAATATACATAATTTAAGAATATGGGCAAATCTTGGGTACTAAGTTTATACCAATATTTGAGCCAAATTGTCTTTGCTCCCAAATTATTTGGGGCCCGTAGGACTATGGTTGTGGTGTTATCTTTTCATTGGTTATGACCTATTTTATACCATCGTTGTGGCTTAATATCATTGTTATCCACAGGACTTCAGAGCAAAGGACCATTTATTTTTACCCACTAGCAGTCGTTAAATAATTGTAGCCCTACGTGCTGCTTTGTTTTCCGATTTCTTTGTTCCACTTGATTTAGTTTTCTTATTCACCATTAATTTTCACGCATCACTTCATACTGCAAGTTTTAATTTGAATTTAATGCCAATGTGTCAGTATAAGCAAGTGTACGGTGGTGTACAGGCGTGGGAGCAATCTTAAGTTTTGTGTTGTATAATTTGTTTAATTTGCTCTTATTTTATGTACCGGTATTAATCTTCTGTTTTGTACTCTATTTGAATAAGGGAATTTGTTTAAATTTAATTAATGTTAACGTTACTGACAAAATCTTTTCATGAGAATTTTAATTAAAACTGATTTTCACCCTAGTAAAACTGCAAGGCTTCTTTCTACATCAACTACATAGAGCTGCTAGAGACCTACATTTATAATTCGTGCCTTTGTATCAAAACTATAAGAGTGTCAGTAATAATGCCGCACATCTATTGTGGTGAATCTCGCAAAATCTCAGTTAGAAAGCCATAAGCTTAACTGTGGATAAAGTAAAGTGCTTCTCAGAATTCTTTCGCATGATTATTGTTGTCTATTGTCGTACTGTTAGAGCTCAATGCCATTGCTATTTGCTTTTTCGATCTTTCTATTCTATTACATTTTTCATCCAAATTAAATGTGAGGTTGGCTGTTTGTTTATAATTGTTTGGTTATTCCAGATAATCTGTGGCAGTATCGAAACTATTTCTACATGATCAATAGGATTTTTTCGCGTTTGAATTAAGTTTGATTTCTTCATTAAGAGTGCCTATTGATACCGAAATTGAGTCTGCGCTAAGACCTTTCTCATAAACCGTGTGACTGGGATTGCAGCAGTCACAGTCAACATACAATATACAGGTTAGGGACTTCAAATTGTCACCTTAGGTCACTTTTTAATGAAAAGAACGTAAAACAGTCAATTTTGAAGATATTTATTTCAAATAAAAAACAGTAATGATAAGATGCGAAAAAAACATCTTACTCGACATAATTGTCTTCAGCCTCGATAACCCGCTCAATCCTTCTCTTGAAGCTCCCGCAGGCCCTCTTCACCATCTCCCTGTCCATAGAGTAGCATTGCTCCTTGATGGAGGCGATGAGAGATGCCTTGATGGTACGAGGGCGTCGGTTAGTTATATTCTACAAAGCGCCCCAAAAGAAATAATCCATTGGGTTCAGATCCAGGCTACTGGGAGGCCATTTGTCCTTGGTTACAAGGTCGTAGCAATACTCTCCTAGCCAGGCCGAGGGAGCGGTTAGAAACATGACAAGGCGCACTGTCTTGCTGCCACACCCTAGGTCTGTTCCGGGCTACCTGCTTAATCCAGGAAATCTACAAATCTGCAAATTCTCGTCTACACATCATTGAATTGTTCGTTTATCAACCCCCAGTTCAGCACCCTTGGACCTCATGGACTTGGAGGGGTCACTGTTGACTATGGCTCCAGCCCTTTTGACAAAATCTGCATCTCTCGACTTCCGGGAGCTCTTGTGATAACTCCACGAGGATCCTTACTCCCTTCCAACTTTCACGAGTACGCTGGATGGTTCTCATGTTGACTCCAAGGGTCTTGGCGATGGTTCTTCTGTGCACTTCACCATTTTTGTAAACCAGGGCCATGACCACGGCGTATCTCACTTCTGCTTCAGTGAACGATATTTCAGGTAACTCCGCGTATGTTTACTCCATCGTTTCAAACTCAACACTGGCGATTAGCTTGTTTCTGTGGCTATAAAACAAGATATTACACTTATATAACTAAAAAAATAAAATGAGATTAATTATGAATATGTGAAGACGACAATTTGAAGTCCCACTCTGTATATGAGTTACCAAATATGACCAACGAGGGAAAAGAACCGCACCTACAACTTACAAGAGACAGAGCGAATGCTGTTGTTGCCACAGAATCATTATTATTGATATTATTATCGTAGATTTACGTCATTGCAAACACTTGCACGGTGGAAAACGTATTTTTTGTATTCATCCTAGCTAAGAGCTTACGATACTTTTTTCACATTGTAATGATAGCGCACAACGTTCGAAGAAGTAACGGTAGCAACTACGCAGCTACGTTTGAAATGGTGAGTGCCCACCTCTGCCAATCTGCAATTTAACTTTATCACTGGTTCAAAATAGATTTCTGATTTCTTTAATCTTTGTTAGTTTTGCTTTATGGACCGTAGAACAACAATTTTTTTCCGTGCCTCCATCTAAAAGCAGCTTTGGGCGTTTGCTAATTTTCCGCTTCTCCGTAATTTGCCTGGCATTGATTAGTTAAGATTTTCTGCTGGATTTGACAAGAAGTGAGCCACAGCAGTACAGTGCGTTAAGAAAATATGGATCGTTGGACTGATAAAGTAGCTTTAGTTACTGGTGCTTCTGACGGTATTGGTGCGGTAATTGCTAAAGTTTTAGTGGAGCATGGTATGAAAGTAATTGGATGCGCGAGAAATTTAACAAAATTAAATGATGTTGCAACTGAAGCAAATCAGTGTGAAAAAGGCGAAATGTTTTCATATCAGTGTGACCTCATGGAAGAAAATCAAATACTGAAAATGTTTTCTTTTATTAAAGAAAAGTTTGGCACCATACATGTTTGCATCAACAATGCTGCAATAATTCACAACACATCAATTTTAGAAGGAAAAACTTCAGTGAGTAGCCTGGAAGTTTCACTAAACACATTTTTAAAGTTTTGTTTTGATTGGCGCAAATTATACTTTGGTTCATGGTCTAGTGCTTGTGTTAGAGCCTATTAATTAATTTAGAGGATTAGGCTATGGTTTAATGGTGTACATCAAGTGATCGACTACTCGACTTGTAACCGGGTAACTGTAGTCAATAAGGTAAGAAAGCATCAAGATTGTAGAACTTCATGCCTGGTTTTAATCTTTTGAGACTGGTGGAAATAGAAAATAAGCTAGTCTAATTACTTAATGGCATGTAAAATAATTGTGAACTTTTCCTACCTAAAGTTTGATTTAGTAGGTTTACTGGTATTACCTGTAGGTACTGTTTTGGCAATCACAATTTGCTTGTGCAGCACTAATTTGTATTTAATGGTTTTGTGCTTTGTGGTAATTTCAATTGGTTGATTGCAGTGTTTGTTGCTTAGTGCTGACTGTACTGGCAGATTTGTAATGAAAATGAGTTGTTTTACATAAAAACTGGAAAGTTTTTCTGCTGACAAGACTTTCATGTAGCAAAATGTTATAAATGTGATTCATGAGTTACATAAAGGACTTGGTCAGTAACAGGGATTGAATTTAAATTAGTATAGTTGGCAAATGTATTTGGAGATTAAGGATGTTAACACTTTTCTAAAAGTGCCGCTGGGAATGCGTAAAGGCACTAATAAGGCTGCAGGATCAATAGATTTTTTACATAGTAATAGTTTTTAACATGGTCTTTTGAACAATTTTTATTCATAAATATGATAAAATTTGTTTGAGAAGAAAGTCTAAACGCAAAAACAAATATCAGGCACAAGTAGCAAAATACAATTCGATTTGGTAATTCTTTGGGGAACACTGTCAAAACGATGCTTTCATTTAGAGTATTAACTTGCAAAAAACAGTATTGTTAGGAAATTCTTGGGGAGTAGTTTTTTTCCGATTTCTATAACAATAAATGTTGAATTACCACTCTGTAGGCCAGGGGTTGTTTACAAATCAATAAAAATAATGCATGTACTGGTACTATTTTCCCAGCAAGAAATTTTCCAGGATTCCAAATGATATGTCAACAAACATGCAACTTATTGCATACACTAACTACAATCAACACTCACCTGTGGAAAGCAACTTATCACTTTAATCAAATAGAATCAAAAACAGGCTATTAACTTGTTAGTTAATTTCTAGAACAAAGCTTCTACGGATTTATAAGCAGATTCTTCAGGTTTATGAGCAGATTTTAGGTGCTTGAACAAATGAGTTCATATGGTCACAAGTCAACAGGTCTGCAAAAAGGCAGCGCTGGTTAATCGCTCAAAGTTAGTGCACTTCAAATGCAATTTAGTAAGAACATATTTAACAGTGTAGTTTGTGAAAAACTATGGCTACTGCACTTGTGATCTTATGATGGAAAAGCAATATACTTTAATGTGAATAGCGTTCTAGAAAATTGCCACCACTTAAATGTAAATATTCTGCAAAATTGCTGATCAGCAATAGCAGTAGAGTTTGCGTTTAGGGTTAAGGTTGAAGTTAGAGTGTGGTTAGGTGAAATTGTCTGTGGAATTGCTTTGTTTTAATAGTATTCAATAAAATGTGGATTAAAAAGGTGTATGTAAATCAATTGCTTTGTTATTGCAGGAGTGGCTTGACATGTTTCAAGTGAATGTAATTGCTTTACTTGTCTGCACCAGAGAAACTGTGAAGTTGATGCGGCAATCTGGAGTTGATGATGGACACATTATAAATTTGAACAGCGTCGCTGGACATCGTATTGTTCATAAACCTTTATATGGTGCCACTAAATTTGCAGTGACTGCCCTTAATCGTGGTTTGCGGTTGGAGTTGATTGAAGCTGGAAGCCACATTCGTTCAACACAGATCTCTCCAGGATTTGTTGAAACATATTTACTTGACAAGTCAGTACAGTTTGGTAGTTTTAATAACACACAGTGGTGGCATGTTGTAATATGTTTCTGTATATTTTATGGACTAATAGCTGGCTGCATACATATCCCAAGATAGTGTGGTTTCCATAAAGTTTCTTGTTTTAAGTAGACATGTAACAACTATGTAATACATTTTTGTATATTTTATGGATCAATAGCTGGCTGCATACATATCCCAAGATAGTTTGGTTTCCATAAAGTTTCTTGTTTTAGGTAGACATATAACAGTTATGTTTATGTTTAGCTGTGGCGTGGTAAAAATGTTACAGGTCTTACGATTAGACCTGCTGGGCATATTTTGGTGATGAAGTATTAAAAAGTGCATTTTTTTTCAATTAGTAATAAAATGTTCCGAATTTATCGACTTCTAAGCAGGAAACAAGTTTATTTACTTAATTGGTGTTTTTGTTTGCAAACCTAGGAATGAATCTTTACTAGCTCTCTGGAGCAGCGTTTTTAAATTTGAAGCGTTTGATCTCTTTGATATGCACAACATTTGCTGTAGAAACAATACTAACTTTGGACTGATTGTTTACGATTTTCTTTCACTTTTAGAATTTATCCTGGAGAGGGAAGGTGCGAAAAACTTTTTTCTAAAATGCAATGTCTCAAGTCAGAAGATATTGCTGAGTCCGTGCTTTACATTCTGGCATTGCCACCTCGTGCTAACGTAGATGACATCATTATCCGTCCAACCGAACAAGCCGAGTGATATTTGATTGTGGTATTTATAATGATTTGTGTAGGCATTATTTTGTAGGCAACGTTGCACATTGTAGTTAAGTGCTAATTGTGCAGTCGAAAGGTCGGTAGTCCAAAGCCTACTGTGGTTTAGTGTTGTTGTTTTGCAAAAACACTCGGTGATCATTTTTCTAGTATAGTTACATCTTTGTAGTAGAAATGCGATTGCTCACTGACCCGACAATTTCAAACTGGTTTGAACGCAAGCTCATAGAGACCGCAACGGTTTTTCGGAAAAGATTTGTGCAAACTTCTTATTACTCTACGTTTATTTTTATAACTGTTTTATGATTGCGGTAACTTGCGTTAAATCAAAGTTGATTTGAAAATCATTTTGTATTCGTTTATAGTTTGTTGTAAGCTGATCTTGCTACTGTAATGCTTTTTCATTTTACACTCGCCCTTTTTGTAATGATTTGTCCGTTACTCTTCTCGGATTACTTATTCTTTCAAAGTACCGTGTCAAATATCGAGTACGTCCTCATTACATAGAAATCTGGGGTATATTACTATTGCGGTATTTTGTTGTGTTAAAGCAAAGTTGATTCGAAAGTCATTTTGTATCCGTTTGTAGTTTTTGATGAGCTAAATCTTGCTATTGTAATACTTAATTTTACTCAATGTTTTTTTTACACACGTACTAATTGTAACGATTTGCTCGTTGCTCTTCTCGGATTACTTGTTTTTTTAAAGAAACGTATAAAATAGCGTTTACATTCTACTAATGTAGAAGTTTGGTGGGTACATCAGATCCGGTGCTGTTCATTGGCAACCGCTTAAAGGTATGCTTTTGAAAAAGCAGAATTTGTTCTTTTAATTATTGACTTTGATTTGTTGTGGAAAAGATCTCTCCGATACAGAGTTCAAAATATTTTTTTGCAATTTAGAGTGAGCACGCCGCACAGCAGTCTTCTGTTTTCCCTGTAGTGTGTTGAGTATTATCTGCTATTGCTACCTTGAGGCGTTTGTGGAATTTTATGCCACGTCGATCCACAGCAGTGTGTAGTTATGTTTTTTAAGCTACATCTTCTGAATTTAAAAGGAGTAATGGAGCCGTTAAACACATTGTGCGTAAAAGAAAACAATAAATCTATGTATTTGGAAAAATGAAATTGGCAGAAGCAAAGTGAACAAAAAAAGGCGATTTTAATTTTTTCCGCGTTTTGATTTCCGAACGCTTTCGAGAGATTAAGGCGGAGGCGACATGGAGCCCTAAAATTTAGGCAACTCTCCAAGGCCTGTACCGGAGGTCGGATGTAGAAATGGAGTGGCTAAAAAGCGACGGTACAAAGAACAACAGAATGAGATAAGTGTCCAGCGTAGAACAACTGCAGGCGCTGCTTCAAAAATTCCCCATTTTACCAATTTACAGCAAAAAGTGTAACAGAAAATTGTCCCTTGCAGTGAAGACGGAAGTCATAGCAAGAGTGACGAGGAAATCAGTTCTCCGTGTACACAGAGGGAACCTGTGCATCAAAAAATATTCATCAGGCAGTAAGATTTTTGCCCAACAAAAATAAGTGGATACGACAGGTAAGAGGAGAGAAGTTGCATGAAACTGTAGATGGCTGAAGCAAAGCATCTAATATATCATTACCCAAAAGAAACGAATCACCGGATGTAAACGCTGCTTCAAGCTTGAAAGGCGGCTGGCAACGTTTGCTTGAGAAAACCAAATCTGCTACGCGCTCATTGTGAATTCACTACTGTACTACACACCAACCGCCAAACTTAAATTTATTAGTACAACAAATCTTATAGGAGAGCGGTTTCAAATTATACTGTTTCTTCCAACTAAGCTAATAAATCAAAAACTGAGCTAAAACAGCTGCTCCCACAAAACTGTCTCGCTACGGTATGTCTCGGACGCTATTTTTGGTCATGTGACCAACTAAAAATTGTAAACTATTTACAAGGGTTTCCTGCGTCAGTTACACCGGGGATGCATTGTAAACAAAAAGAAAAGAAAAAAAAGAGATGTATCGTTGTTGTCAGACACGCCGTAGAGCATGGGATTGAAAAAAGAACGGGAGTGAGGAAAATGTCGCCAGGACAAAGCGAGAGTCTGATGGGAGAAGAAAAAAGAAGTGGCAAATTTGTTGGTGCTGCTAAGACCAGTGGATTGCTCGCAAAATGGCGCAGGCTTTTGCAGAAAAGTTTGAACGCGCCGGACCAGCCAAATAAGAAAGGGTAGCCTCAGGGCCACAAAGTGAGCAGCTGGTAAGGACGCCAGAGCTTCTATTACCAAAATAAACAGAGCTACCATTCAAATTACGATATAGCGAGATGCAGGAGAGTCAATGTTGAAAAGAGCCGCATCTTGGCGCGAAAGGGAAGGGTCAGAGCAAGAGCACGGGGTGGTTAGAGTAATCTCCACACAAGAAAAGCGGATTCCAAGGAGGAGAAAAAAGGGAAGCAAAAAAGCCTCTGAGGAGAAAGTAATAGAAAGCATAAGCGGGTTAGTAAATGCAAATATCTTTGGTAGGACCTGGAAAGCCTTGGAAGCACTTTATTTCTGGCTAAGCCTGAAATAGGAAAAAAGAACTGAAGGACAAAGAGCCTTCTTATAAGATCGCCACACTGCAATGAGTCAGGGTTTTTCTCAGGGAAGGTAGGGAGAGATGAGGGATATGGTAGAACTAGAGGCTGCTACACAGCAAACATGAATATATTTTGTCTATACAATATGAAAGCTGTTTCGTGTTCAGTGAATCAATGTCAAATATAGACAAATCAGCATTAAAACCTTATTATTTCAAATTTGTTTAATTTAGCAAGCTTAATTGAAATTTAGTTCAAGCAGCGCATAAAGTTTAGGTCACTTTTTGACAAATTGGTTACGATTTGTTTAAAACATCGGGCACTTTAAAGTCTCGCAACATGAGTTTCATTACGTATATTGAGCAGGTAGTCTATAGCCAAACAATAGTAACACATTACCGTGTAGGCATATCCTATATTGGTCTACTATTGTTCCTATATCTACGAGGTGCATTCAATAAGTTTCCAGACTCTTTTGGTATGGACACTTTTATTAACCGTACACACAAAAAACTCTAGTCCCCTTCAAAGTATTCTCCTCCGATATCAATGCACTTGTTGTACCGTTCCAACAACTTCTGGAAAGCCCCCTAGAAGTCTTCTTGTGTGAGCATGTTTAGAACCCTCGTCACGGCCTCTTTCATGTCCTCAATTGTGGAATAACAATTGCCTCTGAGGTTTTCCTTGAGCTTTGGGAATAGCCAAAAGTCGCAGGGAGCAAGGTCCGGGCTGTAGGGAGGATGGGGAACCGTCTTGATGCCCATCTGGGTCAAATAGTCTGTGACGAGGATGGATTTGTGGACTGGGGCATTGTCCTGATGGAAATGCCACTGACCTGATTCGAAGAGTTCTGGCCTCTTCCGACGGAATCTCTTCCTGAACTCCCTTAAAACTTCAATATAGTACTCCTTGTTAACTGTGATTCCAGTGGGAACCCAATGAATGTAGATTATACCCATGCTGTCAAAAAAAGGGATCATCATGAGTTTCTGGGTGGACTTGCTCTGTCTGGCCTTCTTGGGTCTGGGAGATCCAGCATGCTTCCACTGGGAATTCTGTCTCTTGGTCTCTGGGTCATAACAATAGATCCAGCTTTCATCGCAGGTTACCAGGGCATCAAGAACTTGGGGATCTGAATTAATGAGCTCGACCATCTCCTTGCTGTCATTGCAACGTCTTTCTCTCTGATCTTCCCGGAGCTTTTTTGAAATTCACCAGCTGTGACAATCAGGATTTAGTAAGGTGTACTCTAATTCCTACTGTAGCTATAAATTTGCACCTAAACAAGAAAAAATTGGTCAATCATCTCATAAGGAGTATAGTAACAACATACTGAAATATCTCGAGTTTACGGCAATTATAAATGCCTGTACAAAAAAATTCTGGAAACTTATTGAATGCACCTCGTATGTGCACACTGCGCTGCTTAATATTTTTATTCACTTTTTGATGCATTTTTTCACCAAAATTGCCTTGTTAGACGGAGTTTCACTCAAAACAATTTGTTGTGAACTCCTGTTGTAAAAAAAGTAGATATCACTAGCGTACCGAGGGGAGGCCACTGTGCCATGCCCCTCTTAGACCACAAAAATTAAAAAAATGTAAATCAAAACCAAGTAGTTTTAGCAAAAGCAAAGCTGGTTTTTCACGAGTATTCGGAACTCGGCCTAGATTTCGATTTTCTTGTGAAAAACCACTCGTCGCTTAGACCACCTGCTGGTAGAAATCTGGACTGGATTATCTGGTTAAAGTAAAACAGTCATCAAAATTTTTTATACTCTTGAAAGTGAATAAGAGTTGTAGAAAGCAGACAGAACCTTGAAGAGGGAAGACATATAGCCGCACAAACCACTATTTTAAAAAGCGATATTTGATCAATTTACTCTGCTACTTATGCAAAATATCAGCTTTCTGCAGAGTGATTAGTGGCAGCTACGTTTTTAAAGAGAATCGTACAACTTGTACGAGAATAGAGAGCTACCTGTATCACTAGGCACTATACATGAACATTTCTTAAACAAACAAAAGAAACGCTCTGATTTGAAAGTATATTTTGGTTGTACTTTTAGCTGAAATTGAATACTCTCAAAACTGCGAGACAACTTGGAACGTATTCAATCACTGAAACATTGCTGCGAATTTTCGCAACGTTGCCAGTTACAACGGCAACAGGCGAACTGTCATTTAGCGCTCTAAAGCTGATCAAAACGTACTTGCGTAGGAGCAACTTACGTACCAGCATGCAAGAATCTGTTCCTTTTCCTCTTGGCAAAGGCGGCTCCGGCGTTCTTGTCAACTGTTCTCTTTGTGGCATCAAGGCCACTTTTTCCTTTTCAGCAGGCCCAATATGTTTAAGTTTTTCTACTGAAGCCTGCGCCATCCTGCAAGCTCTTTGCTGGTCTCGGCAGCAACAACAAGTCTGCCACTTCTCTTTTCTTCTCCTCCTATCTGACTCTCGCTCTGTCCTCACCACCCTGTCCTTTCCTCCATCTTTCCTCTTGCCTCATACTCTCTGGCAGATCTGGCAGAAACTGTCTTTTCTCTCTTCCTGTTCTATCAGGCTATAATGGGTCCCCGGACACTTGTTTCTCCGGGGGAACTACGCGGCAGATGAGCTTGCCAGACGGGGAGCGCTACTTTCGCCCTCTGCAATCTCTTGTAGTCTCTCTGCTCTGACCTGTCGTATCCACTCTTCTCTTTTCTCGGACTGGAGGCACACTGTCTCATCGAAGTTCTTTGACACACAGGTTCCCTCGATTTCCACCAAGGAACTTGTGTTCCCTCATCACGCTCGCTGTGTTCTCTCTCGTCGTCGCTGCAACGGACACGGCCTATTGTTAAGTTCTTATCTTTCTAGGATTGGCAGAATCTAGAATCCTTCCTACAGCGCCTGTGGACACTCGTCCCAGGACACCTCTGATCTCGTTCTGCACTGTCCAGCCATGGACTCTTTGAACCGCTCACTCTCTGTATCTCTACGACCTCTGGTCCAGACCCTGGGGAGTTGCTCGGCTTCTGGGGCTCCATGGTCTTCCGCCATGCCCCCATCCCTCGGAAGGAGTCGAGAAACAACAACAACAACAGCAAGAAAAAAAATCGGCTCAATGCATTGGCTCTTTTGCATATAAACAACGACATTAAACTTGATTATAGTCAAGTGATTGACCTATTTGCGAAAGGGACCCGTCGCATCAATTTAAAATAAACTGACTTTGTTTCGTGCTTGATTTTCATTTTACGATTTCATTCTTCGTACAAGTCTTGTAAAAGCATTATACTAAAACTTGCTTTCAGAATGTACAAAAATGCGTAATTTTCGGAGTAATTTGGCCAAAGTTTTCCAGGGCATGCCCCGGGACCACCCTAGAATGATCGTGCCTTCGGCACTCTCAACATAGTTGATTTGTGACGTAACATGATTGTGACAAAACTTTGGCCTCACTCTCGGAAACTTTCTGCTTACGCCACTGGTATACATACATGACAAAGCAATGCTGCAAAGGCAGGGACTTATTTTGAAGGAAAAAGGGGTAAGTATTTCTCCTAGCTTTTTAATATTTTCTATTTGTTTTGCGAGCTCATTGATATAATATTTGTATTTTGTAACAACCAGTAACATGCTTAAGACATAAAGTTTGTACCCATCAAAATTTTCAAGCAAACTAGATCCATGTCTATAGACGTTAGGTAAACTGTCATTGCGTCTCTTACTACTGGGGCCGGCTAAGCAAGACGTGTTGTGGTCACTACTTGCAGCTAACGTACCCATGTAGACTACATGGAGCTCCCCCTGCATGCAACGAGAACTATACGTACATAAAAAATTGGCGACGTTAATTTTGTAGTAGCACGATAGGTACCATACGGCAATTGGAAATTTTTTTCAAAAGTATTGCTAGCTAAGTTTTGAAGCCTTCTCCTGTATTGCATTGCTTTATGTTACACTGTTTTTCTTTGCTGCATTGGACTATTTTGTGGAATTTCACGGTATTGTGATTGGGCCATTGCAACCAAATTAAAATTTCATAATATGGCAGACATAGAGCGTTAATTACTCATTGACCAATACTAGTTGGGTGTTGTGCTCTAGTATCTGAAAAGCTCATTGACTATGAGCAAAAACATATGGGATGCGCATAGGTTACAGCTTGGAATCAGCACAGTCTTACCGTGTCAAATAATATCGATAATTTTTATTTATTGATAAGGATGCTTGCAGGATGGTGATAGCGAGATTAACCGCTCGGTGACAGCGTTTCTGCTTGGTGATGCTGTTAACGCTGAGAAATTGAAACCACTTGCGTGAAGCAAAGGTAAGAACGGGCCGAAGAAAAACTTTGTACAAAAGAGATAGGGACTCTTTAGTGGGGTTCCATCAAAAGAAAAGATACAGAGTAAGATCTTAAGACGAGGGAAAAATTGAATTGGTCTTTATCAAAAATGCATGAATTGAAAAGACAAGCTTGCGGTCCAACTTGACCCAGAGAAAAGTAGAAGTAAAATTGTAGCGAAGATGAGAGTTGAACAGCGAGAGATGGGCTGAAAACTTTCTAAGTGGGGATCTATTTAAAAGAAGGAGCTCCTTGTATTTGCTCGGAGGACGAGAAAGAACCTAGTGCTCCAATCAAATCATGGCTCCTTGGCGGCCTCCGCAGCAGTAGGTACCGATGGGCAGGAGGATCAGATGGCCCGGTTGTCAGGATCAAGAGGCCAGCTGACGGGAAGAAGATAGAGATGCATCGTTAGGTAGAGAAGCATCTTTGATGAAAAGAGAGAAAAGAACCGTGCCAAAAACAGATTATTCCGGAATATCTTGACGGAGTTGAAAGAAGTGACTTTTATGATTTTAAAAAACCATGCAAATGTGCCGGTCAGAACGAAGAAACTGAGTTCATTGAACAAAGTAAGGAGAGTGGCCGACAGAAATAAGCTTGTGGAAAAGAGCGCAGTGCCAGGCAGAATCAAAAGCGGTGGAAAAATTGATAGTGGTAAGGATTGTCCGAGAGCCCGGTTTGGGTTTGTTGAACCTGTCCATAATGAACTACGAAAGGTAATGAGTTTAATTGTGAGTAAACAGAGCTGGGAGAGAGAATGTAGCTGGAATCCAGAAAGAAGAGTAGAGGAGACAAAATTTTACACTCAATTAGCTTTGTGACATAGGAGATGAGAGATTGGCCGGGAGAAAGCAGGTGAGTCGAAAGATTTTTTCATCTTGTGCTTAGGAATAATAGAGGAAGACTTCCACATGGATGGAAGAAATACAAAGACGAAGAAAGATTGACAGTGTAAAGAAAAACATCGATGCAGAACAAGAGAGATGCTTTAGTATGGGAAAATAAAGCAAACTGGTTTGTCGGTGTCGGTGATAGTACAGAAGAGAAAAGGTTAGCAGAAGCCTCAAGATATTCGCTGGGTTTTGTAAGACAACAGAAATAGAGATGAGAACCCTCTAAGCAGAAAGCCCGGCGAAGCACAGAGGAGCAGCCTCTGGCTCTGGTACGCAAAGTTATTGACTGAGACATATAAAAGCGAGATCTCTGGTAGTCGGCGTAGACCGATGCCAACCCCATGAGAGAGAAGCAGTAAGCAAAACCTAGAAGTAAAGGACGAAGAAGCAGCAGAAACAGCATTTGATCAAAGCAGAAGAAAATACTGAATTAAAATAAGATTTACGCGAGAAAGAGAGAGCATGTTTCATGCCATATTTTTATCTTGGCGTTGACGAACGAAACATGCCGAGGGGCTGAGATGTAAGCGTAACGCCATTGTAATTACTTCTGTGAGCGTAAACAAATACCTTTGGTAGTTTCTATACCCTTTTTTTCTATTTTGGAAGATCGCTGAGCTAGAGATTGAGATTTGATATGGCCGAAAAAAGTAAAAGGCTTGGCCACATTTAGTGCTAAAGAGGTAAAGAGCACAGCTGCAAAGGAAAAAAAAATTAACAGAAAGAGGAAAAGAGAGAAAAAAGTACTCCTCGGCAGAAGAACAATAAAAATTGATGTAGAAAACAAAGCCATCCTTAACAAGTATTTTTGAAAATTAAAAGAAGCAGACGCTAATTGGAGTGGGAAAGTCAAGATAGAGGGACAATGAGAAAAATGGGGAGTTGATCAGAACTACGTCCTTGAGGATCTGCCAGTAACAGGAAAGGATGAAATGGAAGAGAGCAAAAGATGTCCGGTAAGTAGAAACTGCCAGATGAGCAAAGAAAAAGGGTAAAGGTGTACAGGTCATTCAGAGGGGAAAAGATCAGAGAAAATGAACCCAATAAATACTTCATTCCCACTGAGATCTGAAAACTTCTTTAGTCCGTAGTAATTGCAGGTGAAGACTCACAGAATGAAAAAGAGAACAGAGGGAGAAAAGGAGTTAGATGTAATATGTTCAGAGAAGGAGGAAATGAAGTGGCGTAGAGCTTGGCAAAAAAAGAGAAAGAGTTTTCAGAGTGACTCCCACGTAATGATATTGCTGCCTTTTTGTGTTGCCATGCAGAATTTCGTAAATTGATTTGAAGAGTGTAAATAGTACGTTTTAGTTTGCTAAGTTAGATCTGCTAGCTACAGTATTTCAATTATTTTGCTTATTAATTCTCAGTTTAATTATTTTACTTATAAAATGCAACTTTCCTGCTGCAGATTTTTTTATGAGCTAACGGCCGCGTGGAATGATGAGTCAAAGTTGTTGTAGTCCAAAATATTTGATTCATTTGTGAAGTTAGCTGTCATGAAATAAAGTTGGTTTGAGGGTTGCGGTCATACATCTGACTAGGGTAAATTTCATTTTTGCGTTCTTTTCTGCTTTCACCTCAAGATAAGATAGTCTGTAAAGAGCTGGACAAAGTAAAAAAGTTCTACATTTCTATCACGATCAAGACCTCCTTTATTTTACTGAAAAACACTAAGCAAGTCAGGAGAGCAAACAAAGGGCAAAGAAGTTTTGGAAGTGGAGAAAATTATGAAATAGGGGTTGGCGATTGGGCGAGGGTAAGGGGAGAGAGGGAGCAGCGTTGGCTTATGAGGTTGAGTGGGTCCAATCTGCAGTGGAGGTATAGGTTTTGTAAAAAAGATGACACAGTGTTGATGGATTGAGAACACCCATGATAAGCAAAGATGCAGCGATGGAGGATAACTCTAGGACTGAGAGTCGGAATGAAATTGAACTATAAAGAAAAATAAATGGTGCATCATAAAAGTAATTGAAGCAGGTGCAGCATTGCATTAACTTACCCATAAGATCACATTGCCAGTGCACACATAACAAGATTGAATTAAGCCAAAGTCAGGCTGAAAGTTGCCAGTCGTCGGGAGTAGAAAAAAACTATGGAGGCAAAATATAAAGAGCAAAAACTGAAGGCGAAAAATATATCTTTAATGGAGTGCGGGCTACCCTTTAGCAGTTGCTCAGAAGGCAAGGCAGGTTTGAAAAATTCTCTCACCAGTTTTTAAGCATTTTTTTCATGTTTCTAGCTGTGAAAAAAATGTGTTTCTGTGAAGTGTAATGAAAGTCTATTGATCATTTATCATTGGAGCTGGTTACCTTTTAAACGACTCGATTTTTGTAAATAACGCTCCTTCTAATTTGTGAATAGGAAGATTGACACTTGAAATATTTAGACTCACCCACAATTTTTAATCAGTTTTTTTCCCAGCACTTAATGAGAGACATGGATAAAAATTTGTTATTGAGATTTTAGTATGTGAGACTAATTTTGATTTAAAAGTAGGGAGGCTGGAATTAGGGGCAAAACCGAATGCGGTATAATTCCAAGTGTTAGAAAAAATCAAAATAGAACAGTGGGCTTTACCAATTTGATCTAGAGGAAACATTTCTTCTTGAAAATAGTTTAATAAGCGTGCTGGGATAGGGTTTATCGCTTAGGAAAGGCACGGTCTCTTTTTTTGCTATGCCGGAACAAAGGCAAATAACGCATTCAAAGAACTCAATATCGAAAATACAAATATAAAAGGAAGCGTGCCACGTCGAAAAATAGGCGTACTAATAAATAGTTCATTTCTGTAATCGTGAAAAATCCACCATTTTGGCGCAGCCATCATTTTGGATTTTTTCCCCAATCCTCTCCTTTTTGGAAAGAACAAACAATAGTTTGCTATGTCATACGTCGTATGGAACAATTATTATCAATCTTGAACAACATAACAAAATGATCAGTATTATAGTAATAGCATTGAGCATTATAACTCTTTTTTAATTTATTTGGGTACGCCTCAGCAGGCGACCTGAGGCGCATCGAGCAGGGACCAAAGGAAGTTTAATGAAAAATATAAAAGAGAACAACACTCCTGTGTGAAATTGCAACGCTTAGGAAGCATTTTTGCTAATTTTCTTGAAAATAACTTATTAGAAGAAATATCTTTCACATTTCCTAATTAAGAGAAATATCCCCTTCGCCTTGTTAGCTACGCTTTAGTTATAAACGGAGCACATCAATTTAAAGCGTAAGTGGGACCTTAAGGTCACAAATTTAATTACAAGAACATCAGGTTACAAAATAAGCCTACTACTTAAAATCCAATTTTTTTTAACCAATCGCTACTTTGGCACCGTCATTCCCTCAGTTTAACTTGAATAACGTTTCCGGTGGTTACTCATATAAAGGGAGAAAGAGATCGGTAATATGGAAATATACACTATGCCCATATTATTGTTGACTCAATTACTTTTAAGTTTAGTTCTTTTACAAACGAGAAATGGATGTGCAGAAAATATCATTACCTTTTGATTACTGTTTTAAGTACTATTTATTTGGGTTCAGTCAGCGCAGCCGGCTTAACCAATATTACTAACTTCGACATTACTGATAGGGATCCCGTGAGCGAAGCCGACACAGCCGGTTTGTCATTAACAAATGCAATAATTTTGTTTGATTCTTCAAACCTACTGATTTTTTGCCATGAATTTATTTGACTGGTGACCTGAAGCAATTTGACGCGTGACTGAAGACTGCGTAAATAAAATTTTTATTTAAATTTAATTACGACGATACCGCATAATCGATTATCAGAACGCAAACAATGACTATTAAATGTGACAGATCAAAATTGCAACAAAATAGATTACAGAATTGCCTTAAAGCTGGTCTTGAGAAGTTTTGAAAAATTTTCGAAAAAATTTTCCTTGAAAATTCTAAAAAGGAAGTTTTCTATTAAACAAAACGATTTCTTTATTATGGCGGTAGTTTAGGTTCATTTTTTAAAATATACCGTTGATTTCTTCACTCCACTAAAACTTATTCAAGTAAAATCTTGCTTTTGTCGTTTTAAGTTCCAATCTTCCTTTATCATATCTGATGCTTTCTCGCCAATCATGTAACAAGGAGCTTGTATGTTGCCTGATGTGATATCGGGCATTACTGATGCATCAGCCACACGAAGACCTTTCACTTTGTAAACCCTGAAAAAAGTTTTAGAGTTTTTGCTCTTTTCATCTTTTAGATTCGCAAGTCATTGACAAGGTATTCCAAAACATAGAGCAAAATTAAGAACTGTTTCGATGCTTCCTAGTTTCAACGATTTACTTAAAGTGCTTTTTATCACTGTCAATAAAGTTACTAATTTTGAAACCGCCAAAGAAAAAAATCTTCGTAAAAGTCTCTCTTATGTGCACCAGAGCTCCAGCCATTATGAGGTTTGAAGGATCACCACCGCAACTTCTAGCGCGTTAAACAGCAAATACTGCTCTGGGTACATCAAAATTGAAACCAGAAACCTTAAAACTCGCGACAGGTTTCCAAATGGGCAGAGGTTAAAAACAAGAGCTGAGTTTGCTTTTTACCAGTTAAGGTTTGCAACTACTGTCTTTTCCGTTCTCACAGTATTGCCTAACTCAAGTATTCTGTGTTGTACCAATTAGAAGAAAATCAACTGTTTTAGTTATCATGGCTACAAGCAAATGCGCAGCTTTGCCCATAAATGCTCTCTAACACAATGCCATGGCTACAAAACTACACGTACCTAACGCTTGATGAATTCTGCGTCTTATTATCATTTCAACATGTTTCAAACTTTAATTTCGTTTACGTAAATCATTCTTGAACCAAACTTCTGAAGCCATTGAACAAAAAAATTAAGTCACCAAAAATAAACAAGATGGTTTTGCCAGAAAGTCTACACTGGAAGCATTATTACCTTACCGGCTTTGCCAGCAACGTTTAGTATTTAAAAAATATTTGCGGGGAATTTCCCAAAGCACTTTCCAATGTGCTGTAGGCCGGGGCTACAGATGTTTCCGATCTAAAAAGCAGCAGATTTAAATCAGTTTTAAACCAAAGCTGAACTTGGCACTATTGAGCATTTCTCGCAATCATTTCTTCTAACCGTCTACTTTGCTCAAGAACGTAGGCTTACTGAAGCGACTATTCAGCTGGATGCTAGGATTAGATACTTGTGACAGTCTAATTTAGGTCTGGAGTTCAAATTAAAATTCAAAAGTGTAAATTGGTGGGGCGAGTGATATTACTCACCGAAGTCTGTGATCTGTTACAGCCATTGGATCTTTATCCGATCCCATCTTAGCAGTGCAGCAAGGATGATATTCAGTGAACACTCGATTTCGCACCAAACATTCCAAAAACTCGTCGCTCCTGCGTAAGATCAAAAATTTCTATCACGCTATTTTTTACGGTGCAAAGAAGTAGCCAGGCAGTAGTGCATGACGCTATAGGGCAAAATGGTTTTAAAACATGCAGTAGCTTAAAAGCTATTTTTTTTACAGAAAGGCTAGCAAATGCTCACATCAAGCTAAAGGTGACAGGATCATCTGAGAGAAACATGGACATGGTCAAATAAGTAATAGAATCCGTGGTCAAATTTCATGTAAACGTAGCCTCCACGCTAGATTTAGTTTGATACTTTCTGACTAAGATACAAAAACTCTGTTGATGAAAAGTTGTGCTCCGATACGTGTGATAATAGGAAGACAACATATTTTGAAGTATTTTATCTTTTAGTAGTGACGTATTGAACCATTTTTCTGCGATTAACCCTTTATTTTTTTAAGTAAATTATCTGAAAAAAGCTACATTGGCCGTGTGTTCGTGTAAATAGGGATTGTCGTTTAAAGAGCGAACGGTTATGCGCTCAAATATCGTGTTCTGTTTGTGATAACGGCACTGTGCAATAACGACAACTTCTTCGGGTTGATGATTGCAAAGAAGAGTGTTTGGGGTTATCGGAAACAATAGGTCTACCAAAAAATCAAACAAATTGTTGAAGCTTTAGAAAAACTGAAGCAGATTTGATTGGTTTTGTTTTGTTTAAATGCACTGTCGTTCTCTTGTAGTTTATCACCGAAGGACAAAAATGCCACGAAAAACTTTTGGTTCGAAGTTAGGCACAACGAGAATACGTAACGAGTGAGCTTCGATATAAAATACTCTACCTGATTGATCTTTTTCCACCGGGACATACTCGTGAGGCAAATTCAACTTTGAAACCCCGAGATTTAAATGTTTCGGTTTGTTCCATTTGCTCAAAAAAGCGCAACGCTAAATATGTATTTTTAGTCAATTAAAAGACAACTTCTTGAAGTTAAATCTTTTCCATATAACTCTATCCTTCTAGACTTTATATTATAGTTCGACGTTCCCTCAATCACAATGGGGTCATTATCGCTTCACTTTAAGAACTGCAGAAGAAAATTTAAGATCAAATTTTTGAACGATTATGTTCATAGTTTAATTAGGCACTTAACTTTGTTCCAACGAGCGAAATCACTGAAAAACTGATGATAGCGGAACTGGTACTTACTTTGCTCAGTACAATATAATACCATCAATTCAAACTAACCGGAATGCACTTGTCTATAAACCAGTCAGTTACCAGTAGTGGGTTTCCCAACGAACAGAAGTAATAAAATTACGAATATAGTTTGTGATACACAACCTAGCAACATTGAATGATGTAGCCAGAAAATAATTTGAGAGGGAATTTCTGTAACCTTTATTGCAAGTTTTGATTTTTTTGAAACAACATTTGACCAAAATCATTAAGCTTATACCGTAGTCAGTTAGTGTAACTCGCTTATTCCGCATTTTACGAAAAAAATGCATTTGACTGCAAATAGTCTTTGATTTTATAGCTGCTAACAGTAACACGTCATGTTTCAAGGTTATCAAGGCTATTTATTATCGTAAATGTGCCAACGGCGCGGAAAACTTTTGGCAGTTTACTCGAAAACAACTAAACCTAATACCAAAAATTGATTCAAAAAAATTGGATTTGCTCTGGTCCTAGTGTGCCTCTGGCTATATCTAGCAACTGGCTTCCTTTTTATGACCACAGCTATATCAGTAAGGCTTGCATGCAAATGTAAATAAACAAGCTGGCAGAATTTTTGTAGATCCGACAATTCAATATTTGATGAATATTTTTGAACGCATAATTGTATTTTTGCTCATTTTTCTGCCCAGTGTACCGGCCGGAAGAAGTAACTTCGCGAAACGCATCCGGCCCGCGGGCCATAGCTTGGTAACCGCTGCTTTAAACAACAAATTATTAACTTTGGTTATTGTCGTAATTTTATCTGATGTTATTGGCAAAAGAGACGGTGGATAGTTTGTAAATTCAAAGCTAAATCATCTGCATGATGCCTATTGCCTAAAGATGTCACAAATTTTTTTCCAAAAAGCAGCAATTTAAATTACAGCAAAATGTATCACAGCAAACTAAGCTAGATTAAACACAGCATACAGAATTCGAACTTATTTTCACAAAAGGAAAATATTATTAAAATTGAAAAAGTAGCAACAAACACAGCTTCAAGCAATACGTATAGAAGTATTTAACCATGACCCCAACGACAACCTGATTGATTTATTTGATTTTTTATGTTAGCGTTTTGAGAACAATTTCACATATTTTGACTTATTAATTGAACTACACGATAAATTTTTTCCAAACCAAAAAAAGCATTTGAATTTAACATGTAATGACTATGCTTGGCCAGAAGCATAATGTTGATATTGTATTTTTGCAAGAGAGATAAGGCAGCAGACATACGGAATGAAAAACATCTAAAAAGCTGTTAGAGTTTACACTCCACCAGCAAATACCCTTTGGGATTTGCTGATAACTTGCAATGCAGCATTAGCTGCAAAAACTTTTGTGTAGGTACCCCACCTTTCACCAATGTCTTCACATCTCTTTCATCAGACATGTATTGTGGATCTATCAGAGGGTGTTCAGAGTAGTTGTTGGATTTTAATTGAATCGAACCGACACTCTTAGGACGAGAAAGAGCAGTAAGTAAGGTGAAATCTGTCAGTCGCTCACGGCCTATTTCTTCCGCTCGTTCCACCAGTTCATCCACTTCCTATTTATGACGCAAAAGTATTTGAGTCACAACGGATAGCAACAAGAAAGCAAGAAAGAGAACAAACTATTTGTAAGAATTGATTTTGTATACATAGGTGAAGCGAGAAGACCTTTTTTCATACAACTTTTGTCTGGGTAAATTCACACTCTTAGACAGTTTTACTTAAAGCCCTGCATAAGATTAATAAAAGCCAAAAAGCTCATTGCAATTTTCTCAGCTAAGAATTGCTATCAAGCTATGCAGTGGAAATCGATAGGGCTGACATATCCCCGACCACTGCCAAATGAAGGCAGGGTAGTTAATAAAGAGGCAACTTTTCGTGTCAAAAACAAAAATTACATATGAGAAAAAGGTATCAAAATAGCCAGTGAAGTGGCAAGAGAGAATAAGCTGGAATGTCGCATTTATTAACAGATAAAATGACCCATAGTCAAAGTTAGCTGACCAAATGTCGTAGAAAGTTCCATAACTACACTTTTGCTGTTTCTACGTAAAACAAAAAGTATTGTCTAAATGAAAGAAAACGGTTTTCAGTTACCGGAAGAGTTTCAGAAGGGAGCAAAAATTGTAGGGAAGCAAAGCAAAGTTGAGAGAAAATAGCGAGAGATTGAAAATTCTAAGTTGTTCCTCCAAATCCGAGGTAATACTAAACTTTGAAAAAAGTCATTATAAGGCTTTAAGGATAGCAAGGTACAATGCTCTTAGGGTTTCTTCTTTCTTAACCCTGCCATTGACTTACATCTTGTTTTACGTTGAACAGTTGAATGTACATATCTTTTACTGCTTGCCATGAAACATCACTGAACGCTGCGACGCTGGCTAATATATGAACATCTGGAGGATTGAATCTAAAAAATGTTTTGTTCAGCGTAAATGAGCTATTTTTTGCTTTTGTTCAAAATCAATGCAAAATCGCCCAAAATATTTTGGCCAAAAGCACCACATACTTTGTTAATATGGGCCTATAGGTTGGTGATTACACTTCAAATTGAGTTAAAGCTCTGCCACACTCCAACGTGTGGCACCAGCGTATACGAATATATGAGAAAAATATGTCATACGTTGTGTATGTGCATACGAGTATTCATTAAGAGTAGATTATTTATAAGTTGTGTTCATCATAAGCGCTTTGGGATACGTTTATATACACTGGTATACGCAGAGGCCACCAAAAATGTTTGTGCTTGTTCAAAATTTATCAGCGTATGCAAGTGTATAAAATTTGCTTTAGTTCTAGGCTGAGCAGAAGATGATGATAGTTAGAGTGACGAGAAAGGCTCCTTATTTGCAAGTACTCTTCTCATACGCTTATCATGCGTCAGCATAGAGGGTGTTGATAACATTACCGTGTTACTAACGTTTTTAATAACGTCAATGCAATTCATGTTTAACGTACTGTATGAGAAATGTTTTAAACGCGCGTCTAACGACTGCCATACGTATAGAACGTATGTAGAACGCCAGACCGTCTACTAAACGCATGCCAAGAAATACATGCAAAAAGTTTGAAATTTCTGCATCTTCATCACTTGTCAATTGACCAGTAGAGATAGAAGTAGCTCTAGTTTTGCTCCAGCATAATCCTGTACAATTGGCAGTTCACTTTGTTGAAGAAAACAAAAGAAGGAAGATAAAAAGGCACAAAATCTGGGTGGAGCAATGGATGAGAAAGAGATGATCATAATTTGCGAAGGATGTCCGGGTTGTCATTGCCTGCAGCAAACTCTTGGTTATATGTTTTAGGATGCAGCCAGACTTTTGATACCCACTAGTGAAAGGGATCCACTAAGCCTATTTTCTTTGACCATTTTTCTGAAAAAAGCAGCGATGGATTCAAAAGCATCAACCCCGCATAAATTATTAAATGCATTTAAATTCTTGCTGTGATGGGGGTTAATAAAAATGTCTTATTGTATGAAAAAATATTTTATCCAAAAATTTTAAGAATTTGATTAACATGAGTTGCGTTCACATCAAGATTGAAAAATGGAAAATCTCTAAAAAATTAAAACAAAATGAAAATATTTGTTTAAAAATCAAGTAATGTGTTTTAGTTTGAGTAGACAATTTTGCAAGCCTTTACACTACATCAAAATGTAACTAAAACAATATTGTTTAGGCAAAAACTTTTAGTTTCTTACCCTATTTTTGAATCTCAAAGTAAACGTGGTAAATGGCTTCTTCTTCTTCTTCTAATGGCTAAAGAGCAACGACAATAATCCCAAAATTACTCTGCCAACATACTCAACGTTCATACAGATGCTTAGTTAACTTTCTTTTCCGCAGGTTGAGTCTCTCTTTCCTATCACTTTCAACAAGTTTTAAAACATTCTCAAAGTGTTGTTCTTCCTTGGCAGTCACAGCGAAGTTTGCACTAAACTTTACTTTTCTTTCTGCACATTATTTATGACATTGATGGTGCCGACCTTAGGTTTTTAAAAAAGAGAAAGGAATGAAAACTTCTTCCATTGAGCTACTTGATTATTCAAAAAATTACAGTCCAGCCAGAGAGAATGAAAAATAAACCAAGAGTCATGCGTGATCAGATCTGCTAGCGTTTCAAATCAGCAATGCAGGGCGGAAACTGCGACTTTCTGTAATCGATCCCAAAGCAATCTCTTCGATGCACTGAATCGCATTATGTTTAAAATTTTACCAATGTTGCCGATTAAGATTATAAATCGGCAACATTGGTAAAAGCTGACATTGTCAATGACGATATAATTGTGCACCGAAAAAAAGCATTTAGCGTCTTTAATCAAATATTGTCCTTTTCCAGTTTTTAAGGCTGATAGAGCTCCAGTACAATTTATCCAAATTTTACAACATTTTTCACCATGCATTTCTACTGGCAGTAGATCGAGTCTTCTGATATTTATTGTCAGACTTAATCATTTTATAACTTAACACAGCTTTTAATCCAAACATTGAAAGAAGCAAGGTCATGAATGAAACTTGGCTTACCAAAGGGAATTAAGAATAGTCTACGAGGGTAAAAATTAGTTTAACTGTTTAAACTTCGCGTCAAACAAAAAACGACATATGCGAAAAATAGCCATTTAGTTTGCGAGTTGAAATTTCTGCATTTTTTGTTTCGCAGTTTCTGTAAATCAACCTTCATAAACTAGCTTACAACCCAACTTTAGCAACTTTACAATCACAGTTTCGACATTTAATTGTTAGTAACACACAAAGCTAATCACGTGTAGCTTGCCAAATGTGTATTTTTATGAATGAACGTCACAAACTCAATGTTTATTTGAAGTGGGCTAAACTTAACTGTCAACCAAAACATTACGTAGTTTTATATGTGCCGTTGATCAGGCATAAAGAGCTAGAGTCTATTACGAATCAATTATGATATGATATGTAAAATATGATATGTTATGTAAAATATGATATGTCATGTAAAATAAGATATGTAAAATATGATATGTCATCAATTTTGATATGTAAAAAACGCTAATTGCCGGTGATAAAAATTGCCAACGACAAAAAACTAGTAGGCAATGTGTGCTGTGCAGCCAACTATCACAAACAAGGGCCCCTTAACTTTGCCACTAGAGTAAAGTAGTTATTCAGTTTTTATCCGGTGTTGTTCCCTTAGCAGAGATGGCCGGATTTATCTCATTCCTTCTGCAATTGCTTGCACTCTGTCTCTCTACTTGCCTCATCTCAGGTCATCTTCCTTCTTCAAACCAATCTCCTCTGTCTCCTCTTCCAATTGCTTAAAGTGAAATTTAAATGAGCTCGTAAGAAGATCTTATGAGAACAAGTGATTAAAATTTTATGTGCTCAAATTCATAGAAATAACAGAGTTTGTTACTATTTTGAATACAAAAATTTTCCACCAGAAACGCAACCAGGGGAATGCAGTAATCTAGTAATTAACTAAAGAAGAATAAATAAAAAGTTAACTTAAAAAGAATAAATAAATAATGTATAGTGTCGGTAGAATTTGCTGTTGTCTAAAGCCAAGCAGTTACTGAATCATCGTGTCCTACGGTATGCCTTGCTTTTTTAGAAATGATCACAATAATTAATCTGCATCACACGTCAATGCATTAAGAGAATAAATAATTCGCTCTTCTTCTAGGCCTTGTGTCTCACATTATGTTAGAGCCTATGCTGGTAGTGGTATTCGATCCCACAACTACACCAACCGCAACTACACCAACCGTCAAACAGTAGCTATGACCTGCAGGTGTAGAGCATAAACTAGATTTCATTCCTTAAACAATTTTGTCGTTCCAGCTGGGCGACTGATGTAACTAATTTGCTATTTCAATTGACTGAGCACCATCTGGTTAACTGGCATGTAGCCTTTATATTTAGGTATTTTGGCAGTAATTCTAGTTTTTCATATCAGTTAAGGGTACAATCACAACAGTTTACCACAAGAACATAATTATTATAGACACCACCACTTGTTTCGCCGTGAGGCTCATCAGGTGTCTAAATAGGCCAATCACGTAAAATTACAGAAGTTTGTGAAACATTGAAGGCTCGGCAAGAAGACCACACGAAAAGGCTTACAAATAAAATTATAGTATAAACAATCAAACTTCGTGAAAATATGCTAGCTTAATACAAAACTTCTTCAAGATAATTGCCTTAACAGCAGGTTTTCCTGTATTTATGCCGCACCTAAGCAAATGAGATAAAAACTGGGGGAAAAAGCTACTACTCTAAAAACTGTACTACATTCGCTTGCTTAAAAACTAAACTTAAACTGAATTGAACCGATAAACCAACCACCACAAACTTACCAAAAAAAGCTATTACTTTACAAATAAAAATATTACTGCAATGACATCAACGCAACAATAAAAATATTCATAGAATTGAAGTAGCCAAACCAGGCCAGAAGTATAGAAAAGAAAAAAAAAGTAATATGTTGGTGTGCTTTAAACGTTGGAGAAATATTGGTTGAGATTAAGCCAAAAGATGGCTAACGAAAGAAATTTACAACTACGTTTTTATGTCGATATTTTAAAGTGATTTCCGATCTTTTGATAATCACAGGGGGTATATTGCTCTATAAGAAAAGATTTACTGCAATCAATTCATGATCCACTGGAATAAACTCCTGTCATCAAAAAAAGATCGAAAATACAAGATATTCTTGTACAACAAATCTATGTACTCGTAAAACGAATGACGAAATAGATTTTTAAAAAATGCTTAAATTTACCAACCTTTTGTTTTTTGTGTTTTCATCATCAAATTTAAGATATGCAAATCCGTTAACTTGATTTGGTGTACTATATATCCCACTTCCATCATACAAATAAGAGACAATTTCCTTTAATGACAACTGGCAAAAAAAACAACAACAACAGCATCATATGAAAAACGAATTATGAATCCAACGTTGCTCACTACAGCTTAAAATATGTTCTGGCGCTGAAAACCTATTAAAAAGCGCCACAAAACTTTGTAATAAATAATTTTTATGGAGCAAACAAGAAGGTAAATAATTCGTCTTTTCCATTAATCTGGCATTTACAGATTAGTCATTGAAATTTAATGAGAGCCTTTTTCTCTGTCCAACAAAAATTGTTGTTACTGTTTTTGTTGGTACCATTAGAATTTACTTTTGGTAGGAAATTATTATTACCGTTATGTTGCAGAAATATTACCAACAAATTTTCGCTAAAATACTCTCATATAGCCTGTTCTTACAAAATCACTTGGTTTGAACAAGGGCTTAGTAATAGAAGGGAAAGTAAATCCAACATCTATGATAGGGTGATCTTTCAAATTGGATCCCACTCCAGGAAGATCGGCTATAACGTTAATCTGTAACAACAAATGTATTATATAATAGAGTTGGTGCACCCAGGATTTCCTAAAAGGGGGGCAAGTTTTTTTGTACAACGCAGCCATGGGAGCAATAGCGAAGCCGTAAGAAACCGGTAATAGCAAGGATCGTTTCCCCCCGCCGATAAAAAACGTTTACATTTTAAACAAAAAGTTTAATTGTTTAAATCTAGGATATTACAACAATTTTAAGTATTTCTCAAGACAACCCAAGCCAAAACAAGTCATTAGGCTGTTTGCCTCAAGCATATCTAAATGATGCTTTAAATTCCCACTCAACAACACATCTAGGTTACTGAACGGTTTATCTCCATCTTATCCAATAATAGGAAGGTTGCACGCACGTGAGCACGTGATCAAACGTCATCAAAATGCGCTTTCGAAAAAGTGGTTGACCACTTTCAGTGATTTTGCATTGAATTGAATAGGAGTGATATCGTTTTTTGCAAATTAAATGAAGAAACGAGACAGCTGTCAAATGAACGTTAAATATGTTGTTTTACTGATGTTAAGGAATGAATCTAAGGTCAAAGTAAGGTGAGAGGTGCTAAGGTTTGCTTGTTATTGCTAATAGTTGGGTTAATTTTATGGGCTAAACATGCAGGCGTATTGATAGCCAGCTTCTGCAAGTTTCATATTCGATTAATGAGCGTGTTTGGGAATGTTGAGCTTAAGTTAATTGTAATGTGTAACTTTTAAAGTATATTTAGTAGCATAAGCATACTGAAAAGTTGTATAACTAAGTTATACTGTAGCCTAAATGACAGGGCAAACTTTTGTACCGTTTGTCATATGCTGGATTAGTTATTGTTGGATAAAATCAGTAATTTTTGAAGTTTTTTGTCAATAGTGATTGCAGACCAGTCGTATTGATACATTAGATGTAATTTTGTGAACTTAACCACTCCTTAAACAAGTTTTCGGGCTATTACCTAGGCTGCTGAAACAAGGGTAATTTAAAAACTTACGATACCAATTTATTTATTCATGCGTATGAGCTTATGCTCTGTTTGCATGTCTTTCGTCACACTGGGCCACTACCACGGGTAGATTGCTTGGCCCATTTCCTGTTTGTCACATAAAGATGGAGGCATGCCGTTAAGTGCTTTGCCAAAGGACACAACAAGCAAGCTTGCTGGCAAGCTTACGGTACCGGTAGTAATGATCAGATAATGGTTGTTTTTGCCAATGTACCGACTAGTATTGAATTGGTATAGAGTAATTTTTAACTAAGGAACAAATGCTATTTAGATGGGGCTTTTCTTAGGGGCAATTTTTTAAAATAGCACACAGCACTGTGTGCCAATCTAAAAAAAAATTGCCCCTAGCCAACTGAAAGACCTAATCTCAACCAAATTGCTGTTGGCCAAATTTATTTGTTTTCGAGGATCCAACTAGCAATAAATCATTCCAATTTTTAATTAATTTCTGATTAATTTTCAAAATAACTCCAAAAGTTAGTGTTCGCCCTATAACTTTTCAGCATAAATTACAGCTTTTGGTCAGCCACTTTTTTTGGCGCAAAATGTGTCACGTCATATGCAACCTTCCTGTTCTTGCTATTCAGTTCTGAATTCTAATTCAGCAGTCTTTATTTGTAGGCAAATCACTACATTCTTGTGCTGCTTATTACGCTAATAAGCTCAATAAATGTAGTTAACTACTCCTCAAAACAAACTTTTTTCTATAGCAATATCAAAAAAAAAACTCAGCGCTTGTTTAAATCCTTTCATCAAACAGAGAGCAATGGGATGCAACAGGACTGAAGGCAGTTCATCGACATTATGTTGTAACAAGATAAATAATGAAGGCATGAAGTTTGGTGTCACACTCGGGTGTGAACCCCAACTACACAAATCACGGAAAATTCCCGTGCGTTCTTTGCTTTGTGTATAATACTGAGACCTAAAGGGGGTGGGGGCATGGGAACGCACCCATCGCTTGGTTGCGTCCATTTCAGAGAGGTGCATGTTATTTAAGAAAAATATATCACTTTCTTTTTTTGCTTTATTGTAAATACCTTATGTTCATTCAAATGGTCTTTGGGACCGATTCCCGAAAGCATGAGTATTTGTGGAGTTCCTATGGCACCAGCGCTTAAAACAACTTCTTTTTTCGACTTAACTTCATGGATGACGCCATTTTTCACGAACTCCACTCCAGTAATTTGTGGCATGCTATTTGCGTTGGTTTGGGACAAAATCTTGGTAACATGAGCATTTGTGACGATGTGTAAATTTTTTCTAGAATATAGCATATTGTAAATAGAAACAGACATTTAGTTTATTTTCAATGGTTCAATTGAGAGATCGCATAAAAAATATTTATTTACCTTTGAAATGCAAAAGGATATAAAAAAGAATTTGCAGCATTGCTCCGTCTTCCTTTGGAATCTACGGTTAACTGAATATGAGAAAAACCTTTGTCTTCTTCGTTGTAATCAATTGTTTTATATCCTGTTAAAAATATAGCCAACTGATTTGCATGTAACGATATGCTTTGCATAAATAAATTCTCACACAGTCATGTATTGCCGTACCTAAATCACGTCCAGCTTGAAGAAACCATTCGTTTAATTGAAAGTGTTTTCGTGTGTCTACATTTAAATATCCATCGTGTCCATGCACATTAGAGTTTTTGAGTTCTTCAGCCAGAACGCGTTCCGACTTTTTAAAGTATGGGAACACGTCTTTGTAACTCCATCCAGTTGCTCCAAGGTGTTCCCATTCGTCAAAGTCATGTTTGCTTCCTCTGGTGTAAACCAAGGCATTGAGGAGAGATGTACCGCCCAATATTTTTCCACGCGGCCAGAAGCTTTTCTGTTGCAAAGTTGGTCTTGGTTACAGCCTTACAATAAATCATCTTGTGCAAGTGCAAGGACATCTACTTGCATGTGCATCCCACATACCAATGCCAAAAATACTATAAAACATTGCTTATTATACCTTCAATCTGTATGACATTGCTGACCCAAATATTACGAGCTATCGTACCCTGTCTACGAGGTGTCTCATTGCATGTTCCTGGCTTTCCGTTACGTAATGCCAATCAGCTTCTCCATTTTGCATCAAAGATGTAAACGCAGGAACACTGGCCAAAAGAGAAAACAAATATTCGCCACCAGCTTCAAGCAATAAAACTCTAAAATAGATTTCGATTAGTGTTATTTTCTCTTTCAAACATGTTTGCATGCGGTAGCTAAAATCAATGCTATTGGCCATAAACGTAAAAGTAGGGCAGCTAATGCTATCCCAAGGCTATTATTCCCCTCAGTAATTCGAGAAATAAACAAGATATTTACTTGGTAGTCGTGATCTTCAAAAAAGTTTTTCACTTCTGAAAATAGCAAAAAACTTGATTTCCAAAAAACATCTATGCTTCAAAACAAATGACTTTTCTGGGCCCCTCTCTCCCCCTTCTTGCCTCATAAAAAAAGTGTCACGCCTGTCGTACAGGATGTATTGTTTGACGTCGATTGTGAAGTTTGCACCTCGTTAACAACCTCCCATTCAGCATTTTCTTCAGAAATTCCGTAGCAACTCTGCAATCGACGCCAATTGATATTTCTTATGATATTCAAGCCTATGCTGTAAACGGTGCATTCAGGTAAATGAGTTTTACGGCACATACCATTGTCTCCGGAGCACACAGGTTTCGTCGTAGCTATAAATATTGCTAGCAGCATGCATTTTTGCAATATCAAATGCAATAAACATTAGTGATATAATGCAATATACCAGAGGTACAGGTACAACCACAAAGGGGGAATAAGATCTAGCTTTTTTTAATATGTAACAGAAAAAGTCTCCCTGTAACCAGGGAGGAATGTTACACAGGCTATAATTTCAAAAAACTTAATCTTACTTATTGTCTTCAATTTCACTGAGTCTGTTAGCAACGACACAACCAGCTGTACCCCCGCCAACTGCAAACAAATTTTTGAAAATCATTGTCAAAATATCTATTTCATCAATACTAAGTATGCTAGGAAAGCAACAAATCATTTCCTGAGTTTTTCTTTAAAAGTGATGATAATCGCGACAGGAATTAGCATGATCAGCGATTACTCTTGTATTTTGCTTGGTAAGCTTCGACAACATGTAGCCTACGCTATGGGCAAATCATCAATCGTGTAAGTCTCAGAAATACTTGAGGCCGGATCAACGTAGTTAAACACGTCACAGACACCATGGTTTCAAAAATTCCGTGTAGACCAAAAAAGTGTCATCAAATCAAAAAAGCAATAACTTCTCAAAAATATTCGGAAAAGAAAGGTCTGCATCTCAAAAAGGTATCTTATTGAAATTAGTCTTCAAAAAAGGTTACCATTTCAAGAAAGAAAAAAAAAATTCACAAATCATCTCTAAAAATACAGTGATTATTTTTTCTTGAATAAGCACATTTGCTTTGTTGTTAGATGGAAAAATTTCTTTAGAGCCACGCTGAGAGTCTTTCCTCCGGGCGGTGATTGGTTATTATCTAGTAAACCAGCGTCGGATTAATTGCAGTTGAACTCAAATGACTTTTACTGTAGTGTTGGGCCTTGTATCAACACAATGCAAATTTATGCAAAACGAGATTATCATCTTTTCGTTCATGGAACATAAGAAAACATTTTCGATGATACAAAGTGCAAAATGGAAATTTACTGGAGTACGGACTTTTCCGAGAAGAATATCAAATTGATTACCAGTGGAAACTGTAGCAAATAATTCATTTTAAAAAAAGTGTTGACCAATCAAAGCTAGAATTTTTTCTCTAACTTTGAGATATCTATTTACAATTAACCGTCATCAAAACAATACCCTTGATGTAAAATGCAGATTTCAACATTAAACGCCTCTGAATTCTACCTGGTATCAAAATTTTACTTTTAGAAAGGAAGATGGCAATTGCCGCTGAGCGGAACATGTTTTTGCCATCTTCCAGTTTCGAGTCTTTTAGCCTCCTGCTTGCACCCAGCAAGTACTGCAACCAAACTGGAATAATTGCCGTCAATTTCTTTTCGAATAGGGGAAACAACGCAGAAAGCACACTGGTATTGATTACATTAGCAGTTCTCAACATATAGTCCGTGCGCCCATTAAGAGTCCATGAAAAGATTTTGGAGAGTCCGGGATTACCCGGATGTGAAATATTTCCTTTTTTTTCTTTCTTTACTAGTTTGTACTATTAACGAATAAAAAAGTATTCTTGCCATAAGTAGTAGTATATTATGTGCAGAGGTTGCTATAACATCAAAATATTAGATAGATATCAACATTAGGTATATTTTCATTCTGCTAAGTGTTAAATACAAGTGTATTCAGTTTCAGAGTTCCCTTGTTCTAGTGATACCCTCTTGTCATGAGCAGTTTTACTTGCTTGTTGCTACAAGTGTGATAGCAGCTTATTTATCCGTCGCCAAAGTAAAGTAAAACGTTTTTGCTCACAGGTAAAAAAGCTGTCTCCACCAAAAAGACAACATTGTTGATGTTGATTTTTTGGACAAATAGTGCTGCGTTTTGTTCATGTTGTTGAAATTTTTTCCACGAAAAATTTATTAGTTTTGTTCCAGTAGTAACTGACATAATCACGGAGGTGGACGAAAAGGGTAAAGCTACTCGAGTTCCTACAAATCGATCAAGCTATTTTCAAGCAATATGACAATTATTTTCAATTATCAAGCAACTTTTTTCATTTTTGGAACGCTTGCACACAGGCTAATATTGCTTTTATTTCCTTAAAAACTTTAAATTTTATTGGCTTTTTTAAGAGCAACAGAACTTTGTTAATTTTTATAAAATGATTTATAACAAGTAGTAAAGGCCATGTTGTGCAACTGAAGACTGAGGTAAATTTGCATGATAAACTAAAAGATTTGCAAAAATATCATTATTTTGGACAAACTTTTCGTTTATACAGTAATATCAAAAACTTGTGGAAAACTCGCCGCCTCCCAAATACATTTTCTTGCTACAATCTGGGCAACTATTAATTTCTTTTCAGATTGATATTTGCTTTATCAATAGGGTGGCCATACGTCCCGTTTTGGGCGGGACAGTCCCGCTTTTTCAGGCCTGTCCCGGTTAAATTATCGAATGTCCCGTTTTTTCGCTCAGTCAGCCAGCACATCTTGACCTAGGGTATGCCAAAGTTAGTCACGATAAACTAGGGCATATTGGAAGCAAACCCAACCTGAATGACGATTCCGGCCAAAAATGACAACAAACGGGCAGCGAAATAGGTGATGACCTTTTTTTTTTCTTGTTTTGGAGATCCACCACAGCGTAGGCGCGAGCGCGGTCTCGATCTGAAATTGAGCGTCCCGATTTTGATCTAGAATCTATAGTAAGCCCAAATATTTGGCTTCGTGAAAGGCGACCATCCACTGTCCCGTTTTTTGCTCATGCAAAAAACGGGACGCTCAAATGGAGGTCTGTCCCGCCTAAATCGGAACGTATGGCCACCTGTCTAGTCATAATAGCAGTCTGCAATAAGCGTCCTGGTTTTGCATTTCGAAAAAATGGCCAGCCTATTAATCAATAATAGCTGCATTACAGTATTTACAGTTGCCCATATGGTGACTTTGTTGGTGTAGTTGAGTAAAAGCATCTGATGAGAATCAACAATAATTGGGTTTTAGGTAATGCATTGGTAGGGGTCCGCAAAACTCATGTTTTATTCAAAGGGGTCAGTACCGCTAAATTAGAACTTTAATGTTTTTGTTGACGATGCTGACATTGTTGAAGATTACTTCCTTCGGTCTAATGCTCAAATGGTTGAAAGCCAAAGACACTATTACTTTATTACCAATCTACTTTAACATGAATTATTGCGTGGTGTTGTAATATTTACCTATTATAAAGTCGTACTCATCCAAAAAATTTTCGGTGCTGATGCTGTAATACCAATGAAGAAATTTCGGCAGCAAATATGCTACAAGAATTACTACGACAAGAGATTTTAGCATAATTTTTGCCTATATCCCTTGACACGAATTGCAAATTATGAAACAAAATTCTCGCAAGTTGACACTGTTACGACACAGCAACACTATTGCGATGCCAGGGGTAGCCAAATCGTCGCTCGCGAGCCGCACGTAACTTTTATAGATTTTAGATGTAGCTCTTTAATCTCATGTGTTTTCTTCGAAGTGATATTGAACTATTACACTCGATATTACGTTTAAATTTTTGCGTGTCATTACTTGTTTTTTTGGACAAGTTTAGGCTACTCTATTGCCTAGAGCTCTAGTGTGACCAGGGCTGCGAACTCAAACTCAAACTAAAAGTCGAAGAACTTGGTCTTTTTTGCCGAACTCAAACTTCGGGTCGAAAAATAAAAGTCCGTGTACTTGAACTTAAAATCAAACTTGCTGTGATGTATAGTAGATCTTAAAACCGCTCTAAAGACCTAGCGGAACGTTCGGCGACCTCTGAGCAAAACAAAAGACTCATAAAAGGCTAGAAGCCGAATCAATAAAAAAATTAAAGAGCAAACTTTTATTTTCTTGCGAACTTAGGAACTCCGTGCTTAAACAAAAAATCGACGATTCGAAAATGCAAGCTGTCACAATGAGGTTTAGGAAAAAATTGAGAAGTGCCGTAGTGTTAATCAATTAATTGTTGTCAGTTATGGATTGGTTAAGAGACCTATTTATAAACTAGCGCTTGCTGTGAGCAGCCGACATTGTCTATTTGTCTAAAGCAGAGGAAAATACTTGATTTTGAAATTTGATTTGAACCACTCACTTTAATTGAGATTAATTAAGAGTTTCGAACAAAATAGTTTATGTTTGCTTTTGCAATTGCTAAGCATAACTGCATGATAACAAGCATAAGTGAAGGAAAAACGAAGGATAGTGAATGGGAAACTAGGAAGATATGAATTGAGAATATAAAGCACGAATTCTCAAAGTGGGCGCCAGCGCCCCCCTGGCTACAGTTTGGGCGGCGCTGCCAACAAATTAGGCAGTTGGGGGGCTGAGAATAAAATGGGGCAGTTCTAGAAACAAAATGACAATATTTTAAAAAAGATGACTTCAGTGACTTTCTTGCAGATTCCTATCGAGGTAATTGTTAGTAACATCGCTTTGCAGGATCTCACAGGTTTGTCAGTATTGTAACGCATAATTAACACCTTGAAATATCTAAATTTAATATATTTAATGTGATTACATCATTAATGTGATTTCACAACTACTAGACGTGCAACCGTAAGCAAATAATTTTACGGTTTTTCAACATTGAATAAATTTATCACTGATTAAATTTGGCAACATCGAATAGATTCCAATTCACCGATTGTTACGTCAGTGTTTGTTCCTTTCTAACAATTAAGTTAAAAATTAAAGTGTCTTGTAACAAGCTGTAAGTCACTTTAAGTTGGTGTTCTACAGTTTAGCTTAAATAGTTCAATTTGAACATTTAATTTTTGGTATTTGTTTTCATACAAGTCAGAAACTCAAATAACATAGCGTGGTTTGTTGATGTATTTACCCAACCTTATTTATCTAGGGCTAGGCTATTTTCAAGTTTAAATAATTGCTCTCATAAAATCTATAATTTAAAAATAGTAAACATTTTTAGATTGAAAAAGTAAATCAAAGCTAAATATTACAGCAACAATGAGTTTTGCAGTACGAAATTGTAAGCATACAGCGTCAGCTATCTCCAATATGGATTTATCCCAGCCCCTCATTCGGAGTTGCAGCCGATGTGTTTGGTATGCAATAAAGTATTTTCTAATGAAGCAATGAAACCATCCAGACTTTCTGAGCATTTAACAAAAATTCTCCCAGATAAAGCCGACAAAAGTGCAACATTTTTTCAGTGCCTTTGGGATAATTTCAAAAAACGAAAAACTATCGGTTCGATGTTTGCAAGCTCTTCCCAGCAAAGTGTTAATGGATTGCTAGCATCTTACAATCTGTCTTTGATGACAGCAAAAAAAGACAAGCCTCATACAATTGGTGAAGAATTGATCTTGCCTGCAGTAAAAGAAGTTTTAAATACTGTTTTGCATCCTAGGGTTTGTTTGTCAGTAATCAAGTGAATTCATTTGAATAATGATATCGTACAAAGACGCATTGATGAGATGTCAGCAGATGTAGAACATAAGTTATGCAACACATTGAGGAATACAGAATTTAGCCTCCAACTGGACGAGTCAACTTTGCCTGGTAATGAGTTGCTACTACTTGGCTATGCTCGTTTTTGCACAATGGAGTTTTATGTGAAGAGCTGGCAATAGCTTTATCTCTAAATACTGATACGCGAGGAGAAACAGTATTTCAGGAAGTCCAAACTTACTTTGAAACCAATGCAATTCGGTTGACCAATGTCATCTCCTGTGCAATCATCTATGATGGGCCGTTACCGTGGATTCAACACTTTCTTGAAATCCGAAAATCTTAATGTGATATGTCATTGCGTAATTCATCGGCAGCATTTGGTGGCCAAAAATATTAGTCGTTGTCTTAACCAGTCCTTCAAGACTGTTTATCATGGCAATCAATAAAATTAAAGCCCACGCTCTAAACACACGCTTATTCAAGCAATTGTGCAATGAAAACGGTGGAGCCTCTGAGCGCTTATTACTTCATACCAAAGTACAATGGCTTTTAAAAGGAAACTGCCTCGCACGTTTTAACTTACTTTTTGTTACTGTCGTGGAATTTTTGCAGAGTTATGATCCTGGTTTCGCTCTAGAAGTCATGCTCATCAAAAATACTTCTGCATACTTATCGGACATATTCGTCAAATTTAATGAACTGAACTTATCCCTTCAAAGATACGAAATAAACCTTATCAAGGTAAAGTCGGCACTGTCCGGATTTAACAACAAGCTCACACTATATCAGCGAAATTTAGCTGGACGAGGTTTTTTTCAGTGCGCAAGCTTGAAACAACTTGATTCATGCAGTGGTAGTGCTACTAACAATGCTGACATAGACGCGTACAGCAAACATCATCAGAAATTAAAGGCAGACATGCAAGTACGATTCTAGGATGTATTTCAATTGGAAGTCCCTGACTGGATAATTGACCCATTTTGTGATATTACTTCTGAAAATAGAATTCTGGAGGAGGAACTCATAGCATTGAAAAGTGATCTTAAACTAAAACCAAAGCTAAAGATTTTGTATCAATCGTTTTGGCTGCAATGTAGCAGAATCAAAATTATGCAATGTAGCAGATTAGGATCGTAATTCACCACTTGGTTTCTGTACTCAATAGAAAAATATGCAGCATTGATTTTGATCTGATGTCACAATGCCAATTTGACCAAAATGTAAAAAATGAAAGTGCAGTAATTCGGTTTGTAGTTGATACCATGACTGATTTCTCGCAGCAGCAGGTAGTACATGCATCAACGCAGTTTGTTAGACTAAAATGTGAAAAATGAAAGTGCAGCAATTCAGTTTGTAGTTAATACCATCACTGGTTTGTCGCAGCAGCAGCAGCAGCAGCAGGTAGTAGATTCATCAACGCAGTTTGTTACTGTAGGTTGAACCATCAATGGTTAGTTACTCATGCTCGATTTGCATGTCTTTCGCTAGACTGGACCACCATAACGAATGGACTGCTTGGCCCCGCCACCTGTCTGCCACATGAAGATGGAGGCATCCCTTTAACCTGTTAAGAGTCACACCTGAGACAACATGTCGCTTTCGTATTGTCACCTTTTTTTTCAGTTTTGTTTAGCGTGCAAGTCACGAGCTTTTACGCTTAAAAGTAACGTTTTATATTTCGCGAAAGTCTGTTTGTTGTTGATTAACTCTAGAATATTAACTAATACAAGACAAGGAATCAAAAATTACTATGCTGAAGACTGTTGTATTCGCAAAGAACAAGCATTGAAGCATTCAAAAGTTTATTGAATTCTTTCTTTTGTGTGCCAATCTCTGAAACAAGGTGCAACACACAGACCAACTTCCCAATATTTACACCAATACGGGCTTTCCTTTCTTAACTTGTTCTTCCGACACTGAGCGCAAATCCTGAGTCGTCTTGCTTTTTTTTTGTAGGAGGACAGTTCTCGGGGAAGTGCCGGCCAATTAGCCGCAATGGCTTTTCTGAGAGTCGGGGAGGTCTACGTGTAGTAGCAGGCCTTTCAGAAGCATATCTAGATATCTTTATCTTCAACTGTAAATTTCACACCATGATCAGAACGAAAAGTGAAGAGATTTGTTTCTCTATCACTAGCAATCCAATCTATTGGCAAAGCAATGTCATCGTCGCTATCAGATGATGAATACGCTCTTTGATTGGAATTGGTGGAGTATTTAGAGCTAGAACTCTCTAAATCCATTATATCAGAATCAGAGTCCTCTTCTAACAATGCATCAATTTCATCATCAAAAAGACGATTTCTCTTTCTTGCACTCATTGAACGAAGTAAGGTAATCGCCACATACAATAAAGTCTGTAAAACTTAACATTTCCAATTGCTGTATACAGTTGCTGAACTAGCATAACTGAAACTGTCATTTAGCAAGCTGTGCTGTTGTCATGAAAGCGATACTTTTTTTCCCGCAAAGTTCCACCTTGGTACTGCCAGACAGTGTTCCTTTTTCTTTTTTTTTCTCTGAGCGAGTAACAAGTTTTCTCGTGGCCGACAGTTCAATACAAGACATTTTGGACTGAAAACGGCATATGCCGTTGATGACGGTTTCGTAAAAAAAGGTGTAAACGTTAAATGCCGTTTCTTCTTCTTCTTCTTTTGGAAGGGATCCACATCCACGTCGAAAACAGCAGCAAGACAGCAATGTTGTGGAATCATCCACTGTTTCGAAATCAGATGCTGGCAGTGATGGTACTCAGCCAGCATCGTGTGTCGACATCCAAAACCGTCAGTCCACGTATTCCTGTAGGTGCCCGATGTACGGGGCATGTCGGAATAATGTGTTCTGCGGTTTGTTCTGCAGCGCCACACTCGCCATTCGATGTAGGAGCAAGGCCCCATTTGTGCATCAACGACTGAAAACATCCAACACCAGCCCGCAAGCGGTTGAGCCTGACCCATGATGATCTGGGCAGGCCCATCCCCATTGGCCTAGTGCATGTCCTAGAAATGAAAGCACGGAGATCAGATGAGCACTCCGAGTATTCCGTGCTCCATTTAAAGTCTGTCCATTGAGCTGCACGAATATCCAATTTAGTTAGATCTTGCAGTAACTTCCGTTCACCGGGCACAAAGGGGCGTATAGATTTTAGTCTCTCTCTGTTGCCATTTGGAGACCCAGCCAATAATTCATAGAGAATATGGCCAGGGTCCAAACTGCCGCGATATGCCAGGGAGAGCGTTGCTCCTAATCGGCGAAGCTCAGCCGGCTGGATACCTGCGAGGACTGGTAGATAGTCTGTTGGAGTTGGACGCAAGCATCCAGTGACAATGCGCAATGCGTCGTTGAGAACACTGTCGATGAGGCGAGTGTGTGCACTGCGACACCAAACTGGTGCACAGTACTCCGCAGTAGAGTAGACCAGAGATAAGGCGGCTGTACGCAGTGTTTTAGCTCCAGCGCCCCAACCTGAGCCTGCAAGTCGTCTCATCAGTGCAACGCGCGTTGTTAGTTTTTTGCGCAATGACTCAAGATGGTGACGAAACGTGAGTAATCTGTCCAGTTTAACTCCAAGATAGGTAGGGACTGGACAGAATGGCAGGCGTTTGCCATTGTTGTAGACATTAAGCTCCCGTTTGGCCTCTCTGTTGTTCAGGTGAAAGGCCGTCGTCACCGTTTTAGTGTGGCTGAGCTGTAGCCTCCAAGTCTGGAGATATGTTGAGATTGTAGTCATGTCTTGGCTTAAGACCTCCTCCAGGTCATTCCAGTCATCAGAGAAGTATAACAGTGCCAGATCATTGGCATAAGCATACCTTCTGGAGACCGTTGAAGGAAGATCGTACACATAGATATTGAAAAGAAGGGGTGCCAAGACCGATCCCTGTGGGACGCCGTTTTTCAGACGTCGCAACCTGCTTCGCTTGCTGTCACCGGTAGTAAGAGTGAAACTTCTATTCCGGACAAGTTCCATGATCATACGAACCATGTGCTTATCCGGAAGAAGTCTCAGCAGCTTGCACGTGAGGCCACGATGCCAGACAGTGTCATATGCAGCTGTCAAATCTACTAACACATTTAAATGTGCTACGTCACCAGTTAAATGCCATTGGTGACGCTTAACTGGTTAAGTGCCTTGCCAAAGGTCACAACAAGCAATCTTGCCGGCTTGTTCTCCACACTATCCCTTGTTTAGGCTAAGCGCCAAAAAGGGAAGCTGTGAATACTATATTTTTAAGTGTTTTGGTATGACTCGACTTAGAGAACGAACCCCAGGTCTACTGACTGCGAAGCGGACGCTCTAACCACTACGCCATCGCGCCGGTTGGTGATTTATACCGATTAACGAAGTAAAGTTCTTTGCATTAAAATGTGATGTATGTAAAATTGTTAATATTCGTTCAAAACAAACCAACTGAACGATGAAGATTCGATAACTCAAACATTGCCCTCAACTTGAGTAAATTATTAGTTGCTAAGAAGCGGGCTGCCAAATTGCAAGTTATAATGCAAACGTGATTAGAACGTTTTTTAAATATATTTTGCGCTAATTTAAATTTTGCTAAAAAGACTACAACAGAGCTGCATGCTTGAACACGAAGAACTTAGTGCTTTTTGTTGCACTCAACCTTAAACTCGAAATAGTTCGCAGTCCTGAAGGTGATTGATAGTGTGTGTAATAATCTGCGTTTTCTTTCAATAACTTCTTCAAACTATCAAACTGTTATCATTTTTAATTATGACCTCATACTTGGTGTTTGTCTGAAGTCGCTAGCCGCAGGGCGGCACAGCTGTCAATAAGAGCAAATTTCATTGTAGCACTTTTTAAATTTGGTTTTTTGTCGTATGTGGCTTTGGTGTGAAGCAAGTTTGACAACCCCTGGCATATTTCTATGGTGTTAATAATGACTACGGCATTATCGGTCAGTATCATTTGCTCATAAAATGATACTGACCGATTCATTAAACAGGAAGTTATAAGCTTAAACGTTGTATCAAAAGTGTGTCACTTCAAACTTGGATTTAAGTACAAGTAGGCCTACAACGATGCTGGTGTAGGATGTGATCTACTTGTAAATTTCTAGTGCAGCTTGTGATATACGCAATAGGAATAAGATTAGAGTTAGGGTAAATGTTGGGGTTAGATTTATTTTTAGTAGGGGTGGTAACGATTAATTTATTTTTGATACCTAACTTTTAATAAATTAACGATTAATTGATAGTTATTTTCGATTAAATCCAAACTTCTGCACTAATATTGATTGACAAATTTATTCTTCATGTACCGGTACTTCAATCAGAATTCAGTTAATAGCCGGAAATTAAAAATTTAAATCCAAAATGTTCTTTTAATCTACTTGATATAGGTTTATATTTGATAAATTGATTCTTCTCTATCGCCATTTTACCGTTATTACTATTGTTTCCTGGGTTCTCATACATTAATCAAGACAGGCTAAAAATTAAAGTTGAATCCGATCAATAGTTAAACAAAAAATTAAACGTTAAAGTAAATTAACGATTAATCGATTTATTAATCTTTAAATCCCGCAGCCCTAATTTTTAGAGATATTTTGCATTTTTTTCATTGCTCTGTATCACAAACTTGACTCTGCCTACATTGCTGAAGGTAACGTATATTCGCACTTAGATCACATACTACACCGGCACCCCTACAACTGCTGTTTTGCAAACTGATTGACTAACTTATTTCGATTGCTCCTCACAAGTATTTATCGAAGACCCCTACCTAGCTGATGTCCTATTGTTGCATTTGATTGCTTGACACTACTGCTTTAACTCAGCTACATTTAACGATTTAAGTTTGTTTCCACATCTTTGCAAGCGGAAACTCAATTGCTGCAGGCTGCTGTAACGCGCATCGCATGACGTAAAAAATTCAACTTGCCAGTTCTCTCCCTGATGTCACACTAACGTTTCTATACCTTACCTGTGTTCACGCACGCTTTTAACACCGTTTGTACCCATCACCAGACGACGTTTTTTAATCTTCAATTTATGTCCTGCTGTAGAACAGTCCAACTAAAATAAGATTTCATTGCGAAGTTGATCATATACGGTAATAAAGCTCTTGTCACACTGCACTCAAATAATGCTAGTACTGTTGACAAACCTTCACATCGCACATGAGAGAAAACTCCTTTATTGAGACGTAAATGTAGATATATGATGTAAGATTAGGTAATGTGCTCCTGTGACGTCATAACCAAGACACAGTTTGCGCTGTGAATTCGTAAGTTGATTATTTTTGTTATGACGAACTGTAAATAGCCTTTGATTTGTTAGACTGAGTGACGGAATATTACGCGGTGTCAAAAATGCGGTACTTCGAGACTTAGCAGCAAATTATGAGTCGAATGCACACACCCCACGAACTCAGTTTTAATGCTGAAAACCAAGCAGAAGAGTGGCGACGTTAGGAAAAGTCGTTTAAGATGTGTTATGCTGCAGCTGAGCTCCGTTCGAAGACAGTTATTACTCAGGTAGCCATTCTGTTAAATTGTGCTGGTGAAGCGGCTAGGCATATTTTTGATTGCTTTGGTCTTGCGCTTGATGGTGATGTTGTCCTAGCCACATGAAGAGATTACTGCAATCCCAGGCGAAAGCGTACCTTTGAAAGTTATAAGTTTTGGCAACGCCATTAAGCTGAGAATAAAGCTTTTGACAAACAGTTAACTGAATTGAAAATTATTGCGATTAATTGTGAATTTGTGTCATTGAACAAACGGGCAGTTACGACATAAAATATTGTTTAGCGCCAACGACGACACAGCCAGGCAGACAATGTTTGAAGAAGACAAACTTACTTTAGCAAAGGCTAACATATGTCATTCAATGAGCACGAAGGCACAATTGCGTGTCATGACGACACGTAGTGAGACTGATACCGTTACGGTTCATGAACTTCACAACAAATGTAAACCAGCCTGTAAGGCTGGTTTCCATTGGGCGTAAATTGCAGGCGTGGCGTGAAAAATTCTTTGTTTCTCTATTTAGAGACGTGCGCATCTCTCTAAATATAGAAACAAAGAATTTTTCACGCTTCGCCTGCAGTTTACACTTAATGGAAACCAGCCAAGGCAATGTTCAGCATACGGCTAAACATGTTACAAATATGGGAAACGAAATCATTTTGCTGCTGTATGCAGAAGCAATCTTACAACTAGACCTAATGCAAGGCAAGTCAATGAGGTCACAACCGGCACTACATTGCAATCAGACCCAAGCGTTTTACGAGTACATTCCCTTTGTGGGAGGAAAAACGGAACTCCGTCAGGTCAAAAATGCGGTCAACACTACAGGTATGGCGACCTTACGGGATACAAACTGTGGATCATTGATGTTTTGCTGAAATCATGTGGGTGACTCATAAAAGTTCTCGTTTTGTTCGTGCGCTCGTTGTACTGTGATCGTTATTGTAAATCGTCCGTTGGCCTACAAACGGGTCATAAAAGAACATACATAGCTATCGATGATGATGTAACAATACTGGGTGACTGAGCCGTATGGCCAGGCGTGGTTCTGTCTGACGTGAGGCGGAGTGACCTAGTAAACAAGCATATAAAAAGAAGCATTGCTATTTTCGTTCAGAGTTGTTTCGATTAAAATTTAAATTCATTGGCTTCAATTCGATTCGATTAAATTCAAATCAAGATTCGTGCATTCAACGTTGTGTTGTGATTAAATAAATTCGTTCTTGGAGTTAGACGTGCTGTTGAAATACGATGCCCACAATTTTGGAGTCCGACGTGATCGAAGTTCCATTTCCCCATACAGGTAAATGGTGCTCATATTTGCACCTTCAAGTTAGACACTAGTGCCGAAGAAAATATTCTACCGTTTGATTTGTACAAAGAAGTATGTTCGTTGCTCTTACGTCCAACATCCACTGTCCTGTCCAGTTTTGGCAAAGCTGTAATTAAACCGTTAGGCTCTATAGATGTTGCGGTATGTGACAGAGAGGGACGTGAATGCCCATTGTTGTTTTATGTCACGGATATTATGCATCGTCTTGTAGCTGCTTCCAAATTAAGAAATCAATCACCAAATCGGCAACCAATTTTATTCAGTTACCGTACTTGTCTTAAGTTATCACTCTACTAAATAACCGGCACACACAAAAACCAAGTGTAACAACAGCGTTATTTCGTCATAGCGGCGTGGTAAATGAAGCGAAAAGTTACACGAGTATTTACAATGATTAATGGTCGCCACATGGCCCCCTCCAAGCGATGGGGAGCGGCTTGCTACGTCAATGCGTAAATATCTGGGAAATCGACGTTGTCTTCTGCTTCTGGTACGGTGGGTAGTTGTCATGGATGGAGTGTCATCATGCGACGGGCAATCGGTAGGAATAGGAAATGTTGTTTCTGGGTCAATGGTGGAAGAAGTGGCGACACTAGTAGGGGAATGGTTTTCAATGAATGCTGGCTTTAATCGATCGACAGAAATTTTTTCTTGACGACCGTTGATGTCTAGCACGAAAATTTTGTCGCCGGTTGAGATAACGCGAAATGGTCCATCATAGAGACGCTGTAATGGCTTCCTATGGCTGTCAACACGTACGTAGACAAATTTGCTTTGCATTAGTGTGGGGGGAATATATGACGATGGTGAATGGCTTGTGTTGGTAGTGATGTATGCACGTTGGAGGTGACCTAGGAAATCTTCACAAGATTGGGTATTTCTAGGATTTTGGTGGTCAACGAATTTCCCTGGAAGGCGAAGACTAGAGCCATACACCGATTCCACCGAAGAGCATCCCGGCTCTTCACGCGGATGCCGAGCGCTACCAAAGAAAGGTGATCCATCTAATACGGGCCTGTAGTTCGAGCTTTAAGGAAGCTCTTGAGTTGACGGTGTAATCTTTCAATTATACCGATAGCATGCGGATGGTAAGCGGTGGTGGTGTGTAACTGCACTCCAAGGATTAAACCCAATTCAGTCCACAGTGTGAAAATAAATTGTGCGCCTCGATCAGACGTGATGTCTTCTGGGAGACCGAAACATGAAATCCAGTGCTGATCAGAGTTTGAGCGTATGTTTTAGTTTTGGAATCGGGAAGGGGGATGGCCTTTGACCACCGAGTAAAGCGGTCGATGAGGGTAAAGAGATACATCATTCCTTCTCTGGGGGCAACGGACCAACCAGATCAATATGTAGGCTTCTGAAACGACCTGATGGTGGTAGCCTGTGAGTAAGGGGTGCTCGGACATGTCGATTAATTTTAGATGATTGGCAGCCGTGACATTCCTTGCACCACCGTCGAATATCTTTCTTCATGCCGGGCCAAACAAAACGGTCTGCCACAGCGCGTTGTGTTGGGCGCGGGCCAGCATGTGGCAACGAGTGGATTGTTTGAAACACTTTAAAAGTCCATTTCTTTGGAACAACAGGACATGGTTTTCCTAAAGATGGATCGCACAATAAAACAATGTTGTTCAGAGGGATGTCTTTGAGGGATAAACCGGTGATAGCGGTACGGTAAGCTGAGATTTCGGTAGAAGTTGCTTGGTCTTTTGCCAATTGTCAATGTCTTGCAGTTCTGCAGTTTCTATTCTAGATAGAGTGTCTGCGACGACATTGTATTTTCCATGAACGTGGTGAATGTCAGTGGTGAACTCAGCGATATAGAAAAGATGTAATTGCATGGGAGAACGGCCTGCTGAACTTGCAAAGGCAAAGGTTAAAGGTTTGTGATCTATATAGACAGTGCAGATTTTGCTTCCACAAAATGGCGAAAGTGCCGGATGGCTGCATAAGCTGCAAGTAGTTCTCTGTCAAATGCACTGTAATTTCGTTCCGCAGAAGATAGTTTTCGAGAGAAGAATGCAACAGGGACCCACATGTCTTCGTGCAACTGTTCTAGTTGAGCACCCATTCCAACATCCGTCGCGTCTACTGCAATGCTAGTGATCACATTGGCACGAGGGTGGTGAAGTAAAGTTGCGTGAACCAAAGCGGATATTGCGCAATCGAATGCCTCTTGGCAAGACTGTGATCATTCTATTGACTTTCCTCGACCACTGGAAGCGAAATGCGGTGGAGCCAGCTTATGGGCAATATAAGGAAGAAATTGATGGTAGTGGTTGATGAGTCCCAAGAAGCGTTGGAGAGAGCAGGTCGACTTTGAGGAATCGGAAAATTTTGAATAGACTTAATGCGGTCAGATAAAGGTTGGATTCCTTTAACTGTGACTTTTTGGCCTAAGTAGTTGAGTACGGTAACTCCAAAAACGCATTTGGGTTTGTTGATGACAAGACTGTTAGCAGAAAGGAGGTCAAAACTTGTCGAAGATGGTCAAAATGTTCACTATCAGAAGAGCTGGCTATCAAAATGTTGTCCAAATAGACAAAAGCGAAATCAAGTTGACGAAAAATGCCATCTATAAGTCGTTGAAACGCTTGGGCAGCATTTTTTAATCCAAAGGGCATTCGGAGGAACTCCCATAGTCCAAAAGGAGTGACAATTGCGGTCTTGGGGACGGAGTCAGCTGCCATGGGAATTTGGTGGTAACCACGGACGAGATCAATTTTAGAAAAAATTTTAGCTCCTGCTAATTTAGAGTTAAAATCCTGGATATATGGGAGGGGATATCGATCATTAACAGTTGTCTCGTTAAGACCACGGTAGTCGCCGCAAGGACGCCAACCATCATTGGGTTTCGAAACCATATGTGAGGGGGAAGACCATGGGGAGTGGGAACGCTGTATGATGCTAGCTTGTTCCATTTGAAGAAATTCAGCTTTTGCCTGTGCCAATTTATCGGCGGGAAAATGACAAGCACGAGCATGTACAGGTGGGCCTGTGGCAATAATATGATATTCAACGCCATGTTTATTTGTTTCAGAGGTAAAAATGGGGCACTAATATCTCTGGAAAGAATTTCAGGAGTTTGTCGAAACAGGTGAGGGCAGAAAGACTCAAACCTAAAAGAGTGGCAGGTTTGGGTTCGTGTGTGGCAGGGAGTGCTGATCTGTGATTCAAATCTATAAGACGCTGGCCACGCAAATCAATCGCTATATTGTTTGCACTGAAAAAATTTGCTCCGAGGATAGGACGCGTGACATCAGCCAGAAAAAAAATCTTGTGTGTAACTGCGGCCGATCGCCAGGTGAACAGAGAGTAATTGATGGCTCCACGTCAGAATATTGGAGCCATTGGCAGCGATGAGCTTGCAACCCGGAGGTCGGGTTTTTTTGTCCATGGGCGTAGCTGGAAAAACACAGACGTCGGCGCATGTATCAACAAGAAATGACATTTATTTTGACGGTCCCACACAGAGAGAGTGTTGATGGAATTAATGCCCGTCGGCGGTGTCAATGACGACCGGCTATCTCGTTTACCTGAGAGATGGGATTGGTGGTAGTGGTTGCTTGCAAATCTTTCCAAACCGACAACCTGGACGGCAAACACGAGCATCAGGACCAAATCTCCTGTGGAAACAACAGATAAAAGATTCGTGAGTCATTGGGTCGGAACGTTTAACGTGGTTGGTTGGGGTTTTCCGACGATCGATGGTGTTTACAGCAGGTTGAGTTAAGTTATTAGCTCCAACAATGCGATCTGCTGTTAAAGCAAGCTCGTGAATATCTGCGAAGTTCTGCGACGCTAAAATAGCGCGGACTTGGGATGAAAGTTGGGTCAACAAAAATGCCCGTCGCAAAGTGTCTGCGTCGTTATTAAAGGCATTCTATTTTCCTGAGCAGACTTGATGGTTTTCTGTTTCCAAGTCCACATATACTAAAAAGTTCATTGTTTTTTTGCATCTGTGATTTGCCGAACGCAGAAATGAGAGCTGTTTTAAGGGCGACATACTGGTTCTATGGAGGTGGCTGACAAATAATTGCTTTTACTTCAGCCGCTGTGGGATTATCTAGTGCCGTTACCACGTAATCAAACTTTGTTGAATCTAAAGTAATGGCTCTATAGCGAAATTGACCCTCTACTCTGACAAACCAAACTTCGGGATCATCTGTTCAAAATTCTGGCAGTTTGAGGCTGACTGCCTGAATTGCTGTCAAGTCACTGTCTTGGTCTGGCTGCTTGAAGGCCTTGAGGAAGCGGCTATGGCTGTGCTAGCACTAAGGTTACCAATCGCCTCAGTTAACTTATTTAGGTTACATTTTCTAGTGCTATGTTCAAGTCTGGGGTCACCAATATAGCTGCTTCCTAATCAAGAAATCAATAAGCAAATCGGCAACCAGTTTTATTCAGTTACTTGTCTTAAGTATCACTCTACTAAATAACGGGCACACACAAAAACCAAGCGTAACAGCAGCGTTATTTCGTCATAGCGACGTGGTCAACGAAGCGAAAAGTTACACGAGTATTTACAATGACTAAAGGTCGCCACAGTCCCATTCTCGGTGAACATGCATGTGATCTTTTAAACTTAGTCAAAAAAATGAAAATCATTGATAATCTTGAGGTGTAACTTTGGATAGTGTTCCACACAATTTTGCCGCTGTATTTACTGGTAGAGGTCTATATCTAAAGCAATATTATATCACCTTGGAAGAAGACGGCATACCTATCATACAGCAACCTCGACACATAGCTTATGCACTTCGGCCAAAATTACGAGAGATTTTAGATGGACTAACTAAAGATGGAATAGTAGCAGAAGTTGATTGTCCTACAGAATTAATTAGCAATTTGGTGGTGGTTAAGAAAAAAGGCAAGAGTTTACGTTTATGTCTTGAACCCAAGCCCTTGACTGCAGCAATAGAGCGTTAACGCTATGTTATACCCACTCCGGCAGATGTTCACCGACAGCTGTCGGGCAAGCGGGTTTTCTCGGTGATTGATATGAAAGACGTCTATTGGGAGGTGGGTCTTAGTGAAGAATCCTCTTATCTGACGACATTTCACATCCCTTGGGGAAGAAAACGACTTCGTAGAATGCCGTTTGGGATATGCTCAGCCAGCAAAGTTATGCAAAAGCGCAATGAAACCGTTTTTGGTGATATTGAAGAGGTTTATGTGATCGCTGATGATATAATTGTGGCTACGAAAAATGAAAAAGAGCACGAAAAATTATGCTCTCATTACTCAACAGAACCAAAGAGAAGAGCGTTTGTTTCAACCGAGACAAGACACAATTTACAATAAATTCCGTACGATACATGGGGTATTTTGTCGCAGAAGACGGGCTGAAGCTAGACCACGAAAAAATCTATAGAATTGTAAATATGCCGCCCCCAAATGATGTATCTTTACAGCGCCTGCTGGGGATGACGAAATACCTCTCTCAGCATATACCAAATGAATTCGCTATTACAGCACCTTTACGCGAACTACTAAAAATATGCCGAATGAACATACGAGGGCAAGCACCTTTATGTGGCTGACAGGTGGCCTACCCACGTACTTAACCAGGTTACGATTGTGAATTTGCTCACCCAGAATGTCGTAAAAAGTGACTCTTGGATACCCACCAGTGCAATCGGCCTTGCTGGCGGTGGGCTACCAGTCATTCATGACTGGTTCGAAATGGGCTGCCATCTTTCCCCTAGCCTAATTTCAATTAGGTTGACGGCACGAACCTGAAATACCGTTTGTGCCGTACCTTCATCCAGAGGAAGAGGAGGGGTAATCACAACAACAGCAGGGCAAACACGAAAAAAGCTGTCGAACGTTTAAAACGTGCTCTTGTCAGTAAACCTGTGCTAGCTTATTGCGATGTCAATATACCGGTTATTATTCAATGCGATGCTTCACAAGCAAGCTTGGAAGCATGTCTTGCTCAAAAAGGTAAACCTGTAGCGATCGCTTCAAGATCTTTATCTCCCGCAGAAATGAATTGTGCGCAAATAGAGAAAGAATTGCTATCAATCAAGTTCGCATGTGAAATATTTATCAATGCGTCTTTGGTCACCAAATGATTGCCCTAGAAAGCGATCACAAGCCGCTGGAGTGCATTTGGAAAAAGCCATTGTGTAATACACCACCAAGAGTCCAGCGACTAATGCTACGCTTGCAGCCATATGATATGAAAATAAAATATGTTCCTTGAAAGTACTTGTATATGGCTGACACATTATCAAGGGTATACTTACCTGATACTAGCATCGCTGAAATGGACGATGACCTGGTGCAAGTTGTACATTTTCTTATCACGAACTTACGCGCAGCTACCACCGAAGTTAAAGAAATTCAGCAGGCTACTGATGCTAATAAGGCGTTGCAGAAAGTAAAACTGTATTTTCAGAAAACCTAGCCACCCAGTCAAAAAAACGTTTTATTTTCGATGGGTCCTTATTAGAATACACGCGATACTTCTTTATACGTGGCTGACAGCATTGTTTTTAGTGATCAAGGCATTGCAGCACCGCAATCACTGCAATCTCAAATACTCGGCCTGATTCACGAATCGCATTTCGGCATTGATAAAAGTAAATCTCGTTGACAGGAGTTGCTTTATTGGCCTAAAATGGGTGCTGACGTAGCCGCACTGTTGCTAGTTGTGTATTAAATATTAAAGTAATCAGCAGCGTGAACCAATGATATCTCACAATATTTTGAACAAGCATTTTCATAAAGTTGCCATGGACATATTGCACCTTTAAAGGCAAGGACTACCTTGTCGCAGTCGATTCTTACTACCTCTGTCTGACAAAACCGCCAGTACTATTGTTGAAGAGTGTAAGAGTGGGTTTGCACGTCATGGCATTCCAGTTGAAATTGTTAGTGACAATGTGCCATTTCTGAGTAATGAGCTTTAAACATTCGCCAACTCATGGGGCATCAAAACTACCACATGTAGCCCGACTTACAGTCAAAGCAATGGTCTAGCTCAGGGGTCGGCAACCCCTGGCACGCGTGCCACTTGTGGCACATTTGTTCTCAAGCAATACACCGAAAAGTGGGTTACGTTGATGTAACTGCAAGGATATTATTTTCTGCCAGTTTCTCTCAAACAATGCATACAAGTTTTATAGCCGCTGATTGATTATTGTAGCAGCTATAGGAATTCGGGTGACTTGTGGAGCCTCACACGGATTTAATTAGTGTTATTTTTATTGTAGACAAACTTGTACCGTATTCTATAAAACAAATTTCAGCACGTTAAAATACGAAACAATATCATAAATAATACCTAGAATTGAGTCGGCGAATCGGAATTATAGTGAGGATGTAAACGTGGCACATGAGAATAGACAGGATTATAATACAATCCGGAATAAACGCAATATTCACTTACTGGTAATTCCGGCAGTCACTTTAGTTGATTTGACAATTTTGTATTACAGTTAACATTTAACATAACTATTGATCTAAATGAACAAGCAAAGACTCGGTAAAATACATCATAATTGAATTTAAGAAGCTGCAACCAACGTAACACTTTGAAATTAAACACTGCTAAACTCAACAAACTAAAAGCTATTTGAACATAGTGCATCGAAACAAATTATAATAGCAATGCTAATTGCAGTTTGAAAAAGAAAAGGCGCGCTTTGTTTGCAAGCAAGATGTTTGATTAATAATGGCTGTACAAGTGACTGAGTTATGAGACAAGATTTACAGATTATGGTTTGAATCCCGATTGGTTTAATGTTTCGCCAAAGTTTATTTGACGCTTACAAGTTTCTTTGATGCACATTTTTGATTGTTTGTAGCAGTATATCTTCCAGTAGCTATGCAGTTACAATTTGATGACGAAAGAATTTGCCAAAATTCTAACCATGTAATCTTAAGAATGATTTCATCTGCTGATTAGAATGATCTAAATTTACCAATATCTAAATCTTAAGAATGACCTGATCAACCAAATAATCTTGTTGTCCATGTCATGTGTTTGTGCGTCCTTGAATGATACCCCCATAATATAGGTAGTGCTGTATCATATCGTTTTGAATTGCATCTTTTTTTGCACCCAATAGCAAATTTGAATTTGTTCATCATTTTTAATATTGAGTGTTTTTTTTTAGATCCGCTTGATGAGACTCATTAAGATATAAAACCGGTCGCGGGTTATTGACATGATGTAACAGATTGCTGTATGGTACCATATGATGTTGGTGATCATTTTTGAGCAAAATTTTTTATTTCACCAAATAATTAAATCGTGACATTCAAATAGAATTTATTTAACAAATTTTACGAATAAACTCAAACAGATTTAAATTTGCTTTACACCTATTGTGCAAGTTAATATTATTGACTGACTGCAATAAAAGACACTAAAGCAGGGGTGCACAACCCGCGACCGCACTGCTGCATGCGGCTTTGGATGGTCCGTTGTGTAACCGTGCTCATATATAATTAGCGTTGATCCCTTTCCAAAAAAGAGCTTTACCCTTTCATGAAGAAAAAAAATTCAATTTGAACAAAAACTTTACAGTAACTCAGATTAGAAATTTTACATTCAAAATTTTGATTTACAAGAAGAGAACATCGTTGTCATTCTGGCTCTTTCATAGCAAGTATCTAGATAGTTTTTTTTTCGAGCTAGATAGCAAATTTGTTATTCTTCGTAATGGCTATAAAACTGGATAGTTTTTGATATCCTGGATAGTTTCTAGCTAATATCGCCATTGCTGAGTTGAAAGGTAAAAACTTTAAATTTGGTAACACTGCAGACCGTTCATACTATATTTGAAATGTGTTTAAGCTCTGTATGTGTTTAAGCGAAGTTTAGTAGCCACTTGCATTCACTAAAATTGATCGCGAGTAGCATAATTGGTGACAGTGGGACAGGTGATGACCTTTTTTATGGCTTTTGGAGTTCACCTCCTATTCGGACAACACAACAAGAGCTCCAACGCTACTTCATAACTACATTTCCATACTATTGGCTCACGGGGCTTTAAAATGTCAGCAACGTGGCCCTTTGTAAAAAAAGTTTGAACAGCCTCGTAGTTAGTTATTTTTTTGATAAATCTAGCTATTTCTAGCCATATTTTGAATTGAATCTAGATATTTTAGCTCAGACAAAAGTGGCAACCCTGGAAGAGAAAAAGTATTCATTTTCACATTAACTGAAAAATTCTTAATTTGATTCATTGGCGGCCGTATATTGAAACGTATTGGTAATGCGGCCTCTAATAGTGAAAAAATCGTTTACTCCTGCACTAAAGCTGAAGTAACTACAAACAGCAAGTAGTTTGAGCAATCCGCGCGTCAAACACAAATTCATAAATCTTTATTACCGGCAAATAGTAAGAAGCCGCGCCTCAATTAACAGCAATCAAAAGGTTTTGAACTGGGTCCTTCGATGATGAACAAGAAAAAGATGGCAGTCACAGATGCTACTTCTCGCAGTGCCATGATCTGTTTGCGCTATACAAAGCGTCATCACTATGAGTACTTGCCTGAAATGTGAAGGCAATGCACAACAATGACACCAGTGGACCTGTTTGCAATCCCTTTTTGAGGCCATGTTATTGTTATACATTTAAATTCAACCCAGTTCTATCATTTTGTATTCCGGTATAGATAAAATTGAAGAGCTCCGCAGATAAATGCCAGTAAAAATCCATAAAGATCAATTCGATCGTGGTCGTCAAAAGCAAAAAATCGAACGGATTGTGCATCCAAAATTTGAGCGTAGCTGGTTGGATGTCAACAAAGATGTCTTCGAAAGCCTTACAATAATAATCGATATGGTCAAACCGAAGTTAAAAAATTTGGTTTCTGAGGAAAAATGAAATCTGCAGCGATAAATTTTTGTCACTTGCTGGTAATAATAAGATTTTGAGGCTATGACCTGCCACGATAGCACAAGCGCCCTAGTGTGTTGCGCTCTTGGTTCACGCAATTTCAAGGTATATAGTCGTTACAGCACCGCCTCTGTGTGTTGGTTTTGAACCTCATATTATAGTTCAATTGTTTATAGCAAACAATTAGCGTCAGCGCCTATAGTAATTGTTGGCGATGCACTGGAGAATTGGAGAATTAGATGTGGAAAAAATAAATAAAGGAGTTTGGTATTCGTTTGCTCAAATGTGAACGCATGTTTTTTCTGTTATCTGGTTTTGAAGAGATATTGGGTATTTCTCAAGTTAAATTTAGCTGTCTCGAAATTTTGTTATTTGGATAAACACAGCTGGATTTTATTTACATACGTTTTATTTACATACAATTACTTAAGGCGCAGACGCTAATTGTTTGCCATGCAACTGAGCCGAGAGCATCCGATTGCAACAGTAGGACGAGCTCATAATAAACAATCGAATTATGATATCAGGTTCGAAACCAACACACAGAGGCGGTGGTGTAACAATAGTAGCGTGCATATTAAATTGACTTACTCCAAAAACAGCTGGAATTTCACTCAAAACAGTTTTTTATTCAAAAATCATAAAGCGATTTACAGTAAATATGACATATGCCATCCTTTGTTTTTTAGAACTTGTTTTTACACGTTTTGGCATGGAACAGACTAAGTTTTTGCAGCTTTTTGTGATTTCCTCGTCGTAGTACCTAATGGCAACAACAACCTCTATCAGATTGGTGAGATTAGTGCAATATTTAGACCTCAGCCGATTTTTGTATTATAGCCACAAATTTTCTATTAGGTTCAAGTCTGGTGAGTTCTTTTGCCATTCTAGAACCTTTGTTTGGTTTTCTTAAAACATTTTTTAGCAGCATGACATGGGATCAAATCTTGCTAAAAATACCCCCACCATCTCGAAACACTGTTTGCATGCAAAGCACCATCACAAGAAGACATTTTGTGGGTCTTTTAGTTTTAGTGGTGTGGGATCACTCTACCCGGTACCGGTATAAGAAATGATGAATGCTAACAAGTATATTGACGTAATTCAGCGCAAAGTTGTGAAAGACGCCAGCTCAAGTTTTAAAAAACAAAGGAGGCCATATGTCATATTTACTGTAAATCGTTTTATGATTTTTGAATAATAAACCGTTTTGAGTGAAATATCGTCTGTTTTTGAGTGAGCCAATAAATTCCACACTTCTGTATGCTACGATGGTCTTCATCAAAATATAGTTAACAAGCCGGTACAACCGACGTCGTCCGCAGGATCCCCATTAATATTGTCGAGATTAAGAACATGGGTTTAGCCGAGTGCTTTGGTTTTATTCAATGACTAGGTGTGAGAACAGCAATTAAAAAGTTGGTTTTTTCGCATGGCCAATTCTCATTACAAAATCAAGAAAGTCAATTTTTATTACTGGGAATTGAATATAAAAGCATTAGTCTTATGGGGAAAGGATTGCTCATAGCCTTTTTATTTCCTCCTCAGTTTCTGAAGTCCTAGAAGCGTCTTGTTTGCCCTGTTTCAAGCATAGGCGCAGTTTGGAAACTGGGCTTGCTCACAATTGAAACTGCTGATAATTTTACAAAATCATCCGTTTATTTCCCCACTTTCGCGGAAGCATAAATTCAGTTGTGGCAGGGCGCCAAAGTGAGTTTTAGGCGTTTTTACGAATAAGTATTTAACGCAAGATATACTGCTCACGACTTTTCGTAAGTTCAGGCCTATCGGTATGACCTGAAATCTCTGGCTGTGCGTATGCTGCTTGGTCTTCGCATAATCGCGGGAATAGAAAGAGAAAACTAACCCTTAGTCAAACATTTACAGTTGTATTATTGCAGTGGGTTAGGTAGCGGTTTAAGAGTAAAATCCATCGACTAGTTTTTTGTGCTGAAGATGAGGATAGTTGTTAGTTCCTATTTTACTCGAAAAATCTCAATTACTTCGTCTTTGCTGTGCTTGACTACTAAACTTATGTCTAAAATATGGTCTTAGAGGTTAAGATTAGTCAGGCTTGCATTGCTTCATCAAAAAAACGGGCTTTTAAATTCACAGATATTTTAATGCTGTTATATGTCATGGTTCTTTATCAGGCAGCCTATTGCTTCTTTGTTTTAAAGTAGCAATGCATAACATATTCAAGAACAGCAGCTACTTGCTGCACTGTTTTCAGTTTAATCGTATGAAGCAGCATTATGACACCATAGAGCTTGTTTAAAGCATTCAAGAAGAAAGAAAATGTCATGCTTAGAATGCTTACAAAAACAATCGCGAGTGGCATCGTTAATTCGCTGTAGCATACTTTCATTGAAAGCAAGTATAGTCAATATTTCTAGAAAAATGAGAAAATAAAAACAAATTTTCCAATTAAGAGTCAACTGTGTACTGTGATCAAAGGACAGAGAAGACTTGTAATTTGCTTTGATCAGAAATTCCAATCTTCCTTTATCATATCTGATGCTTTCTCGCCAATCATATAACAAGGAGCTTGTATGTTGCCTGATGTGATATCAGGCATTACGGATGCATCAGCCACTCGCAAACCCTTTACTTTGTAAACACTAAAAACAAATTCTGCTAATATATAGTTACTGTTTTTATCTTTTAGCCTCGCAGCACATGCAAAAACAATGACGCTAAACACAAGACAAAATTCAGACTTGCCTCGAAGTTTCCAAATTTCAACATTTCGCTTAAAATCTTGGGTACATCTTTGTTATTGATAAATATGTCATGCAGTGCCGTTTCTAATGGAACAATAATGCACTAGCTATCGTAAAATTTAACTAAATGCTTCTAAGTTAACAGCAGATACACAACGCGCTTTATTTTTTAGATTAGAAGGTATAAAATCTTACAACTTATTATTGGTCCACACAATAGAGATTAACCTAATGCAAAAGTTGAGCGTTTCTTTTAGAAGTTACGAATGCCCTGGCTCTTAACCGGTAAGCCAAGGCCCACTAGTGGGCTACAGCACCATATGTCGAATGGGATTGAAGCTACAAAAACGTATGCAAATTTCAGGAAGTGGGCCACGACTTCAAAAAGATTGAGCACCCCAATAGGAACACAGTTATATATTTATCTAGTCCAGTGGTTCTCAACCTTTTTTTACCCATGGACCCCTTTTTCCTTCTTTTTTCTTGGTGGACCCCTTCATAGCTATTGAACATAAGAACAACACCTTCGCTTGTTCTTGCCATCGACTGATGGGTGGACCCCTAGTGACTAATATTACATGGACCCTAGGGTTCCATGTGGACCCCGGTTGAGAACCACTGATCTAGTAAAACAAAGACTTGCTAAAGAAACTTCTACATATAAAGTGATGAAATTATTCCCTCTGCAAATTTTTGTGGTGGCACTTGCTTTTAAGTGTTTGCTGTAAATACCTTTGCAATACAACTAGATGCTGCTAACTTTACTGACGTCCGCACAACATCAATTAGTTATATCCAACAGAATAGCCTCAATATGTTGGTAGTCTTATCAATATTACTCACCGAAGTCTGTGATCTGTTACAGCCATTGGATCTTTATCGGATCCCATCTTAGCAGTGCAGCAAGGATGATATTCAGTAAACACTCGATTTCGCACCAAACATTCCAAAAACTCGTCGCTCCTGTGTAAGATGAAAAATTTCTATCACGCTATTTTATGGTGTAAAAAAGTAGCTATTGGCAGAAGTGCATGACGCTATAGGGCAAAATGGTTTCAAAACATGCAGTAGCTTATTAGGTATTTGTTTTAGAGATAGGCTAACAGATTCCCACATCAAGCTAGTGTGACAAGATCATCTGAGAGCAACATGGACATGGTCAAGCAAGCGATAGAGACCGTGGTCAAATATTACGTAAAAGTAGCTTCCACGCTATATTCGTCTTGATGGTTTCCAACTACACAACATTCTGACTGCCCTACAAAACCTTTTGCTAGAAGGTGGTGCTCCGATACGTGCAATAATAAGAAGACAACATATTTGGAGACATTTCACCGTTGGAGACATTTCATTGCGACGTATTGATCTTTTAATTAATTTTCCTTCGATTAACCCACCCATTTTTTATTCACCGAAATTTTTTATATAAATTAACTGATAAAGGCTATATGTTGTTACCCGACCACCTCCGAGGGATGGGAGCATGGCGGGAAACCAAGAAGCCGCAGAAGCCGAGCGAAGCAGAGATTGCATAGAAAATAGAAGTCGCCAAAAAGCGAGCTGCACAAAGAGTCCGTAGCAAGAGAGTGCAGAATAAGATGAAAAGTGTGCTGAGTCGAATGACCGTAGACGCAGCATGAAGGAATTTTCATTCTGTCATGTTTTGGAGAAATAAGAGTCAAGAGGAAAGAAGCTGAGTCTGCTGCAGAAAAGACGCTAGAGAACACAATGAGCGTGATGAGAGGGCCCAAATTCCTCAGTGAATACTGAGATAGCCTGTATGTCAGAGAATTTAGACGAGAAAGTACACCTCCAGTCCGAGAGATTAGAAAAGAGAATACGAGAAGCAAGAATAAAGCGACTACATGGAATTGTAGATGGCTGGAGCACTGCATCCCGTTCAAGAAAGCTCATCGGCCATGCCATTATTCAAAAAAATGAGTGGCCGGGGACGCGTTGTGGCCTTATATAAAAAGAAAAGAAAAGAAAAGATAGTTCCTGTCAGATTGGGTAGAGAGTGTGAGATCAAAGGAAGAACGGAGGTGAGGAAGGTGTTGCAAGGACAGAGCGAGAGTCTGATGAGCGGAGTAGTGAAGTTGTAGACTTGTAGGTGCCGCCGAGACCACTGGAGAGGATATAGAATGGCGCAAGCTTTAGCAGAAAAGCTTGAATACTACTGAATAAGAAAGAGTAGCTGCAGCTCCACAAAGTGAGCTGGTAAGGTTCTAAGAAGAAAGCAAAGATACAGCGTAAGGCCTTGAGATGAGAAAAGAATTTGGCCTTTGGTAAAATTACATCTTTTAAAACGGAAAGATTGCGATCAAAGCTGACCTCAAGGAAAGTGTGAGGATTGAAGCGCAGAATGAGGTTAAACAGAAAGAGATCGGGCTGAAAATTAGCCAGGTGGGGAATCAACCAAAAAGAAAGAGGTCTCATGTTCGGCTCAAATTAAGAGTAAGACACCCGTGCTCAGAACAGCGTTCCAGTCAAAACAAGGCTCCTTGCGTGGCTTGCGCAGTATTAGGGACCAAGAAGGGGGACCACTAGGCCAGGATCAAGAGGGGAGCTAGTGGATGAAAGTAAAAACGCAAGGACATTGTTGATAAAAAAATAGGGCCGAAAACGGATTCTTGCAGAACATCTTGGCAGACTCGAAAGGAGCGATTTTTGTGATTTCTAAAAACTATTCAAGTGCGCCTGTCAGAAAGAAAAAAACTGAGTTCATAGAATAAAGCAAGAAAAGAGGCTAGCAGAAATAAGGTTGTGGAAGAGAGCGAAATGTCAAACAAAGCCAAATGCGTTTGAGAAGTCAATAGTGGCAAGGATCGACAGTGTCTGGCTTGGGTTTGTCAAACCTATTCCAAATGGACTGAGGAAGATGGAGGTTTTGATCCAAAGCAGATAAACCAAGATGGAAACCGCCCTGGCGGGAAGAGAGAATATAGTTAGACTCTAGAAAGAAGAGTAGACGGGATAAAACGATGAACACAAACAGCGTTATAAAGCAAAAGGTGGAAGATATAGGTCAACAGGAAGCAGGAAAGTAGAGAGATTTTCCCATTTTGTGAATGGGAATAATAGACAAAGACTTCCAGCAGAAAGGAAAGTATGCAATGGCCAAGAGAGAAAATAAATATGAAGAAGATTCATGTAAGAGCGGGGGAGATTCTTCAGCATGGGTTAGACAACTCGTCTGAGCCAAAGCGGTGAAAGTTGAAAGATTAGCTGCAGCCGCAAGAAATTCAATTGAAGTGAGCGTAAAGTAGAAAAAGGAATGAGACTCCTCTGCGAAGTACACCCTGCGGAGCTCAGACAATTAGCCTCTGGCTATGCTATGAAAAGCCTTTGGCTGAGAAGCAAAAAAAGTGAATTATTTGGTAGTTGGCATAGACCGATGCCAGTACCTGGGAGAAGAGCACTTGGAAATATTAGGAAAGGGAGAGGAAAAGGAGAAGGAAGTAGAAATAGCAACGGAACAAAGTATAGAATGGACTGCTTTAGAATCAGTTTTAGGAAAGACGAGCGTGTCTCGTGCCATGCCTTAGTCTTGGGTTTGGTGATGATGGATGAGGTATGCCGAGAGGTTGAGAAGTGGGCCGGTCGCTCTTCATTACCTCTGTAAGCGGAAGAAAAACCTTGCGTATTTTCTGACCGCATTTTCTATTCCAGAAAACAATCATGCTCGAGGTTGGCTTAGGACGCGGACAAAAGAAATGGAAGACTTGGCTGCATTTAGTGTTAAAGAGGTAAAGAGCGCGGCAGCAAAGAAAAGAGATAGATAGAGAGAGAGCAAAAGAAGAATATTTTTCTGCAAAAGGAATGTATGAGCTGATGCAAAGAGCAAAGTCATCCCAACGAACTTTGTGGAAATTAGATGAGAGTGGACGCTCAATTGGGCGGGAGAAAGGAGAAAGTTAGACCGTAAGAAGAATTGGGTGGTGATTAAAACCTAAGTCTTGAAGCACCTACCAGGAGCGGAAAAGGGCAAGAGAAGAGGGAGCGAAGAAAATTTCTTGAGAGGAGCGCCTGCCAGAAGAACAACAAAGAAGAGTAAGGAGTGTCCGGATTATTGAGTAGGAGGTCTGGGAGAATGACTCAATTGAATATTTTCTCCCCACCCAAGTATGAGCTACCTCTTTGGGACCCAAAGTGGATGATATTAGTTCGAAGTCCACCATAATGAAAGAGAAATTGAAGGAAAGAAGATTAAAGGAAGAAAAAGAGTTGTTTCTTTTATCCGCCTCAAATGTACCCATTTGGCGCATGCACAGCATTGCACTGACTTGTCCCTCCAGCTAACATGGCCTGCGCACACAGAACAGGAAAAGATAAACCAGGGTTCGGATAAACGTTGCCCCTCATCAAAAGTAGAAGAAGATTGAGAAGGCAAATGAAAGTCAGGCAGGAGATAAAAAGGCATATAGCAGATTTTAAAGAGAGCGCATATGCTGCCTTAGGCGGTCGTTCAAAAAGCAGCACTGCAAAAAATATCTGAAAAAGCCTTTGGTAATCTGGAGTCTTTAGTGAGGCCAATAGCTACTTCGACTCGACTCAACGAGGTCCATCGGCCACGTGATCGTGTGATTTGGATAGCCGTTTATTAATGGAACGGTGTTGCGTTAGCATATCGCGTTGGCGGTTGCGATATTTTATTTGTGAGGGAGGCACCAGGTGATACCAGTAATTTCTTCTAGTTGGCGAGTTTGAGTACGCAGCAATATTATCGGAAATAATAAGCATACCAAAAATTCAAACAGATTGTTAAACTTTTTGAAACGCCAAAGCAGATCTGAATGATCCTAATCCACTTGAAGCAGGGGTGCTTAACTTTTTCTCTTCTGGAGGCTGCATTGCATCCTTTATTTCATTTTTCGGCCCCAGTAAGTCAAATTAAGAATTTCTTTGGTTTATGTAAAAGTGAATAACTTTTGTCTTCTTGGATATACAAATTTAGAATGTAAATTTCTGATCTTGAGCAAAGTTTTTGTTGAGATTGAGTTTTTTCTGCTCATTTAAAGGTACAAATCATTTTTTGAAGGGAGGTTCAACTTTACACATATGTATATGGTCGCAAAACTTATTACCAAAGCCCCGCGGCCGTATGACCGTGGGTTGCACACCCCTGGTTTAAATGCACTGTCGCTCTCTTGCTATTTATCATCGGAAGGAAAAAAATGCACTGCCCAAACCTATGGCTTGAAATTGCGTAATATGAAAATAAGTAGGGTAATAAATGGACATACAATATCAAACACGTCACCTTTGTGTTTCTCTTTCACCGGGGCATATTCGTGATGAAAATTCAACTTTTAAACCTCGAGATTTGAATGTTTCGGTTTGCTCCATTCGCTCAAAAAAGCGTAATGCTAAATATGCGTTTTTAGTCAATTCAAAGATAGTTTTTTCTTGGTAATCTTTTCCACATAACATGATCTTCTTGGCGCTCCTAACTGCTGCGGTATCGACGCCGCAGGCCCCACAATGCGGCCGTCATCGGCTCAAAGTACTAAGAACCACTATGCTAGAGTATTTAAGTTTAGTTTGTGGAACTTTTAAATTTATTGTTTAAACGACTATTAAAAGCTTTGATCTATGTCGGAGTTTATCAGACGCCATTGGCAGAAGAGGGTGTAGACAGTTTATGAATCAAGGCTAAATCACAAGCATGACGTTTATGGCGAGATGTTTAAAAGCATGATGTTTAATCACAAACGTGATATTTAAGACTTTCACAGTTTTTTGAAAAAACAGCTATTTTACGAAAGCACAACATGCTACAGTGAACTAAGTTACATTAATCAAAGTACACAGAATTCCTTCGTATCTTCACAAAAATAAAAGGTAATCAAAGTTCTAGCAACAAATGCAGCTTCCAGGTTTTGTAAAGAAGCATTCAATCATGATCCCCGCGACAATCCAAAAGTTATGTTTAATTCTTTATGTTTGTGTTTTCAAAACAATTTAACAAATTTTGATTCATGAATTGAATCAAAGTATCTTAAATCCACATCTTAGACTAGAAGTCTATGTCAAAATGATTTTCTAAGCCAAAAGCTTGTTTGAGTCAAACAACAAATGGCTGAAGCAGGGGCAATAATTCTACCAAGACGAGGACTTGTGGATTTTGAGATGCGGGCTTAGAAATGAAAAATTTTATCACAAACTTGCGCCAGTAGTTTTTACAAACAAGTGCAGGCTTAGGTTAATTTATTTAAATACAGAAAAAAGAAATAGTAAATCTTGCACATCAGGTATGGTAACTCAAGGGCTGATATTGGCATTTAGGCTACGTTTACCTAATTCTTCAATCCAGTACTAAGAACGCATTTTCAACTTAAGTTCATATTTAAGGAACACTGCTTTACCAGTAACATTTTGAGTTTGACTTGAACTTATCTAAAAATGTTTGCAAGTCCTATGCCCTGAACGCAACTGTTATCTTTCTGCAAGAGATATATTTTACGCTATGAGCATACATAAAGGAAATGCAATAACAAAGTTTTACCAATAAATGCGATCTAGATTATTGTTCAAAAGTTTGTAACTATCAGATATTAAAACTAAAACATAATCATATGTATAAGTACCTTTCACCATTGTCTTCACATCTCTTTCATCAGACATGTATTGCGGATCTATCCGAGGATATTCAGTGTAGTTGTCCGATTTTAATCGAATTGAACCAATACTCTTAGGACGAGCAAGAGCAGCTACCAGGAAGAAATCTGTTAGTCTTTCACGGCCTATTTCTTCCGCACGTCTCAACCACTCATTTAATTCCTAAAAGTATTCATGAGACTACAAATAACATTAAAATAGCAGAAAAAGATGAAATTTTTTTATAAAATTGTTTTCATATACATCCATAAAAAAATATACTTTTAATGGGAATTTTTGTTATGTAACAATTCAGGTTTTGTCTTCCAAAGCAATGCGTAATACAAAGTGCCGTAACTTTGTCAGGTGGGGGCCCGATGCAAACATGTACTATGGTGCCCCCATTTTTTTCTATACAGTACTTACTATTCAATTGAGCTACTTTTCTCAACTCAGGAATCATTGACGACTCCGTGTTATAAGTAGATTTTTCAATAAAAATAATCAGACAAAAAACATTGAGCTGAACAGCCAAGAGCAGTTCAAGCTAAGTTTACTCTGCCTCTAAATCAAAGACTTTAATTGGAATACATTTTCACCAAAGTTGCACCAAGGGTTCAACATAATTTTTGTGATTGCAGTGTATTCAAATCGAAATAATGGCATAGCAAGGATTTCGCGGGGGGCAGGCTGCAACAACAATTTTTTGTTTGTTTAACAGAAGTTTAATCAAATAAACGTCGCAAACCAAAATCGTTTTATAATGACAAAAAATAATTACGCGAGACCTTTTGAGGCAAGGTGCTTTGTGAGCACTATTAACGATATTTTAGCAAAATGGAGATGTGCTATGCAATGCGGATAAAAGAATTAACGTACAGTACACTGACATCACCACAAAAGACACAAACTAACGAAACACAATACGTTGAGGTCAGTTAACACTAGCTTTACGGAGGGTCGTTTTCGACCTTGGTTGTTGTTTATTTGCTTTATATCTTCTAAATGCGTGACCGAATATCCATAAATCGCTTTGACTTTTCCTAAAATTTATTCTAGATTACATTCCAGGTTTTGAAGCTTTAAAAAACTTGCTTACTAGTTGAGTGTTCGCGTCTGGAAGAAAGCTACCCCTAGTTTTACGGGGGGGTCGTTTTCGACCCTTTTCATATGTATAACTCGTTTTTGAAGGAACCAGTCATTATTAGAGACAGAGCTGCATGTTGAAACATCTTGTTAGTAGTAGCAAACAATAGCTGGTCTGAAACCGTTCAAAATGTGACAACAATGTCGAAAGAGCCGACTAAGTAAATACTATGACAGTGAAAAGCAGGTACTGGTATTCTAACTGTGCAAGTCCATTTAGAAAGATCTTTTAAAGACAATGCTCTGTTTGTAGTGCATCATATCAGCTGCAATTGAAGTAGTAGTTATTTTGTGGATAAGGAAACAGGTGACAACAATCAAAACAAAGTGTAAATACAGCTGGTCAAAGATTTTTGTGTATATTTTTTCACATTAGATTCCAGTTTATTACAGTAGTTGGAGTGAGTTGAGTACCGCTAGCAACAAGGTATTTGCGCTAGCCAATAATAACAAAGTTTTCGCCTTAGAATATTTTCATTCATGAAACACGTGTACTAGAGTAAACAAAAGCTGTTTTGTGAATATTTGTTAGGTCATTTGTAGAACTTTAGAGTGCAGAATTTGTTTATTCTATAGTCTAAAGCAAACTGTGTAATAGATATGAACGAAGTTGCAGACGCAATCTTATCATGGGATACTGATGATGAGCTGTCAGATGAAGAAGAGATTTTTTCTGGTGCTGCTAGAGTGAAAGTGGTAATGACTCAAACGCCCAGCCTACTATATCTTCTGAGTGCTTGTTGGGCAGAGATGGCACTCCGTGGAAATGCTCCAATCCAGTAAGCAGTGGGCGTGCTGGAGCCCATAATGTCTTTACAGTAAAACCAGGGGTTCCTCGGGATGTAGCTTTATCAAGAAGCCCATATGATGTGTGGAAACATTTTATTTCTGAACATATTTTGCGTATGATCTGCAGATATACAAACGAAGAAGCTCAACGAAGAGGCGATAATCAATTTACTGTAAGCCTAGCCAACTTAGAAACGTTTATTGGACTACAGTATACGAGTGGGATCTATGGTGAAGGTCATCCGGTGCTTTCTTGTGGAGCAAAAGATATGGCATTCCTATATTTTATGAAAATATGAGCAGAGATTATTTTCTAACAATCTTGAAATACCTGAGGTTTGATCACAAACCAAACAGAATTAAAAGTGGACCCCGTGCTGACAAGTTTGCACCGATTAGACAAGTATTTGAACATTTTGCTAATCAATGTCAAAAGAAGTATACGTGTAAATTTTTACTGACAGTGGATGAACAACTGAGGCCTTTGAAGCCGCGCTGTTCCTTTGTGACTTTTGTGCAAAATAAGCCAGATAAATATGGTGTGAAATTTTGGGTCCTGGCTGACGTGGAAACAAAGTATGTCTCAAACATTGATGTTTATCTTGGAGCTCAAGAAAAAGAACAGCGTGGTGGTGTTCCTCTTGCTGAATCCGTGGTTGTTAATCTTTGCAAATATATCAAAGGAAAGGGTTACAACATAACATGTGACAACTTTTTTACCTCATTACCCGTTGCCGAAAAACTTCCGAGAGACAAACTATCTATTGTAGGAACAATACGAAAAAATCGACGCCGGTTGTGCAAAAAAATGACTGAAACAGAGAATAAAGCTACATACTCAAGTAAATTTTATTGGCATAATCCCACAAACTTCTTATTTGTGAAATATCAAGCAAAACAGAAAAAGTCAGTTTGCTTGCTTTCCAGCATGCACGGCTGGGCAGATGTTGATGCAAGTAATGAAAAGAAAAAACCGGAAATGATTTTATTTTATAATGCAAACAAAGTAGGCGTTGATTGCTTCGATCAAATGGCACGCTTATACACCACAAGGTTAGCGAGTCGAAGATGGCCAGTAGCTGTCTTGGGTAACATCTTGGACATTGCTGCTATCAACTCCTACGTATTGTATAAAAAATAAACAAATGAACGCATAACACGCCGGTAGTTCATACAAATGCTTGTAGAAAATCTGCTGGGCAAGGCAAAACCTTGTCCGAGCAATAGCAACAGGCAGTTCAAAGGAGACGGTGAAGAACTGCGTAAGCAAAGGAAGTGTCATGGTGTATGCTGCCGCAATAAGACAGTCTGAACCCGTATTTTATGCCAAAAACCTACTTGTGGAAAATGTTCACAACACAATTTTAGAGTGACTCACGTAAAGTGTTTAGCTTGCGTAAAACTGACTAGTTAAATGCTTTTATATTTTCTTCAAAGTGTATTTTTTAAAAGTAAAATCGTTTTGTTTTGCGTAATCATTGCAATATAGCATACTAGCAGGTTAGAAACTAGTGCAAGAAAAACGCAATTAGCAAAACAAGATCGGCGTTGAAAACGACCCCTTCGTAAAACTAGGTGTAGAAAATTTCCCGTAAAGCTAGTGTTAAGTAGGCCACCGAAATTTACATGCGGGTGGTTGGAAAAACCTCTCTGTTGTAGCAACCATTACAGGTACTGTCATATACATCATGCATGCCGTACAAACTTCAAGATAAGTTGTGGCAAGTGATGCATTTTTAACAATCACAAAAGAAACCGTTTCTTTAGCAGATTTTAAATGAGCATTCTTTTCTCTAAACTACGTTTTGTCGGAGAGCATTTGGCTAGAAAATAACGGAGAGATGTTATGAGAAAATTTGTTAGGAAATTTTGTTGCTTCAACCTAAAGATTCACATGAAAAGCATTTGGTAGAAAACTTGATTCCAAAACTTGATATGACGACACAACTGATTTTATTCCTTCAAAGCGGTTAATTAGTAAGCAAGAAAGCATTTTCATGATCGGAAAAAATACAGTCACGGAAAATTGCTTCTTAAGATCGCTTAACGTTATTCCTTCCGATATTTCATCGAATTTTGCCTTTGTTTTCTTTGCTCTTTTGTTTAAAATCTATGTTGGCAACCCCATGTAGAAGCAATAGTAGAAGCTTCGTTTAGTACTGCGTCAAAACTCTGTCTGAGTTGAACAATGTCTGCAGCAGCAGTTTGCAGAAGTTTATGGGCAGAAATAAATTCAATTGTTTTACACTGCATTGCTTGCGAAGAAATGTTGAGGTGCTACCAAATCTTGCATTGTACAACCAGAATAAATACAAAGTATTCTATCTGTTTCTTTATTGCCATAGCTTCATCTCTTTCCTTTAATTTCGTGCTGATAAGTATTATGTGAGTCAAACATTTCACAACGTCTCAAAATCTTCCCTTGAAAGCATAGACAGCATCATTTCGACCAGACCACCAAGTTGGATTTAACGCTTTTAATGTAGAATTTGAGCAAGGATCATGGACATTCTGAAGCTTTTCCCACTGCACAACACTAGGTCCGAAAAAATTATATACCGACTCAATGGTGTCATAAAATTGAGAGGTCTCAGTCACGGGTTCTATGGCATCTTTTAACACCAAATTTAAATTGTGCCAAGCACAATGCACGTAGTAAACATGTGGAGCCACATCTTGGATCTTCTTATGCAAGCCGGAGTAGTTCCCGCTCATCACTGCAGCGCCATCATATCCATGTCCACCGCAGTTTTTTATGTCAAGCCCCTTCTGCTAAATGGAATTTGTTATCGGTTTGTGCAATCCAATTGCAGATGAATACTCAACTTCGATAAATAAAGTAAACGCTTTAACAACTTTCAGTTCTGATGGCGTTCCATTATCGTGCTAATTGATTTTGACGTAACGAAATATTTCACGTAACTGGTCTTTTTTGCTGACATCTATTAAGTCAGGGGTGGCCAAGCTTTTTATGCAAAGCGCCAACTCTTCTACCAACCCGTGTCGGATGCGCCATAAATGTAGGGCAGGGGTGGCCAACCTTTTCAGTCCATGCGCCAAAATTTTTCGCCACACAAGCATTCATTTGAAAATGCGCCACACAAGCATTCATAGCTTTTCATTGCTCTCAAACGTGTAGTAATATATTTATACTTTGAAGTCAAAACAAGGCCATATTCAGCGGTGATCTCCAAAAAAAAAAAAAAAAAAGGTCATCCCCTGTTTCGCTGCACCTTTTCCATCACTTTTGGCTTAAATATGCCACCAAACGTGAGGCCAACCAAGTGCGGACTTTTTTTTTTTTTTTGGAGATGTTATTGGAGTGACAAATTTTTCGGCCAGATGAAAGGACACTTACCCAAATTGCCCGAAAAATCTTAAACCTGGAATGCGCCACCTCTAAACATGCAATGCGCCACGGTTGGCCACCCCTGTATTAAGTTGTATCAAGAAAAATGGCGAAAAAGGAGCGCTTTGTAGTTCGCTTTTTATATCACGGAGAACTTCTCAGCTAGTACTGATAGCAGTTCATTTTGTATCAAAGGACTTAGATATTTCGGAGAACCTTTAGGTACTTGTAAAACTTTGTCTAAAACAGTGTCGTATTTGGCAAGAAGCTGTATGATAAAGAGAAAATTGCCCTTGTTATTGTTCGAAAGTTCTTTACTGGATCGGCGAAAAGGTAAGTTGCACTTTGCAAACATCAACGTGACATTCACTAGTCTTTCCAAAACATTTTGCCAAAAGTTTGTTTTTTCCAGCAAAGACTCGTGCAACGCTTCTTCTACTGTCCCCCTGTTTTCCATTGCTCATATATGACACACGCCTGCGTATGATGTGTGGAGCTTTCATGGCTTCGAATTTGTTGAGATAAATGCCTCCAGTCATTTAAACCTGTTGAACCCCAAGGGTTTTAAAGTGCGTAAGAATTCCCTGGAGAGACATTTTCATGAGGAAATAACCAGTAGGGCTGGCAGTAAACACACTCCATGCTTGATGAATAACATAACTAATATCTTCGTAGTTTTAGACCTGATTGTGTTACAAAATGGTAATAATTTACTGAAAATGAACGACCACTTAGGAGTGAACCTTTAGGGAAAAGTCCTTCAGGTTGTTCGGGATCTGCTGCAGTGATTGGTGTCTTGATCTCTGAGTTTACAATAATGGTGGGAAAGTTGTCATGTTTGCTTGAATCTGATCTATCTTTTTTAGTATCGGAATTTTCTGTTTCATGAATGTTGACGTCAACAAGTTGACGAGTAAATTCTGTCTCACGAATGCTGCCGTCTTGCTCATCCGCTTTGAATGTTTCTGATCGAGTTAGCCACAAACTCAGTTGCTGAGGGTTTCTGGCTGCCTCAGCTATTTTTCTCATCTTAGCTTGTCTCTTTTGTACTGAGATTTAATAATTTCTTTTCATATTAAATTGTAGTAACTAGAGTTCCCTTAAAACTCTAACTCCTGCCACACAGGCAAAACAGTAACACAACAAAACGCTGATTTTCACAGCACAAATTAAGAATTTACCTATTTATATAAAGCGGGCAAAATTTATCGTATAAAATTGGCAACTACGAGAAGATACTATATTTTCTTAATTAATTGTTTTATACATGAGTTGCTAGTTGCTAGCCAGCAATTTTTAAGGTGATCTCCTATCAAGAGGGATCTGCCTCCAGCATCAAAGTACAATAGCAACGAGAAAAGCCAGCCAGACAGTTACTGTTACGTCACAAAGCACCAAGTAAAAAGCTGGTATACAAGTTACGGAAAATTGTAGAATTTTCTCAAAACCATGATGTGGCATTACCCATGATTACATCATAAACCAAAACAAAGACAATTACAGAGTAAAATAAAGCGGATAAATATGATGCTATAAGCAGTGGTGGATATTGGGTAAGGCGAATGAGGCAGCTGCCTCAGACCCCCCTTTTTTGAGTTGTTGAGGGGCCCCCCTTTTAAAAATGACATGTGTAGTTTTAAGCCATTTTGTGGCATTTTGGAATGGGTCCTTGGGCTTAACAACTGTGGAAGTGCAAACTAAAAGTGGCTATTTTGCCTTTGACCGCATTTTACTCTTGCAAGCTATTTTGCCGTTCAACGTTTGTGTGTCTTCAAAATTGGCTGATTTGCTGCAGTGCTCATAAGTATTGTTTTGGCGTGCTCATAGCTACTGTTTGGATAGTAATACTAACTATGAATAAAATGGGTAGAAGTTCGAATCTTTTTAGGCAGGGTACTTAAACAGAGGCAGTATACATTAAGGAGGGGATGGCAGTTTGTGGATATGAGTGGGACTGTAAGCTGAAAGCTCCATTTTTGTCAAATCACTTTTTGTCAATTTTAATACATTATAGAGATCGACCAATCACAAACGACTAAAAGTCACGTTTTTAATATATCACTAAAATTGACCAATCACAAACATTCAACGGAAAATAGAGTGCAGGAGTAAAATGTCATTGACGGCAAAATAGCCACTGCCTGAAAAAAACCAAAAACTAGAATTTGTTTTTTTTATTACTGTTTTGGGATGAAGGCTTTCCAGTTTTTTTGACAGAAACTGTTGTGGCAATGAGGGTTTAACATATTTTTTAGGGTGGAACCTCATTTTACTGATGTGATCAGAACAACTTATATTTTTAGCTGTTTGAACAGACCAGACTTTGCCTGTGAACTGTGATAATTTATCTATGAAGTCGGTCCAGCTTTCCGTTGTATCAAAACGTGAATTAATTAATTCATCTTTTTATGAGCGGTTTATTGATGTTAGTGAGATACTGGTGAATGCGGAAATAAATTTGCTTTGAAAGAATAATCGTTCAGTTGCGTTTGTGGTGCAAAATAATATTAGAGACATGCAAGCAGAAAAAGTTTTTGCAAGATTTAAAAACATTAAGTTTTAGTTGTTTGGCATCTTTGTACTTGCTGTGTTCTGCTCAAGCCAATGATTCAACGGCAAATTTGCTACATCCTCATATTTAGCTTTTTAGAGGAATTTGTAAAAGGAGAATTAGTTAAGTCATTATTCATGATTGGTATATGCCACTATCTTTGGTTAATATAGTAAAACAATAAAAGATTTTAGTGGCTTTTTAACGCTAAAATCTTTTATTGTTTTACAATCATATTTTTTACCGACGCTTTTTATTGGCGCGATGGTGTAGTGGTTAGAGCGCCCGCTTCGCATTTGGTAGACCTGGGGTTCAACCCCCTTGTCAAATCATACCAAAAGACTTTAAAAAATGGTATTCACAGCTTCCCTGCTAGGCGCTCGGCATTTGGGAGAGGTTGTGGAGAACAAGCCGGCAGGTTCGCTTGTTGCGTCCTTGGGCAAGGCACTTAACGGTACGCCCCCACGTTTATGTGGAAAATAGGTGGCCCAGTTTTCCCTCTGAATAGAGGGTTGGTCGCAGGAAGGGCACCCGACCGTAAAAATTAAAATGCCATGTCATAAAAATGCAGATTATCTGCTGTGGCGACCCCTAATCGGGAAGAGCCGAAAGAAAAAAAAGAAGAAAAAGATTTTAGTGGCTTTAACGCTTTACTTGTCTGGTGACTCATTCAAACATGAAATCTACTACAATCATATTTATCAAAAAGGTTTGTTTATTCAGATTCATTTGTAAATTATCAGTCCAATTAAGATAGTAGTCCTTGATTTGCTGTATACCTTACGTTATACCAGACAGTTTTAGTGCATCGGTTTAATAGAGAGTATGAAAGTATAGCATCAAAACGAAGGCGAAAGGAAGAAAGTAGAAATATGGATGATGCAAAAGTCTAATGGATAGATTTATTGTAATTAACAGCCCTACTACTACTACTACTACTACTACTACAGAACTGAGAGATAGAAAGTGTATTTTCAAGCATCCAAGTTATGTGTATTGATGAAACAGAAAATGATACCAGTAGCCCTATGTAATCAAGTGTCAGTGAGTTCAAAGACAATAATGTAGAGGATATTGTTATTGGTAAATTGGTTGCTGAACTGTGCTTAGCAAAAAACAAGACAACAACCAATGTAACTAAACTTCCTGTTTTTTTTTCAATAGACCTAATGCAATTAACCAGCGCCAGCATTTAATATTTTCGATAACTTCTATCTCAACGCATTACGATCAAATTCAATGGTTTTTTACAAGCATAACGTTTATAAGCATGTGAAGACTCATATTTTTAGGAAGTTTAAGCTTTGTCTAGCAGTAACACTAGCTAAGCATGTTGTCAGCCCTTATTTCACGATGTTTTGACAAAACAAATGGCCTACGTTGCTGCATAACATCTAAATATTCTACACAATTCTGTTTTGAGAATGTTTCATGACAATTAAAGTCACACCAAGTTTTCAAGGAACTTGTGTTGTAGCAAATCATTTGAATATTCCCTACAATTGTGCTGTTATTGTAATGCTTTCGATAGCGAATTACTCCAATTTTTTTAAAAGGATGATTAACTGTGTGAAATGCAGTAACTACTCACTGCAAAAAAGCGTTTCAATATTTCTAATGCATGGCTTTGATTACGAATATATCCTAATGTATCTGCATCAATTCTTTTTGCAACAATCTATAGCCTACCTAGTAGCGTTGTTTGATCGCAATTATTTATAGCTACATCCCTTTTTCGGGGCCCGTTATTAGAATTTTGCCTCAGGCCCCCAATTTTGAATATCCACCACTGGCTATAAGATCATTATAGCTTAAACTTATTTTGCTCAACAGACTTGAGTGGGGGGTAGCGTACCGATTACGTCACAATTAAAATGAATACATCACAATTGAAACTTTAAGTATATTAAAAAATACTTCAAGTTAGATGATTAAATATATATTAAAATTATTGATGAAGAGCAACATTTAATTTCGATAAGTTTATTTGAGTTTTAACGAAAATATTTTACAATTAAATGTAGCAATGCGGAACCCCCTCGTGCTGGGGCCCCAGTGCATTGCTCCGGTTGCACCGGCGGTAGTTACAGCTCTGCAACTACAGCTGTGCATATCACTTATACGGGCTAAAGGCTTGTGGCAATTTTCTTGATCAAGAATTGACATCGAGCTATTCGGAGTAAAAAGACAGCGCTGATGTTGCTCGACCGCAACGAAATAAAGGTAGGACAGGAAAACATGACAGTTGGTTGGTCGGGAAACAACTTGTGCCCAAGGTCAAAAACTGTACTTTGAAAAGAAATGACTCGATGATTAAGTAAACATTGAGCGGGTAAGATATGCTGAAAAGTGGCGCTAACTAGCGGATAAAACGAGAAGCGATCTGGGTCAGCTCACCACAGATCCCATAAGGAGTAACATTGTCCAAAGAACTGTTCAATCAGTGAAGGGTTTGATTTGAAATAGAAAATGATATTCAGTTTCTAAATGACAAGTTTAAAGAAGGTTTCAACTGTAAAAGCAAACAGAACAAAGCTGAGACCGTGTAGTAAAGTTGTTGAGAAATTGCAAGTTCTTCGAAATTCGTGGTGTAGCTAAATTTGAATGTAATCTAATAATATTCTACTTCCTAAAAATATATATAAAAAGTAATACCTCTACTTCCTAAAAATTGGTAGTAAGATGTGGTACCTTTTAATACTAATGCCTTCTCAACCCTACCATTGACTTACATCAGGTTTATAGTTGAAAAGTTGAATGTACATGTCCCTTACTGCTGTCGATGATACATCATTAATTGCAGCGGCGTGGGCTAATAGGTGAACATCTGGAGGGTTGAATCTACAAAATGTTTTGTTCAAAATAAAAAATGTTATTTTTTAATTGGATTAGAATTTCATTACAATTAAGCTGCCATAGAGAAAAGAAGGCAGTAAATTACTTTTCAAGAATTAAAAAAATCATTTGCTCTAATTTTTATGCTAAGCTACAAAAGCAGCACAAGCAAATTTAATTTCCAAAATATTTTTATATGACACCACCTGCGTAACCAGAGAAGCAAAGAGATCTCAAAAAAGGCAAAGACCTTTATTAGACTACAGTCACCTAAAGACTTTGCCATAAAAATCGAAATAATTTGATAAGCCCCTATCCTCCTCCCCCGCCGATCAAACATTTTCGTTAGGCACTATTATTACTTTGCACTATAAAAAAATCAATCCAAGCAGAACCCAAAGGAACGTCTCTGACAATTTAACAAATGACTGTATTGGAGAGCTTAAGTTAGAGATATTTGGTGAGAACAATGTGGTCTCTGAAATCTGAACATCAAATGTTAAGCCACAGCTAAATATTTTCTCAAGTGAGTGCTATTTGGATTACTCATGTCAGTAAATTAAAATTTAGGATCTGCTATTATCAGTGGTGTACGGTAACTAGTTACATTTTTTACTATCTGCAACTGTAACTGTTAGGTTAGAAAATGCTCCAAATATTCTATTTCAGGAATTAAGCCACAGGAATGAAGTAGCTTGGGAAAATAGCACAGTGCCAGCTCACAATAACACATAGACATAACTGTTGGACACTATATTGCTCTACAGCAAACTGACTATGCCGCTCCAAAGATACGCAACAGCATGCACCGCGTAGACTAGCTATCAACCAATTTCAGCGGAGTAATGCAGGCTGGGTTGCCACAACCGAAACTAGTTATCGGCATACAACCACCACTAAAGCACTTACGCCTGTAGCTAGAAAAAACAAATAGATGATGATGCTGGGCCTAGTTAAACCAGGCCCAACACTATAAAGCACTCTCCCTGATGAACAATGCCGTAGCTACCATACCAAACTATGTATGCTTAACTATAATAAATCAAAACAGGTTGCTCTAACTGGAATTAATTAATTGATTGAGCAGAGCAAAGAGATTGCGTAACCATCAATTCCACCAAAATGTATCTGGTTATCAGAAACTACTTAGTTTAAACATTACTAAGGGATCAATACACACATAGAGCGAAATATCGCTGACATTAACTACGTTACCTTTTTGCTGAAGTAATGAAATTTGTTGCTAGTTATCAAATAGACTTAGTTCTTACTAATTATTATTTGTTTGCTGCTTCGCAGCGAAAAGAACAAACATTTTATTAATTTGTCATTAAGTAACGAAAAAATTGTTTACGTTTGTGGTAAAAAATTTTATCTTATGAAGCCCTTTTCGAGAGATAGCGAACTTTGATCCCTTCAAACATGACCGATAAAGTTGAAATTGTCAGAGACTATGTAGGGGCAAAGTCTATTCAAAGTCAGAATATACATCATAGAACCATAGAACTCTAGCAGAAATTTAAACCATAGAACTCTAGCAGAAACTGTAGAGCTCAAAAAGACTGGTGCGTCCATTCAAAAATATTCACAAACATTGCCAACAACGTTAAAGCTATTTCAAAGGGGTACCCATTGAAAGATTTTTCCATTCGCTGGCTTCCACTTTCTTTTGGCAAGGATACAGAGAGCTTTTCAATAATGAAGAAAAACAGTATTGCACTAGGACAGTGTTTCCCAAACTGTGTGCCGCGGCACACCGGTGCGCCGTGGACGATTTGGAGGTATGCCGCGAGTCTTTTTAAAGTGCTTTATGTTAATACAAATTTTCTGCCAAAATCGAGAAAATGCTCCCATGAAGTAATGGTCCACAATTGCTGTAAGTCGCGGGTGGCACTGCAGATTACGGCCAGAGAGATAATGACTTCTTTTTGGTGATCAGCATCATTTGGGGCTGCATCAAGCGATTTCCAAAGATTTTTACCCAGACAAGTGGTGATCTCCAAAAAAAAAAAAAAAAGGTCATCACCATTCTCGCTGTCGCCTGTGATTCCACTTGACATCAATTGGAATAGATTTGCGTCGCCGGTGTGCCGCGAAATTTGTTCAACGAATTTCCTGCGCCAGCAGAAAAAAAAGTTTGGGAACCACTGCACTAGGAACTCAAAATTTTCGCTTCCTTCGCTAATTTCTCCACATTTTTAATTGGCGGTTTTGGTGATTCGTCTTGCATGGAAAATAGGTCACTGATGCTTTTTTGATCAACAATTTTGTCCATTGAAAATAATCGTAACCAGTTACTGTAAATAGTCACTAGTTACATTTTAAAAACTGAAACTGTAGCCTCACAAGATACTCTATTCGCCAGGTAACTGTAATTGTAACTGAGTTTTTTAAAAAAGTAACATGCCAACCACTAGTTATTATAAATTGAACGATAACAGATATTAGAGATATTGAACAGATATTAGGCATACGTAAAGAAATTGTTGCTGTTGTTCTGTATCTGGTTTTGGTGTAACAAAATGCAAAAAAGAAACAGTTCAAAACGGTAATGGCTCTGAATTTTGTTCCATCTAGGCAGTACACAACGAACAATTTTGAAAGACAAGTTGGTAGATGATCAACCGGCATTGACTACTGCTTTATCTATTTTGCAACAGCATTGCCTAAAATTACGGTTTTAATAAACAATAAAATTGGTCACAAAATCTCATTAAACATGAAATTGGTGACATTTTTTCCAAAAATGAAAAGGCAATGATGACATTCTTTTCATACTACCTGTCATATCAACTCTAAATCTTCAAATTTCCAACATGAAGTTTTCAGTGAATTGCCTAACTCAATTTTGAAATTGTATAATATTGTAATCAAGGTTTAACTATCGAGGTTAAAAGTTTGATACTGCAAGCAATAGCTTGACTTCAAGCACAAGGTTGCTTTCTGGAGAAGCTTTTCGCTCGCTTCGAGGCCACTCCAGCTTCATTTTGTTACGTCGACACAAATTGAAAAGTGACAGTCTATAGGTGCGACTGCCACTACCCTCTCTACGACCTCTGGTCCAGACCCTGGAGAGTTGCCCGGCTTCTGGGGCTCCATGGTCTTCCGACATGCCCCCATCCCCTGGAAGGGGTCGGGTAATCAACAACAACAACAACTGTCACAACCGAGTCGGAATGGCCAGCCGCATTAGACACTACATAGGCCTAAACATCAAGAAGGCGACCTCAGGCCTGAAATCCCTTTCATTATTAACTGTAATATTTTAAAAACATGACTTGCCCATAATTAAAACTTAAATGCGCGCTGTGTGACCCACTTTTAAAAACGACCGTAGCCGTCAACTTTGCCAACTCGAAAAGTTGAAATTATAACTTTTATTGATATTGTATCTTAGCCAAGCAAACAAAAGTTATGAGCATAACTTTTTCACGCATTTGACCGGCTAAGCCGGCTTCAATCAATTAACAGTTCAGAGAATAGAAATGATAAGTTGGTGCAAATGGGAACATCGCGCCTTTTCCCCTAATCCCGATCGCCGTACTGGCATTTTGAGACCAGTTTTACTCCCCAATTCCTTATTTCACAAATTCTATTCTTTTTTTCCAGTAAGAGTAGCGGTACAAAGTCAAATTGGGGGAAGGGTCGCTTGACTGTTTTTATTTTACGATTACAGAAATAAGCTCTTTGTTGGTACGCTTATTTCACGTCTTAATTTATTACCGATTGTAATGAGATTTGCGACACCAAGTTTTTAGTTGCACCTATGTTCATTGGTCGTGCAATGGAGTAAAAATAGCTATATCTCAGGGGCAAATCAGGGTAAATGGGATATCCTCACCAGTTGCGTTAACCTTGGCTTTGTAAACTGATTTGCAAGAACTTCAAAAAAAGTTTATCTCCGAAAAAAGGTCTTTATTTTCCCACCAAAAGCTGCTGTATCCGCTAGTGCTATACTTCTTTCATCCCATCACCCGGTAGGATTTAAAACCAATTTATAAGAAAAAAATTTCCCTTTATAAATACGAACATATGGGGTGTTTCAAAAGTCATTCATTTATTCACGCTATACTTCTTCCATCCGATCACCCTTTTATCAGATCCGCGAAACTAATATACTACAAAGGTATTCCAACATGAGGTCGCTCTACAGTTTTCTTATGATAACTTTTGTGCTTGCCATTATATTATCAAAAAAACATAGTTAAATCTGTATACAGGGCTTCCACTTTGCAGAAAATTTAACCCTAGAATTTATCATGGAAAGAATTTTGGAGGAAATGATCAAAATGAGAAAATCAGAAAGTACAAAAAAATAATTAAAAAAGTAAACATTCCAGGTTGCTGTATTGAAAAGCAGAAATTTGGTAAACGAAAAGTCCCTCATATTTCGCTTTCCCCATTATTTTACAGAAAACACTATTAATTTCCTACGAGTAATTTACGACTGCTTTTTCAATGCCGACCAAAAAGGTCTGGTGGGTTCTTTTTGATAATTTAGAATTATCTGTATGTTCAAGTAGTGTCCAGCGGAAGAAAACAAAAAACTGAATAGGCTATGCAAGTTGGGCCTCTCACCTTAATCATTTGCTGATATGTCGATTGAGGGCATAAAAGTGTCAAAAGAAACTCCATTTCTAATTTTTTTTCGGAGAAAAGTGTAAACAAAAATTACAGAAAAAATTTGTTTTTGCAATGAGAAAATAGGACGACATAATTTCCTAAAATGGAGATTATAGGAAAATAATTTGCGCAAGCACTGCTTATATGAAAATCTTGTTATACGTTAACAGCTGCACGTCAGCACGAAATTTTACGGCATACATCGCTTTCAAAATGACGATGAATTTCAAGTAAAGCTGCAGCCTGCTGCTGCTTTTACTGAAGCGGTATCAGACAGCATTTAGACGTCAAATAACGAAACAAAGCTATGTCGAAGGCCTTAAGAAAAAAGAGAAAAAAGCCTGCCTAAAAAAAGATTAAATGCTCTACTGCTTGTCGCATCGCTAAAAAATCTTAAATTGTTAAAGAATTAGTAGGAAACAGCTTATGAATATCTTCCGAAAAAAGCTTTTAAACGGTTATCTACAGTCAGTACTTTTTGAAAAAACAAAGCAAACAATTGTAACAAGCAAACACTAATTACGACGTCATCGTAATTTCCCAAAAAAATGAAATTTGCAAAAGCGGATAAATGGGGTGCTGGCTTTCCTCCATCAAGAAATGCAAATATTAGAATAATTATCTTCAATTGTGACGTCAAAAACCCCCTATGACACTTACCTGGGTGTAGGGCCGTAACTTTGTCAGGTGGGGCCTCGGTGCAAACATGTATTATGGTGCCCCCATTTTTTTCTATACAGTACTTACTATTCAATTGAGCTACTTTTCTCAACTCAGGAATCATTGACGACTCCGCGTTATAAGTAGATTTTTCAATGAAAATAATGAGACAAAAAACATTGAGCTGAACAGCCAAGAGCAGTTCAAGCTAAGTTTACTCTGCCTCTAAATCAAAGGCTTTAATTGGAATACATTTTCACCAAAGTTGCACCAAGGATTCAACATAATTTTTGAGATTGCAGTGTATTCAAATCGAAATAATGGCATAGCAAGGATTTCGCGGGGGGCAGGCTGCAACAACAATTTTTTGTTTGTTTAACAGAAGTTTAATCAAATAAACGTCGCAAACCAAAATCGTTTTATAATGACAAAAAATAATTACGTGAGACCTTTTGAGGCAAGGTGCTTTGTGAGCACTATTAACGATATTTTAGCAAAATGGAGATGTGCTATGCAATGCGGATAAAAGAATTAACGTACAGTACACTGACATCACCACAAAAAACACAAACTAATGAAACACAATACGTTGAGGCCAGTTACGTAAGCCACCGTAATTTACTTGTCGGTGGTTGGAAAGTTGAAATTTTTCCGTCGTGCTTTTGCACAAGCGAACTGCTGGATAATTTTTCTAAAATCTTAATTTTTAGCTCGTTTATTTTGTATCGATAGCAAAGCAAAACCGCTAAGTCTCTCTTGGAACATGAAGCTTAGAAGAAAGTTTTTGATCGGTTTGAGTTGAGAAAAAGATCTCTCCGCCGTAGCAAGCGTTACAGGTACTATCATATACATCACTTGCCGGCTTTGCCGGCGTCGCCCGGCAGGGCCCCTCCATCAGTATCGTCCGGATTTAGTATTTCGGTTCAACCGGCCAAGCTGGCTTCACCCATCGGGCACTTGTGTGAGCAGTAGCGAAAAGTTAATGAATATTATGCACTTTCACAATTCTTGTACACAAAATTGTGATCATCATATTCTCTTAATCATGACTGGCAATGCTAACAAACAACCTTACCACAGATTATTGTAAATAATTGTGAGGGAGCAGGGATTGTATATAATCAAAACTGATTGTCGAGGCAAAATGGTGGTTGTTTTCACAATTAAAGAAAAAAACTATTTAATGGTAAGCTTATTTTGCCAATTGGTGCTACCCCTTTCCTATTTATATTTGTGATATTAAGTTCCAAATTTGGCTGCGCTATTTGTCTTGTTTCCGGCTTAGCGACCAAAGCGGCTATTGTTCTCTCTATATTCAGTTTTACAAATTGTTATGGTTATCGCTTTATGTTGATTTATTCTTAAACATGAGATTTTATTGCAATGATATAGAGCGGGGGTGTCAAACTCGCGGCCCGCGGGCTGCATGCGGCTCTCGGAGCCTTTTGATGCGGCCCGCGAGACGATTCTAAAATTTGTAATGAATTTCGGAAGTATTATAACGTTTCATCTTCGAAGAAACGTTTGAACCCCTTAACACTGGCCACACTTGAGAAGTACAGACATTTTTTTTATTTGGAGATCAACTCCACTTCGTGTCACAGAACTCGATTTCTGATTAACGATGCCTGAAGAAGAGCGATGGTGTGGAGATGCTGAAGAGGTAATGACTTTTTTTTGGAGATCGACCTCGTCGCGGGCTGCATTACAGAGACCGTTGTCCGGAGAAGTGGTGATCTCCAAATCAAAACCATCATGCGCCCCTCGGCACGATTGCCAACATGCAAGGTGGCCCCCAGAAGTCCACGAGTTTGACACCCATGATGTAGAGTATAGACATAAATATCTTAACAGGCAGCATATCAGCATAAAAAAAATCCTTGCCTTATAGTACACCATTGTGCAAATTAATCTGAACACTCCTAAAATTAATCAAAAAATTCAGTTTTTTGTTGAATAAAGCATTTTGTTTAGTCACAATGTGTATTTTCCGCCACATATCAGTTGCATTAAGATGATACTATTTCTGTGACGAGTACATTTGAAGAGGTAATTTGAAAAATTGATTAGAAAAAGTTTAGGTAATTTTTATATAATTTTCAACAAACATAAAAGAGTAAACTATTATTTGGAACGGGTGTATAATGGATGTTACTCCAAGAAAACGCGGTAAGATTGTTGCACTACGTGACCACACCACAACGTCTCAAAGAACAATTGCTGAAAGTGTGGGCGTCAGTTTAGGGTCTGTGAGCAGCATTCTCAAACAAAAAAGAGAAACAGGAAATGTTGCAATCGAAAGAAAAGAAAGGTGTGGAAGGAAAAAAGCTACCAAACGTGATGATTTGATCCTTTTGCGCAACAGCAAAATAAACCCACGAAAAACCAGTGAGGAATTGAAAAGGGATTTGGATAAAAGTGGGGTGCATGTGTCTTCATTCACCGTTTGACGACGATTGTTAGAAAAAAGGAAGGAAAGCGAGACAGCCAAAAAAGAAGCAACTGTTGACCGCCGCAATAAAAAAGAAACAATTCAATTGGGCAAAAAACACAAAGATTGGTTTGGAGATGATTGGAACCGTGTCCTCTTTTCAGACGAAAGTCATTTTTTGTTCAAGGATTCAATGCAAAATTTGTTCGCTGTTCACCCAACGAGAAGCTGCATGAAGAACATTTTGTGCAAACGGTGAAGAACTCGGACAAAAAGATGTTCTGGGGTTGCTTTTCTATTGACGGACCAAGATCGCTTGTACCGGTCGAGGGCATGATGAACAGCAGAGCTTATTTGCAAATCATTAAAAGAAAAGTCTGCAGAGAATTGTCTGACCTCCACCCACGTGCAATTTTTCAACAAGACTCTGCACCCTGCCACAAGGCTAAAAGAATGACAATTTGCTTCAAAAAAATGAGAATACCGGTATTGGATTGGCCTGGAAACTCGCCAGATTTAAATCCAATCAAAAATTGCCTGAGAAAGATGGATTGTCCCAATAAAATTAAGCTCATTCAGTCTGTAATACATGTATGGTTACATGATGAGGAAATCAAACAAATTTGCAAAAAATTGGTTTTATTTATGAAAGAACTAGCGAAATTAGTGCTAGAGAATAAAGGTGGACATATTAGCTATTAATTGCTTCGAAGTTTTTAAAATAAAAGCTGAAACTTTGAGAATTGATCTTTTTTGCAAGAGTTCAGATTAATTTGAGTCACAGAAATAGTATCATCTCAATGCAACTGATTTGTGGCGGAAAATACACATTGTGACTAAACAAAATGCTTTATTCAACAAAAAACTGAATTTTTTGATTAATTTTAGGAGTGTTCAGATTAATTTGCACAATGGTGTATATATATACGACGGCGTCATTCTAAAAGCCCCCATCAGTAACGTTGGGACCGAGAGTGTCGGTTCAGCTGGCCGAGCCGGCTCTACCTACCAGGTTTTTTTATGAAGAGTCACCAAAATTTTATGTGGTTTCTGCACATAAGATGTTCACGACTTTTTATGCTCCTTTTCCAAGTAGATTATCTCGTTTCAAGATCCTGGCTATGCCTTAGGTCTATGGACTCTGTTCATTGCTGACACAAACCCAAAGGAGCATTGCATTTCCCGTAGTTTGGAAGTAGGGATTACCTTTCTGATTTTAAGCTATTCTAAAGCATAAAGAATGTCTTTCGTGTGGTGCGATTTGACACAGTGACGCTATTCTCGTTTGGTTTCCTTTTTAAACTTTCTCAAGTCCTCGCTGGCTACGCATTATGTAACATGTTCGTTTCTCCCTGCTTGGCGTGCCCTGGGAAGTGAAAAGAGTCCTTGCTTTTCCTCAAATATTTGGTTTGACCCCGGTAGCTCTATAAAGCTAATACAAAGCAAAATACCAATGGTATCTTCCATGTCGTGCGATTTAACACAGTGACATTGTTTATTTTGATTTCGCCTCAAACCTGTCCCTGCTGGCTACGCATTACGGTTCATATTTGTTTTTCCTTGCCTAGGTATGCTCATAGAAGCTAAATAACTCCTTGCTTTTCCCAAATTTTCAGGTTTGATTCCGGTAGCTCTACAAAACTACTATCAAGCAAAATAGAAAACATTTTTCTCCTAAATATGGTGCGATTTAACCCCGGCAAGCCATACTATCACTCATGCCGATTAAAAACGTATCAATTAAGGCAGCTACGCCAGCTTCACCGTACAAATATTTATGAGAGCCACAACGAAATATTTTACTAAATATAAGCCGTAGTTCCTGTAAATGTAATGGTGATCATGTTGGTCTATTAATCACGACTGGAAGTATTCAAAGACAAAGAACGATGACACAAACTACCATTCGTAACATAAGGGGGTGAAACGTAGTCAAAATTGATGGCGTCGCCCAAATGGTGGTCGTTTTGACAATTATTAAAATGAACTATTTAGTGGTAGGCTTATTTGACGATTTGGTGGACCCGCTTTCGCATTAATATTTGTGACATTAAGATTTTTGCCTGCGCTGTTTACTTTAATTCGGTCATTGCATGAAAAGGGGCCCAGCCTTTCCTTTAAGTCATTCAACCTATTTCAGTAGGCGTCTATTACGCTCTTTTCAAACCAAAACATTTCCTCTTAATCCAGTGCTACAGATCGATGCTATTATTGTTTAATTTTAATCTTTTCTTAAATTTGGGATTTTATTTCATTTAACTTTGCCCCTAATCCAGACCTCCCTACTTCCAAATGGAGATTGGTACTTTGTACCGATATCATTACAATTACTTATATCAGTAATGGGCTTTACCATTTACAGTATGTTTGCTATCAAAATGATAGTGGATAATTTTGCTGCCTACTGCTCTTTCCACTAAATGGTGGCAAGCATTGAAATGTCATTTAACATTATGACCTCACAATGTGTTTTGAGCCATTATTATTAGGATCGCTACTTACCACTTTTTCGACACTGTAGGCAAATTAATATAAACTAACGTTTCTGACTACGTGCATGTTCCTTGGCCATGGCATAAACGCCGCCATGCAAAGTTTCATAAACACTTGGAAACTTCAGTTTTTAATGGATCTATTTGAAACGTCGACAGATAATGCATAAGAACCATGCTTGTGAGGAAAAGTAGTCAAAATGCACCAAAGAACTAGCTTTGTTTAACAATTGCAAGTTTGTTAGGTCAAGAAAGATAATTGTTCGACCAAAAATGAAACATCATGCATGGCAACCAAATTTTGATCAGCCATTATAAACTAATTTTTAGCCCTCAAAAATTGGAGTCACATATTGCTGGAAAGGAAATTTCCTAAGCTTTCAAAGGAGAGTAATTGTCAGTACTCCATTATATTGTTTTTGTATTAAAGTCACCTGTTTTTACTGAGCTCACCATTTTTGGAAAAGGTAAAAAGTTACATCACAGGTGTTAAACTTCAATTTTTTCAATATAAAAACTGATATTGATTGTACATATTATACACTATTGAAATCGCCTTGAATTAACCTTTAATTTGTTGGAGAAAGTTTGAAAATCAGTTGAGAAATGAGGTCACAAATCAGTTTTTTAGTAAATTGATTTTGCAAAAAGATTGCAATTTTAAAAAACATCTTGATATTATGATCTGAGGTAGCGAAGATTTGTGTTAATCGTACGAGACATATTGTGACGTCATAGACCCAGTTTAAGCGTGCAAGCGAAATAGAGAAGTAAAAGTGCTTAGATAGCTTGAAGTGCTTGTAGCATTGCTAAATGAACATTAATTGTTGCAAAGCTGTTTTTGTCAACAGCAGCTTATCAATATCTTCTAAAAGAACGTTAAATCGCGTTTCTGCGATGAGTAGTTTTTGAGAAAAAACAAAAAAACAGATTGTTCAATAAATTGTTGATTGTGACTTCATTTTACACCCCAAACAAATGAAAGTTTTGAAATGTGGTAAGTTGGAAGCTGGTTTTCGTTTGAGCCAAAAGCGGTTGTTCTCTGTTAAGTAATGCAAATTCTAAAAAAATATTTTTCATTATGACGTCATCATGACATCACCAATATCTTTATGATACTCACCACAGGGTGATGATCAATCGTGCCAAGTTTGATGCTTGCGCCTACGGCAGTTTCGGAGGAATTAAAACAGACACATACACAGGCAGACAGAATTGCACTTTATATATGAGATGAACATAAAAAAATGAAAAAGAAAAAAGACTGATTGATGTAAAGAAAGTTTCTCACGAAGTCAAACAAATCAGCAAAAATAAAGTCTGGACTACGATACAGAAAATGAAATATGAAAAGGCAGGAGTCGTGATATATACTAGTCGACGGTTGTATGTGTTTGCGGTATTTGCAGTGAAGCTATTGATCAAGATGCTCAATGCAATAACAAAGGGCAAAGAGATGACAGAAGATTGGAAAAAATCTACATTGATACCAATGTACAAAAAGAAAATTGATGAACGAAATTGTAGTAACTATAAAGAGGTAAAGCTAAAGTGTCATACAATGAAGATATATAAAATGTTGTGGAAAGATGACTGAGAAAGAAAGTAAAAATCTGTGCGAAATGACGTGGTTTTATTTCAGGAAAAATAGCAGCAGATGCAATGTTAGCTTTCAGAATGCTGATGGAAAAATACAAAGAACAGAAAGAACAGAATTGCGTGTTTATACACTGGAAAAAGGGAATACATGTTCATAGATTGCGTAGAACATCAAACCGAGAGAAGAGATGTGGCACTGTATGACGAAGGCTAGGGTGACGAAGAAGATGTCTATGTAAGCGTGGTACAAGACATGCATAAAAATTGCAGAAAAGTGGTGAGATGTGCAGTATGATTAACAAAATGGTTTAATGTGAAGGTTGGACTTCATCTAAGATCGTCTTCTAGTTCATTTCTATTTGCAATATTGATGGATAAGTTGAGAATTAAAATAATAGAAGAGAGTACCTGGGCCATGATATTTGTAGATGACATTGTTTTACCTAGAAAGAGTATAGAAGAGGTGATGCCAAAATCTGAAAGTTGGAGAAACGATTTAAAAAGAGGAGGATTAAAAGTGGAATAAAAATAGAACATATGTGCATTGATGAAAATGAGAATGAGGTAAACTGCAGGTGTAGGAGTGAAAATGATTTAGGAGAAGAGAGTTTAAGTATTTTGGATCTACTGTACCAAGCAATGGAGAGCATGGTGCCATGGTCAAAAGGAAAAAAAGAAACATAGCTTTGTGGACTAGAAAATAAGTGAGGGCGTAATATTTCATCGAAAGGTATCTGCCAAAATGAAAGAAAAGTGTATAACGTTGTGGTCAGATAAGCAATGCTGTGCGGGTTAAAAACGGTGCCACTGACTACAAAGCCGAAGCAGAGCTGGAGGTGATAGAATTCAAGGTGCTGCGATTTTTAATGGGAGTTGGATGAATAAAATAATTATATACAAAGAACAGTACTTGTGAGCAGAGCAAAAGAAAAAGTGGGCAAGCAACAATAAAATGGTTTGGGGACGTTCTGAGGAAAGAAAACAACTTTGTTTGAATAAGGATAAAGGAAATGTACCTATTAAACAAAAAGAAAGAAGACCGAAAAGAAGGTTTGTGTATGTCGTGCAAGATGACGTGAAGGTGATTAAATTAATGAAGGAGAATGGAATGGACAGAGAAAAACAGAAAACAATTACATGCTGTGGCAATCTCTCAAAGGAGACAGCCAAAAAAAAGTTTTATGACAAATTACAAACTAAATTTCAAAAAAAGCAACTAACTTTTTGCCTTTTATGTCTTCATCATCAAATTTAAGATACGCAAATCCGTCTAATCCATTTGGCACACTGTATAACCCACTTCCATCATACAGATAAGAAGCGATTTCTTTCAAGGACAGCTGGTAAAAAGTGATAAATGAGTCAGCATTATTTACAGGCCTCGTTAAAACTCAGCAATAGAATCAATGGATAGAACAAAAAATTTACCAAATTTACTGCGTTTTGACTAAAATTTGCCCTGGCACTAAAAATGTTGCAATGAAAAAGCACCAATGAAACGTCGAGCTAATTTATTGTGTTGAATTATTTTGTTAAGCTAAAAAGAACTTAGCTCATTAATCACTTTTATTAAATTGGTATTAGCGTACTGGGTTGTTATAACTAAAAGAGAGTACTTTTTGCGACGACAATCAGTAATTTCAGTTGCTATAGATATAACGGCAAATTACGTTTCTATTTGATAGAAAGACATCGGTCACATTGTAGAAATAATTCGCATTATAGAAGCTGGTGTTTGCCTATTTAGACATGAAATTAATAGATAGATATTACGGCAACTAATGGACTAACTACAATCAGTTGATTAAAATACCACTTCCACGACCGGTTTCATTCCTATTAGAACACTTCAGGTGGACTCAGGTATTAAACCGACGGTCACATAAATTACTTCATGCAGTTTATACCACTCCGCCATCGGTCCAATCAACTGATGCTGTTAATTTTAAGCTTATATACTGCACGCTTGCTATAGTAAGCTTATTGCGATCTATGCTCTTGATTCCCAGCCAAGCCAGTTCCTTTATTACGTTATAATTCTATGGTATGGCGGAGTGGTATAAAACGCATGAAGTACTTCATTTGACCGTCGGTCCAATACCTGAGTCCACCTGAAGTGTTCTAATAGAAACGAAACCGGTCGTGGAAGTGGTATTTTAATCAACTGATTGTAGTTAGCCCATAAGTTGACTTAATATCTATCTATTAATTTCATTGTAGAAATAGTAGCTTGTCAAACTTAAGCTAAAATACTGTACTTGTGCGTAATTTGCTTTCACACAGGCGTAGATATCATAAGGGGCTTAGGAAAAAAGGATTATACTTTTCACATTCTTTGGAGATGATCAAGGTATGAAGCTATTTTTAAGTAAAATGACAACAATACGTCGATATCCAAACTGCGATCAAATTCAGCAAAAGAAGAACAAACGGTACCTGACAAAATGTTAATCACCAAAAAAAAGATCGTCAATCAAATCTGAGAAACAAATAAATCGAGAAATATATTTTGGTCACTCCCAAAATTTTTATTCCGCTAATACAGTATGTTCTTACCAAATCACTTAATTTAAACATAGGATCAGTAACAGAAGGAAAAGCAAATCCAACATTCATGAATAGATGATCTTTCAAATTGGATCCCACTCCAGGAAGATCTGCCACAACGCTTATCTGCATCAATAAATTTATTTTATTGGAAAATGCATTTGGCAGAGATAGATGCATAATATTTGACAAATATATATTACATGCAGTAGTGGATATTGGGTAAGGCGAATGAGGCAGCTGCCTCAGACCCCCCTTTTTTGAGTTGTCGAGGGGCCCCCCTTTTAAAAATGGCGTGTGTAGTTTTAGGCCATTTTGTGGCATTTTGAAATGGGTCCTTGGGCTTAACAACTGTGGAAGTGCAAATTAAAAGTGGCTATTTTGCCTTTGACTGCATTTTACTCTTGCTAGCTATTTTTCCGTTCAACGTTTGTGTGTCTTCAAAATTGGCTGATTTGCTGCAGTGCTCATAAGTATTGTTTTGGCGTGCTCATAGTTACTGTTTGGATAGTGATACTAACTATGAATAAAATGGGTAGAAGTTCGAATCTTTTTAGGCAGGGTACTTAAACAGAGGCAGTATACATTAAGGAGGGGATGGCAGTGTGTGGATATGAGTGGGACTGTAAGCTAAAAGCTCCATTTTTGTCAAATCACTTTTTGTCAATTTTAATACATTATAGAGATTGACCAATCACAAACGACTAAAAATCATGTTTTTAATATATCACTAAAATTGACCAATCATAAACATTCAACGGAAAATAGAGTGCAGGAGTAAAATGTCAATGACGGCAAAATAGCCACAGCCTAAATAAAAACCAAACACTAAAATTTGTTTTTTCTATTACTGTTTTGGGCTGAAGGCTTTCCAGTTCTTTTGACAGAAACTGTTGTGGCAATGTGGGTTTAACATATTTTTTAGGGTGGAACCTCATTTTACTGATGTGATCAGAACAACTTATATTTTAGCTGTTTGAGCAGACCAGACTTTGCCTGTGAACTGTGATAATTTATTTATGAAGTCGGTCCAGCTTTCCGTTGTATCAAAACGTGAATTAATTAATTCATCTTTTTATGAGCGGTTTATTGATGTTAGTGAGATACTGGTGAATGCGGAAATAAATTTGCTTTGAAAGAATAATCGTTCAGTTGCGTTTGTGGTGCAAAATAATATTAGAGATATGCAAGCAGAAAAAGTTTTTGCAAGATTTAAAAACATTAAGTTTTAGTTGTTTGGCATCTTTGTACTTGCTGTGTTCTGCTCAAGCCAATGATTCAACGGCAAATTTGCTACATCCTCATATTTAGCTTTTTAGAGGAATTTGTAAAAGGAGAATTAGTTAAGTCATTATTCATGATTGGTATATGCCACTATCTTTGGTTAATATAGTAAAACAATAAAAGATTTTAGTGGCTTTTACGCTTTACTTGTCTGGTGACTCATCCAAACATGAAATCTACTACAATCATATTTATCAAAAAGGTTTGTTTATTCAGATTCATTTGTAAATTATCAGTCCAATTAAGATAGTAGTCCTTGATTTGCTGTATACCTTACCTTATACCAGACAGTTTTAGTGCATCGGTTTAATAGAGAGTATGAAAGTATAGCATCAAAACGAAGGCGAAAGGAAGAAAGTAGAAATATGGATGATGCAAAAGTCTAATGGATAGATTTATTGTAATTAACAGCCCTACTACTACTACTGCTACTACTACTACAGAACTGAGAGATAGAAAGTGTATTTTCAAGCATCCAAGTTATGTGTATTGATGAAACAGAAAATGATGCCAGTAGCCCTATGTAATCAAGTGTCAGTGAGTTCAAAGACAATAATGTAGAGGATATTGTTATTGGTAAATTGGTTGCTGAACTGTGCTTAGCAAAAAACAAGACAACAACCATTGTAACTAAACTTCCTGTTTTTTTTTTCAATAGACCTAATGCAATTAACCAGCGCCAGCATTTAAAATTTTAGAGAACTCCTATCTCAACGCATTACGATCAAATTCAATGGTTTTTACAAGCATAACGTTTATAAGCATGTGAAGACTCCTATTTTTAGGAAGTTTAAGCTTTGTCTAGCAGTGCACTAGCTAAGCGTATTGTCAGCCCTTATTTCACGATGTTTTGACAAAACAAATGGCCTACGTTGCTGCATAACATCTAAATATTCTGCACAATTCTGTTTTGAGAATGTTTCATGACAATTAAAGTCACACCAAGTTTTCAAGGAACTTGCGTTGTAGCAAATCATTTGAATATTCTCTACAATTGTGCTGTTATTGTAATGCTTTCGATAGCGAATTACTCCAATTTTTTTAAAAGAATGATTAACTGCGTGAAATGCGGTAACTAGTCACTGCAAAAAAGCGTTTCAATATTTCTAACGTATGGCTTTGTATATGAATATATCCTAATGTATCTGCATCAATTCTTTTTGCAACAATCTATAGCCTACCCAGTAGCGTTGTTTGATCGCAATTATTTATAGCTACATCAATTTTTCGGGGCCCGTTATTAGAATTTTGCCTCAGGCCCCCAATTTTGAATATCCACCACTGATCACATGTTACATTTTTGCTTTATTACGAATACCTTATGTTCAATCAAATGGTCTTTGGGACCGATTCCCGAAAGCATGAGTGTTTGTGGAGTTCCAATGGCACCAGCGCTTAAAACAACTTCTTTCCTCGACTTAACTTCATGGATGACGCCATTTTTCACGAACTCCACTCCGGTAATTTGTGGCATGCTATTTGCGTTGGTTTGGGACAAAATCTTGGTAACATGAGCATTTGTGACGATGTGTAAATTTTTTCTGGAATGCAGCATGATGTAAATAGAAACAGACATTTAGTCTATTTTCAATGGCTCAATTGAGAACTCGTATATAAAAATATTTATTTACCTTTGAAATGCAAAAGGATATAAAAAAGAATTTGCAGCATTGCTCCGTCTTCCTTTGGAATCTACGGTTAACTGAATATGAGAAAAACCTTTGTCTTCTTCGTTGTAATCAATTGTTTTATATCCTGTTAAAAATATAGCCAACTGATTTGCCTGTAACAATATGCTTTGCATAAATAAATTCTCACATGGTTATGTATTGCCGTACCTAAATCACGTCCAGCTTGAAGAAACCATTCGTGTAATTCAAAGTGTTTTCGTATGTCCACACTTAAATATCCATCGTGTCCATGCACGTCAGAGTTTTGGAGTTCTTCAGCTAGAATGCGTTCCGACTTTTTAAAATATGGGAGCACATCTTTGTAACTCCATCCAGTTGCCCCAAGGTGTTCCCATTCGTCAAAGTCATGTTTGCTTCCTCTGGTGTAAACCAATGCATTGAGGAGAGATGTACCGCCCAATATTTTTCCGCGGGGCCAAAAGCTTTTCTGTTGCAAAGTTGGTCTTGCTTACAGCATTGCAGTAGCCAATATTTTTACTATTGACTTTATTTTAGTAAAGTGATCGTGTAGATGAAAATTACAACCATTGTGCAGATAAAAATTACAGCATTACAGTAAATCATCTAGTGCAAGTGCAGTAACAGATGCATAAGCCCAATGAGCATACTGAACAGTACTGTCCTTCACTTGCATGTGCATTCCACATACCAATGTCAAAAATACTATAAAACATTGCTTTATTCAATCTACATCCTATTGCTAACACAAATGTTACGAGCTATCGTACCCTCTCTACGAGGTGTCCCATTGCATGCCTTTGACTTTCCGTTACGTAATGCCAATCAGCTTCTCCATTAAGCATCAAAAGTGCAAACGCAGGAATGCTGGCCCAGAGAGAAAACAAATTTTCGCCACCAGCTTCAAGTAATAAAACTCTAAAATAGATTCGATTAGTTTTATCTTCTCCTGCCAACATGTTTGCATGTGGTAGCTAAAATCAATGCTATTAGCAATAAGCGTAAAAGTAAAACAGCTAAAGCTATTCCCAGGCTATTATTCCCCTCAGTAATTCGGGAAATATAGAAGATATGTACTTGGTAGCAGGTGATCTTCAAAAAGGTTCTTCACTTCTGAAAATAGCAAAAACCTTGATTTCCAAAAAAATACTTATTTTACATCAAATGTCTTTTCAGGGTCTCCCCTTCTTGCCATATAAATCAAATATGACGACTATCGTACAGGATGTATGATTTGACGTCGATTGCGGTGTTTGCACCTCGTTAGCGATTTCCCACTCAGCATTTTGTTCAGACATTCTGTAGCAACTCGCCCAATTGACCCCAAATGATGCTTTTTGTGATACTCAGGCGTACGCTATAAAAATAAACGGTGCATTCAGGTAAATGTGCTTTACCGCACGTACTTTTGTCTCCGGAGCAGACAGGTTTCGTCGTGGCTATTAGTGCTGCTAATAGCATGCATTTTTGCAATATCAAATGCAATGTAGCATAGGTATATAGGTATAACCACAAAGCGGGAATAAGATATAGCTTTTTTTAATATGTAACAGAAAAAGTCTCTCTGAAACCGGGGAGGAATGTTACACATGCTATAATTTAAAAACACTTAATCTTACTTATTGTCTTCAATTTCACTGAGTCTGTTAGCAACGACACAACCAGCTGTACCCCCGCCAACTGCAATATAAATTTTTGAAAATCATTGTCAAAATTTCATCAATACTAGGTTTGCTAGGAAAGCAACGAATCATTTCTGGAATATTTCTTTAGAAGTAATGATAATCGTGACAGGAATTAGCATGATCAGTGATTGCTCTTCTATTTAGCTTAGTAAGCTTCGACAACATGTAGCCTTCGCTATGGGCAAATCATCTACCGCGTAACTACAAAATACTTGAGGCCGGATCAACGTAGTTAAACATGTCACAGACACCATGGTTTCAAGAGTTCCGTGTAGACCAAAAAAAAATGTCATCAAATCAAAAAGGTAAACAAGCAATAACTTCTTGAAAATGTTTGGAAAAGAAAGGTCTGCATCTCAAAAAGGAAAAGGTATTTTATTGAAATTAGTCTCCAAAAAAGGTCATCATTTCAAGAAAAATAAGAAATTTCACAAATCATCTCTAAAAGAGCAGTAATTATTTTTTCTTGAATAAGCCCATCTGCTTTGTTGTTAGATGAAAAAATTTTTCTAGGGCCATGCTGAGAGTCTTTCCTCCAGGCGGTGATTGGTTATTATCTAGTAAACCAGCGTCGAATTAATTGCAGTTGAACTCAAATGTCTATTACTGTAGTGTTGGGCCATGTATCAACACAATATAACGTAATGCAAAACGAGATTATCATCTTTTCATTCATGGAACATAAGAAAACATTTTCAATGATGCAAAGTGCAAAATAGAAATTTACTGGAGTACGGACAATCCTGAGCAGCATATGAAATTAATTACTTATGGAAACTGTAGCAAATAATTCATTTTAAAAAAAGTGTTAACCAATCGAAGCTAGAATTTTTTCTCTAACTTTGAGATGTCTATTTACAATTAACCGTCATCAAAACAATAACCTTGGTGTAAAATGCAGATTTTAACATTAAACACCTCTGAATTCTACCTGGTATTAAAATTTTACTTCTACGAAGAAAGATGGCAATTTCCGCTGAGCGGAACATGTTTTTGCCATCTTCCAGCTTCCAGTTTTCCAGCCTCCTGCTTGCACCCAGCAAGTACTGCAACAAAGCTGGAATAATTGCCGTCAATTTCTTTTCCAATGGGGGAAACAACCCAGAAAGCACACTGGTGTTGATTACATTAGTGGTTCTCAACATAGAGTCGGTAAAAGATTTTGGAGAGTCCGGGATTACCCGGATGTAAAATATTTCCTTTTCTTTCTTTCTTTACTGGTTTGCACTATTAACGACTAAAAAAGTATTCTTGCCATAAGTAGTAGTATATTATGTGCAGAGGTTGCTATGACATCAAAATATTAGATATATATCAACATTAGGTATATTTTCATTCTGCTAAGTATTAAATACAAGTGTAGTTAGTTTCAGAGTTGCCTTGTTCTAGTGATACCCTCTTGTCATGAGCAGTTTTACTTGCTTGTTGCTACAAATGTGATAGCAGCTTATTTATCCGTCGCCGAAGTAAAGTAAAACGTTTTTGCTCACAGGTAAAAAAGCTGTCTCCACCAAAAAGACAACATTGTTGATGTTGATTTTTTGGACAAGTAGTGCTGCGTTTTGTTCATGTTGTTGAAATTTTTTGTACAAAAAATTTATTAGTTTTGTTCCAGTAGTAACTGACATAATCACGGAGGTGGACGAAAAGGGTAAAGCTACTCGAGTTCCTACAAATCGATCAAGCTATTTTTAAGCAATATGCCAATTGTTTTCAATTATCAAGCAACTTTTTTCATTTTTGGAACGCTTGCACACAGGCTAATATTGCTTTTATTTCTTTAAAAACGTTAAATTTTATTGGCTTTTTTAAGAGCAACAGAACTTTGTTAATTTTTATAAAATGATTTATAACAAGTAGTAAAGGCCATGTCGTGCGACTTAAGACTAAGATAAATTTGTATGATAAACTAAAAGATTTGCAAAAATATCATTATTTTGGACAAACTTTCCGTTTATACAGTAATATCAAAACCTTGTGGAAAACTCGCCGGCTCCCAAATCCATTTTCTTACTTCAATCTGGGCAATTATTAATCTCTTTTCAGATTGATATTTGCTTTAGCAATGATAGCTACATTACAGTATTTACAGTTGCCCATATGATGACTTTGTTGGTGTAGTTGAGTTAAAGCATCTGATGAGAATCAACAATAATTGGGTTTCAGGTAATGCATTGATAGGGGTCTGCAAAACTCACATTTTCTTCAAAGGGGTCCGTATCGCTGAATTAGAACTTTAATGTTTTTGTTGACGATGCTGACACTGCTGAAGATTACTTCCTTCGGTCTAATGCCTAGATGGTTGAAAGCCAAAGACACTATTACTTTATTACCAATCTACTTTAACATGAATTACTGCGTGGTGTTGTAATATTTACCTATTATAAAGTCGTACTCATCCAAAACATTTTCGGTGCTGATGCTGTAATACCAATGAAGAAATTTCGGCAGCAAAAATGCTACAAGAATTACTACGACAAGAGATTTTAGCATAATTTTTGCCTATATCCCTTGACACAAATTGCAAACTATGGAACAAAATTCTCGCAAGTTGACACTGTTACGACACAACAACACTATTGCGATACCAGGGGTAGCCAAACCGTCGCTCGCGAGCCGCACGTAGCTTTTATAGATTTTAAATGTAGCTCTTTAATCTCGTGTTTTTTCTTAAAGTGATATTGTACTATTACACTCGATATTACGTTTAAATTTTTTGCGTGTCATTACTTGTTCTTTCGAACAAGTTTAGGCTACTCTATCGCCTAGAGCAGGGATGTCAAACTCGTGGGCTTCTGGGGGCCACCTTGCATGTTGGCAATCGTGCCGAGGGCCGCATGATGGTTTTGATTTGGAGATCACCACTTCTCCGGACAACGGTCTCTGTAATGCAGCCCGCAGCGAGGTCGATCTCCAAAAAAAGTCATTACCTCTTCAGCACCTCCACACCATCGCTCTTCTTCAGGCATCGTTAATCAGAAATCGAGTTCTGTGCCACAAAGTGGAGTTGATCTCCAAATAAAAAAGAATGTCTGTACTTCTGAAGTGTGGCCAGTGTTTAGGGGTTCAAACGTTTCTTCGAAGATGAAACGTTATAATACCGCCGAAATTCATTAAGAATTTTAGAATTCTCCCACGGGTCTCATTGAAAGGCTCCAAGAGCTGCGTGTTTGACACACCTTGCTTAGATCTCTAGTGTGACCAGGGCTGCGAATTCGAACTGAAAGTGGAAGAACTTGGTCTTTTTTGCCAAACTTAAACTTCGGGTCGAAAAATAAAAGTCCGTGTACTTGAACCTGAAATCAAACTTGCTGTGATGTAGATCTTAAAACCGCTCCAAAGTCCTATCGGAACGTATGGCGACCTCTGGGCAAAACAAAAGATTTGTACGAGGCTGGAAGCATAACCAATAAAAAAATTAAAGAGCAAACTTTTATTTTCTTGCGAACTTGAGAGCTCCATGCTTAACAAAAAATCGACGATTCGAAAATGCAAGCTGTCACAATGAGGTTTAGGAAAAAATTGAGAAGTGCCATAGTCTTAATCAATTAATTGTTGTCAGTCATGGATTGGTTAAGAGACCTATTTATAAACTAGCGCTTGCTGTGAGCAGCCGACATTGTCTATTTGTCTAACGCAGAGGAAAATACTTGATTTTGAAATTTGAACCACTCACTTTAATTGAGATTAATTAAGAGTTTCGAACAAAATAGTTTATGTTTGCTTTTGCGATTGCTAAGCATAACTGCATGATAACAAGCATAAGTGAAAGAAAAACGAAGGATAGTGAATGGGACACTAGAAAGATATGAATTGAAAATATAAAGCACGAATTTTCAAAGTGGGCGCCAGCGCCCCCTGGCTACAGTTTAGGCGGCGCTGCCTACAAATTGGGCAGTTGGGGGCTGAGAATAAAATGGGGCAGTTCTAGAAACAAAATGACAATATTTTAAAAAAGATGACTTCAGTGACTTTCTTGCAGATTCCTCGAGGTAATCGTTAGTAACATCGCTTTGCAGAATCTGGCAGGTTCGTCAGTATTGTAACTCATAATTAACACCTTGAAATATCTAAATTTAATATATTTAATGTGATTACATCATTAATGTGATTGCACAACTACTAGACGTGCAACTGTCCGCAAATAATTTTACGATTTTTCAACATTGAATAAATTTATCACTGATTAAATTTGGCAACATCGAATAGATTCCAATTCACCGATTGTTACGTCAGTATTTGTTCCTTTCTAACAATTAAGTTAAGAATTAAAGTGTCTTGTAACAAGCTGTAAGCCACTTTTAGTTGGTGTTCTACAGTTTAGCTTAAATAGTTCAATTTGAACATTTAATTTTTGGTATTTGTTTTCATACAAGTCAGAAACTCAAATAACATAGCGTGGTTTGTTGATGTATTTACCCAACCTTATTTATCTAGGGCTAGGCTATTTTCAAGTTTAAATAATTGCTCTCATAAAATCTATAATTTAAAAATAGTAAACATTTTTAGATTGAAAAAGTAAATTAAAGCTAAATATTACAGCAACAATGAGTTTTGCAGTACGAAATTGTAAGCATACAGCGTCAGCTATCTACAATATGGATTTATCCCGGTCCCTCATTCGGAGTTGCAGCCAATGCGTTTTCTATGCAATAAAGTATTTTCTAATGAAGCAACGAAACCATCCAGACTTTCTGAGCATTAAACAAAAATTCTCCCAAATAAAGCTGACAAAAGTGCAATACTTTTTCAGTGCCTTTGGGATAATTTCAAAAAACGAAAAACTATTGGTTCGATGTTTGCAAGCTCTTCCCATCAAAGTGTTAATAGATTGCTAGCATCTTACAATCTGTCTTTGATGACTGAAAAAAAAGACAAGCCTCATACAGTTGGTGAAGAATTGATCTTGCCTGCAGTAAAAGAAGTTTTAAACACTGTTTTGCAACACAAGGCTTGTTTGTCAGTAATCAAGTCAATTCTTTTGAATAATGATGCCGTACAAAGACGCATTGATGAGATGTTAGCAGATGTAGAACATAGGTTATGCAACACATTGAGGAATACAGAATTTAGAACTGGACGAGTAAACTTTGCCTGGTAATGAATGAGTCGCTACTACTTGGCTATGCTCGTTTTGTGCACAATGGAGTTTTATGTGAAGAGCTGGCAATAGCTTTATCTCTAAATACTAATACGCGAGGAGAAACAGTATTTCCGGAAGTCCAAACTTATTTGGAAATCAATGCAATTCCGTTGACCAATGTCATCTCCTGTGCAACTGACCGTGCACCATAGGCGTAGCCAGGGGGGGGGCCAAAGGGGCCATGGTCATCCTCCTGAATTTTAAGTCAAATTACAAAACAGTATCAAAAAAATAAAAACAAAATTTTTTTGCGCCTGTGCAGGTACATTAGAGTTTATTGTTGACTTTTAGCAAGGGGGTAAATCGGGCGTGACTTTTTAAGTTTTTAAACTTTCAAATGTTATCAAACAAGATGTGTACGTTTTACACACTAAATATCGTTGAAGCTTTTCTTCTATGTCTCAGTCGACTGATAAATTGATAATCCAAGTTAGGGTAATTGCAAGAAATAAGCGTCTCGCTGAGCCCTTTCTTGTTTTATTGCGATGCGGACTACTACAAAAACGTCGCTTTTTTTATCAGAACTTTCAACCTACCAGTGGGAGTGGTTTCCTCAAAATTCCTTAAATAGTGCGTTAAACGTCACAATTGAAGTTGAACTATTAAAGCCGTTCTTGATAAAACTACATTAGATCAGTGAAATCGCATTCGCACCTTCTCAGTTTTATTCAGCAATTTTTGTAGTAGCGACGAGCGTAGTTCACGGAAGGCAAAATGCGGTTATAAAGAAATGACGTCACATTAAAAGTTGCAAAATTTGGTCCCCCTCTCAATTTTTTTCTGGCTACGCCCTTGCCGTGCACCATCTATGTTGGGCCGTTACCGTGGATTCAACGCTTTCTTGAAATCCTAATGTGATAATATGTCATTGCGTAATTCATCGGCAGTATTTGGTGGCCAAAAGTATTAGTCGTCGTCTAAGTCAGTCCTTGAAGACTGTTATCAAGGCAGTTAATAAAATTAAAGCCAACACACTAAACACAGCTTATTCAAGCAATTGTGCAATGAAAACGATGGAGCCTTTGAGCGCTTATTACTTCATACCAAAGAGCAATGGCTTTCAAAAGGATACTACCTTGCAAGTTTTAACTTGCTTTTTGATACTGTAATGGAATTTTTGCAGAGTTATGATTCTGGTCTCGCTCAAGAAGTCATGCTCATCAGAAATGATTCTGCATACTTATAGGATATATTCGTCAAATTTAATGAACTGAACTTATCCCTTCAAGGAAACGAAATAAACCTTATCAAGGTAAAGTCGGCACTTTCCGGATTTAACAACAAGCTCACACTATATCAGCAAAATTTAGCTGGACGAAGTTTTTTTTAGTTCGCAAGCTTGAAACAACTTGATTCATGTAGTGGTAGTGCTACTAACAATGCTGGCATAGACGCATACAGCAAACATCATCAGGAATTAAAGGCAGACACGGAAGTGCGATTCCAGGATGTATTTCAATTGGAAGTCCCTGACTGAATAATCGACCCATTTTGTGATATTATTTCTGAAAATGGAATTCTGGAGGAGGAACTCATAACATTGAAAAGTGATCTTGAACTAAAACCAAAGTTCAAGATTTCGTATCAATCGTTTTGGCAGCAAAACGAAATTAAAGAAAGATACTCTCATGTGTGGGATTGGGCCAAATTTTTTCTGATGCCTTTCCCAGTTCTTACTCGGTAGAGGATGCATTTAGTGCGGTGATAACGCTTCTGGACAGCAAGAGAAATCATCTTGAAATAGTCAACTGTGGAGAATTGAGACTGTTCCTAACTAAGTTGAAACCTGATCTTGACAATTGATAACAAAACACCAGCCTCATCCATCCCATTAAAAGCTACTGAGTTTGATATTACGTTGTTGAGATGAATGTCGAATGAATGTATTTTTACTTTTTGTCGAAGGGGGCGTTCTAAAGCCGGTAGGTTGTTCAGAGGAGCACCGACTAAAAAAAGTTTGAGAAACACTGATATAAAGCCTGAAATTTTAGTGCAGTCAGCTGCCCATAATTATCAAAAAAAAAGTTTTTGATGATGCTGACGCTGCCAAGCCTGGATGTAAAGCAAGAGCTTATCGTTATTAGTATTTTTTGGTCAAGATTTGCTTCTACATACATGTAGATACTTTCAATTTTGAAGCGTTTGTAAGAATAAAAATTATGCAATGTAGCAGATTAGGATCGTAATTCACTACTTTGTTTCTGTGCTCAATACAAAAATACGCAGCATTGATTTTGTTCTGATGTCACGATAGCAATTTGACCAGAATGTGAAAAATGAAAGTGCAGCAATTCGGTTTGTAGTTGATATCATCACTGGTTTGTCGCAGCAGCAGCAGCAGGTAGTAGATTCATCAACGCAGTTTGTTACCGTAGGTTGAAACCATTAATGATTAGTTATGCATATGAGCTCACGCTCGGTTTGCATGTCTTTCGTCAGACTGGGCCACCATGACCGATGTACTGCTTGGCCCCGCCACCTGTCTGCCACATGAAGGTGGAGGCATCCCGTTGAGTGCCTTGCCCAAGGTCACAACAAGCAATTTTGCCGGCTTGTTCTCCACACTATCCCTTTTTTATGCTGAGCGCCAAACAGGGAAGCTGTGAATACTATATTTTTAAGTCTTAAGGTATGACTCGACTTGGAGAACGAATCGCAGGTCTACCGACTGCGAAGCGGACGCTCTAACCACCACGCCATCGCGCCGGTTGGTGATTTATACCGATTAACGAAGTAAAGTTCTTTGCATTAAAATGCAATGTATGTAAAATTGTTGATATTCGTTCAAAATAGAAGCCAACTGAACGATGAAAATTCGATAAATCAAACATTGCGCTCAGCTTGAGTAATTTGTTGTTAAGAAGTGGGCTGCCAAATTGCAAGTTATAATGCAAACGTAATTAGAACAATTTTAAATATATTTTGCGCTAATTTAGGTTTTGCTAAAAAGACTACAACAGAGTTGCAAGCTCGAACACGAAGAACTTAGTGCTTTTTGTTGCACTCGACCTTAAACTCGAAATAGTTCGCAGTCCTGAAGGTGATTGAGAGTGTGTGTAATAATCTGCGTTTTCTTTCAATAACTTCTTCAAACTATCAAACTGTAATCATTTTTAATTATGACCTCATACTTGGTGTTTGTCTGAAGTCACAAGCCGCAGAGTGGCACAAATGTTAATAAGCGCAAATTTCATTGTAGCACTTTTTAAATTTGGTTTTTTGTCGTATGTGGCTTTGGTGTGAAGCAAGTTTGACCACCCCTGGCATATATCTATGGTGTTAATAATGACTGAAGCTACCCACAAAATGATACTGATTGATTCATTAAACAGGAAGTTATAAGCTTAAACATTGTACCAAAAGTGTGTCGCTTCAAACTTGGATTTAAGTACAAGTAGGCCTACAACGATGCTGATGTAGGATGTGATCTACTTGTAAATTTCTAGTGCAGCTTGTGATCTACGCATTAGGAATAAGATTGGAGTCAGTGTTAAGTTTGGGTTTAGATTTATTTTTAGAGATATTTTGCATTTTTTTCATTGCTCTGTATCACAAACGTGACTCTACTTACATTGCTGAAGACAACGTATATTCGCACTTAGATCACATATTACACCGGCACCCCTACAACTGCTATTTTGCAAACTGATTGACTAACTTCTTACGATTGCTCCTTAGAAATATTTATCGAAGACCCCCACCTAGCTGATGTCTTATTGTTGCATTTGATTGCTTGACACTACTGCTTTAACCCAGCTACATTTAACGATTTAAGTTTGTTTCCACATCTTTGCAAGCGGAAACTCAATTGCTGCAGGCTGCTGTAACGCGCATCGCATGACGTAAAAAGTTTAACTTGCCAGTTGTGTCCCTGATGTCACACTAACGTTTCTACACCTTACCTTTGTTCATGCACGCGAATGCACGCTTTCAACACCAGACGACGTTTATCAATCTTCAATTTATGTTCTGCTATAGAACAGTCCAACTAAAATAAGATTTCATTGCGAAGTTGATCATATACGGTAATAAAGCTCTTGTCACACTGCACTCAAATAATGCTAGTACTGTTGACAAACCTTCACATCACACATGAGAGAAAACTCCTTTATTGAGACGTAAATGTAGATATATGATGTAAGATTAGGTAATGTGCTCGTGTGGCGTCATAACCAAGACACAGTTTGCGCTGTGAATTCGTAAGTTCATTCTTCTCGTTTTGACGAACTGTAGATATCCTTGAATTTGTTAGACTGTGTGACGGAATATTACACGGTGTCAAAAAATGCGGTACTTCGAGACTTAGCAGCAAATTATGAGTCGAATGCACACATCCCGCGAACTCAGTTTTAATGCTGAAAACCAAGCAGAAGAGTGGCGACGTTAGGAAAAGTCGTTTAAAATGTATAATGCTGCAGCTGAGCTCCGTTCGAAGATAGTTACTACGCAGCTAGCCATTCTGTTAAATTGTGCTGGTGAAGCAGCTAGGGATATTTTTGATTGCTTTGGTCTTGCGCTTGATGGTGATGTTGTCCTAGCCACATCTAGAGATTACTGCAATCCCAGGCGAAAGCCCACCTTTGAAAGTTATAAGTTTTGGCAACGCCATTAAGCTGAGGATAAACCTTTTAAAAATAGGTAACTGAAATAAGAGTTATTGCGAGAAATCGTGAATTTGTGTCATTGGACAAACAAGGAGTTACTACGGATAGGCAGTTACGAGATAAAATATTGCTTGGCACCAACGACGACACAGCCTGGCAGACAATGTTTGAAGAAGACAAACTTACTTTAGCTAAGGCCATTAATATATGTCATTCAATGGAAGCTAGGAAGGCACAGTTGCGTGTCATGACAACACGTAGTAAGACCGCTACGGTTCACGAACTTCGCAACAAACGTAAATCTAAAGCAGTACGTCCATGACGTTTTGCGAATTGCCGAAATTGTGGCTGAGGCAATCTTTAGCATACGGCTAAACATGTTATAAATGTGGGAAACAAAATTATTTTGCCATTGTATGCAGAAGCACTTTTACATCTAGACCGAACGCAAGGCAAATCAATGAGGTCACAACTGGCACTTCATTACAATCAGACCCAAGCGTTTTACATTCCCTTTGTGGGAGGAAAAACGAAACTCCGTCGGGTCAAAAATGCGGTCAACGCTACAAGTAAATGGTACTCATATTTGCACCTTCAAGTTAGACACTAGTGCCGAAGCAAATATTCTGCCGTTTGATTTGTACAAACAAGTGTGTTCGTCGCTCTTACGTCCTACATCCAACGTGCTCTCTGGTTTTGGCAAAGTTGCAATTAAACCGTTAGGCTCTATAGATGTTGCGGTATGTCACAAAGTGAATTCCCACTGTTATTTTATGTCACCGATATTATAGATCTTTCATTTCTCGGTGAACATGCATGTGATCTTCTAAACTTAGTTAATAAGGTGAATATCATTGACGAATCTTGAGGTTTAACTTTGATATTTTAACTATCCCACCCAATTTTACCGCTGTATCTTCTGGTAGAGGTCTATATCTAAAGCAATATTATATCACCTTGGAAGAAGACGCCAAACCTATCATACAACAACCTCGACACATAGCTTATGCACTTCGGCCAAAATTACAAGAGATTTTAACTAAAGATAAAATAGTCGCAGATGTTGATTGTCCTACAGAATGGATTAGCAATTTGGTGGTGGTTAAGAAAAAAGGCAAGAGTTGAGGTTTATGTCTTGACCCCAAGCCCTTGAATGCAGCAATAGAGCGTTAACGCTATGTTATACCACTCCGGCAGATGTTAAATGACAGCTGTCGGGCATGCAGGTTTTCTCGGTGACTGATATGAGAGATGTCTATTGGGAGGTAGGCCTTACAGAAGAATCGTCCTATCTGACCGTATTTCACACGTCTTGGGGAAGAAAGCGATTTCGTAGAATGTCATTTGGGATATGCTCAGCCAGCAAAGTTATGCAAAAGCGCAATGAAACCGTTTTTGGTGATATTGAAGATGTTTATGTGATCGCTGATGATATAATTGTGGCTACGAAAAATGAAAAAGAGCACGAAAAATCATGCTCTCATTACTCAACAGAACCAAAGAGAAGAGCGTTTGCTTCAATCGAGATAAGACACACTTTAAAGTGAATAATGGGCATCTTGTGGGGCATATGGGGTATGCATATGGGGCATCTTGTCACAGAAGATGGACTGAAGCCAGACCACAAAAAAATCAATGGGATTGTAAATATGCCGCTCCCTACTGATGTATCTTTACGGCACTTACTCGGAATGACGAAATACCTCTCTCAGTATACGAGTACTCGTACTGTATATCAAATGAATTCGCAAATACAGCGCCTTTACGCGAACTACTAAAACATATGCCGAATGAACATACGAGGGCAAGCACGAAAAAAGCTGTCGAACGTTTAAAACGTGCTCTTGTCAGTAAACCTGTGCTAGCTTATTACGATGTCAATAAACCGGTTATTATTCAATGCGATGCTTCACAAGCAAGCTTGGAAGCATGTCTTGCTCAAAAAGGTAGACCTGTAGCCTTCGCTTCAAGATCTTTATCTCCCGCAGAAATGAATTGTGCACAAATAGAGAAAGAATTGCTATCAATCAAGTTCGCATGTGAAATATTTCATCAATGCGTCTTTGGTCACCAAACGATTGCCCTAGAAAGCAATCACAAGCCGCTGGAGTACATTTGGAAAAAAACATTGGGTAAAACACCACCAAGAGTCCAGCGACTAATGCTATGCTTGCAGCCATATGATATGAAAATAAAGTATGTTCCTTGAAAGTACTTGTATATGGCTGACACATTATCAAGGGCATACTTACCTGATACTCCCACCGCTAAAATTGACGATGGCCTGGTGCAAGTTGTGCATTCTCTTATCACAAACTTGCCCGCAGCTACCACCGAAGTTAAAGAAATTCAGCAGGCTACTGATGCTAATAAGGCGTTGCAGAAAGTAAAACTGTATTTTCAGAAAACCTAGCCACCCAGTGAAAAAAACGTTTTATTTTCGGTGGGTCCTTATTAGAATACACGCGATACTTCATTATACGTGGCTGACAGCATTGTTTTTAGTGATCAAGGCATTGTAGCACCGCAGCCACTGCAATCTCAAATACTCGGCCTGATTCACGAATCGCATTTCGGCATTGATAAAAGTAAATCTCGTTCACAGGAGTTGCTTTATTGGCCTAAAATGGGTGCTGACATAGACCGCACTGTTGCTAGTTGTGTATTAAATATTAAAGTAATCAGCAGCGTGAACCAATGATATCTCACAATATTGTTAATAAGCATTTTCCTAAAGTTGCCATGGACATATTGCACCTTTAAAGGCAAGGACTACCTTGTCGTAGTCGATTATTACTCTAAATATGCTGAATTACTACCTCTGTCTGACAAAACCGCCAGTACTATTGTTGAAGAGTGTAAGAGTGGGTTTGCATGTCGTGGCATTCCAGTTGAAATTGTTAGTGACAATATGCCATTTCTGAGTAATGAGCTTTAAACATTCGCCAATTCATGGGGCATTAAAACTACCACATCTAGCCCGACTTACAGTCAAAGCAACGGTCAAGCTAAACATCTTGTGCAAACAATGAAAAATGTTCTCAAAAAAGCTCATGAACAAAATCAAGACCTATCCTTAGCCCTTTTAGAATATCGCAATTTATCTATCACCGGATTGAAATATTCTTCGGCTCAAATACTGATGAGCAGACGTCTTCGCACAAAAATAGACACCTGTTGCAACGTCGCTATGTCACCTAAAGTTGTTGATGCTGATGCTGATTAAACAAAGTTTCAGTCTCGCGATAAGTATTATTATGATCGGGCGAATTCGATGTCATGTTTTTGCAGGAAGGAGACCTAGTATGTCATCGCAAAAACAAGATGCGCAACAAAGTTGTTGTTTCTAATGCGCGTAGTGAACCTCGTTCGCATTTGGTGTTTAATGAACACGGCGTGCTGCGTAGAAATCGCTGTCACCTCTATAAGACTAATTTGAAACCTCCTGTGTTTAATAAGTGCCAATCATCTCATTGCTATCAAGGAAATAGAACCTATGCAAAGCTCAAATGTGATTAATTATCAAACTGATTCGCCAATACGTGACAATGATACTTGGTCGTTTAATTTCATCTCTGAATCACCGCACAGATCAACATTTCGCTATGGAAGGCCAGTCGGATTTTCTGCCAAGTATAGAAGTTTTGTGTTGTCATGATTATACTTGTGATAAACTGCTATGCCTGCCTTAAAAGCAAAGTGTAACATTATGTGATGTGCTCCTGTGACGTCATAACCAAGACATAATTTGCGCTATGAATTCTTAGTTCATTATTCTTGTTATGTCGAACTGTAAATAGATTTCGTATGCTTGGACTGCGTCGGGATATTACACATTTGGATTTAGAGCAGGGGTGGCCAACCCGAGGCTCGCGAGCCGCATGCGGCTCTTTGCCTGGTTTCATGCGGCTCTTTTTCACAAGCCTTGTTTCTTCTATCAGCAGCTTGGTTTTGTAAAAATCTACCAGTAGTATTTTTTGTACACGTGGACAAGCTAATTATGTTTGCGTTTTTTAGCTTTACGTATATTTTAGTAATAATGGCAAAGGAAAAATGCACAGCAAAACGAAAATATGAGGATGAACACAGGGCGTTTTTAACAGAGTGGGAGAGCTTACATTTTTTTGTTGAACGTAATAGAAAGCCATTCTTCCTTGTATGCCAGGCGTTATTAGTGCATTTCAAAGCTTCAGCGCCACTTCTGGTCACTCCATGCTAACATCAGCCGTAAATTTCCGAAAGGGACTGAACTTCGCAAGCATAAGTTGATCACTTTGAAAAGTCAAGCAGAAAAGCAGATACAGGTTTTCCAAAAATTCACGAAGCACTCAGAGACTGTAATGCTTGCACCGTATCTAGTGGCTTGGAATATTGCAATGGCCAAAAGTCATAGAATGAAGGAGAGTTCGTTAAAAAATGCCTCTGTGACATTGTTGAAATCTTGTCTTCCGTAAACAACAAACTGAAAAGAATGTTATCAGATGTCTAACTGTCCCTCCTCACTGCTAAACGCAAAATATCTGATATTAGCACGGTTATTGAATCACAATTGCACTTTGACTTGCAAGCTTGCGAGTATTTTAGTGTCGCATTAGATAAGAGTTGTGACATACAAGACAAGCCTCAATTGGAAATATTTGTACGATTTATTTCAACGGATTGTTTGATCAAAGAAGAACTTCTTGATATTGTGCCACTGAAAGACAGCACCCGCGGCATAAATGTGAAAGAAGCGATGATGGCTGCAATCGAGAAAGTAAATCTGTCCATAGCTAAACTCGCTGCAATGATCACGGATGGAGCGCCAGCCATGATTGGATCTGTGAACGAACCTGTGGGGATGTGCAAAGCTGACCAAACATTTCCTAAGTTTTGGAGTTTTCACTGTATTATTCACTGGAGAAACTCGTGTCTAAATCATTGAAGTTGGACAAGGTCATGAAGACCGTGATGGAAATCGTCAACTACATCCGCACACATGCGCCTCACCACCGACAATTCAGGAATCTTATCACTGAGCTGGACCACGGGCTCCAGGTGACCTGCCGCTGCACTGCATCGTAAGGTGGCTGTTAAAAAGCCAGCTACTCTCTCGCTTTTTTTAGCTTTAGATGCTGTGAAACTGTTCATGAAAGAGAAGAACAAAAACTATCCTGAGCTCTCGGACCTCGAGTGAATTATGGATCTAGCTTTTTTGGTCGACATGCTGTGTCACTTGAGCAGATTGAACCTGAATTTGCAGGGTAAGTTGAAATTACTGCCTGACCTGGTGCAAAATATGTCTGCTTTGTCAACAAACTCAAGCTGTTTAGAGAGCATATTGAAAGGGGAGATTTGACGCACTTTCCCCTTCTGCTAAAAGCCAGCGGGCAAGTTACTATCGCTGCCCTAAATAAGCAAAGAGCTAAATATGCAACACTTTTTGAGACCCCGAAAGAAAGCTTTGTGCCGAAGTTCCGTGATCAACAAATGAAAAGGCCGCAGATTACGTTCCTTGTCGACCCATTTAATTTTGAGACAGACTGTTTGAAAACCCCTCTAGTCTCAGATGAGGCTGCGTCTGAATTGGAGATGATCAATCTTTGTGAGGAAGGCAAACTGAAACCTGCTTAAGGGAAGGGACCACTGAGTTTTGGAAAAGTGTGCCAATGGAAAATACCCCAATATCAAATGGGTTGCACAAAAGGTACTCTCAATGTTTAGGTTAACATACATCAGCGAGTCTGTGTTTTCTACCCTACATCACGTGAAAGCAAGGCACCAATCTGTGCTGACTGACACCCATGTGAAAGAGTTGCTTCGAGTGGCATCAACGAAATAAGGAAGATTGTTAAAGAAAAGGAAAGCCCGAATTCCCACTGACTAAGTAATATGCATGATAGTAAATAGCTTGTAAATTTCTGTTATATATCATGTTCGTGTGTGACATTTACAATAAATCTAGCTGAGCAAAGGTATGTGTTAATGTCAGTGAGTAAGAGGTGGGGTGATGTTCATGCGATTATTACATCTTATGTATGATGTGGCTCTTTGCAGAAACACAGAAAGAAATGTGGCTCTTGGTTTCTGAATGGCTGGCCACCCCTGATTTAGAGTCACGAAAAATTTTTTTAAAAAAACAATATAATCAATAGGTTGGTGAAACCAAATTTACGCATGCCCAAACACGTGTTCAAGACCGTTAGTTCCAAACACAAAGTAAAATTTTTTAATGTTTGTATTAACGATCTTCAATAGGAGTGTCCAACTTAAATAAGCTTTTATCCCACGTTCAAATCGAGTTTTGTGTCTCATCGTGGTCTAATAGTGCTAGTATTGTTAACGACCCTCCACATTAGCCCTCTGTGTGACCCTGTGGTCTAATAATGCTAGTATTATTAATGACCCTCCACATTAGCCCTCTGTGTCACACTGTGGTCTAATAACGCTAGTACTGTTAAACGACCCTCCACATTAGCTCTCTGTGTCACACTGTGGTCTAATAACGCTAGTATTGTTAACGACCCTCCACATAGGTCAACATACAACAAAAAACTTCTCTACTGAAATGCAAGTTTGCATGTTAAAAATTTATTGTTGTAATTCAGTTTTTATCCCCTTTTCTTTCCTTAATCTTAAAATTCACAAGCAGAATCAAGACCCTGCCAATCTAATTTTTTCATATCCTTTAATGAGTTAAATTTCATTGCCCTATATTTCCCTACATGTTCAATAGACTTATTTTACAATGTTAATTGTTTATGGCCTTATATTGTGTCTGAGAACAAGATAGTTTTGCGTCACTACCTCGAGAATGCGCCACCATGGTGGTGCGGCAACACCGGGTTTCAACTCTCTGATTCCCGCGCCAAACATACCGTCGTTGGTTGGCATTGAACCAGTCGAGTAGCTTTGTAGAACTACTAATATTATCACTACGATCCTTTCTGCTTTGTGAAACAAAAAGAGGAAATGTTTAAAGTTTTTTTGATATTTTCAATTACAAATATGCGCAGCTCCGTCCAGCGAGCGCAGAACGAAAATCCACGGCAATAAAGGCTGCCACGCAGTCTTAGTAACGATTAAGCAAGGAAACCAACAAGTAGTTCCAAACAGAAATCCGAAGGATAATCAGGCTAAAGTGATATTTCACAGCTCGTTTCGCCTACCCATGTTGTGACCAAGAATCGTTAAAATACGCGTGGCCAGTACATGCAGATGCACTTGTCGTATCTATATATATGAGTCTAACATCTGGCCTTATTTAACCACAGGACAAAGAAATCAAAGAAAGACAATACAACAAAGAAAAGGCTTTAGAAATCGTCCGCAGGGAGTCCGGTTATAACCGTCTACTACTTCTCAGTAGGGGCTAATTGTTCAATTGTTGTTATTGTCATGATTACTCCTCTTCCTCTGGATGGAGGTACGGCAATTTAGGTTTATGCCGTCAACCTAATTAAAATTAGTCTAGGGAAAAAATGGCAGCCCATTTCGAACCAGTGTGAGTGACTGGTAGACCCACCACCAACAACGCAGACTGCCACTGGTGGGTACCCAAGAGTCGCCTTGTAGAACATGCTGGGTTAGCAACTTCCCAATTGTAACCCGGTGAAGTACAAGTACGCCACCTGTCTGCCACATAAAGATGGAGGCGTCCCGTTAAATGCCTTGCCCAAGGTCACAACAAGCAATCTTGCCGGCTTGCTCTCCACACTATCCCTTTTTTTATGCTGAGCGCCGAGTGGAGAAGCTGTAAACACCATTTTTTAAAGTCTTTTGGTATGATTCAACTTAGGGATGAACCGCAGGTCTACCGACTACGACGTGGACTCTCTAACCACTATGCCATCGCGCTGATAACTGTTCGATTTGCTGTAGGGTATAATTTGAAGCTATATTTACTTAAACTCCTAAAAAAACAACAGGAGATTACTTAATTTCTTTATCACAATATCAGTGACTTTTACAGAAAATTATTTGTGAAGTTTTTGCGTCAGATTCTCATGCGACTACGCTTTATGAAGTCAAATCGCTGAGAAAAACTACATGGCGATTGGTGGAACACAGGGTCAAAACGAATCCAATGCATTTCAGATAGTCCAACAGTTGTGTTGTGGTTTTGAGCAAATGTCCTAGTCTCTGACGCAATTTGCTGCAGCCTTTTGTCTTCTTCACCAATAACAGCAGCTCCCAAGTGGTAGTATTTTTTTCTGACTTCGCTGGTTTGAGCCGTAGTGGCAGTTGGCTTTCGCAAGGGTCCTAAATACCTCGGACTCTCGCCGCACAGTAAACGTTTTTTGCTGGACTTCCCTCTGTACGACTGTAGAAGGGCAGCACGCTCTTTTTGAAATTGGTGGTTGCTCTCCGGCCTCTTTGGCGTTTTCATTCTTTTTTTTTCTGATGAGCGGCGAAGTTAATCCACATTGTGAACCTATCTTGTCTTGTTTTGTGTGCGCCTGCAATGTGACCAGGAGAAGTAGATCAGTGTAACGTTTTACCTTTAAAGTGCATTATCCTCTTTTCCTCAGAATTAGACCTCCCCTCTAGCTCTCATGCATGGAGGTTTCCTCCCTACTGCGCACCTCGGCTTCTTTTGACCAGTCTATCAACACAGCGTCATCTCTATCTTCGGGGCCCTTCAGCACGTATACCTCCACTGTACACTACAATCGAACCAATGCCCTCTCTGACAATTCAGCTTATCTCCACACCTTCGTCTACCAACCTCTTTATGACTGTCACTAGCACTTTTTTCTATCTTTCACCAACTTTCTCCATTTTCAGCTCTCCTTCTACGTCCTCTACTACCTTTCTTTTCGTAAATTGCACAGAGTTATCCAATGGAAAGTAGATCTTTGCGCCAGAAGCATTAAACTGCTTCACTTTCTTTTGCTCTTTGCTGTCAATCTTGTCTGTACCCAGAAGTCCAGTCTCAATTCTTCTTCGTCTTTGAGGATCACTATATACTATGCTCTGCAATCTGACTTCACTGACTCACTGTCTGGTCTTCTTCATCTGATGACTCGCACGGAAAAGCTGCAGTAGTCATCTTTGTCACACACAGCCCATCCTTTTCTCAACTCTCAACTTCTTTCTCTTCACTTGACTCCGACTTTAACCACGTAGGGGTCAACGATTTGCTAAAAGCTCTTCTATCTTTCCTAAACATTTTTACTCCTCCTATTTGTTCTTTTTCGTGGAAACGTAGAACTTCTTTACTTCCACTGTTTCCCCTTCCACCATAAATTTCTGCATTTTAGAAAACTTCAACTGTGATCACCTATTTTAAAATTCAAAAGATATTTTATACTCTCATAGAGAGGAAGTATTTGATCGGGTCATCTTCTCTCATCTCCCTCCCCTCAATGATCCTGATACCCCTACTCTTCTTCAACGCTCCTCCGGCTGTCGCTTCTCTCTTGACATTTCCCTGGGTTCCTCTTCTCTTGTTCTTTCCTTGAGAGATGCTTCAAAACTGGGGTACTGATCACATAGCAATTCTTCTTACTGTACCTCTTTCTCTACTCTCCTTCCCCAATAATCGTTCACCTCCTTTCAATTTCCATAAAGCTCGTTGGAGTGAGTGAGTTTTTTACATTGATCCACAACCGACGCTATGGTGTAGTGATTAGAGCTTCTGCTTTGCAGTCGGTAGACCTGCGGTTCATTCTCCAAGTCAAGTCACACCAAAAAACTTCAAAAAATGGTATTCACAGCTTTTTTGTATGGCGCTTAGCACATAGGAATAGTGTGGAGAACAAGCCGGCAAGCTTGCTTGTTGTGTCCTTGGGCAAGGCACTTAACGGGACGCCTCCACCTTCATGTGGCAGACAAGTGGCGGGTCCGAGCAGTCTACCCGTCGTGGTGGCCCAGTCTGACGAAAAACATGCAAACCGAACATGAGCTCAAAAGTATAAATAAATAAATACTCGTAGATCCACAGTGTTCTACGGCATCAAAATACTCCTCTCTTTTTCTTTCGGCTGCTGCTGCACTCTTTACCTCTTAGCACCAAATGCGGCCAAATCTCCCATTTCTTTCGGGCGAGTTCAATTCCAGTCTTAAGCTTGAAGGTCTTTTGAAGTGGAAGAAACGATTAAGAAAGACGGATGGTATTTGCTTCCGCTTACAGAGGTGATGAAAAGCGAAAAACTTAGATCTCAGCCTTTTTGTATGCCTTGTCCACCATCGTTGAGGCTAAGGCATGGCCAGAATTTGACGTGCTTCTCTTTGCCAAATCAATCAGTTCTATATATTGATCTATTGGTGTTTTTGCTTCTTTCGTTTTGTAAAATACGGTATTCGGGATTAGCGCCCTAGCACTCTATTGAGATTCAGGTTCGTAACTCACAGCACCGCACAATTCCATAAGCCACCAAACGAATAAGTTGTTGTATTACCAAAGGCGTATAAATACAGCGCAGTGCAGAAAAGTGACTTTGACTATAGCAAGCACCGCAGATTTTACATTACTGTTAAGCAGTGTAATGCAGTGGTTAACAACGTAGTTTACTCAATAGATAGCCAATTCCTACGTCAAATTATAACACCCAAGTTGTAGGCTATCTTCTCTATTTACCTGCAAAACAGCTTGAAACATTGTTTCTCACGTTTGTAAGAAAGATAATCAGAGTTTCCATTAAAAACTATAAGATTGTTACCTTAACAAAATCTTAAGTGGGGAAAATATCTAACACTCCTCCTCCCCTAACTTTTCCAAGTGCTCTTTTCCCAAGGATCGACATCGATCTATGTCAACTACCTGAGATCTCACTTTTGTGTGGTAGAGCCAGAAGCTTCTTGTCTGAGCTCAGTCGGGCCTGCAGCCACAAGGAGTTTCATTCCCCTACCTGTTTTTTTCTCTTCTTTAGTGATTATTTTGGGGAGAGTGACACACGCGATTACGCTGTTCATCAAGGAATTGGCAAAACAGTTCGTTATGCTTTTAACGAGAAAGCGCCCCGCAATACCATTGCTGCAGAAATCCATCAAAGCAATGATTTAGTGCGACTTGATCTACCAATGATTAGATCCAGTACAACAACAATCCCATGCTTCAAAACAAAAAAGACGCCACATTTGTCCGCAAGCAAAACACCGAAAGGTGGGCTACGATGCTGTAACTGCGAAGATCTTATTTTCTGCCAGTTTCTATCAAACAACGCATACAAGTTTTATAACCGCCGATAAATTGTTGTAGCAGCTATAGGAATTCGGGTGACTTGTGGAGCCTCACACAGATCTAATTAGTGTTATATTTATTATAGACAAACTTGTACCGTATTCTATAAAACAAATTTCAGCACATCAAAATATGAAACAATATCATAAATAATACCTACAATTGAGTCGGCGAATCGGAATTATAGTGAGGATGTAGACGTGGCACATGAGAATAGACAGGATTATAATACAATCCGGAATAAACGCAATATTTACTTACTGGTAATTCCTGCAGTCACTTTAGTTGATTTGAAAATTTTGTATTACAATTAACATTTAACATAACTATTGATCTAAATGAACAAGCAAAGACTCGGTAAAATACATCATAATTGAATTTAAGAAGCTGCAATCAACGTAACACTTTGAAATTAAACACTGCTAAACTCAACAAACTAAAAACTATTTGAACATAGGGCATCGAAACAAATTATAGTAGCAATGCTAATTGCAGTTTGAAAAAGAAAAGGCGCGCTTTGTTTGCAAGCAAGATGTTTGATTAATAATGGCTGTACAAGTGACTGAGTTATGAGACAAGATTTACAGATTATGGTTTGAATCCCGATTGGTTTAATGTTTCGCCAAAGTTTATTTGACACTTACAAGTTTCTTTGATGCGCATTTTTGATTGTTTGTAGCAGTATATCTTCCAGTAGCTAAGCAGTTACAATTTGATGACGAAAGAATTTGCCAACATTCTAACCAAGTAATCTTAGGAATGATCTAATCTACTAATACGAATGATGAAAAACTACCAATATCTTAAGCTTAAGAATGACCTAATCAACCAAATAATCTATTGGGGCTTACCGATGTGACTTGTTGTCCATGTCATGTGTTTATGTGTCCTTAAATGAGACCCCATAATATAGGTAGTGCTGTATCATATTGTTTTGTATTGCATCTTTTTTTTTGCATTCAATAGCAAATTTGTTCTTGTTCAGCTTTTTTATTATTGAGTGTTTTTTTAGATCCGCCTGATGAAACCCAGTATGGCCATAACCGCTTGCGGGTTATTGACATGATGTAACAGATTGCTCTATGGTACCATATGATGTTGGTGATATTTTTAAGCAAAATTTTTTATTTCACCAAATAATCTTGTCATGGCTTATTCAAATAGAATTTAATTATTAAATTTTACGAATAAACTCAAACAGTTGTAACGTTGTTTGCACTTACTGTGCAAGCAAGTATTATAGACTGACTGCACTAGAAGACATTAAAACAGGGGTGCACAATCTGCGGCCGTGGATGATCAGTTGTGTAGCCGTACTTATAATTAGCGTTGATCACTTTCCAAAAAAGAGCTTTACTTTTACATCAGTGATTCCCAACCTTTGTAATGGCCCGCACTCTAGCATATTTTAACATGTGATGAATTCATAACATGTCCCTGGCCAAGATGTGGGCAATTGCATGTGTTGACCTTTTTTTTTCGAGATCAGCATCATCTCATGCTGAATTAAAGGTCGTGCACTACGCATGCTTTAATTAAATACAGATTTTGCAGAATAATTAGCACAGGAAGAACTAAGCGTGATAGTACAGTAATGCAACACAAAAATCTGAATGACCATCTCGCACCCCTGGTTGGGAACCCCTGTCTTACATGAAGAAAAAAAACTCTATTCGAACAAAAACTATACAGTAACTGAGATCAAAAAGTTTACATTCAAAATTTTGATTTACAAGAAGAGAACATCGTTGTCATTCTGGCTCTTTCATAGCTAGATCTAGATAGTTTTTTTTGAGCTAGATAGCAAATTTGGTATTCTAAATAATGACTATAAAACTGGATAGTTTTTGATATCCTGGATAGTTTCTAGCTAATATCGCCATTGCTGAGTTGAAAAGTAGAAACTTTAAATTTGGTAACACTGCAGACCGTTCATACTATGTTTGAAACGTGTTCAAGCTCTGTATGTGTTTAAGCGAAGTTTAGTAGTCATTTGCATCAACTCAAATTGATCAGGAGTAGCATAATTGGTGACAATGGGACAGATGATGACCTTTTCTTTGGTATTTGGAGTTCACCTCCTATTCGGACAACAAGACAAGAGCTCCGACGTTACTTCATAGCTATATTTTCTTACTATTGGCCCATGGGGTTTTAAAATGTCAGCAATGTGTCCCTACGTAGAAAAAGTTTGGAAAGCCTTGTCCGTGGTTATTTTTTGATATATCTAGCTATTTCTAGCCATATTTTAAACTGAATTTAGATATTTTAGCTCAGACAAAAGTGGCAACATTGGAAGAGAAAAAGTATTCATTTTTACATGAACTGAAAAATTCTTAATTTGATTCATTGGCGGCCATAAATCGAAATATATTGGTAATGCGGCCGTAGATTAAAATAGAAAGAATCGCTAGTTGCATCGTCAATTTAGCGTAAATCGCTACAGCGTTGTTTTCATTAAAAGCACGTATAGTCAATGTTTCTTGAAAAAAGAGATAATAAAAAAATAGATTTTCAATCAAGAGTGAACTGTGACGTCATTTTCCCCCCAAGGAAACAAATTTTTGCAAGTTGGGATGACATTTTCTTAAACACAAAATTGTTTTCCCCTGTGAAGAATCGAAAATTAAAAAAAATTTCCTTTGTTTTTCACGTTATTATGACGTCATAAACCTTTTTATGACACTCACCATGGGCCAGTGATTAGCTGAGCCAAGTTTGATGTTTGTACACTTTGTAACTCGGAGGAGTTAAAACACAAACGTATATGACAGAAAAATTTGCGCTTTGATTGCAGATGTAGTCGTGGCAGGTCTATTTGGGTATATAATTAAGTTTTTCATTGCACTCAACTTGCGGTAGGTCTACGTGGCCATAAGACACCAATCATGTATTCACGAATTTCACAAATTTTATTGAAAAACATCAGCCTCGTAGTAGCAATATCAATTATTACCAACAATCACTTTTGTAGGTTAACTTTTTCTGCCATCTTAGCATGAAGGCAGTAAACATTTTTTAGTGCAATATAGCTCACGTCGATTCTTTAGCATACAATATAAAGCTCATTTAGCTATGAAATAAATGAATAAAAACTAATTTGCTGCGGGGCCTTAAGCTTAAGACTGCGCAAAAATAATTTTGAACAAACTTATACAATTTGAGGAAGGTCAAATTTGCAGCTTATTGCTCACAAAAACTATCTAAAAGCGGTTTTTAAAGTTTTTGAAAATTTTAAACTATGAACAAAGATTTAAAAAAAATAATCTTTAAAGGTTCTGAAGATGCATCGTTTTACTAAAAGTAATATTTTTAGTATTTGAAGCAGTCTGACGCAATACGAAGACACAAAATTATCGAAATTTAGTTAGCGGCGTTTAATCATAGTACACAGACGGACAGAAAAAATTGTGATTTGCGTTGATCATAAGTTCCAATCTTCCTTTATCATATCTGATGCTTTCTCGCCAATCATATAACAAGGAGCTTGCTTGCTGCCTGATGTGATAATCAGGCATTACGGATGCATCAGCCACTCACAAACCCTTTACTTCGTAGACACTAAAAACAAATTCTGCTGATTTATAGTTACTGTTTTTATCTTTTAGCCTCGCAGCACATGCAAAAACAATGACGCTAAACACAAGACAAAATTCAGACTTGCCTCGAAGTTTCCAAATTTCAACATTTCGCTTAAAATCTTGGAATCTTCTTTGTTGTTGATAAATGGGTCATAAAATGTCTTTTCTAACAGCACAATAATGCACCAGCTATCGTAAAATTTAACCAAATGCATTGCAAGTTGATAAAATTTGTTACCAAAACTGTAGCGTCACTAGCTACGTTATTCGCTCGTCGTCGTAGTCGTATAGCAGGGTATCTATGATCCAGGTCAGACACACGAAAAGGATGGGGACCGAGAGTTTATCCTTTTACCACCCGAACCTGCTGTGTTGCTTAGATCAAATGCTGACAGGGACAGAGTTAAGCCAGCACCTTGTTTCATCATCCCAAACTGTCAGACCCATTATTCCTCGAGGTGCCCGACTTATGGCACAAATCAAAATAATGCTTGTAGTTTGTTCACTAGCGCCACACTCGCATTTCGCTGAAGAAGCGGGACCCCATTTGTGCATGGACGAACCGAAACACCCAACGCCAATATTCAGGCGATTGAGTTTTACCCCAGCTGTTCTGGTCAAACTCATTCCAATAGGTCCTGTGCTGACCGTAGGAATGTAGACACAGAGCGCTGACGGACTGGACGGCAGATACTTTCTCGTTGCCAAATCCGTAAGAACGCATGTCCTTCGAAGTCGTATGACAGACCGAAACCAAATCTTCCCAAACGGTAGGGCAGGGGTGGCCAAGCTTTTTATGCAAAGCACCAACTCTTCTACCAACCCGTGTCGGATGCGCCATAAATGTAGGGCAGGGGTGGCCAACCTTTTCAGTCCATGCGCCAAAATTTTTCGCCACACAAGCATTCATTTGAAGATGCGCCACACAAACATTCATAGCTTTGTAATATATTTATACTTTGAAGTCAAAACAAGGCCATATTCAGCGGTGATCTCCAAAAAAAAAAAAAAAGGTCATCCCCTGTTTCGCTGCACCTTTTCCATCACTTTTGGCTTAAATATGCCACCAAACGTGAGGCCAACCAAGTGCGGACATTTTTTTTTTTTTTGGAGATGTTATTGGAGTGACAAATTTTTCGGCCAGATGAAAGGACACTTACCCAAATTGCCCGAAAAATCTTAAACCTGGAATGCGCCACCTCTAAACATGCAATGCGCCACGGTTGGCCACCCCTGCGGTAGGGCATCTATTGTTACTCATGTTCTGGAAAGGCCTTGTAAGTGGCAACCACCCTTTTCTGGGTGGGGCGATGCATGAAAACGCATCGTCAACCAGTTCCGAAGGCCTGCCATCCTTCAGCTGAACATCGAAGGCCCCACTGCAAGCAAGATGAGCGTTCTTTACCATCTTGCTACACAGTGTGCGGCACTCGTCATTCTACTCCAGGGGAACCACTGCACGTCTGCACAGAGATCAGTTCAATCAGACCACCAACTAGCTGGGTACTCCACCTACATCGAAGACTGAGTGGCTCTGCGTTCACGTTGATGAATATAATATAGTAAACGTTTACAAACCTCCACCAATCCGTTAGCAAGTATCCGATCTCCCAGTATTCCCACATCCCTGTCTCTATGCTGGTGACTTTATTTGCAAGCATGTTGATTGGGATTGTGTTGCCAACAGTGCAGATGGAAAATGCCTGGTTGGCTGGGCAAGTACCATCAATCTTGCCCTAGTCCATAACCCAAAGGAGGCCGCCAGCTTCTACTCTGGCCGCTGAAATGCAAGTATCAACCCGATCTTGCATTCGTCAGTATCAATTCGGACAGTCGTTTACCTGACAGGCATATCTTAAAAAAGTTTCTAAGGTCTCAACATCGACCCTCGCTTATCACTCCACCCAGGTTTGCTCGTCCTTTATTTGCTAGATAACTGTAACTCAGTTTTTTAAAATAGTAACATGCCAACTACGAGTTATTGTAAATTACACGTGCAATGCAGATATTAGGCATACGTAAAGGAATCGTATCATTGTTATGTATCTGGTTTTGGTGAGACGAAATGCTAAAAAACAGTTCACACTGGTGATCGCTCTGAATTTTGTTCCATCTAGATAGCACGCAACGAACAATTTTGAAAGACAAGTTGGTAGGTAATCAATTGACATTGACCACTGTTTAATCTATTTGGCAACAGCATTGCCTAAAATTGCAGTTTAATAGACAATAAAATAGGTCACAAAATCTTATTTAACTTATGAATTCGGTAACATTTTTTCCAAAATAAAACGACATATAATGACATACTTTTCATACTACCTGTCATATCAACCCTAAATCTTCAAGTTTCCAATACACAGTTTTCAGTGAATAGCCTAACTCAATTTTGAAATTGTATAATATTGTAATCAAGGTTTAATTACCGAGGTTAAAAGTTTGAATTGTAAGCTAAAGCCCAAATTCAAGCACAGAGTTGCTTTATGGAAAAGCTTTTCGTTGGCTTCCAGGTCACTTCTGCTTCGTTTTGTTACGTCGACACCAATTGGGAAGTGACAGTCCATAGGTGGGACTGTCACTACCGAGTAGGATTGGCAAGCCACACTAGACATTACATAGGCCTAAACGTCAAGAGGGCGATCCCAGGCCTAAAATCTCTCTCATTATTAACTGTAATAGTTCGAAAACATGAATTGCCCATAATTAAAATTTAAATGCGCCCTGGGTCACCCACTTTTAAAAATGACGGTGATATTTAACTTTGCCAACATGTAAAGTTGATATCGTAACTTTTATTGATTTTTTGTCTTAGCCAAGCTTGAGCACATTTTTATGACACATTTGGCCGGCTAAGCCGGCTTTAACCAACTGAGAACAGAATTGACAAGTTGGTGCAAATGGGGGCATCGCACCTTTTCCCTTAATCCCTATTGTCGTACTGGCATTTTAAAATTAGTATTACTCACAAATTTTTTATCGTTTTACAAATTCTGCTCTGTTTTTCCAATAAGAGTAGGGATACAAAGTCAAATTTGAGGATGTGTGGCGTAATTGTTTTTACATGTATTTTACGATTACAGAAATAAGTTGTTTGGTGGTACGCTTATTTTACGTCTTAATTCATCACCCACCGTAATGATATTTGCAACTCCAAGTTTCATAGTTGTACCTATGTTCGTTGTTCGTGGAATGGAGTAAAAAGGGCTATACCTCAGGGATAGATCAGCGGGGGAATGCAGTATCCCCACCAGTTGTTCTAGTATTGGCTTTGTGAACTTATTTGCAAGAACTTCAAAAAAGCTGATCTCCAAAAAATGCGTTTACCTTCCACCAAAAGCTGCTAGATCCGCTAGTGCTATACTTCTTTCATCCCATCACCCGGTAGGATTAAAAACCAATTTATAAGAAAAAAATTTCCCTTTATAAGTACGAACATACGGAGTGTTTCAAAAGTCATCCATGGCTTTGTTTTGCTTGTTGAAAATTTAATTGAAACATAAAGTGGACGAAATTCACAGGATAGACATTAATTGAGAATATTTGTTTGGAATGTTCATTCATATAAGTCAGTGGTGCGTCTCGATGTGTGCAGCATTTTTTTCGTAGCAATCAAGTTACCATTTCACAAATTTCTGACCAACATCTAACATTTCTGGAGTCAGTCTGGAGTCTAACATTTCTGACCAACATTTCTGGAGTCACTAATGCATCAACAGAAGAAAAAATCACACGATGTCAAATCAGGTGAACGTGAAGCACCTTCGATTGGATCACGACGACCAATCCACCGATTCGGGAACTGCTCATGCAGGAACGCACAAATCTCTCGCGAATAATGCGCTGGGGCACCATCTTGCTGGAAAATGTCTTGCTGCATGTTAGCTGCAGCTTACAGTTTGGGAATACAGAATTCCTAAAGCACACAAAAATAATTGTCACCGTTGACATTTACAGAGTGTCCTTCTCGATCACCGAAGAAGAATGGGCTAATTAAGCCAACTGAGAAGATAGCACAACAGACAAAAACTAAGGCGTATCTCGTTCATGCTCGTAGATTTGCGCGGGATTGGCAAGCCCCGATATGCGGGTATTATACCAATTGCAACAACCAGAAAAGTGGAAGAAAGGAATAGGCGCCAAATTGGCGTCTATTCTTCAGTCTCTCCTGGAGCACATCTGGTGACCCAGCTAGTTGACCGTGTAAAATGTGGTCTGGGTCCAGGGTGCTATGCTTGGCCAAGGGGAGTGTCGCCCCAAGCAGCGAAGCTTAGCTGGCTGGATGCCTGAATAGATTGGCAGGTGTTCCGTTGGATTAGGCATCCAATGACAATGTGCAAAGCGTCATTCAAAACGCTGTCGGTGAGATAGGTGTGTGCGCTGCACCGCCAAACTGGTGCACAGTAATCAGCTGTGGAATAAACCAAGAATAGAGCAGCTGTACGCAGTGTTTTAACGCCAGCGCCCCACCCCGAACCCGTCAATCGCCTCAGAAGCGTGACGCCGGAAGCTAGTTTTTGGCGCAATGTCTCGAGATGGTAGCGGAACGTGAGCGATCTGTCCAGTTTTGCCCAGAGATAGATTGAAAGTGGGCAAAACGGCAAATGTTTGCCGTTAGCGTAAACTTAAAGCTCACGTTTGGTCTCTCGATTGCGTAAATGGAAACCTGCCGTCACCGTCTTAGCGTGGCTGAGTTTCAGCCTCCAAGTCTTGAGATACGCTGAGAGTGTAGCCATTTCTTGACTTAAAGTTTTCTCCAAGCCCTTCCAGTCCCTAGAAGAATGCAACAAAGCCAGATCTTTGTCATAAGCATACTTTCTGGAGATTGTGGAGGGAAAATCGTATGTGTAGATATTGAAAAGGAGCGGGGCAATACCAATTCTTGAACCTCGACGTTTCTCAGACGTCGAAGCCTGCTTCGCTTGCTATCACCACTGGTGAGAGTGAAGCTTCTATCTCGGATAAGCTCCAAGATCATTAAGATCATCAGGGAGCTAATAGGGGGTGTGGTATAGGAGTAGGTGGTAGCTACAAGCACTAGTCGAGTCGGAAAACAAAGGGCTTCCCATGCACCCAAAACATATATAATTTTATATCCTACATTTATAAAAGAGTCTATTTAACGAATTTTGATGTTTCCAATGCGAATTGTTGTCTCATGGGGATCATTTCAGGAATTTCCCGGACTACAGTACGAATTTTTCGTATCTAGAATGTCTAAAACTATACGCTAAAACGACACATTTGTTGTTAACCTAAAACAGTACGTAATCGCTCAGATCAAAAAAGAATGTTTAGAAAAAGTTTTAATGCAACTTCCTTTTGGTTTGTTTTATTGAGACGTCATTAAATCACCTTTATGTACAATTTTTACAAAAAACTTTAGGAGTGCATCTTTTATCTTTAAGCTTGCCTGGTTATTTTACACCATGTGACTTTTTCTAAGATAAATATATTGTCCCCAGGTTATATCCAATTGAAATCCAACACTTATAAACCAACTTCTAATTTTATTACGTCACAAATGAGAGTTTTTAAAAAACCGATAAACTTGCCAAAAACGTCAATTATCTTCATAGCTTCATTTTCAAATGAAACGAATCAATTTTTTGTTATGAAACAAAAGCAGTCAATCCAAACAATTGATTAGTAAAAAAATTCCTATTTAGTTTTTATGACGTCATCAAATAAAATTTTATTATTTTGCATGTTTTCTATGTTTTCTGCATGCACTAACATTAGGATTACAGCTTTTTCGACCAACCTAAAATTACTCCGAGCGGTCAAAATGACTATTTGCTCAATCAATAAAAGATGCTTACAATTAGGCATTATGTTGTGTCACGAGTTTTTTTGAACTGTTGTGCTGGGCCTAGTGATGTCTTGATTTATTGTAAGTGAGACTTTAACGAGTCGCAAGCTACGTTATGTGTTGGAATGAACTGCATAGGTTCTAATTTAGAGGTGTACAAACTACGGCCCGCCAGAGTATTTTGTGCGGCCCGCCAAGACTTATAGAAACTTTTATGCATTTAATTTATTATGACTGGGGTGGCCGCACTTGCCGTACTGAAGAGCGAAAACGATAGAAGCCATCATTGAAAGAGCGGCGACACGATTCTTGTTTGAACAGACGCTTTTTCCGTCCAACTAGAGGGTGATGATCTTTTTTTTAAGAGGTTATTGCAAGATTTTGAGTTCTTGCAAGTTTTATCATTGCATGCAGCTGATGAAAAATTTGAAGCACTGGCCCTTGGCCAACTCTTGTGTGGTCAATACGACCCCCCGACTAAAGTTTGCCCAACTCTGTCCTAATCTACAAAATGAATTGTTGGCCTTCAACTTTTTTTCAGCAGCGTTCCTGTTAGTATTTTTGGAGCTTGTAATCTACCTCTCAATTTTGGAGAAAATTTGATACATTTCAATCATGCTTCTTCATTAGCAACCGATACAAATCAAACTTTGTTGTGTTAGATGTAAAATGCATAATAATTATCACCTAGCGCTTGCGTTGTAGTAGTCTACTTGCATCATTGCTGTTCTTGTCTCACTGCCAAAGCCGACAAATTTATATGGTGCCGGATCAGTTTTCTGCGCGTTATCAACAGCAGTTTGTGAATTCGCTTCATTTGAAAAAAATCATTTTCCATGTAGGCCTACGTCAAACCGAGTCTGATTATGCCAACCCTTGATCAAACGTAACATTACAACGTAAGCGTAACTTTCTTTAGTATGGATAGAGGGCTAAAAGCATTTCAGTCTCAAAGAAAGATTGAGGACTTGTGTTTTTTGGAAATCAATATTTTCAGAGTGGTGTTTTTCTATTTTCTGCTCCAAATGAGGGGCATGACCTTTTTTTCGGAAATATACTTTTCAAAAGTGAGTATTTACCCAGTTTTGAAATCTTGAAGCAGGGATGAAAACAATCTGGATGCTTCAACCATCAGTCCGCGTACTTTTACCCCTATGTCAACAAGCACATTTATTTTTCGCACTGGTACTTAACTTTTACCTGTTAGTGCAGTTAGTGTTGCAAGATTGTTTTGATGCAATAACACAACAAAAGATTCTTAATTGCAAAGACAATTTTAATGATGAAAAATTTAGTGGTTTCTGCGCGGTCATAATGACCATTTTCGGTAATTTAAGGTAAATCCATTCCCATCCTACCCCGTGCTCATTGCGATGCAATGAAAACTAGCATGCTAAAAGTTATCCAAGATTTAGGAAAAATCAGGAAATTTCAGAGTTATTGCACGCACCTAATCAGAGATATAAACGATTAAAAATCAGAAACGGTCAAAATGACCGCTCCGATAATTTTATTGTTAAGGTGCAAGTGCTAAAGACCTCATTATACAACTCTGCCGCCAGAGAACCCTGGTGCACATATTGATTCTCTATGTGATTGAAGAATATAAAAGCGCGTATTGCTGTTTCGCTACTCATATTGCATTTTGTCAAAACCTCATAAACATCGAATCAATCGGCAGGAGTTGAAGGAAGCAAATACAAATTTTATTGCTTGTAGTTAATGCCCAGAATTGAAAAGAAGAAACAAAGCTTTGCTTGAGACGTCAACAAAGATCACCCTCATGAAATATTTTGCCTGGTAGGAATCTGTCAGAAAAGGCTTGCTTTAAAGAATCAGCTAGAGTGCAAATATATAGCAACCAACATCATGTGTGACATTACACTATTATTTGTAGTATAGTTATTAAGGGTAGTGTCAGTGAATGATCATGCCAAACAAATGCAGGCGTGACGATAATGATGTGATAGAAGGACAGAAGAGCAAAAGTAAAAAAGCACCATGTATTTTACTCATCAGCGGTCTACCTCTTTTTTTCCTTCCAACAACCATCTTCGTGACCTTGCTTCGAAAGTAGTGTTAACTCCTTGATATGTGGCCAAAATATCGCAATCATACTTCCCTGCATTTCTTTGACAGTTGCTCAACTTCAAAACTCTTTCGAATTTCTTCATTACAAATTTTGTTCCGATTTGTCACAACTTTTATGAATCGCAACATTCTCATTTCTGCTGTATTAATTTTTCCTTCTAATACTTTGGTCAGAGGCATGGTTTTCATACCATACAATACAGCCAGTCCAACTGCAGATTTGTAAAGCTTTCCTTTTAATTTTGTTACTATTGTCTTGTCGCAAATTATACCAATCAGTTTTCTCCAATTTAGCCTGCCAATTTTTATTAATTTCCGCAACAACATGCCCATCATCTTGAACCACCGGCCCAAGTATTTGAAAACCTTCACCTTTTTAATCTCCACTCCTGCCCGTTACACTCTATCGTCGCATACTCAGGTGCTCATGTACTCCGTTTTGGTTGGGCTGATCTTCATTCCATAGTCTTTCATTAATCTACTCCATTTTTCTAGATGTAATTCTACATGCCTCGCATTTTCAACACAAAACACTATGTCATCACCAAACATTGTGTTCCGTGGCGCACTTCTTCCAAAGTTATCGGTCAGATATCAATCAACAGAGCAAACAGGCAGAGGCTCAGTGGCGAGTTTTGATAAACTCCCATTTTCACTGGAAAAAACTAAGTTTTCCCTCATTGCATATCACTGCTGTTTTGCTTCGTAAGTACATATCTTGAACTATATGCACATATTTTGCGTCACTTCTTTTTTCGTAGGCAGTTTCATAGTTTCTGTTTTGGTGCTTGATCGTATGTTGTCCGTCTAGGAGCGTTTCACACAGCAATGAACTAAATATACTTGGACATAGTTACTGGTTGTAAATGCAGGGGATCAGGCTATGTTGAACTACTCATTGCAGCTGAACTCGTTACGAGTGGGTGCTTGTGCTGAGTATAAAGGCGTGTGCCAAAAGCTTCTTCTATATCTAAACAGTCACTGAAGCTATGGAACGACTGTTAATCGAAAGATTCGTTGATGAAGAGAAAGTCGAAGTCAGCAAACACAAGGATCTTCTCAAGCTCATTTAGATATGTAGTTGCGAGACTCTCAACATTACGTTGCAGGATTCTTCTATTCTAACCATCCTTGAGAAGTATGTGGCCTATGGAAAGAAGGTGGTGCTAGTCATCAGGGAAAAACGGCCTTACTTTGGTTCAGTGGGATAGATCATACCTGGTTGCTCCTGATGATGCAGAAGTCTGTAAAAACCAGCGACTTTGCTCTCTTTCTTAAGTGCTACGGGAATATGGCACACCTATTTTTTGCGTAAATACACTCCACCAACTTTACAACACTCCAATACACTCCAATACACTCCACCACCAATTAACAACTCCACGTAAATACACTCCAACCAAAGTTATTGCATAAGTGGTATGATAGGCAAATTAATTCTGATTTAATTAAATCTTGCTCATCATGTAATTACATGGTTTGTTAAGAAATGTCTATTATTCTATCATTCCACAGATATTTGACATGATACCAAATATGCTTGGAAAACCTGAATAAATCGCATCCAGGAGCAAAAGAGTTTCTAAGAAAAGATGGGTTTGCAGTGGTACGATCTATTATCCTTGATGCACTTAAAGCAATGAATAAGACAATGGAGGAAACCTTCATGAAGTTTGCAAATCGTCGGCAATTAAAATATTCTTGTTTTATGATATGAGCTCTGGTAAAGGATGATTTGACTTTGTATGCCAACCAAATATATCTGCCAGATATAGAAAGGTTTCCAGTTATTGCCAGTCAAAAATAAAATCGTTATATTATTGCGACGCGTTAATTTAGACAAAGTTATATTTCTCAAATACTTTTATCCCTTATCTTTCACTTCTCGAGGTGAATTCATGGGGATCTTCACCACTCAAAAGTGCAACTTTGGCAGCAACATGTGAAAAACAAAAATCTTGAAATGTTCCCTCTTAGCCAGAAATGTGAAGGAAATGTGAACATTGCTTCTCCAAGCGAGACCATACAAAAACATTTAAATATTCTTGAGGAGAAATTACCCTTTTATTACCCTTTTACAGCCCTCGATTGTTATGGCTGGGTCAGAGAACCTTACAGCTCAGAAGCAGAACTTGACATTACTCTGACTTTACATGAGCAAAAAGAATTGACTGAACTAAGACAAGACCATGGATTAAGATTGCGATTTGCCGATCTTCCTTTGGAAAGTTTTTGGTTGAAGACTTCCAACGAGTTTTCTAATCTGGCATATAGAGCCATTTCAATCTTGCTCCCAATTTCTACAACCTATCTTTGTGAGACGAGCTTTTTAGCCATGACAGCCTTAAAAGTTAAAAAACGAAAAAGGTTGAGAGCTGTTGAGGAAGAACTACGGGTTCGTCTTTCGTCAGTTCCTGCCCGAATTTCAAGTTTATGCTCCTCAAAGCAGGCCCAAACATCACACTGAAATAACTGAAAATGAGTAAATAACTTAAAATGTGTTTAATTTTTTCTTGGTGATCCGCAAGATTTTTTAAATACAAAAAGTGTTCCGTAGTTGGAAAAAGGTTGAAAAACATTGATTTAGACAAATAATTTGAAAACAAATTTGGAAGGCTGTTGGTATAAAATCTAAACATGAATACACAAGTCTCTGGTTTCACGAGATAGCAAAGATTAGGTATTTTGCATTTACGATAACAAGGTGTTGCAGATTCAAATCATTTGGCGCTTCCATTAATTTTGATTGCTTTTCTTTGAAGATTAGAAAATTTGTTAGTGCAACTTTTATAAGTTGAGCTCCTAGTTGGTAAACCGTATTGGAAATGAGAATAAAATGAAACATGGTAGGCCCCTAAATTTAGAAGCTTATGGAGAAGGTTTTATCGTAATTTACATAAAGTTACGACTACCTGGGCCCACTACGACTGGTAAATCGCGTTGCATACGCGGTTAGACCACCGTGCGAAAACCTTTCGTCTCTTATCGCACCGCACGAGTGTCGCGGTGCAATAGAAATTTGATTCAATTTCAATTTATTTCTTAAATTGAAGCGACTTGCAGTATCGATCGAATAATTAAGTTTGGTTGCGACTTAATAGCTAGGAAAAGATTGGCTTCCACTAAGATACTTTAACCCGCGCACTTCTCGATCAAGAATAAAACAAATATATTCACAAACCACTTTATAACTTCGAATTCCTTCACTTTCCAAAACACAGAACTGAAGCACTTCAATAAATAAATATCAGAGACTAACTAAAACTAAAACCACCAAAATAATCGCTTGATTCCTGTCACAACAATCACCACACAACAACGCCTTTTACAACGCTCTAATCTCTACTCTGATCTACTATTCTCTGAATGAAAAAAATCTTGCTGCCTTATATATACCACGGAAAATAATCTAGAAATTGCTAGAACATCACATGACACAAGAAAAACACAGTTAATAAATTATGTAATCGGTAATGATAAAAATAAACAAGAAATCTTCAAGAAGGAACAAGAATCACTAGAATTTTCTAGAAAACTAGAAAGGTCATGGAGACAGTCATTGTGACTTCAGAAAGGCATGTGAGTTACAAATCTATATAAAAATCCGAAAAAGAAGGTCTTTTTTTTTAAAGGCAGTTTAGCAAGTTAGGGCCACAAGCAATTCAGGGTTACAATTATAAAATGATCACTGCAAAATAAAACAATATATTACAATAACTGTACATACATAAAAACTATTCTTTTAACGCAAATTTACTTATTCCTGACAACGGGTACTGTGTAGTGCAATAACTGCAAAAACTAATTAAAATTCGTCGACTCCATCAAAAATTTCGGTAAATTTTTTTCCAAAGTACTGCGTTTTAATGTGAGGTGTAGCTTAAGTAAGAACATTGCGTGTAAGCAAGAGCCGTGCTGTCGTGCTGTCGTTGCAATTACGCTGTTTTTGTCGTGAAAAACGTCGATACTTTTTTATTTTTTCCTGCGTCGCTTGCGACGTCAGAATTTGAATATGATCTTACAACTGCTATTCAACAGTTTAGAAAATAATGAGCTGGTGTTGTTGATCTACCAACAGGAGATGATGCACAACAGGTTATTTGATGCATCAGTAGGTGAACTAATAGCAAACATTAGTTCAAATGTATGTCAAGTTTTTCAGTTAACCGAGTAAATCATCATCAGATAGCGATCGATAAGTCCGCGCAGTGCAATTTTAGGTACCAAAGTGTAAACGATATGATTTTAGAAGTTAGAGGTGGTCATTACTTTTTTTTATTTTAGCAATCTTAGAGCGACTAGCTGTGCTAAGCTGAACAAAGTAAGTTAGTGAAAAGATTTTTTATGTCGTTTTACCATGCCCTAATAGCTCGCCACTCAAGTAGTCTTTATTACTCTCTTCTTTCAAACGCCCAGTTAATACAAATACATTTGTGAATTAGAAGCTAATTACTGCTAATGACGAAGGAAAAACAAACTTTGCCATACATTTTTTAAGTCGAAATGCTACAAATGTTTTTAATTATGAGCCACGCAACACTGTGACTCTCATTTATTTTGACATCGGTATACTGTAAACTGATTGACTTAAAAATATGTGTACCCTAGTGATAGTGAAAAAAGTAGGCTACAGTGCAAAAAAACTTCATGCAGTAGATCCAATCGATCATGTCATCTGCTCATAAAGGACATAGACATGTTTACCATCTGCCTGAAACAAAAAATAAGCACGCTATGGTTAAAAAATATTTTCTCCAGAAATTTAGGACATTCCTTCCCAATTTTATTTGAAGACCTTTTTTTTTCTCTTTTTTTCGGAGATCATTTTCAAGACAAAATTACGCAGTTTTACCCCCTGACATATATATATATATATATATATATAGCGCAGATCTTTTTTAGGGGGCCGAAATATTAATCGACACCACTTTGTTACACAAACAATTTCCAAGATAAAATAAGCACGCAACTGAATAATAAGCACTAATCTTAGAAATAAACGCAAAATGGTAACCCTGAATATAAAGGTTATTTAAGCATCTTAATCACGTGGCAGCAAATGCTATCATGACTTTTACTTGATACCAGCACCTGTAGAAAACTTCAGGTTCTAGTTTATCTTTTTATATAAATAGTAGGCTACCTGGAGTAAAAGTAACGGGGCAACAAGATTTATGAATGTATGTTGGCTATATGTTGAGTGCGGTTTTAGACACCACTAAAGCATAGAAACCCAGATTTAAGTAAATTTATATTGAAATAGTTTATGACTAAATCACGGAAATTTCTACTAATGTATGGAATAAAGGAAATACAGAATCTTATTCTAAAGTGAGGAGTTACTGAGCTACGGAAAACTTTCAGCCACAGAAATACCAAAATTGCCGAAAATGAAAATTTACGGACGTCAGTAAAAGCTAAAAATTTAACCACCCATTTAAGTCAATTGACTTATCTATGCAAACGCGTAAATTGAATTGATTTAAACTAAGCAAACCCATAAATTTTCGTATTTCTGCGATTTATGTAATTTGGTTGGTGTTTTTCTCTTTATTGCTAAAGAATGTTCTCATTTCTTATTTTAGTGTCGCTCCATTTTCCTTTGAATACAAAGTAATATACCCTGTTAAAATATGTCTATCAAAGTGGAATAGCTGTTGTAAACGAGACATCAAAATTTATTGTGAAGTATGATTTTAGCCACGTACTTAAAAATTTCGATGCAGTACGACGCGGGCAACAAGTAAACTATATATAGCAAAAGGTTTGCTGTGCGGTGCCGTGCAGCTCGCGGACAAACTTTTGCCGTGGAGTAAGAGCTTCGCGCAGTTTTTCTCTGCCCGCGCCAGCTCTACTACCTACGATTACAATAACTCCTCTAAATTGAAACCACCTGATTTCCTTGCACCAGCTTTTCCGTCATTTTTGGCTTTTGTGAATCTAATTGATATTTACACTTAGAAAATACTGCACGTTCTTTAGTAGTGTCTCGCTATCTTTTAGTAAATAAAGATTACACTGTACAATAGCTATTTCCTTGATTAAAATATTTCGCTTTTATTTGGTTAAGTCAGGGGTGGGCAGTTGTTTTGGCTTGCGGGCCGCATCGCGGTCACGAATGCTAGCTGAGGGCCGCACTGTTTAACGAACGCATTGGGAGGGTCGCATTGAAGATTCAAGAAGTGGTCGAGGACTACATTCACCATTCATAAGTGGCCGAGGTTCAGTGCTTAAAATCTTGCAATAGCTGTACGTAAAGCAAAAGCTTGCGTTCACTTGAAATTTTGCTTGGTCACCTAACAATGTCTCATTTCCACTAGTGAAAATGATGGTGTCTCTAAACAAAAAAAAAGAAAAAAAAAGGTCATTACCCCTGGATTTGACGGAAAATGCGTCAGTGCAAACCAACGATTGCTTTTTTAATGTTAGCTTCTAAAGTCTTTGGCTCTGTAATACGGCAAGTGTTCCTCCCCTTGTTATCTTAACTCATACATATGCAAGTTTCAAAAGTGTTCGCGGGCCGCACAAAATGCTCTCGGGGGCCGCACTTTGCCCACCCCTGGGTTAAGTCATGCTTTATTCCCACTTGTCAATGTCTATTGTTGATTTGGTTAGTGTAGGGATAGGTTCAAATTAGGGCAACTTCTTTAAGCATTTTTTAAACATCCCTGTAGTTGTTGATTTCAGGAGTGAAGGAATCCAATCATTCAATTTCTTTTAGCCAATTTACATCTCCAAAAAGGTGTAAAGTTTTGGAGAAGGCCGAGCCAAAATATCTTAACTTTTTGCCATTTACGTCCACGTGTCTAAAATAGAATTTAAAAGCTTTAATTTTTTTATTTCTGAAGTGAAATGACAAAATATTGCTTTTTTTCTATTAACAAAAGTTTTTCGAAATGAGGCATTTTTATCGCCATAATACTAATAGATTAGTTGCCAGTTTTTCCAGCGTCGCTTGCCAGGCTCCCATCAGTAATGTAGAGATCAAGAATATCAGTTCAGCCGACTTTATACAATGGATAGTTGTGAAAACTGTAAAATAAATTAATGTTTTTTGACATAGCAAGGTCTTGTTCCCAAACAAAACTACTGGTTTTTAGAAAGGAATCGATTACAAAAGCATTTGGAGTTTCGCATAGCTGCTACACGTCTCTCAAGTTTATCGAGTTCCAGGCAACGGCATATTTGCCATAGGCATCCTTAACAAACTTTTGTCTGTTAAATTCAACAAGTGTTTGATAGCATATCAGAGTTGTGCGAAGGCGCTAAGGAAATTGATGCGTATTTTTAGGATTAAGCTGTTTAACATTAGGACCACTACTTTCGACATTTTTATACCTGCAGGCAAATTTGTATGAACAAAACCCTCTGGCCGCGGGTATGTTGCTTCGTCTTGGCATAAACGAAGTTAAGGAAGTGATAACTGAAATGAAACACAGTTGAGTTGCTGCTGTAGCAAAGCCCCAATCATAGATATTGAGGTTAAAAATTTGGGATCAGCTGGCTGCGCTAATTTCAACCAATTGATAGTTGTGAGAATAGCAACAAAAATCAATGCCATTTTAACACGCCTAATTCTCGTTCCAAAATCAAAAGAATTAAAAAATCTTTATAGGGGTTATCCCCAAGTTTCTCGAGTTCCTGGCGAAGTTTTGTTTGACCAATTTCCAGCATAGACGAACTTATGAACTGGCCTTGCTCAGAATTGAAACAGTCAATGATTTCACAAGTGTTCGCGCTCATTTAATAAAGTGCACGAAAGCATAATTTAAGATTGAGAGAGGACGCCAAAGTGATTGATCAGTATTTCTAGGAACAGCCGGTAACATATCAGGACCACCACTTATGACTTTTTCCTATGTCCATGCGTATTTTCATTTACTCCTTAGTCCTTGCATTTATGCCACGACCAGGCATCATGACTCCGCTCATGTTACTTGGTCGTCGCATAAATGCAGCCAGAAAAAGTGCAAACCAACAAGAAGCAATGCACTCGCAGTTAAGTTATTACAATCGCAGCGCCTTCATCAGTAATGTTTAGGTTAAGAATATGGGTTGTTCCGAGAACTATAATGAAAAATTAATGTCTTTTGGGCATAGTCAATTGTCGGTCAAAAATCAAAAGTACTGTGTTTTTAATGGGAATCAGGCAGAAAAACATTAAGGGTGGTAGCACGTACTCGCTATATTTCTTCCAAAGTTTTAAAGTCCCTAGCAACGTCTTGGTTGGCCTGTTTCCAGCATGTACTTAGGAAGCGGAGTTGCTCACAATTGAAACAGTCAATCACTACACACTCTTTTATCCGTTTATTTCACCACAAGCATGGAAGCACGATTCTAAAGGCGTGGAGAACGCCAAAGCGATTGCTTTGCATTTCAGCAAAAGCTATGAAATATTTAGCCTACTACAATCGAGTTTTGTATGATATTGCTATTTACGTAGTCTAACATCTCTGGCAACGCGTTTATTACTTTGTCCTGGCTTAATCAATGGTAGGAGAAGTGCAAACCAACCCAAAACCAAGCACTTACAGTTAAGTTATTACAATAAGTTGTGGTGTGGTTCAAGAGTATGTGTTTTAAGAGTTAAGAGTATCCATGGACCTGGTTATTGTGGTAAAAACGCGGATAATTGGTATAATTCCGAAATTTTTTTACATGAAAAATCATCATTTGTTTAAATTTGCTATATGTTGTGAATATGTGTTGGACGTTAAATCAGTCAGGCTCGCGACACAACTTTACAAAAGTATTTTAACTTGCCATTGCCTTACTGCAAAATAAATTTTTTGAACTACAGGCAGCATATCAGTTATTTATTTTCGAACTAAAAGTGAATAAAGTTTTACGCGTAGCTGCTGCTAGCCGCTTTTTTTTCACCTTTTTTCGCCGGAATTGCACCAAACATATTACGACATTATAGAGCGAGTTTGAAGCATTCAAGGAAAAAGAAAAAAACATGCTTAGAATGCTTAAAAGCAGAATCGTTGTTGCATCGTCAGTTTAGCTTAAATTGTTATGTAATCAATTTTATCGAAAGCATCTTGTTGACATCTCCCGAAAAAGCATTCAAATGCGTTTCTACGATCAATACTTGTTGAGAAAATACAGAGAACAAATTGTGCAATCAAGCGTTAGCTGTAAGGTTATCTTAAACCCCAACAAGGTAAAAATTTTAGCGTCTTGCTAAGTTGGGGGTTACTCTTTGTTAAAGCGGAAAACGGTTTTCCTCTCTCAAGAAATGAAAATTTAAAAAATCAATTAGTGATTGTGACGTCATCGTGCCATTACAAACTCTGACAACGTAATCAATCGTGCCATGTTCGATTTTTATACCCGCAATAGTTTCGGAGGAGTTAAAACACACACACACACACACACACACACACACACACAGAGAGAGAGAGAGAGAGAGAGAGAGAGAGAGAGACAAACAAATTCGCTTTATACAGTGGTATTGATTTCAAATTAAAAAGGTATTACTTAGAAGTTAGTATCCAAACCATGGACATCCGAACTTTTTTCATAATTGGCCAAATTACAAATTTAAGCATTTTATCAGGCCACAAAACTACTTAAATGTAAGCTTTTTTTACAAATTGTTTATACAAGCGTTTGGAAGCAAGGGCGTCAGCGAGAAAAAACGATGGCCAAATAAACAAGGCGCTTTTTTGTTTTGATTATCACTCAGTTAAAATGCTGCCACGAATGCAGCAATAAAAAAAGGACAAAAAAAGTCCAGTTGTAAAAGTCAGTGAAAATGTTGCTTCGAAAAAACCGAAGACCAAAGGAAAGGTGTTCGTTTTCCTTTCGGTTTAACAACGCAAGCATCTAGCACTTTTATGCTAACTTTTGGGTGCTATTTGACAATGTAGTTGGCCGAAGGCAAATACATTGTATTACGCTCGCCGCGCTTTGGACAGTGCTAATCTAAACCCATTAAGACGAAATTCACAGCTATCTAAAATAACTTAATTCTTTATAAAGGAATAATGTTTTAATAATAGCAAAGACAATGGTCAAAGCATTCTACTAGAACATAAGCAAACTAGGCTAGACGAGAATGAAATAAAGAAAATACTTCAGAAGTGATAACTTGCACTAAATATATGCTACACAATGAAAGACAGTAGTTAAATGTGCTGAATAATTTTGGTATGTATGGCCGGTAGAGATTGAGGTGCGTAAGATTCGGCCCTTGTTGTTTCTCGGGGAAGACGCCCTTGTGATTTTTGGTTGAATTTTTTTGTGAAAGGAGGCGCTCTGCTTTAGATGTTTTGGTTTTCCTGGCAGCAAACATATTTAATCGGTTCATTGTTTTGAAAATTTTTTTTTCGGGAAATTAAGTTTGACCGAGTTGGTTTGGCGTGAGAGTTAGTAAACGGATTTGAGGTTTTTAGCGAACTGGCTCAGTTGGCAGAGCACTCGACGCTTTGTTTGTATATTACAGATTTTGGTCATGTCCAGGGTGTTTCCTTTGGCACGGCTTGTATGTGAACGTTGTTGGCTGTCGGTTGGGTTTCCTTAAGTCGGAAGGAGGTTTGTATCTTATATTTATCAAATGTCCTAAGATTTTCCGCTATTCTTTCGTGTTTACTAAACTTGCAATGAGCTTAACATTATCTGATGACTGTTTTTACCGTCGGTCCTTTTTAAATGCACAATCCACTTAAAAGAGTGAGTCTATAACTGCTTCAAAATCATTATGGACATAACACACAAAGAAATATGTTATAAGTTTGTTCCACGGTTTGAACGTAATACTTCATCAGGTCGTACACAGAGTCTGCGCCGTCACAACTCCTTCCAGGTCACCATTGAGCAAAGTGTAGCACAAGTTAACTTCTTCTACCAAAGGTAACATGCTTTTTCATTGAGAAGCACATGCTTTTGTAAGTATCTGACAGCTGTTCGCGTATACATACTTTGGAATTCTGCTTCTTTTGGACTTTATTTTTTCGTTTTGCATTTTTTATCACTGTTATATAAACTGTAATGCCGCCATACGATCATACTTCAATCTTTTGTTTTATTACTGCTTGCTTGTGACAAGACTTTAGCGTTTTGTTTTGTGTAACCGATAGGTGCTCTGTATTTCATCTTGATGGCAAGGAATAAAAAACCGGTTCAACTGAAAAATCTCTAAGGACAAATCAACAAATTTTTCTTATTTTTTAGTTGACTCACTGTTTCGCAAGCACTAGCTCAACTAATTTCTCAACTTGATCAAAGATGTTACGCATCCATTTGCAATGGTACAGGGCATCAACAGAACTCAACTTCTTTTAAATTTTACGCTTACCTTTCTGTTTAATAATATAAAAATTATAATGTCAAGCCAAATTATTCAATTACAATTTTGTCGACAGAAACATTTATATTCTCAGATCATGCTCTAGAGTTTGATCTTTATTATATTAAGTTCCAATCTTCCTTTATCATATCCGATGCTTTCTCACCAATCATGTAACAAGGAGCTTGTAAGTTGCCGGATGTGATATCAGGCATTACTGATGCATCAGCCACTCGAAGACCCTTCACTTTATAGACCCTGAAAAAATGGTTTCAAAAATGTTTGTATTTATGGTCAGCCCAACAACCAGAATTATAAAGCTGTTCGTAATGCACTCATCAGTAGCTCAATTGCATCAGCAGGAAAGAACTAGGGCGAGCTTAGTTTTAACTAGCTCTCTTCATGAAATGCAATACAGTGACCGTTCAATGCGTCACAGCAACTCTTGGTCGAGCAGTTTTTGCAGAACTATATTGAAATATAGTTCTGCAAAAACTGCATTGAAATCTGTACTAACCTACGACAAAGTTGTTAACAAAGATCATTACAAAGATTCACGGAATTATTTATTGAAGAAAGGCTATCACTTCACCTTTCAAACAGAGTTGTTTGGCATGTGCTTTCCAGTGATATCTTTGAAAGGAAAGAGCCTAAATATATTAGCACCGCTTTAAGCTAAGTATAATTACATTTAAACTTACCGAAGTCTGGAATCAGTCACTGCCATTGGGTCATTTTTTGATCCCATTTTAGCAGTACAACAGGGATGAAACTCAGTTGTCACTTGGTTTTGAACAAAACATTTCAAAAACTCGTTGGTTCTACACAACAACATATGCAGAGTAGTTTAAGTCGCTATCAACCATTCAACTTCACTAAATTAAAGCTCTCTAAAAATAGTAGCCTATTATTTTAACTTTACTACATGTTGCCTCAAGGGAAGTCAATCAAAACAATGCGTGAAAAATTTAAAACTCTAATTCTACTGCTGACACGTTTAAGCATTAAACCAGCGGAATAGTTAAAGAGTTTTAACAGGGGCACTAAAAGAGAGAGGGAGAGGGTTGGTCATTCGGGGTGCTAGGTCCGTTTATACTCTTCAGACTATTGCAGGTCAGTCTATGGTGTTTTACAACTTGACCACAACTTTTGAAGGAATAATTTTCTATCCTTTTGATTTTTGTTTGTGCACCACTGCATTTTAGGTCAACAGTAGCTCTAAGTCTTACCGTGGTGTTTCTCTCCCACCAGAGCAAATGAACGATGGCAATATGATTTTTAAATCGTGAGATTTGAAAGTTTCAGTTTGTTCCATTCTCTCGTGAAAACGCAGGGCTAAAGATGGGAATGAGATTCAGAATAAAATACAGAATATGGGCTAAGTATTTAAGTGAGTTTTGATGATGAAAAACTTGTTAGTGCAGATGATGCGTTTACGCTAGATTTTTTTCAAACAAGTTTCTCCTGAGTACCAGTACTATGATATTTGCCTGTTTCACATTCCATGCAAAATGCAGAGATAAGTGTTTAAAAATTTTCATTTTTAGCAGAATAAGATTGGAAGCAACACTCCACCTTTTCTTGCATTCGGTATACCCTCTAAAGTCTAGAAGTATTCTACCTTTAACCATTGTCATGACATCTCTCTCATCAGACAGATACTGTGGATCTATTCGAGGATATTCGGTGTAGTTGTTGGATTTTAAACGAATTGAACCAACACTCTTAGGTCGAGCTAGGCAAGTAACCATCGTAAAATCTATCAAAATTTCTTTTCCCGCTTCTTTTGAACGTTGATCTATTTCTTCTAATTCCTTTACATTAAAGATAATAATTTTGATAGATATCACAAAGAACAAAAAAGTGTTGAATTTTCTTTTAAATGTTAACTGTAAAATTATTTTTTATTCTCTAAACAATAACGCTAAACATGCGTTTTACAAGGTTGTGCTTACCTCGCTTCTAAGGTTAACCAATTTCATGAGAGCATCTTTAGCTTCTTGTGATGAAGGATCTGCACTTGACAAGGCAGTGGCTATTATATGAATATCTGGTGTGTTAAATCTGATACAAAAAAGTAATAGTGCATTGTGCTCATCTACTAAATGCGTATACCGTTCTATCTCACTTTTTGTTTGAATGATTTCCAATGCTATCAAACTTAATATAAGCAAATCCATCAACAGCTTGTGCCACACTAAATATTCCACTTCCGTCGAATAGGTATGAGGCTATTTCTTTTAAAGACAACTGCAAAATGCAAATAAAATTAAGCATGTGTTGCTTTAGCTGTGCAAAAATAATGGAATTTATCCACCGAAAGGGATACAAAACATATAGTAACACTGATCAGCACCAGAGTCTGGAAAGAAAAAGAACAGATACAGCGCATTTATTTTAATACATTACATCGATTTTCAACGGTGCAAAGTGCAATCCTTTTTAGGTTGATCAAAAGTTCAATGAAAAAATTACTTTATTTTTTTTTAAAAGATTTTTTTTTATTATTTTTTTTTAAAAGAAAATTTCTCAAACCTATTTTACTTACTAAATCTTTTGGTTGAAACAACGGGCCCGAAGAAGACAGAGAGGCATATCCTACTGGCATTACTAGGTGATCTTTCAAATTTGATCCCACTCCAGGGAGGTCTGCGACAACTTTTATCTGCAAACATAAATAAATAATTCAACATAAATACGCCAATTTGAAAATACAATAATTATATTAAACGATTGAGAAAGCATGATCGTAATGTTTACAACACAATATGACACTCACTCAGTCATTACAAAAAATAAATTATTTCCATTATCGTAGACATTAAAGTTTGTGCACAATGAACAATTATCTGATGATCGTAAGTCACAAAAGCAACGAGCACAATGGCGTTAATGTAGAGTTCGTAAAACATTTCGAAAAGTTTTATTCAAAAATCACAAAGCGTCACCAGCAAATTATACAAACCAAAAACTTTTCCCAAACTCGGAAGTTTTTTGTAAAAAGGCGTGAAGCTAAATTAGCCCAATTTTACTAGTCTCGAAAGAAAGATTGTCAGCTTAAATTGAGCATAATTTCCAAAGCGTATTCCAAAAATTTAATAGTAACGTGTTTAACAATTGTTCTCAAAGGTTTGTCAGTCAGGGCAGTTGCCTAATGATGATACCGGTAAAGATTATGTCATCATATTTTTGAAAAAGGTTCACCCTTTTGAGTAAAGCAAAAGTCAGTTTGACTGACAAAAAACATCCTTCTTTTGTATCTGGCCTTCACAAACACCTTATTTTCATCTAAATGATCTTTGGGGCCGATTCCCGAGAGCATGAGTACTTGTGGAGTTCCAATGGCACCAGCGCTTAAAATAACTTCTTTCCTCGACTTAACTTGATAGATGTTGCCATTTTTTACGAATTTCACTCCAGTGATTTGTGGCATGTACTTGCCATCAGTTCGCGACAAAATTTCCGTTACATGAGCTTGTGTAACGATGTGTAAATTTTTCCTACAAAACAATTAAAACGTACTATCATCATAATATTATTGAAATGGTACATTTAGCGCTTTTGTTACCGGAGATCATCATATGATGATTGTGTCAAAAATTGCAAATTATTTACAAAAGTAGTTTACTTGAAAACCGATTTGTTACCTCCTTTCTCATCCGATTTTCAAAATTGTTTTAGCAAATTGAAGATTGCAGTAATATGTGCCTTTATTATTTGTTTTTGTACTACAAAGATTGAACTTTGACGCTTGTGGGGTATCTTTTAACTTACCTAAAAAGTTGTGAGCTGAGTAAAACCAGGCAAGTTTTATATACTGTATATAGAGATTATGATAAACTACTAATAGTTAGTGTCACGTGAAAGCCTAGGAAATTTGCTTTTCAGCAACACATGATTCTGACTTGTGAAAGCTAAGAATTAGTTTAGAATGGCCGATCAAAAATTGGTTGCCATATATTATTTTTCATTTTTAGTTAAAAATTTTCATACTACACCTAAAAAACTCCCAATTTTTATAAAAAGTTAGTTCTTTCATGAATTTTGACTGTTTTTTCTCACAAGCATTGCTTTTTGACATTATCCATCTAGATTTTCAAAAAGATTTGCCTAAAAATGAAGTCGCTAAAAATTTTGAAAGGTAGGCTACCGGTCAAAAAGACTCAAAATTTTGATGACTGTTCTTCGCAAAATTGTAATTTCCAGTCACACTAAATCCTTTGGTACATTTTGACTATTCTTCCACAAAATTATGGTTCTTTGGCATTACTATTTAAATCTTTTTTAAGTTTATCGAAAAAGAAATCTTCAAAATTTAAAACGCAGTCTGCTCCAAGCAAAAAATTGGTGATTTCCTACAAAAAGAGGTGGGTTGCAGATGGTCCAGTTTTATCTTTTCCAACAAAAAGTAGTGCAAAGCAACCTAACATCTTACTGTTGACACAGTTTTCTTTCCAATTGGTTGAAGCCGGGGCTGCCGGCTGATTGATATTTTGACCTCGACATTACTGACGGGAACCCTGCTGTTCCAATCACTTAACTGTAGACGCATCTCTTCGGGTTGGTTTGCTTTTTCCCTGGCTGCGTTTACGCCGCGAGCAAACAATATACCCGCAGACAGAGGTATTAGCTCAAACAAGTACGCCTACAGCAAAAAAAAAATTGTCAGTATTAGGCTTAATATTTGATAGTTTAATACTGAAAATAGTTATCAATCACCTTAGCGCCCTCTCACAACTTTGATATGCTTTCAAGCACTTGTTGAAATTATCGGATAAAAGTTTGTTTAGCATAAGAAAGCCTATGGTGAAAACAGGGCAAATTAGATGTTGCCGGGGACATGATAAACTTGAGAGACATGTGACAACTAAGTGCAACCCTACATAACGTTTGATTTAGTGGGCTGCTTTTCGAAAAACAATAGCTTTGTTTCGGAACAAAATTTGGCTGTGTCAAAAACATACCTTTTATTGCTGCTTTGACAACTATCTATTGGGAGAAGTCGGCTTGGCCGGCTGAACCGATATTGTGTACTCTGACATTACTGATGGGGATGGGGGCTCCTCGGGCGACGCCGCCAAGCCCAAGAGTAAAAAGCAAAGAGCTAATGTCATTTATATCTTCATATTTTGTTATAAAAATACTCAGTGAACAATTAGAAACTTTACTTTGCTTTTATTGAATTACTATACATATACCCTAGAATAATTTAGGTAAAAACAAACAGACTTCAATTTTTGTGTCATCATTGTCATGTTTACTTAGGAATAAATTGTTATATTTTTTGGAAGATTTTTGCCTGCAGCAGCTTTTTAGCGCCAGATATTCGGACACTTTTTAATCTCGGCTATTAATACATGTATGAAATTTATCATTAAATTTTCGCATTAGGTCTAGCGCCGCGCAGGAAAGTCGTGAAGGCTGATCTGGTTGGATTCTACTGGGCAATAGATTCCATGTTTTCCGATTTTAAAGTTGCCGCTGTAAGTACTTTGCCGGTACGTTTTTTTTCTTCCTATTGCTTCTGGATATTCAAAGGCGTTTATAGTTTTTGACTTGGCATTAAACGTCGACCTTTATACTACCCTGCGCAACTTCAAAAAAAATCACGCCCATTTATTTGCTTGTAAGCAGTTCGCTTGAAAATTAATTTCATATTTTCAATTTTTGGTATTAACAATACTGCAGCGTATTCTAGGAAATTAAAATACCGAGCTTCATGATTCAAACTGTAGTAGAGCATGGTATTGTTATCAGTCAATAAAAATTTAAACATGTTTCATTTATCAACACGAGCATCACCCGGAAGTTCAAAACACGACACAAAAATTACAAATTAGTTTACATCAAAATAACAAAGTAAGGAAGCTTGATAAGAGTATAATTTCAACCCAAATTAAAACTTACTAACTTTTTTTTAGTATTTTGTAAAGTTCTATATATTTGTACAGTAATTTGCAAAGCTAACAGATTTCAGTTTTGAATTGAAACTATCTAGCAATCAAGTTTCCTTATTTTGTTATTTTGGTAAACACCTTGTTTGTAATTTTTTACTTTTTTTAGATTACTTGATAATAGCGACTAGTGAAACAGTCTACAGAGTAAATAAACTGTCGTTTAATAACCACTGAATAATTATATTACTGAATGATAGTTGTCATGAAAGTGGTTAGAAGAACCACTGAAATTGCCCGTATAGAAGTTGACCGGATGATAAAACTATACGTCAAAAAATGTTCGAGTATCACGAATACCAACTTCCAGCTGTTTTTTAAATTGCTATTTTATTATGACGTAAGTTAAATCTTTATTTAGCCAAACAAATTTATTACATTTTGATAGCAAAATTATCATCGTGATGTAACGTTGACTGATCATAATATCTGCAAATTTACACATACGACAGCATAGTGCTCTCCAATGATGTTTTTACCTGAATTATTTGATAGACACCTGTACGACATACGGCCGGCAAAAACTTTAGTTCTGGTTTCCCTGATGATTTGAAAAAACGAAACAATAAAAAAAATCATTCTTAGATTAATTGTCCGGGCTAACTTTTCGTGCTTATTTACAAGCTTTGTGCTCATTTTAAGAATAAAATCTTGGAAAATAAAAATGAACTTGTTGTTCAAGAGAATAGGTTAAATTTGCTGACAAAACTCTTTAAATTTCTTCTAAATATTTGTTAAATTAAGCTTTTCGGGAAAGATGCCAAATTTTAAGTCTCTTGGACAACAAAAATTGCCTTGAACTTAAATCTAAGTTGATGACATTGTACAGCAAAAGTGAGCTTATTTCTTAGACACGTGCTGGTGTGCTTAGCTGGTACAGAAATTGCTTATGTCTTAAAATTATGTTTTTCAAAATGTCGACCTTTAAAAAAAGATTTACTTTTAAATTCACGACAAAAACAGCGTTGTTTAACGAAATTCTCAGTTTTTGGTCGACGCTGATTGCAGTCTTGACTATAAATACAAACGTCAGCATGAGGCCCGCACGAAAAATATTTAGTTGTTGCGGTCCTGTCACTGTTTTGAGTTGTGCAGACCTATTTAAAAATATTTCACGCTTTGTATGGATATGTAATCATCATTACGTTGGTACACCGATGAAAAATTTTGGTACACCCTATAGCAGTGGTTCCCAATCCGAGATAAATTCTCATTCAGAGGGGAATTTTAAACTTTCCAGGGAGAAATTTTCCTATTTCAGGGTTTACGAGAATTCTGCGTTAAAGAGTTCTACACCAATTAATTTTGTTGCTTTTGGTTGAACATTTGAGTTTTAGGATTATTCCTTGCAGTTGCTTTGCTCAGTTGTTCAGCAAAGTGATGTCATAGGTGTCTTTGTAAACAGAGGGCAGTTAAAAGATCCCGACAGAAAGAGGGGACAAGCTTTGCTGAAGGTTACTTTTCGATAGACACTTTTACTCAATATAGAAAAATTTTTTCGAAAAATTCTACGTCACATGTGCATTTACAAAACATAGGATCATCACTACATAAGGAGGGATAAGTGACTCTTTGACTCAAGAAAATCTTCAAAGGAAAAAGATCTTCATCGTAATAAAGACATAAAAGCAACCGCACTAAAATATTACCTTAAAAGTTTGCAAAATTTTCAATAATTTACAAAATTGTAAAGAAATAACTTCTATAATTTATCGTTTTTGAAAAAAATTTTTGTGTGACTTCTTTTCGGCATCTCTTCATGCACAAAAAACACGCACGTACTCCTATCAAACATTTTATTTTTTATATTTTGACTTAGATTATTTTACTTAGTTGTTTATGAAGAAGCTTTAGATTTTCTTCTGATCATTTTTCCTGTGAGACGTTAAGTGAAGTTTTTTTACTGTTCTACGCGTTGTTATGAACGTGTATTGACAGTGCCAAATCTCTAGTTGAGCATGTTGAGAGTAAATCAGAGCAGAGGAGTAGATGTTGAATACCGTAGTGCCACACTAACAAATGTTTAAGGTTGTGGAACAGCTCCACTTTCTCATGACTACTTTATTGCGATCTATTCCGCTCCGGTAATAATTCAAGCATTTTTATTTGTCCTAATGGAATTATATGATCAGGTTGGAAGGATTCAAATAGAAGGATTCTCATGTTATGTTTTGGGGGTCTTGCTCAAAGATCTCTCTTCTAACTCTTTCTCTTTCTTTAAAGGGAGATTTATCCAAGGCCTTTGTTGTGACCAAGAAAACTCTTTCTCGGTTTCACTCGTAGTCACACTGCACTTCCTCCGTAAGGAAGAAGTCTACTCGGCTGGCAACTTTTCGTCTGATCTTACTTATAGCAATGGCGGCAAGAAAACTTTTGGTGTTAGGCTTCAGATAGCCAGTTATTACTGTGTTGTTAAAGGTTGAATCGAGTTTTTTGGCATGGCATAATCTTTCCATGCTATGCAGTCATGTTGCGCAAAGGGAGGACTATTTATTTAAGTAGAGATGGCTTGACATTTAACTTCATTTGTTGTGAGTCTTCTCAAAAGGTTTTTCCTTGCTCTAATCTCTGCTTTGATATTGACAATTTGTTGTTTGTATGTCTGGCTGCGGTCTAATGTTAATAAAGTACCTTTGGTTGAGATGAGACAATATCACAAAGCATACGATGAAAAAACAAAGTCTCGTCTTATTTATTTCAGTTCGAAAAGGGAGAAGTGAAAGATTTCAAAAACGTGCAAAGGAGGGATACATGAAAAAAAAGTTGGGAACCACTTTCATAGGTTGTACGATACTTTTGGTTAACAAATATTGTGCAACATTTCACCACAATACAGCAACTGTTTTAGAGTGCCACACTACAGCACAGTTAGATAATCGCTATGAAAGTTCAAGAGTTCCAGATCACAGTAAACTTTCATCTGAAGAATATCAAATATAAACTTGCAAACAATTACAACTGAAAAGTGAGATTATTGTTGATAACATTTTTCTAGCGGTAATACAACAAACAATTTTCTTACATAACTGTAAACTTTATTCTTCTGCATCGTTTGAGACTGAAACCGTCATTCTACCTCCTACAGTTACAAAGTTGTTAGCCATGTTATGACTTGGGGGATATTGTCCCCCAAAAAAATGAGGTTGGAAAAACCATGGAAGTGCCTACTTTCCAAAATTGGTTTTGAAGTTACGCTGATTGATTTAGTAGATGTTTAGACACCCTTTGTTTAGTTTCCAAAACAGTTGTTTTAACTCCACCGTAATGAATATGCATACCAAAAACCTTACATTGAGAGAGAAAAATAAAAATATTGGGCAGATGTAAATCTGCATAAGTTCATTCAGTATACAAGTGTTTGCTGCTGGTATCCGTAGAGGCCAAATAATACTGCTTCTTATAGGGGAAGATAAAAAGTTGAGATTTAAGTTAGTCTGTAATCACGTTTCTTACGGTTTAAACTAGGAAAGGTGTTGATCTATAGTAAGTAAATAGCGTATTTGCGGCGGGATGGTAACGTCTCAGAAGAGTTCACAGTCAAAAAGATTGTTTGAGTGATAAAATAGGTCGCTTGATTTTTGCGGTACGGTCATTGAGTATAGAACTAATATTTTATCAAGCTACATGGCGTCCAATTTGCATTCGCTTGACTTGGCATCACTTTTCTTGTCTACACAAAAATAAAAAATGGTATTCACAAATCTCGTGCTTGCTTTTCAGCAATTGCAGTATTGTGAAGAATGAAATATGTCACAAATTTTACTAGGTCATGATCAAAAAGCTCGTGGGCTTAATACTGTTTCATTTAAAAACCGCCAAAAGCTGAAAGATTTTTTATCTCAGAGTACCCAATGCTTGATCAATGATGCAGTCTATTAATGCATGTGGTCTCTCCAACGATTGTTTTACTATGCACTAGCCGGCACTGCCAGCGGGGCCAAGCAGGCTACCAGGGCTACCAGTCAGTTTCGTGGAGTTATTAACATCAGTTCAGCTAGCTGCGCTGGCTTCACTAGAAATAGAAATTCTGAGGGCATTAACAATAAGTTGATAAAAATGAGGGCATTTCCTAAAACGATTATGATAACCATTATGATAACAGTAGACAGTATGAAGAAAGAAGCTGCCACGATAAATTGGTACAAATGGGGGTATCGCACGAAATCCGGATCATCGTGCTTTGAATAAAGACCGGTCTTCCTCACATAATCTTTATCATTTTACAAAGTTTATTCTTTCCTTGCAGTAATCACAGGGCACAAAGTCAAAGTTGGCGCTGCCTGATAATGGTTTTTATTTACGATCACAGAAAAAAGTGATTTGGTGGTAGACTTATTTCTCGACTTGGTGAAACCCCATCGTAAGGATATTTGTGATGCGAAATTCCGTGGTTGCACTTAACGATTGGTGCCGAATTGGTAATGGAATAAAGCAAAAGATGCTCTACCTATGTGACAAATTTAGAATGAGATGTGGAGTATGCACTCTTCACCTTCCATTCTTAATCTTTATTTCTTCAATTTTTTTGGATTTGTTTCAAAAAAAAAACTTAGTGCAATCATTGGATTTCAAAAAAGGCAATTTTCATAAAAAGAGGTTTTCACTTTTATTTTGAATAGGTAATGCGTCAATAAACATTTTCACTCTTTTCATTAAAAGCTTCTGTATCCACCCTGCTAGCCTATACTTCTTCATCCGATCGCCCGGTTGGTGTGGTTACCCACTTTCAAGAAAAAGTTTTTCTCCACAAGGCACGATTGTATGTTTGGTGGCTATGATTTCAAACAGTCCTGAAAATTACTGACCTATTTTCTTCCATTAATTTCCTCTCAAAAGTTTGGATTTCATAAACCATGCCCGTAAAATTGACCTCCTTACTAATAAATGATACTGTGTTTACTTATAAACAGTAAACATTTCAAAAACTTTCATGCGTTCATTTGACTGAGAGCATAAGGGCATAAAGTCAAAGTTGCTGAAGGACACCTAAGTGATAGAGCTATTTACTGAGACCAAGCTGTAAAGAAATTGACCTACTTCACTCCGAAAACTGTTGCGTAATTTCAGACGTGGTTATAAAACTTGTGGTTTCTGGCTGCGCCTATGTTTCTTGCTCCCAGATTAAACGCAATTTTTGTAGGGCGAATTAACACGTAGCCCACAGTCAAGCATCTATAGTTTAGTTATCACATTTCGGGCAGATGCTTATGTTGATAACTCACAGTTCGGCTATGGTTTAAGTAGATAGCTTATACACCAAGTTTTTGTGCTTAGAAAAAGGGATTTTTTTTTCAAACCCTGCTAGATTTTACATGAAAACTCGGACTTTTTCCACTTTGCTACATAAAAATGTCTTTGGAATTAAGAGTGTGGAGGCGCGCATCATCATTGTATTACAAAAGTTTTCTGTCGCGGAGCTCACTAACAATTCGTTATAGTCCCAGATGCATGACGTAAAACTACAACCGGCGACAGGATTTATGTGCCTTGAGAGGTAGAGGAGCTGCCTCTTAGTTGTCGTTGCTCCCAGGTCACCCTTGGGCAAGGTGTAGAACCTGATAGCCTCCCCTGTTAGGGTTACAACATGACAGCTTTATATTTTTATTTTTGATGTATCTTGCAACACTTTGTACATACTGTATATGCTTTTCTTTGTGTGTGTTTTTATTTCTCTTCTATTTTACAAGTGTGTTGGCCATGCCACTATCTTCAAATTTGATCTAAATTCTTTTTATGTGCATGTATTAACGTATATCATTTTGCCATGGTTTCCTTTTTTTGTCCACTGCTGTCAAATTTGTTTTCTATGTATGCTGATTTGGGCAAAAATAAAATGATTGATAAATTGATTGATTGAATTTTTGTACTTGCTGTTGCATTATTTAAAAACATTTTTGAAACAGTATCTTAGAGCTGTAATATATCATAGTGCTGTCACAGGCTGCATGTCAGGAATAGGCGTTACTATAGGCCTATACGTATGCTTTCAAAATGATGATGGTTTGAGAGGAAGTAGTGTACAGCCACTGACTGCTGCTGATTTTATTGAAGTGGTACCAAACAGTATTATGTTGTCATCAAGCAAAATGACCAAACACCAGTTTTTGAAGCGTCTAAGTAAAAAGTATTAACATATTTAATTGCTTGTTGCGTTGTCAACAAAGCCTAAATTGTTCAATAAGTACTTCGTCAGAAGCAGCCTGTTGAAATATTTTGAAAAGCTTTTAAACGCATTTTTACGGTTAGTAATTTTGGGGATAAAGAAGATATCAAATTTTACATTCAATCGTTTATTATGACGTCATCTTAGTTCCTAAAATAGTGAAAATTGATAAAGGTGGTAAGTGAGATGCTGGCTTTCGTTTAAGCGGAAAGCCGCCATCTTACGTCAAGAAAGCGATTTAAAAAAGTTCATGTGTAACAATGACGTCATTAACCGCTTTATGAGACTCACCTCGGAATAAAGATCAGTCATGTCAAGTTTCATGTTTGTACATACAGTAGTTTTAGAGGAATTAAAATAGGCAGATAGACAGAACGCGCTTTGTAGTGCAGATTGATATAACAAAAGAATCATTTCAGCCATGAGGTGAAATTGTTTATTTCTGTATTTAACCAAATGTTACACTTACCGATGAGCTATAGGATATAAAAAAGCAGTTGCAGCATCGGCACGTCTTCCTCTTGAATCTGTTGTAGTTTGTATTTGGGAAAAGCCTTCATCTTCTTCATTGTAATCTATTATTTTATATCCTGAAAAAGATGGAGCAACATGATGCTATTGCAGGCGTAAAAAGCAGTAGTTTCAGATGTTGTATTGTATTAGGTTAGGCATCAATTGCTTGATAGACCTATACCTATTTAGACCTATTGTAAAAGCTGATGATACCTTAAACAAGTAGAATGCGGTTGCTTAATGAAAACGCACATGACAGGTCCCAGCAGACTACTTGCTAATGAAAATTACATCTATACGTGATTGGGTTTTCAAATTTTGTGAATTGTATACAGAGGAGTATATAGTAATTTGTTTGACGCGATATTACGGTGTTCAAACCAGCCTTCTAGAAAAAATGTCAGATCACACGCCGACCAGACATCAACAAAAATGGTCTCGGAATAATCGCTTTACGGGCCAACATGGTCAGACTAATGTTAAATAATAATTACAAATGACAATACCTACTTTTGTAGTAAGGTTTTATTCTAATTAGTAACACGTTTGAGCGGGACGTTGGAGCACCGTTTTATAGCTGGTAGCGATCACAAAGACATACGCCGTGATGGGCAAGTTACTTTTTAAAAGTAGCTGCGAAATAGCAGTCTTTCAAAGAAAGAAACTTGCCAATGACTGCGTTGTCATATTCTCAAAAAGAAGCATTTTAAAGTAGTTTCGCGAGCTTTGTTGTACTGCTTGAGATCGAAATATGCTGTCTGTGCCGCTAACTATGAAACGGAGTAAACTCATGCTTTTATGTGTAATAACCAAATAAAGTTTTCCTGTGACCAAAGAACAAAAATGTACCAGTAATTCAAAAGCCATTCCAACGATAAATTTTTGAAAAATTAAACCCATAATTTTTTCAAAGTTGTTTTTTTACCTAAATCTCGTCCAGCTTGAAGAAACCATTTACTCAATGGAAAAAGTTTTTTTGCATTCACACTTAAATATCCATCATGTCCATGCACATCAGAGTTTTGGAGTTCCTCTGCTAGAATGCGTTCCGACTTTTTAAAGTATGGGAGCACATTTTTGTAACTCCATCCAGTTGCCCCAAGATGTTCCCATTCGTCAAAGTCATGTTTGCTTCCTCTAGTGTAAGCCATGTAGTTAAGAAGACTTGAGCCACCCAAAATTTTTCCTCTTGGCCAAAAACTTTTCTGTAAAAGATTGTAAACAGATATGGACTGTAAGATCATGGTTGTCAACAAATTGCACTCTATGGCAGACAACTTCAATTGTCTATTTTTACACTACGTTTCTGCACATGCATCGTAAGTTTGGTCGCAAGTTAGGTTAGAGCAGAGGTTCCCGATTTATATAAATTTCCGACGCACTAAATTGATCTATAAAATTAAACGACGCACTTTATTAGTTGACCTCAAGAAAAAGCTCTAAAAAGGTCATCAAGTCAAAAATAGGAACAAGAAAGCCCTCTACATAAGGTGATTTACAAAAAACAGTGATCATCAAGTCTGTAATGAAGACAAAGGCTCTTAACGCTGGTTGATTGCGCAAAAAATTCATCACGGAAGTAAACTTGTGACGCCCTTTTTCCAAACGACGCACCAGTGCGTCGAGACGCCCCAGTTGAGAACCTCTTGGTTGGAGGTTAAATTGTTATTCTATTGCAAAAAACCTAAAAATGTTTTTATACACGGAATGTTTGCGCTAGCTATTGTTAGCAGGATGAGGTTACAAATTTATTTAAAGCCATGCCTTAAAAGTTTTAACCACTTTGCTATCGACTAATGTACATCTGTGGAATAGTCACAGAAACAGAATCCTGTATAGCGGCTCTTTAATTTTTAAAAGCCGATTACCATACTCGGTTACACTGCTAAAGTGGAAAGAGGAGCAATGCTGTAACCTGTCCCAAAAATATTCACTTAACATAATGATCTACTAAAATATGATGATCATGACAAGCAAACTTATTCTGGCTTCTCGTTTGATCAAGTAGAAATTTTCCCTCTCTGATTTTGTGTGCGTTTTGCTTTGCGTTGTAGAATGCGATGCGTTTTGATGAGTGAGTGCATGCTATTTCTTAATTGCACTTGTAGAATTTTGTTTTAGCAGTGGAGTTAATAATCCTCCGATCACCGGAATGTCTTTTCTCGGTTATGCTTTTATGTAATGATTGATTTGCTCTGGTCCACTTTTCCACTAGTTAAAGAGTAGATGATCTAAATTATGTCACAATAGAAAGATTGCACTTGAGGTCCCACATTTGGCGTTAAAAAAGTGGCTGACCAAAAGCTGTAGGCTATGCTGAAGAAGTATGGGGCGAACATCAACGTTTGGGGTTGTTTTGATAACTAATGTAAAATTAATTGCACTGAAGTGAGTCAATGTTAGTTTGTTTGGAACAAATAACTTTAATGAAAAGTGATTTGGCTCAAATTAGACCTTTCAATTGGCGAGTCCAAGGTTAGTTTGGTGTGCCAATTCGCCCAAAAAATTGGCCATAAGAAAAGTGTCATTTCGATATCACTTTAATTTTTTTTAAAAATAGCTCCATGCAATGAAAATACCCGTAGATACATTGGCAAAATCATCTCATATTACTCCTGGTACAGTAAGTTTTTAATTATCCCGTACTTGATCTAGCAGCCAAGCCAATAAGCGCGAAAAGAATTGTTTGAGGAAAAGTTAAGGTCATAAAATGACATTTGATATATTGATGTACTTAACTGGCTTGCAAGCACAAATTTCAAAGGAATATTAATTTTACCAATTACTTCTAATTCAAAATATGGCAAATGGTACAGTAATCTGCTGTCATCTAGGGTACAGTATAATTTAGATTTGCTATTCTTCATTGCACTTTAACAACTTAATATGCAGCGTAAGTTACATTACCATCAGCTTAAACTCAATATTCCCAAATACGCTAATTATTCGAATATAAAACCCAACCAAAAACTTTTCACAAACAAACCTACGTGTTAAGCCCATAAAACATGGCTAACTACCAGCATTCAAGTGAATCTTAACAGATTTTTATCTTACTTTGACTTCAGATTCATTCCATGACATCAGAAAAATGTTATTTAACGTCTATTTAACAATTGTCTGTTTTACACATTTTATTCACAAAAAACGATGTCACTCCTACTCATTTTAATGCTTTCTCCAAAGCGAAATGTAATGACGTTTAATCTCGAGAGTTAAACCTTCCTACAAGATTTACTGGTTGTTTCAACACTACATTTTATAGAACGGTGCAAAAACTTAATTTAAAGAACATGTTTAACAAATGCTGATTTCTAAAGAAGTAGAGTTGCCGCACAGTGCAACAGATTTTAAGTTTGCGAACAAAATTGTTGAAAAAAGGTGCCTTTCAACAACTCAAGTTTCTTTAAAGTTATCTATTGCCTTATATTGTTTTCTAATAGTATCAAATACCTCCTGGCTAGCCCAAAGTTAAATGGCTCACTTTGAGAGAACTTTTTTGAAACTGAAATGGTTATGGACCGATTGTCATGTAGCCTAACATTTTAGAACAATTGGTTCAAGTTGATCATGATCTTATTGGCACTGTTGGGCTAATTTAAAGCCTGCGTTATATGTATTTGATGATAGCAATTTTTTTACAATATTTGATTTCATAAATCGACATCACAAAGAGCATGACCAATTGACGTAAAGTTTGCATCGCTAAATAACGATTCCAGTGGGGTTCTAGCGGTGTAATGAATTAGCAGTGAAAGAGCTTGGTACAGCAAAACTTCATAACAACACGCCTGGATTCAACGCCGATTTGGACGTAACACGATCAATTGACGCATCCCCCCAAAAAATACGAAACTTAGGTAGATAAAATTTGACTTAGCCTATATAGTTTTATAATCACGTGTCAGCGCGAATAACAGGTAAGTTCCAAATTTGACTAATCTCATATCAGTTTTGTAATCACGTGAGAGCGTGCATAACACGCAGGGAAGTCATTACAGTAGAAAATTAATGTACAGTAACTCTGATTTCATTGCCACACTTTGGCAGTGGCTACAGCCATGAATGATAAATTACGGTTGTAACGTGAACCCTTTAAGAATCTTATTGAAAAAAACTAATTATTGGTGCGTGACGATACGTCTCATTCAAGCAATAAGAAATTCATTACACCTTGCATTCGAAAAAGTGACATCGTGCTAGATAAGTATTGGACCAGTTTGGATTTTAGAAAATGATAACTAATTTGTATTTCATAGACGGAGAAATTAAAAGAATTTAACAACATCTATAAGATGATATAGTTGACGAGTTTGCTAATTGAGTGTCGGGACAATGAACCACTTTACATTTAGTTTCAATGAGTGTTATTTGCTTGAAAATACAGTTTGAAGTTGCACCGGGCGTGTTTTTCACATCGAAGCGAAGACCTCAGGAATAGTGCAAGGAAACAAGCTACATTGCAATTAAAACTAAAGTCGTGTTAAAATTCACCCCGCGCAAATAGAATCATTATATTCCTAGTGTTTAGACTCAAGAATATTTTACAACGGTATTGTATAAAGCCAACGCAAATTCTTGTTTTTACTTTGATTTTCAAGTGAGGCTCAACAAAAGTGGTTATGGTTTTACCCCGATGTTACGCGGCCTCGCTTTTTTCGCGATGATATTTTATGGATCCTGACGATTGCGCCATAGCGAAGTTTCACTGCATTTCGTAGCTCAAATGGTTGGCACATCTGACTGATAATCCGTAGGATGAGAGTTCAAATCTCACCGGCATCATTTTTAACCTTTGACACAGTTTCATGGTAAGTAACCAAAATCATTAACTGTTAAATACAAACCTTCATAAGAAGATTATCTCTTATATCTCTGATAGGTAACAAACTTCCACGCCACTATGTGCCTCTACACCGTTACAAAGACTAAAGTCTTGGTTCATAAACGGCAAATAGCTGAATGCTAAGGTTTTAACGGCAAATTTCTAGTTGAATTGGTTGGAATTGCGTAGCTCAAATGGCAGAGCATTACACCGGTATTAAAAAGGCTGTGGGTTCTATTTCCTCCGGAATCGTTTTTAGCCTTGCCCCATTAAAGCTTTAATACTAATCTTCATAAGAAAGTCCCCTCTTGTAGCTGAGTAAAATAACCGTAGTTGATAAATTAATTTGACTTTTTTTTAACCCTAGGATGCAAAACGTGGGTCAAATTTGACCCGGACCAAACAATATTTCAAATATTTTCGCGTGCGAACAGTTTCATCTTCCCATACTTCTTTGATTCCTCATCTAGCCTATTCTTCAGAAATTCTGACACCTGTTATAATTTCATCTTGCACCACCTCCACATGACGAGCATTTTTGAAGCATCACCCCACTAATGCAAAACCTGGGTCATTTTCGACCCGTTCCTTTTTTGATGAATTTCAGTGTAAACAATATTTACGTAAAAAATGCAGTAGCCTCGAATGTTGACTGTAAGCCTTCTTAGCCTACTATCACCACGTTTCAGGTTATTATGGCCTTTGATGATGTAATAATACTACCTGTTATCGCATCAATGGCTATATCATAAATACCGGTATTACATAGTAGTTAGTTTAGCTACTAGCTAGACTATGCAGGATAGGCAGTCTGCAGTTCTGCACTAATGCATTGTTGTACTAATACTCGCGGAGGACTTAACCGTTGTTGGCACTCTTCGTAAAAACAAGATAGAAATTCCCACAATAATGCAGCCATCCAAAACAAAAGAGAGATATAGCTCTGAATTTGGATTCAAAAACAACATGACCATGGTGAGCTACGTACCGAACAAAGAAAAAGCTGTCATCCTCTTGAGCACCATGCACAATGACAAAAGTATACATGATGGACGAAAAAAAAACCTGAAATTATTTCGTACTACAATCAGACTAAAAGAGGAGTAGACACCATGGATGAAATGGTCCGATATTACTCATGCAAACGACAAACGAAGAGATGGCCCATGGTTCTTTGGTATGACATGCTGGATGTTGCAGTCATGTATACATACACACTATTCAAAGGTGTACACCCTGGGTATATGAACGGCGTCAATCATAAGCGACGTTTGTTCCTGAAAGAGCTGGTAAAAGAGCTTGTCATGCCTCACATGACATGGCGTCAGAAGCAACCCGTCAAAGAGGCAATGACAAAGTGCGGGTTAGTTTTTTCACCCATGATCCAACCTCAAAGTGCATGCCTGCTGCAAAAACGAAAGAGGTGTCAAGTTTGCCCTACTGCAAAAGACCGCAAAGTTAGCTCTTGTTGCTCAAAATGTCAGAAACCCGTGTGTAAGGACCACAGTAGTTCTATAACAACGGTAACTTGCTATGATTGTGTGGACGCTGTTTAACTGCATTGGTAAGCTAAAGGGTATTTGTCTTTTCCTTGTTGCTGTTTCTTTTTATTTCTGTTTACATGTTTCACATTGTTTCGTTACGCTTACACGTTGTTTCAATGATTTTCGTTAGTAAAACACAGAGAGACTTTGAGAAAAATTTGTTCTGAAACACTTTTAGCACAATTTAGGCTTGAAATGCCATTAAAACCAATACGGGTCATTTTTGACCCACATTTTGCATTGTAGGGGGTAAACAAGCGTTGTGCATCCTAGGGTTAAGAAAGGGTCTAAGAAATATATTAATATTCCATCGGCTTCGCAAGTTGTATCTCTATTACGTACTCCATCTTGAAGATGTCCCATCGCACTCTCATGGCCCTCAGTAACGTACTGCCAATCTGCTTCTCCTTTTTGCATGAAAATGGCAAACGCTGGAACGCTTCCATAAATTGAGAAAGGATTTTCACCACCGGCTTCAAGAAGTAGAATTCTGAACACAGTTGAAATGACTAGGTCGTTGAAAGGTTCTTACGCAGTTTAATGGCGACAATAATTATTTGTTCTGGTCAAAGATGATTACGTAAAACACTTTGCAAAAATTTCTTTTGGTTTGCAAATCCTAACAAGCAATGAATTCACTGAAAGAGGAAGGACTGAGGCCGATTGGCTCATGGGATTAGAGGTTTTTCGAAAACGGTGGGTCATCGGTTTCGCCAATGAAATTTTCTCTTCGACTTAAAAATTGCATCGACGTTTGGCGACATTCTGATGTATGCAACAGTTTTACTTTTAAATCGTTTTCTTTGCCCGATGAAAAAGAAAATGATTCAATAAAAGTTGCGTTTTTAAATTTTTTACCAACAATCTTAAAACTAGCAGTTGCAAAAGCAAGTATTTTTTCAACAAACTTGGTTATATGTGCCCAGTACTGTCCAAATGTTGAACAAATTTGTGAAACTCGATTACTTTATAATTAATACTCCATAAAATAAAAGCAAAATATTTTTAAATTAATATAAAAACGTATAAAATGAGCTATTCATTGCAAGTCAATTATTTTTTATATGTCTGCGTCTAAGGAAGATGTAATTAAACACAATTTACTGTCACAATTCTAGCTTCGTTCTCTTTCAATACCAAATAATTTCCCGGGAATGTTGATACGAAGAAACTGCGAAACCAGTCTGTTTCTAGTGAATTTTAAGTACTTAGCTCCGTTGTCGCTGGATCTTACAAGTTCAGAGAAAAAAGTGAGCAATTCTAACAAAAATGTGGGCTACTGCAAACAGACAAAATTAATCTAGTTAAGTTCAAACAAAAGGCGAAGTAAAAAAGTATCCACTGCTCTATTTTTATCAAAATCAAAACATTTTAGTCAACTGTTTTTATTTTTGAAAAATCGCAGTCAACTTATGTTGCGAAATATTCTCAGATTGCGAGAAAGGCCATTCGCTTGTGCGTTTATTGCTTTCTTAAACTCATGCATATTTTTAGGATAAGCTAGACTACTGTTGATTTTAGTTACTAGATTGCTATAAAAGTAGTTGTCATATTTACTTACTTGCTGTCTTCAATTTCACTAAGCCTGTTGGCAACTACGCAGCCTGTGGTGCCTCCGCCAACTGAAAAATGAATTTGTGAATCACAAGAGGTATTTTAAATTGGTTGAATGCGTTATTTTTAAGAGGAACAATGTTTACGGTGTTCTGGGAGTAATACTTATGGTAAGGTAATAGCCTCAATGCAGAACAACTAATGTTTAGATCCGCTTTAGAGTTTTCATTTTGTTACTTTTGGCAGAAAACATTTAGATACTAAGCAGTGCTGAGAAAACTTCGGCAAAATGCAAACTAAAGCTATAGTTTGACAGCTAATGCAATAAAACCAATTCGGTCAAGCACTTACCTATAATAAAATCATATTCTTCGAGAAAGTTTTCAGTGCTTATACAGTAATACCAATGACAAAATTTTGGCAACAAAACGGCCACAAAAACCACTACAACTACCGCTCTCCACATATTTTCTAATTTCTGCTTTTCGCTTTCGGCAGTAATGAAAAACTGCAATTAGTATCACAGTTCAAGACTAGAGATAGGCTATACAAATATATGATACCTATTACCGCTGGAATGCTCGCAATGTAAAAAATCTATGCCAGAGCCAAGCCTAAAATCAAACCAAAGAGCGAGCATACTGTCATATGCAATCTCAAGCCTAAACTCATTTAAATGCGCAAAAACGTGAATGATATATGCTCTGTTTCCGAGTAAATATTTACAATATGCAGTCATTTGGTGGCAAGCTATGTATTCTCTTGATAATTTTGACACGTTTTTTTAACTCCGATGTCAGCCACCCTTTGCTGGCGGCGTTCCATATAAAAGCTTGAAGGTTATGATTGATAGACGCTTGACTGTGAGCTAAATTTCGCTCACAGCGCAGTAATGTGGTAAAATTCATCACAACACAGAGCATCTGTCGTGATATAAAAAAAATAATAACTACAAAATTCGGATCACCTAAAGAATTACCACCCTAAGCCCCTTCAGGGTGACGATTCTTCAGGTGAGGAAGTCTGTGGAGACGATTCTTCAGGTGATCCAATATTATTACCACTACACGATGTACTTGGGGTGACAAATCTTTAGGTGGAAAAGTCTTGGGTGACGATTCTTCAGATGGAAACTCTGGGGTGATGATTCTTCAGGTGATTCCAAAAATAATGTTTTTAAGAATATTAACTTTGATGTCATTTATTTTTATTCAACAAGGCAACAACTAAATTTTGTTTTCAGATTTTGCCTTGAAACACTCTACTGTGCGAGCATTGATTGTTTTTTCTTGTTTGATGATCAATAGCATTACATCAACGACACAAAACAAAGTTGTATATGAAATCTAAAATGTAGTTGTGAGTTTTGGAATATCAAGGCAAGCCTGTTATTCTATTTGACTTATTTGTTTAAGTATGGTTGAAATCGAACTAAGTTAGATATGTTTTCCTACTGTTATGTTTATGTAACTTATTGTTGCTTTTGTGCGTAAATGGGGAGATCATTATTTTTTTGTTCTGGATTTGTGAAAGCTATTTGTAAATTTTATGTGATATAATTTGCATTTTGAATTTGCTCATTTTTTAATATTTGGTTATCATGTTACAAGAACTTGGATTAAAATTCATAGATTTTTCAACTTCTCCTACGAAACTTATTCAAAGGTTTTTTGTGTGCAGTAAATCAACGGAAGATGCTGCTCACAAACGGACCAAACAGCAAAAATGCTTAAGTTTACAATACTCAAACTTGTAGTTACTTGTTCAGAAGAACGCACTAGCATTGTTTTCTATTTCTCCATCAACCATATGCAACTGTCTGTTGTTTCTGCATTGTCAATGAATTCTAAAAATACATGCATCAATGTTAAATATGTTTGCTAATTTGTAAGTAAGGTTACATACAAAGGTGGTCAGTAATGAAGTTGTAAACTACTTAGATAGGTTTTCCTCTGTGGCACATTCTTCGGTAGTTTCATTTTTCAGTTCTTTTATTTGAGTGGATAATTAAGTAAGAAGTAATGCTGCTTAAATAGTTACATCTTTTACTTAATTAGATGCTAAAATTTAATGTTTGCATCATTGAGATGCGGCATGCAAGCATAAAATCAGCTTTGAATTCAAGATTAATTTTTGGCAAATTTTTCATTAATGTGGAGCAGTGAAAGATTTAAGATTTGAAAATCAACTGATAAAGCTGTTTAATGTTTACTAGGCAAAATGCTGTAAGTTATTACCACTGGGCCGCGTTGTCATAAAATCTGTATTGAAACAAATTTTTAGGTTCAAAAGTAAATTCGAATAATCTCCAGAGTTTAATTTTTTGCCGTCTGTTTTACCTTTACCAATATATTTTTATTTGTTCGTAAATCAGCTACAGTTTTTGGCAAGGGAGTTGCCAGGAGAGGTGCAAAGGGACAATTGCCTTCACAAAAGACTGTGTTTTGGATGAATTTCTTAGTGTCCTCTAAAAAGATTGTCATGTAAACTTAACCTCAGCAAATATTTTTAACATCTGCATATCATTGACTTCTACCAGTTCTGTGAGGTTTTTAAAAATAGCAAAAAAAGTTCATCACCAAAAAGGTGATTCAAGATGGAAAAAGTTTTTTCTTTCCCCGCTCGAAAATTAGTAGCTAACTACGCTATTTGGCTCTAGTTTTCTTAGGCCCAATCTAAGATCCAAGTTGTTATTGCGAAGCAACAGAACATTGATCTCACCTAGTCACTCCATGTTTGGGCAACTTTTTACCATCAACAAACCCTCTATCAAAAGCTTAAGGCAGCAATCAAAAAATATAATCAAATAAGCATACAAGAAAAAGCCACGATTACAAGAACGATGGGACAAAATATTACGGTGCTATGCTGTTCCATTTAGATCTACTGTATATGAGAAGATTTTAATTAATTTGGCATTTCGCATTTCCAGCAAAAAAAGAATCATTTCATACTTCTTCTTGCCATAATTTAGATGGATTTCAAAAGCGACGCCTCAAAATAAAAAGTGTAACCCAAGATTAAAAAAATTTCTGTTTTCTAATGAACTAAAAACTTCGTTGTTATAGGTATATTAAGTGTTCTTCGAAAAAAAGTCATTAGCCTAAATAAAGGTATTCCCTTTCAAAAGTTTTCTTAAAATATTATTACCTCTTAACATAGTTTTTCTCAGACCTCCATAGTGTCTCCCACGCTGCCACACCTTACAAGTAAGCCTTTAACTTGGTTGGTAATGTAAACTAAGCAACCATTGCCAGAGAAATTTGCACCTCTATAGATTCTTTCTCGCATTCTGTGTAGTGCGAACACTCCTAATTGAGCACCTCTGGACAGGAGAGATACAGGGCAAAACTACTAAAAAATTTAACTACTTTCTACTTTTACTTCTTAATTTGTTTAATTTTCGATTACTTTTTACTTTTCCTCAAATAAGAATACCTATTATTACTTTTTACTTTCATTTGAATATTTTTTGAGTAAGTAGAAACACTGTAACTCAAGTATAGATTTTTGGCAATTTTGACCTCCTTTGGTTGCATATTTTTTACGTATGTATTAAACACAAGATTATTTCTTTCCAGTAGTTAAGACCCGTTTCCATTAGCGTGTCATTCTAGTGCACTAATCTAAAGTATGCTCTGTTTCTTGTTTCTTTTGTTGTATTGTAATACCCGCTCGCACGATTTTATCAGAGGTACAAATGAATTAAGTAATTTCGTTTTGTAATCATCAAATAGAGTGATTTTAAAGTTTTTTTAAATGCGTTCGTCCCTTGTTCGTTTTTGATACCTTTAGTTTCTCCCTTTTCAAAACAAAATATGAAACACCTGACTTATTGTTTTTACATGCTATGCTTTTTTATACTTTCACAATCCAATAGTGGTGGATCGCAGCCCATACTGTATTTTAAATAACATATTGTCAACGCCAAGCAAAAATTAGCACAAAGAATAGCATCATGAAAAAGTTTACCTTCATTAAGTCAAGGGCGTCAGCAGGGAATTAAAGAAGGCCGTGCTCCTCCATGGAATTTGAAAATGGGTTTGCAACCTTCGGCCAACTTCATAAAGTGGATGTCAAAAGTACCAAATGCGATCTTGAAAAAATCAATCTTCCAAAAACTAGGAAGGTCTTAATGATAAATTAGATGAGGAGGTCGTAAAATGTTGCTTCAAAAATGGTGATAACCAACAAAATTTCTTCATCTTTTTGTGGATGAAAAATGGAACTATTGAGTGCTTTAAAGCTAACTTTAGTTTCCATAAAGTTTGGCATACAAACCCTGGCTGACCCAAAAAACTTTCAACAAGCCTACATTGCTATGCCGTCCCATTAAACATCGTTTTGCTGACGTTATTAGATGAAGTGGAATACCGAGCTCTCTTTCTCCAAATCGACAGCCTCTATCATAAAAAAGCCAGAGGAAAATTTGGGGGGATCAAAAAAAAAACTTATTGAATGACCATTTTTTATTGGAGATCAACTTTTTAAGAGTAGGTGTTATTGCATCTTCGACCAAAAATGAAGGTGAAGACCTTTTGTTTTATGGAAATCAACTTTTTGAAAGAAATATGTTTTCCTATTTTCTACCAAAAACGTCTTCCTTCAAAGATTGGATTCAAAAATTTTGAGAGCCGTGGTTCCTGTAATCCACCAACTATGCCCTCGTGTTTGTCAACAGTGCATTATGTTTGTCCAATATAGTAAAAAGCTTGCCATGTCAAAAAATTTTAATGAGCCCTGAACAACTTTGGTGGTCTCATACCTTACAGCTTGAACACTATTAGTTCCAAAAGTCTTTACATATTAGTCAGCATTGTCCCACCCAATATTAGATGAGAAGTTGTCAGCCGAGTGGAACATTTGACGTTGTCGCCGGGTAATTTTTGTTCTCCACTCATGGGGTAAACTTTTGTAGTTATACAAAGAACATTTTCAATTCAGATCCGCTTCAAAGTTACCTGTACTGTTGGCACAATGCATTTCTATTACAAGCTCGTAACCAAGCTGGTATAGTGGTTAGACATCCGACACAATAATGTAGTGGTTAGAGCGTCTGCTTCGCAGTCGGTAGACCTGGGGTTTATTTCCATAGTCGAGTCATACCAAAAAACTTTAAAAAATGGTATCCACAGCTTCCATGCTTGGCGCTCGGCATTTAGAGGAGGTTGTGGAGAACAAGTCGGCCAGTTCGCTTTTTGTGTCGTTGGGCAAGGCACTTAATGGGACTCCCCACCTTTATGTGGAAGACACGTGGCGCAGGCGCTTCAAATGGCCTGCAGAAGGCAATGGCAAACCATTGCGGTATCTTGCCAAGAACACTTTAGGAACGTAATTAGTGATTATTTTCATAAACATAGTTCATGAAATCACCAGGAGTCGATATCGACTTGACGGACGAAACAAGCAAACAAGCAAACCAAGCTGGAAAATAGCTCTAAAGTATCTTTCTCAAGAACACAAAAATGTGACTATCAAGTGATTTGAACTCACAATTACTGTGACCGTGAACGGCACTCCAAGCATATCAACGACGTAGCTGACCATAGAAAAAAACCAACAATGACAGACATTTTTTGTCCGGAGGAGCTGCGGTGAGACAACGATTGAAATCGAGAAAGAGTTTTCTTAGTTACATCAAGACTTTAGATAAATCACCTTCCGAAGAAAAACTGAAGCATTGAAGAGAGACCCTGGAGCAACATCCTCCTAGCCATGAACGAGAATCTCTCCGTCTAAATTATCTTCACCAGGCTATAATGCAATTTGGGTCAAACAGAGATGCTTGAACCGCTTCCGCAGCAGAGCAGATGGCACCTAAAGTACAGTAACGGATAAATGGGGCTATTCCAAAATCTCAAACACCTGCGAGTGTAGTACTGCGTCAGAGGGCATCCAACATCTTCTGACCTGCTCTAAATTACCAACACTAAGCTCAAGTAAAAATCTAGCAGTGTACAGTGTACAATACATGTGCACAAGAATACATAAAACAGAGAGCAAATATTATTTGGCGTCTTAATGGAGAAACGATAAGAAGACTAGACCTAGCCTCTATCACGCTGCTGTGATATGGCAAAACCTAACAACTACATTTCAAATATCATAAACGACCTTGACTTCTATTCGATTATGTGAAGCTACTGTTCAGCGAAGGCGAAGAAAAAATTAATGCTCAAATAGCTAACAGCTTTTAGGCAAAACCTAAAGAAATTTGGTTCAGTTGTTTTTTTTGTGGAGCAATAATAAAACAACTACCGAGTCAATAATCTCAAAAATATAATTTTTCTAGTCATTAGCTACCTCGACGCATATACCAAATTATTCTATAAGCCTCATAAATCCGGCTTTAATCAATTAAAACGCTTGATATCTAAAAAGATAAAAATAAATACAACATATACAAACAAGAACGCCTAAACTAAAGATTTAAACTGAAGCACTAGTAAGACTAACAAAAGCGACTTAACACTGAACTGATAAGAAACACAACTGTAACAGAAAACAATGATTGGATCCTAGTGCTTCAGGCAAACATTAAACTAACGCGCAGTTATCAAGAAACAAATTACAAACAACGTTTAAACCTGACGCGCTACAAATTTACATCAGTCATATTACGGGAGAATTTTTCTTGATAAACAGATAAGCTAGTAAACTATGTACTTCAAAAAACCAGCGCAAAATGTTCGATTGTTTTGCGATAATTGTGTGTGTACAGGGATGCAAAAATGGAGAAAGGTAGAAGTATCCTGTCAAAAATGTTCAATTTTTGACAGTTATTTTCCTTTAAGTTTTGTGAATTGTAAAGTTCTAAAAACTTTTGAAGTAAAATGTTAATGGTGTCGCTTTGGTATCTTTATCAGGATGAAGGTCTTTTTTTTTGTTTGGAAATTACGAGGTACCTATCATCAAAAGGTCATTTGTCCGTTTTTTTAGGACTGTGATTTACTTTTTGAAGATATGTCTGTAATACACGTTCTTAAATAAGTAAAAGCGCCAACCAAAAAATGAAAAATGCCTTTTTCAGCAAAGCTTGACAGGTGCTTACTGGATTTTTCAACATCCCTGAAAGTGGGAATACTTTTATAACATCACATTGCTAAAAAGTTGTTCTTATTAAATGCTTTATTAACTATTGCGTTAAATGCAACAAAATTAACATCCTGCAAACCGTAAAACGAGGAAATTTCTCCCCTCAAAGTGTAAAATTATTTTCTGGTTGGCAACCTCTTATCTAATACGTAAAGCGCAATTTTGTGTGAGAGTTTAAGTAGATAATATTTAACTACTCTGAAACTACAGTATATGCTGGCCGCAGACACATAAAACTGTGCACGTCGATGACGTCATGTCGTCGTCGTCGTCGTCGTTTGGTTAGGCACCCAAACTCAAACCGGGCCAGCCCAAATCAAAGCCAGGGCCGAGGATCCAATCTTTTATCACCCCGGGCTGCTGCGCTGCCCAGATCTGATGCTGGCAGTGGTGGTGTTAGGACAACATTGAGTGCATCATTCAAAACCTGCAGACCTTATGTTCCTCTTGGTACATGATGTATGAGACATTAAGATATGATGTGATCATCAGTTTGCTCAGTGGCGCCACATTCGAAATTCGGTGATGGAGCAAGACCCCATTTGTACATGAACGAGTGAAAACGTCCTTCACCAGTCCGCAGGCGATTGAGCCTTACCCAAGATGTTCTGAGTAGACTCATTCCAAGTGGCCTTGAACTGAACCTGGGAATGAAAGCACGGACCCTTGAAGTACTCTCCAAGTAGTCCGCGTTCCATTTATGTTTCGTCCACCGCTTCACGCGGATGTCCAGTTTAGACAAACTACCTAATAGTTTCTACGCAGCAGGTACAAATGGGCGTATTGATCTAAGTCTCCCCTGGTGTGCATCCTGCTGCCCAACTAACTGTACGTGCAGTACATGGTCGGGATCATGGATAGCACGATTCGCCAAGGAGAGTGTCCCTCCTAATCGGCCGACTTCAGCTATATGGATGCCTGCGAGGACAGGCAAGTTCTCTGTTCGTGTGGGACGCAAGTATCCAGTGACAATGCGCAAAACATCATTGAGAATGCTGTCAATGAGGCGAGTATGGGTACTACGACACCAAACTGGTGCGCAGCACTCAGCTGTTGAGTAGACCAAGAAAAGAGCATAGATGCGCAATGTCTTGGCACCTGCATCCCATCCAGATCCCGCAAGTCACCTCAACAGCGCGACTCGAGTGGAAAGTTTTTTGCGCAAAGCCTCGAGGTGGTGACGGAAAGTGAGCGACTTGCCCAGCTTTACCGCAAGATACGTTGGGACTGGACAGGATGGCAATAGGTTGCCATTGCTGTAAACATTTAGCTCACCTTTGGTCTCTTTGTTGTTAAGATGAAAGGCCGCCGTCACTCTTTTCGTATTGCTGAGCTTCAGCCTCAAAGTCTGGAGATAAGCTGAAAGTGTAGTCATGTCTGGGCTTAGGGTGTCCTCCACCGCCTTCTAATCTCGAGAAGCATACAGCAATGATAAGTCATCAGCATATGCATTCTTCTGGGAAAACATAGAGGGCAGATTGTATGTGTAGATGTTGAAAAGGAGGGGGCCAAGACCGATCCCTGTGGGAGGCCGTTTCACAAACGTCTTAACCTGCTTTGCTTGCTGTCACTAATAATGAGAGTGAAACTTCTATTTCGGACAAGTTCCATGATCATCCAGACCATGTACTTATCCGATAGAAGCCTAAGCAACTTGCAGGTGAGACCACGGTGCTAGACAGTGTCGTAATCATTTAATCATTTACGACGTCATGATGACGTCATCATCTAAAATAAGTTTTTTTAAATCCGCGAGTGTTAACGAAAAAAGCAATTTTAAGGCCAAATAAAAGCTAGCTGCCGACAAATTAACATACAAAAAACTGTACTCCTTTTGGAGTGTAAGATGTTTTTATTTTCTTAGCTTTCCTAAAAATATATTTTTGGCATTTCTATACATTACTGATAACGTTGTAAAAAATTTTTAATGCTTCATCTGGTTTAGTGCTAACGAAATATGTTGAATTTTGCTAAAGCAGAAAATTATCCTGATATAAAGTTTATTCAGCTGTTGAAATTTCAGGTACATATTTATAATGCAGCTGGAGAAATGAAGATGATTATTGGAAGACAGTGGAATGTAGGTTAACCGGACAAAGATGCAGAAATGAAAATGTTGATATTTACAAAGATAGTGGCAAGAGTTGGTAAGATCAGAAACGAAGGAATTTGGAAACCATTCGAATTAGAAGTGGCAAGGAAAAGTGGAGAGGGACAACAGAGATCATATAGTTGTGATTCAAAAAGAGATGAAGATTATGTGAGAAAGGAAGCCATGAATTTAGCGGTCGAAAAAAAAGAGAGGAAAACTGAAAAAGAGACGAAAGACTGCATGTGAGAGGATCTTAAAGAAGTGGAATTAACTTAAGAGGATGTATAGGATAGAACGGTTTGGCGAAAAGGAATCTGTACTGTAGACTGCGATTTCTTAACTTTGAAACCTTTTCAGGTCTTAATCGCCACTTTGGTTTGTATTAGATTTTGACACATATAAATGGACGACAACACAACAATCAGTCAGGATGTTTTTTAAATTATTTTACTCTCCATCACTCCACGACTGACTAACTCTTGGTATAAGCATAGACACATCCCAGAAAAGTTTCCGTAACTCATTGCCACGAGTGCGATCAATTTGTTGGTAACATTTTATTTAAAAAGTTCTACAGCTTTATATTTTAATGTTTAAGCCTTGCCGCCAAACAATAGTTGGCCGACTTCTGTAAATTTAATGTTTTTGTCTTATATAATGTTTGATATATGTGTAAATGCTAAGAATATTCTAGATAAAAACTCATTAAGCGTATTACCTAAACTTGCACCTACATTGCATTAGCCTACATGTACCGGTGCTTTTTTTAGAAGCCAAGTTAACTTGGTTATAGGCTTAGTTGCAAATGTACATAAATCTTTAATTTTGGTCAAAACTGGATATTGTACGAGTGGTATCGCTAAGCGGAACCACTAGCATAGGCATACCTCTAATTAGGCTAAGTAACATAGTTGGCTACCAGAAGAGAGTTTGTGCAATTAAACGCAATATTGATCCACATACGATTTTTTCCAGCTTGATACGATAGATTTTATGGAGTTGCTGCAGATTTTCTACATTTTATGTCCCTATTTTTTCTTCGCATTAAGTCTGTGTCCAATGGCTGATTAAAAATTTTAGGGGCTTGAGGCCAGAATTCATGAGGGGCTACTTAGCTCTCCAACGGCCTGAGTTCTCGATGAAAACCTTTATTTTCTTATTTTTATACAACACCACTATTTGATGGGTTGAAATAGCTTATATAAAGGTGAAGACCTATTTTTTGTAGATCAAAGATTTTGACAATGCAATTTCGTACACGTCTGGAAAGGTTATGACAAATAGGTAGGGAGGCCAAAGCACCTGCTTCACTTGTCCTCATTCTAAATCCACTACTGTGTGTATGTCTACCACTATCCACTCGCATTTGAACTAGATTTTTGTTGGAGCAACCCATGGATTGGCCATGGAAATCATAACATTAAACTAAAGTAGGGCAAGACAATTTAAATTAGAGATAAGGAACAAAAAGTATTTTTCTAAAATATGTGATTAAGGTGATGCAACAACGTTAATTTTAATTTAAAACTTCTGCTTGTGCAATATGTGTTACCACTGCTTATTTCGCGTTTATATTTTGTTTCTCTCCTCCTGTTGTTTTTGTAATATACATTTGATCTTGCCTATATCAACACTTTTGTTGTGAGGACTAAGCATATATTATTTGTCATTGCTTTGCTTTTAAAGGAATCTTGTACCGAACGCGCTATTTTATTACTTTATTCTGCGGGCGTGGAGTTCTTCTTATTAATGTACATTAGTTATACGTGACATAGTGATAGCTATAATTTTTCCTGAGGTAGCCTTCCATAAGCTACCCAGCGAGTACCTTGTTGCAAATCATTTAATTACATGCGTAAATTTCCATGTCCAATATGATTCAGCTTGTCTCTTTGGCAGTCGTTTTTCTTTTGTTGAGCCTTTTTGACTCCTGGAACAACGACGGAGGCCTTAATAGCAAAGCAGCAGCTTCACAGTGCTGCCCTGACCTACAATTATAGATCTCTGGCAGTGAAAGTTAGAATAAATAACTTCTCTTTATTACTGTTCGTTACGATTTATTCAACCGAGGAAATGTTTTGCAAAAGCACAACTACATGGTATTCAGTGCAAGCATTGCACTCAAAACCTTTCAATTATTAAACTAGCACCCTATCACTTCATCGAATTGCCGACCGCAGTAACTGATAATGTAAAAAACTTAGTTGCAAAATTTAAATATGTCAAAAAGCAGATTTTACTAAAACACTTCAAGTATACCATCTTCAGTAGTAATGCAAGGAAACTTTTCAAAGCCTGCTGTTCCTTATGTTGAAGCGGCCTTAGCCATTTCTTTTGGGGTAAACAGCACTCGTACAAAAATAAAAGTAGTTCATTAGTTACTTAATCAGCATGGGATGATACGGAGTTGACAGATATACGGCACGGAATGATACACGTTTGACACACGTTCGGCTTTGCGTCATTCGCAATCGACACATATTTGGCAATGCGGCATGACCTGGTGGAGTTTGTGAACTTGCCAGCTGCTCGATGACGAGTAAGTTGATGTTGGGGAGCCCTTTGACTTTCAGATTGGAGACCGGCTGCAAATTGCCATGAGTTGTCTTCTCCGACTGTCTCCGCACGTCAGCGCGAGAATTATCCTGTGAGATGCAGATTTGGTTTTGCATATTGTCACTGTTGAGCGTAAGCGATTAAACAGTGAAGGCAAGTGAAGTTATTTTTGTGTCTGTCATCGAGTGAGGAGGATGCTATACAGGGGACACTGATTCAGGACATGCAAACGCTAGTGGCTCACCTTAAGAAATGCAGATTGAAACTCAGCAAGGCAAAAACGTTGTCCACAGCTCACGATCTCTGCAATATAGAGGCGAAACGTGAGCTCCGGATTTGTGCAAACGGATCCTTTCTGCGTTCAGCCTACTTATCTCGGCGTAACTTTGGACAGCGCCCTCACCTTGGCCTCGACAATTCTTGTCTTAACTTAACGGCGCACTTTCTGAGGTGATTTTCAAAAAACACTTTTCCGACCAAAAACTTTCTCAATTTCAAGTTGCTTTTCGAACTAATAGATTATCGCCATAAAAAGTTTACCGGTTGTTTTAAAGGCATTTAAAAACATAACAAACCTCGTTATTTTAAAAACTCTTTGTCCTGATAAAAGTGACGGTGAAGGAGAGGGGTTGGCAAAGAGTGTAGAATGGCAAGAGGGCAATAATTCCCTTCCATCATCCGGAACGCCTTTAGTCTATAATTTTATCTTTTTTAAAAGTGCCATCATGACAAAGTAATAAATATCAAAGGCACTTTTAATAAAATTTTTATGTGTTAGCGCAACTGAAAATACTCTAATTTGCTAAAAAAATTTTTCTTGAAAAATTCGATGAGCTAAGCTGACTTTATGACTGTTAATATAAAGTAGATCTTTTTTACAAGTTTGTTTTACGAAAGCTTGTGGATATTCAGTCAAAAAAAAGCTTCAACAAATGTTTCGGGGTCAGGAAGCAATTATACCTTTCCAAGTCTGTGCTGTTGTTTCAGTGTATTTGATAAAAATAACTGGACTTCTTAGCTTCGGCGGTAGCTATATGCTTAATTGCTACGCATCAAAAATCCTAGCATATTTTCTTATTCAATACGTTTCATAGTTTTAACTTTTTGTTAATCCTTAATTTTAATATGGTCTATGCCTTTCTCAGAATGGGAGAAGATAAGTGGGCTTGGACTAGTATCGTGAAGAGTAGTCAAAGAGAGCACTTTGGCGCAAAAAGTGGGTAGCTAAACAGGACCGATTGAGACAAAAGTCGTCTTGAGACTGATAACTGCGGACACAAACAGATGATATTTAATTCTGAAAAGATTTATCGTTTAAGATAAAAATTGTGTCTGTTGCAGCAAAGGCAAAAGACGGCACAGCGAGCGTCACGCAAAATTCCAAGTTTATGAGCAGAGGTTTCGAAGACTTGTGCTAGAAAATATTTAAAGGAGATGGTACGCTTTCAGTCCAGAAAAATAAGTGGGTCGAGGACCCATTGCAGCCTGAGAAAAAGATTCAAAAGTTTTTGCCGAATATTCCAAAAAGTGTCGAAAAGAAATAACAATTCAGCAGAATACAGGACAAAACGATCGAGAACAGAAAAGGATAGCAAAAGAGAATAATGACAGACTCGATAGAATAGTGGTTTTCAAACTTTTTGAAAAATTTTGCACGACGAATTTCTTGGAATTTTTTGAAGGATTTGGTGTTCCCTAAAATAAAAATTTTCGTAAGAGTTTCCTGTAATTAGTTGAGAAAGAGTATTTTCGATCAATCAGGAAAAACCAAAATTGTAGTTTTGCGGAATGTTTGAAACTGCGACACGGACCTCACTTTGAGCAATACTGTGATAAACCACCAATTTAGTCCAATTTGTTTGTTTTCTGCCAATACTCTTCTATTCTGAAAGCTTTTGCCTGCATGGTCTTGGCAGCAGAAACAACTGCGCAAATTTTCTGTTTTCTTTCTGACTCTTGCTCTGTCCAGGCGCTGGTTTCCTCTTGTTGTTTTTTTATTCTTTCTCTCGCTGTCTGATATATGAAAAGAATTCTTTATTCCCCATCTCTTTTGCTATTTCTTGGGTTCAATAGGTCTCCTGTCATCTATTTTTTTTGGGCAACAACAGAGCAAATGAATTATTCTGGATTCATCCATCCACAATCCTTTGCGATCTCTCTTCTCTTACCTCTCATTTATATTCATCTTTTTTTGGACTGGAGACGTAATGTCTTCTCAATAGTTTTCGACACATAAGCACACTCGGCCTCCACCTCAAAACTTGTGCTTCCTTTTTATGCTTGCTATATCCTTTCTTACCTCTGTTTCAACAAACACAGCCTTCAGTTAAAGGCTTTTTTTCAGAATTAGCCTTGCTGAAAATATTCTTGCAGCGCTTGTGGTCACGTGACTTTGTACACTTTTTATTTTTTCATTTCTCATTCTCCAGTAGACTCTTTTAAGTCCGCAATTTCTAGGGCAATTATTTTTGATGACGACCTTTGATATAGGGCTTGTAAAATTGTCTGGCTTCTAGGGCTTTATGGTCTTTTCTTATGATCTTTTTTCAGAGGAAGGAGTGACGACAAGAAATAAAGATTAATTAGGAGAAAAATTTCAAAATAGCTCTGGTTTCGGAAAAATAACCAGACCTGACTAAAAGCAAAAAAAATAGCACGAGTGCCACGATGTACAATGATTAGTATTATATCGGTACAGTAGGGTACTGGTTAAAGCATCCACTGGGAGACAGTGGTTAAATTCCCTTCTTCAATCATATCAAAGACTTCAAAAGTGGGATTCGCAGTTTCCACGTTTGATTCTCTGCACGAAATAGGTAGTGTGGAAACAATGCCGGAAAATTTACCTATTGTGTTCTTAGGTAAGGTCCTTAACGGAATACCTTTATTTCTGTGTTGCAGACAAGTGATGCGGTTAAGCAGTCTACCAGCAATCGTGGCTCTGTCGGACAAAAGACTTGCAAGCAGAGAATAAGCTCTTATAAGCGTAAAAGAATAAAGCAATTACAGATTTTTTTTCAAAAAGATCATGAATATCTTTAAGATCTTAGAAAACAGTAGGTAGGCCCTACGTAATCTAGCTCGTGTGTAAGCATCTTCTAGCTTTGTGGTTTACTTTTTTATCTGCCTCTCAAAGTTAGTTTTTGAATATCGCATGTAATCGCTATTTGCTCTTTTTTAAAGTATTCAAATTGCTTATAGTTTCTACGTGTCAGTTATGCCTACCTGAAGCATAGACAATAACCAGGAGAAAACAAACAAAAGAATTATGTCATACGGCGCTGTTTACAAATTATACGACGCTTATTTATAGGATTTTTAATCCCTCTCCTACTATGGGACGTCATATGACGTTTTCGCCACCATCCCCACCCGTTCATGCGACAAATCATATAAAAAAATTGGCCTATTTAATCAAACTTTAATTATTTAGATTTGCGACAAAAACATGTTTAATCAAACATTTGAAAACTTTAATTCCTTTTAATGTAATAGTAACTTTGTCATATGACAATATGTCTTATCCCAACCTCCCCCACATGATGGTTTTACCTCCCTCCCACCCTGGATGCGTCATATGATATTTGAACGGTTCCTACCCCTTTATAGATCAAATTAAGGGAAGAGAGAGCGGAACCTGATCACCTTGGTGCATCCAGTTAATGCATTCAATGCTCACTAACCAGGTTCCCGTTTAAAATACACTTCGTTGCTACGCTATTCTTACGACTTAACCGATATCGTCTATTACGAGGTTGGTGATAGGTTCCAGAGGGTGTCATCGGCTAGAAATGAACACACAAAAAGTTAACCCTTTGAGGACCTTTGGTACACATATGTACCATGATTGTTGATTGTTATATCATTATGACGTGATAACCAATTATCTGAAATCCATTATATTTTCGTTGTTACCAAACAATTGCGGCATTGTTTCAAATTTTATGAATTAAATTCTTGTGGTCCTTAAAGGGTTAATGGATTTCAAAATTGAAGGAAAAATAAAAAAAGCGAATACACTGAAAAACGTATATCTTTATTGAATATAGCTAAATTAGACCTAATTACGAATTGGGCCCAACCAATTGAAGAATTAATAATATTTTCGTCCCCCTTTGACTATTTGGGCTAGGGGCCAAATGCTTATTCCGTAGTCAGGCCAGACAATGATAAATAATTTAACCCAATGCGAGAATCACAAACAGAAAATCATGGGTGTCGTCAAATACGGTGAATCACCCGTCCCGTGCATTAATGACAGATGGATGAAGATTCCGCGACTGGAAAATTCGCTCGGTAGAGTTCTACGGCCACCTTCTATGCTCTATCCTTTGGACAAAGGACATACGCTCGAGAAGCTAGACCACCAGCTCACTGTTTAACAATACCAACTTTATTGATACGTAAGCTTTATCACACAAATAATCACCGACACTACTCTTATAGCAACGGATAGTCCCATTTCCTTATATGTGCCTTGGTCCTTGACTTTTTACTCTTCCTCTTCTCGCTTGTCTCTTTACCTCCCTTCATTCTTTCCTTCTTTTTTTCGCAAATAGCCCACTAGTATGTATATATTCCCTATGCGTCACGTAATAGAGAAATAATTCCCGAGTATTTCCCGAGTTTGATCTACAAAAATTGCTAGTAACTAAAATTGACAAGTAAAGGTTTGTAAACGGGGGAATACAGGAAATAGTTATCCAAAGAAACAACCGAACAAAATTGCTTAGAAAATAAACGAGAAAAGATTGTCTATGGGGGAGGTAAAGGAAACAACTACCAATATAACCAAAAAAATCGTTTAGGGAATAAAACAAATAATAGAAGGATTTTTATATACGGGGAAATACAGGAAATAATTACCAAAAACAAAACACTACGTTAAAACGAAATAATGGCTTAAGTATTCCTAACAATATTGCTGTTACAATGGGATAGTAGCAGTTTTCATTTTTGGAATCAACAAGCTTGTTTTTTGAATAAAACTCTTTCAATAGCAATTTTTTTGAAAAATGAAAACAAAACAATATAAAAAATCGTTTGAGCTTAAATACGCCAAACTGCGTATGACAAGTTTTCCCGTCACAGACTTGTGCTGTCATATAACGTAACGTAAATGTGTTGAACTGTTATACAGGGTGGGCCGTAAATAACGCACAAAAGATTTAAAATAAATTGTGATGTGAAATAATGTAAATATCTTTTCTTTGGGTATCTGTTAAATTTAATTTCAATATCAGTTACTATAACTGTTAAATTTAATTTCAATCAAAGTTTTTTAGTTATGATTTGCCTTTTAAAAAAAATTTGTATCATTTTTAGGGTATGCACTTAACAATTAAAGAACGAGTTGAATTAGTGTTAATGTCTGGTGCCGATGGCGCCACTAATCGATCTGTTGCTAAGAAGTTTAATCGGATTTATCTTGCTAAGAAGTTTTGTTTTAATAAAAACGTTTGTTATTATTATCTGAATTGTTTTATATGCTTTGGTGCGTTATTTATGGCCCAAAACGTTTGTTATTATTATCTGAATTATTTTATATGCTTTGGTGCGTTATTTATGGCCCACCCTGTATAACGTGTGGCAATCATTCTTGTCAATGCCTGAAATTATGTTTGATTGGTTTTAGAGCTAGTACAGTCATTGTAGTTACCAAAAACATCAAATGAAACAAATGAAATACATTATCTTGAATACACGTGAAATTATATTTTTGATATCTATCTAAAATATTTAGGCCTAATCTTTTTTTCTGATTTTACGGATCGCAAAATATTGTATAGTTATGTTTTAGGAATTGCAGTAACATATTGATAAATAAGATTAACTAGTTTGTAAAGTCATTTTAGTTGCTAAACCATATCAAACCATAAAAGTACTGTCCAGATTAGCCTAGGCTACTATTGGCATCCCATTTTTTAATTATTTTGCTTTTTGATTGCACTGGAAAATGAACTCCGCTTTTTTCCATTTATCCGGACGCTAAACATTACACTTGTTATCGCAATCACGTGACAGTGCAACTCTGACTGCTTTTAGAACTAGTAGTAAAGACAAGACAGGCTATGTAGAAGCTACCCGACAGAAACAAAGTTAGCGTTTAGATGCAATCAATCTCTCTTACTGTAAGGCATTGCGAAATAGGCTAATGGGAAGGTGTTGCTGCATTTCAGAACTGCTAATAAAGGCAAGTTATGCATTGGCTATATGGAAGCTACTATGGTAGAAGCTGTTACCTGACAGCTGACAAGTGTTACCTGACAAGTAACGAGTTTGCGTTTGGATGCAATCTTTATTACTTTGGTCAGGCAATGCAGAAGCAATTTGAAAATGAATTATTATTACATGTATTTATTCACTTACAGTACCTTGCACGGGATTTGGCTAATAGTAAGGTGTTGCTGCTAGTTACTTACAAACCGACGTGGAAATATCCAATGTGGTATTAGGCCTATCAATTGCTTTTAACTCTAAACGAAGTCAACTGTCAGATGATGATATTGATTTATTACTAGGTAGCTCAGACGACAAACATAGTGACAATAGTGGTGACCTTGAAAATGATGGTGACACTTGATATGATAGTGATGAGGAAAGTGGTTCTAGTCTCAGTGCGATTCTTGATGGTGCTGCAGCAAGCAATGATGGTTGGGTAACACAGAGACAATTACGCCCAAGGATTCTCTTTAGTGGAGATCTTGGCATCAAAGTGAAGATTGCAGATACTGATGATCCTCTTGCTTATTTTGATGATACTTTCATCAACATAATTGTGCAACAAACTAACTTATATGCTAAGCAGTACTTAGATTTGCAACGTTCTACGTTGAGAAAACGTTCTCGCTCCAAGGAATTGATTGACACTTACGAAAAGAAAATAAGTTTATCTTGGCCTCCTATTGCTGCAAGGAATTGTGCAAAAACCTGTTACCAATTCGTTTTTCAGTAAAAAAATCAATTCAAACTACTTTTTTCCAGCAACACTAAAACTAGAGAGATTTCTTCTTGGCAAATTCATTTACTTCAACGACAATCAAAGCTATCAAGGCAATCTCCCTCACAAACTCTTTAAAATATGATCAATATCAGAACATCTAAAATTAAAATTTGCTTCAGTTTATCTTCCTGAACAAGATGTATCTGTTGACGAATCTTTGATGTTATGGAAAGAGAGATTATGTTAGAAACAACATATTTTACTGAAAAGAGCCAGATACGGTGTAAAATTGTATGATCTAAGCGTCTGGGTATATTTGAACCTTTTTTGTTTACACAGGAGCAGATACTTCCTATTTTCCAGATTACTGCATTGAGCCTAGCATTGGAAGTATGTTCTAACACTTGCTCATTCTTTGCTCAACAAAGGTTACTGCATCAATATGGATAACTTATTTTCTTCGCCTGATCTTTTTGATGCTGTTGGAACTATCCGAATCAACAGGCAAGGCTTACCTGATGAACTGAAAACCACTGCACTCAAAAAAAGAAAAGTGTTTGCTATGTATCGCAACAAACCCATGGCTCTTCGATGGAGAGACAAGAAGTATGTTAGCATGTTCAGTAGCTTTCATGATGATGCAGTAACCGAGATCATTGTACGTAGAAAAGTCAAGCAAAAGCCTCAAGTTTGTCATTAATATAATGACAAAATGGACGGTGTTGATCGCAGCGATGCTTACCTCGCATCCTATCCAAGTGCACGAAAACGGCTGAAAAATGTTACATCAAGCAATTTCGGCATCTTATGGATATGACTTCTCTAAATGCATTCTTTTTTTATAAGAAAAACGGGGGAGAGAAGTCAAGACTATTGACTGCTGCTGAAAAGCCCCCCGCTGATGAGCCCAAAAAGACGAAAAGCGTCCAGGGATGGTCTCGTCAAATTATGGGAGGGAGGCTTTTATTATTTGCGATACTATTACTTTGTGAAACAACCACGTCATTCGTGTGGGCATGCATATAAAGCGCGTTGATTGCCTTTATAACTCAATAAATTGATATCTCTTACCCAGTTGCCGATGGATATAGATAATCTTTGTTATGATCTTGATTAAACTCAAAACCGTATCTACTGTATGACAAAATTCGTTTTCAAATTAAACCTTTTACGATTCGCCTCTCTTCCAGGATGAATACGATTATATTAAATATATTATCCTAATTCTGAAACAAAACAAGCAGACATATCTCAGCTAAATCGACATCTAAGAGGCAGCTCTGCTCCTTGGTTCCGGTCCAGTAGTCGTAACAGAACTGCCACTTTAATAAAGTACAAATAATTATGAGTGTTGGGGTTTGTAATGCAATGGTAGTGACTAGGTCACCACACAAGTCAAACAAGCGATCGACGATCATTGAGTGACAACCCACTTCGACTCACTGCTCGTCATTTCATTTCCCAATTGGTCCTACTGAGAAGAAACAACATCCTACTCGAAGGTGCGTTGTGTGCTATTCACACAAGAAAAGAAAGAAAGCAAGATTTTGGCGTAAAGAATGCGAAAAACCACTATGTGTGGATCCTTGCTTTGACTTGTACCACACGAAGAAAAACTACTTATAAGGCACAAAAAGCAGAGCAGAAGCCCTATCAGCGATGATGAAGTGAATGAAAGACAATTTTATACAAACAATTTTAGATTCACTATTATTGATGTATTTGATAACTTTTGCTGTAATTATGTCACCAATGACGACACTGTTCTTTGTATTTTCGCGGTATTGAAAATACAGTTTTTACTATCACTTATTTTTTATTACAACAAGAAAACAAAATAGCGTAAAAAGGTCACTGTAACGTCATGTATAACGTAATCAGCATGACGTTACAAAAATAATCTCCAACTCTTTATTCCAAATGATCATCCAACTATTCATAATGTATAATATATTCATTTATGCTAGGGACAAACAATATGTAAAACCTCTTCAAATATCGCAAATTAATTACGCACTGTCAGAACAATTTTCTCACATTAATTACGCAGTTAAAGGGTTAAACGTAATTGTGATATGGGTTGATCATAACAAGTTCCAATCTTCCTTTATCATATCCGATGCTTTTTCACCAATCATATAACAAGGAGCTTGTGTGTTGCCGGATGTGATATCAGGCATCACTGATGCATCAGCCACTCGAAGACCCTTCACTTTATAGACACTGAAAAAAAAAATTAATTAAACAGTGTTACTGCCAAGAGTTTAGCTAAGACAATACCAATATGCTCCAGCTAGTAAACAATTACGACGTGTTTTTTGTGCAATGGTACGGTCTTCGTAAATTACCTAAAGCTAGCAAACTGATCTGATAATATTTTTTTCCCAGCTCTTGCAATAGTTCTTTCGATCTAAAATCTTTAACAATGGCGTCAAACCTCAAGGGCGGTTTTTAAAATGTGACTCGTCCAAGACAAAGCGCCATTCCTTTCGCTTATTGTGGCAGGCTGATTTTCTTCACTCAATGTAAGATCTCTCCGACAATGTCAGTGTTTATGGGCTTAGGCTCACACATTGCTGAAACAAAATATTGCCTTTGTCATGTTAATATCAGTATTTTAACTTACCGAAGTCTAGGATCAGTTACTGCCATTGGATCTTTCTCTGATCCCATTTTAGCAGTGCCACAAGGATGATATTCAGTAAATGATTGATTTCGAACAAGACATTCAAAAAACTCGTCGCTCCTGTGCAATACATGCAGCATTGTCAAAACTATAGTGATAGCCACTCATTTACTAAAGAAAATCAAGTATTATTAGCTAAATTATTTATTTTTATAAATTTTAGGCTGTTATTTTAATTGTAGTTGACAATGGAAAACTATTTAGTTCTAGATTATTTAACTTGTAGCCTGCTGTACAAAATGCAATATAAAGCTGAAGTGTGAACCAAAAACCAACAAGTTTTTAAAGCTCTTACCTAGGCGATTCTTTTCCACCAGGGCATACACTCGATGCAAAAGCGAGTTTAAATCCTCGAGATTTGAATGTTTCGGTTTGTTCCAATTGTTCCATAAATCGTAGGGCTAAAAATAAAGAATGTTTCAAAAATCAATATGGCAGTTATCTATTTTTCTTTCTTAGTAGGTACCGGTATACAACGTAAAGTGTCAAGCTTGTGTTACTGTACTGTTTAACTACTGAGAATTTTATTTTAGGAAATCAACACTTTTTTGCTGGCTCTCCGAAATGTCTTGCTTACTGAAGAACAAAGGTGCAGATTCGCTGCATGGATGGAGATTAGATTTGTTCAAAAAATGAACAAACTGAAAAGTTCAGCGCTTCGCAAGTATTTTCATTGAACTAAGTTTCCAATCAATACTTAATAAAGTTGAGTCCGATTAGTCAAAGGTTGGGGCTCACCCAAAGCAATTGTTTAGTTTGACCCAATGGCGGCATAATTTTTACAACCGCTAAATGGCACGTAGAACGACTGGTAATTATTTAGGTTCTGGAACCCAGCACGTTAATGTGCAGATATTTCTGCAAGATTATTCGGGCATTGTGACTTTTTATATGACCAGAATTGAGACAAAAGCAATAAACATAGTAGGGCCACCACCGGTTGGCTCCATCAAGCCAAACTTCAAAGCTCTTCCTCAAAGAAAAATGTTTTTAATCAAACAGATCACGCACAAAAATGTTTTAAAAGTTAAAATTGGAATAAACTTCAAGCTGTATATTTTTCATGCGATGTCAACTATACTTTGTGATCCCTCGTCAAGTGACCCTTTAAGAACAAGTACCACAAATCAAGATGAAATAAGACAAATCTCGTGAAATATCTGAATATCATAATAGATTAAGAGCAGGTAGCTGATTGTCTACCCTTGGACTGTTATTTAGAATACTCGTGTACGAAAAACTATACAAAAAGCAGTGAGAAATTTGAGCCCCGAACAACTAGAATGTTTCAATAGAAACTTTTTTGATTTTCTCAGTTTTAGGAGCTAAAAGGTTGCACTTTAGGGAAAAAATGCCATTGGGGAAAGTGGGGAAAACGGTACGCGGGGCAAAGTGGAATATTTGAATTTCTTACCAATTGTGGAAAATAGCGCCACCATCTTCCGTCAAATTAGTGATTATCACGTGACAGGTTCTCGCACCAAAATTTGTTACTTAGTGGATTAAATGTGCTGAGTTACAAAAAAAATGCAGTTTAAGCTTGCCCCTTTATAAGGAAACTGTTATAAAAGAGACAATTATGTGTTTAGCTGAGCTATCAGGTTAGGATTAACTTTGAAATATTTTTAGAGAGCATCCAAACGTAGCTTAAACACTTTTTCTACTGATCAAGAATTTTCAAATTTATTACTTTCGTATGGGATGCTAGTTTGAGGCAAAAAGGAATATAGCAAAAAAAATTAATAGGTTATGTAGCTAATTGGGGCAAAGTTAGTAGGTTATGTAGCTACATTCAGCTCTCAATCATTTAAACAAAGCAGCAGGTAATGCCTGGTAAACCTATACCATCTTAGTTTTTAGTTGATATTCTTGATTTTTAATCTGAGATCAAAATATTTTACACTAGTTTAATACAAAATTCACTGTAGATTGTGATAAAGCCCTGTTAGGAATGGAACCAATAACTTTAGTAAGTCAAGTATAATTTACAAGCTACAACACAGCCAAAACGGAGCAGGCGTTCCACTTTGCCCCAACGTTTGGGCAAAGCGGAATAAATTTTTAATTTTGAAATTAGCTTATAAAATTATTGGTAGACAAAAAATTTTGCGAGCTGGCGTGTGAAGATACTAGATATGGGGTATAACTACTGTCGCTTCTAACAATGTCTCTAGCGTACATAAAGCAGAAGTTATAAAAGAATTTGTAAAATTGTTCTGCTTTGCCCCACTTTTCTCTATGCGAAATTTTTTTGAATTGGGTTTACAATTAAGAGTCTCTCATGGCACACTAATTTTTTTGGGCCCTAAAAACCAATAAAATAAATGACTATATCTTGATAACCGCCTGTGCTAGAGACTTTATTTTGGGACCAAATCATAAGAAATATATTGTTTTCTATCCTTGTCTAATACATTTTTTGGGCTATCTTGTAGAAATTTTAAGATAAATTTATAAAACTGTTTTTATACTAAAATCCTTGCTTCATTGTTTTCACAACTTTGTGATAAAAATTCATCTTATACAATACCGGAACATTTGGCAGTTAATTTTGTATCAGGGAAAAATTCATTGCCGTATAGTAAAAAAACAAATGTGTGGACATATTGCAGCCTATTATTTATAATAGTTGTTAACCGGCTTTGCCGGCGTCGCGCCGCATGGCTATCAGTCAGTGATGTCGGGTTTTAAAAACCGATTCAGCCTGCTTTACCGACTTCAACCAAATTATGTCAAATATGAGGACCACTACTTGCTACTTTTTCGTAATTGTATGCCTACTAGTACAAACAAAGCTTCTAGCTGGGCGCACGTTGCTTGGCCCTGCCGTAAACGCAGCCAGGCACAGAGCAAACTAACCCCAAATGCAGCACTTGTGGTTAAGTCTTAACAATAGCAGAACCCCATCAATAATGTCGAGGTTAACAACATCGATTCGACTTTCGCAAAAACTTAAAATGTTTTTACTATTTTTAGTAGCAGAATTAAAAAATAAATATAAAAACCCTGACCATCTGAAATATAATCACTATTTCATTTCATGTTATTGTTTTTAACCTATATCATTTGGCCAACGTATTCTTTTTTTGTCCACTGTCGTCAAATCTTGTTTTCATTTCTTGCTGATTTGGGCAAAAAAAGAAGTAAATGAAATGAAATGCTGCAATTTATGTCTGAAATTTTGTAAAGCAAACGGTTATGAATAATTTTGATTAAAATTTCAGTTTTTCATTTGTAATGTGCTGAGATACAGCAGCATTCCTAAGTAAAAAACCGTGTGCTCTGTCAATATTATTACCTTGGCTGGTATGATCTTGTATAGATCCCGTGCCTAAGGTAGAAGTTCTACTGTGAGTTCGTTTCCAATCAAATGCAGCGTATCTTGATTGATTCACCCAATTGATGACATTAGAAATGAAAAGTTAATTTGTTGTTGACATAAGCACTTCTTGTTTCAAAAGCAAAAGTACCGATTTTATGATGGGAAACGATTAAGCTTGAAAAATCACTTTAGGGGTTTGCGCGTAGTTGCTATATTTCTCCCACAGTTTCGAGAGTTTCTGGCAGCATGTTGCTAGTCTTGTTTGGTACTTGGGAGGTGTACTTGCACACAATTAAAACAACCAACGATTTCAAAAAGTTTTATTTCTTCATTTTATGAAGCGTAGGAAAGAATAATTACAAAGTTGTGAGGAAAGGAGGGGGGTACTAAAGTGATTGACATGTGTTTTCAGAAATAACCAATTAGATATTAGGACCACTAGTCACGACTTTTTCTATATTGTATGCCTATATTTGTATGACTAAAGCTCCTGGCTGCGCGCATGTGCTTGGTCCTGCCACAAACGCACACAGGCACAGTGCATACTGACCCGAAATAAAGCAATCGCGGTTAAGTTATGATAATAGCAGGGGCCCCATCAGTAATGTCGAGATTAAGAACATTAAATAAGCCGGTTGTTCCTGCTTCACATAATTGAAAAGGAAGTTACTTTAACACTCAGACAATATTTAGGGGGAGAATAATATTTCGTTTCAAAAGATTGAACAAAACCATATTTATTCCCCTCTTTTTCGCAGGTGTATCAGCAATCTTTGCTTGGAGTTGGCTACATTTTAAAATTGTTAGAGACTTCATTTTGTTGAATCTTATTGATAATTCTGATAGACGATGCTAAAGAACAATGTTTTTGTAAGAAAAAAGACCAAATATACCGAAGAACTTAGTTTTTCTAGAAATTGCAAGTTTGTGAAGCCCAGCCATCAAATTTTAAAGTGTTTTTGACCGGTTGGCTACATTTCAAAGTTTTTGAAGTCCTCATTTTTTGATGAGTTTTTGCAAATTTAGATAAACAATGCCAAAGAACTATGCTCGCGAGATCGATAATCAAAAATTATCGAGGAGCTAGCTTTTTAAAAATTACAAGATCCTCAGGTGCAGCAGGAAAATTTTTCCATTAAAAATAGAAAATAATGGTATGGCAACCAATTTTTGATCACCCATCACAAGCTAATCTTTAATCCTTACTAGCTCGAGCGACATATTTCTGGAAAGAAAATTTACCAAGTTGCCAAACGATACTCATTGTTAGTACCTTATCATAACCTTTATATATTAAACCTACCGATTTTTAGTCAGCCTACGACATCTTAGGAGGGGTAAAAAGTTACACTACCGGTGTTAAAGTTCAGTTTTCAGGATGAAAACAAATAGTAAGGATACATATCATATATTATCGAAATTGCCTTGAAATTAACTTAATTTGTTTCATGAATTTTGAAAATCCGTCCAGAAATGAGATTACAAATCAGTTTTTGAGTAAACTGATTTTGTAAAAATGTTGCAATTTTTGAAAAACATTATCATACGATCTCTGTCAGCGAAAAACTATTCTCATGGCACCAGACGTATTATGACGTCATACACCGAGTTTGAATCGAGCAGAAAAATTGGAAACAAGCATGTTTTGAAAGCTTAAATTGCTTTAAGCCCTCAAAGGATTGACCCGAATACATTCGTCTGTTGTTTACAAATCACTTTCGCATTATCCCGTATATGTTTGTCCAAATTAAGTATGAAACATTGGAGCAGCACAGGGCCGTATTTACTCGCACTTGGCAGGGAATTTCTAGTACGAGTAAATACGGCCCTGTGCTACTTCAATGCTTCAAACTTACTTCGGACAAACATACACGGGACAATAGTTGCAGAATGGATATAATTTTCCAAAATATATAGGCTAATGCTTCAAGGGGTTAATAAAGAATCTGTTGTCGTATCGTCAACTGAGCTTAAATTGTTCTAGACTTCTTTTATCAAGAGCGCCTTATTAATATCTATCAAAAAAGCGTTTAACCGCGTTTCTACTATGAGTGTTCGAAACGAAAATTTTTTGAAAATATTTCGAAATTTCGTTTTGAGTTAACTTTCCTAGTTAGAAATTTTGCTTCGTTTCAAAATCCAATAAAGTTTGTTTTGTTATGCGCTCGAAACCAAACCGCTGGATTCATCCTGTGTGACGAACAATGCATTACACGCGAGCCACATTGAACAAACCGAGCGGCCATTTACCATCGTCACATGAATTTTCGAAGGAGGGCAATGACACAGATGAATGACGATGGAAAAATTTCGAAATATTTCAAAATAAAGTTCGTTTCGTTTAGTTTCAAACTGTTTTTTTCCACAGTAAAATTTCGTTTCATTTCAAACCGCCTTTCGTTAAGCAAAATTTCGTTTCGTTTCGTTTTGCCTCAGTAAAGTTGGTTCCAAACACCCTCAGTTTCTACAATCAGTAGTTTATGAGTATATCAAGAAAACAAATTTTACAATCACTTCTTAATTATTACGTAACATGAGATGCTAAAAAAGTAAAATTTGTTAAAATTGCTAAGTCAGGTAATGGCTTTCGTGTAAGCTCAAAATGGCTTTCCTCAAAAAAATGGAATTTTTAATAACAATATCTTTAACTGTGATGTCACCACGACCCCACGAGTCCCCTTGTGACACTCATCCGGGGTGGCGATCAATCGTGCTAAGTTTGATGCTTGTATGTCAAGTAGTTCACGAGGAGTTAAAACATAAATACACACACACACACACACACACACATCCACACACACAGACAGAACTGAGCTTTATAGTATAGAGGTAACGAAACACAAAGATCGGAGTCCGTTCTGTCTGAGTTAATTTTTCTTTTAGTTCGTGTCTTACTGTATAGAAGCCCAAGCTCTCTTTGTTAGTCTGTAGTTAGACAGGAGAACTGTGAATGGGTAAACTGCTTCAACCCACCACTTGTCTGCTATACAAAAATAGAAGTATTTCAGTATGTGATTTTAACCAAAATCACATCCGAATAATTTACCTACTTTTTCTCCCCATTATTTCTCTCATGCTGAATACGAAGCAGGAAAGCTGTGAACAACATCCAAGTTTTTGTTGTGACTCCACAAAATAGATGAACCCAGATCTATAGATTGCGAAGCATACGCTTCAACCTCTGTGCCACTGCACTAATTAACAGTGCAGCACATATGGTGGTATGCATGAGCAGTAAAGGATGACTAGGTTGCAGAAAAATCAATGCAAAAATTAAAGCACCCATGGTAATTCACAGAGGAATTGGTCGTTTTTGTAATATTTCCCAGTCGTACCAGTGTATCTTCTGAATTAAAGGAAAAGATAGAGGCAAAATATTGTTTGCGGTTCAACCAAGAGTATTCAGAACTGGCAAACCAGCAATAATTGCTATGAAGTTACTACGCTGTTTAACTTGATTGCATCTTCGTTTCTGTTTACGGCGCTAGACATCTGCGATACTATTAATTAATGCCATGCTGAGCATTGGAAAATTCCAAAGAGTAATACTGATAACGAGGTTGTATATAAACGTTTTAGTGGTAAATATTTTCGGGGAAAGAGAGGTGAAACATAGCACAGAATGTGCAACTATTTATTACTGTATAGTCATCGAATAATACATCTTAGGTAGAGAGGTAAAGCATTTTAAAATCCACACTGTTGTTAAAGCAAGTAACTTTAATAAATTAAAAGTCATTTTAATTCGTATAACATCTTAAAATTCGAACGTTTTCGACTTTCATAAAGCCCTTTTTAAGAATTAAATCTGTAAATATGACGTAATAAATTAAAATAATCAACGATAATTTCAAATAATAACGTTTTAAATTGCTTAAAAGATTTTGACACAAGCGTTGGTTACAGATTAGTATTTTAAGGGTTAAAATTAAGCTATAATAAGTTTTCTACTTCATTTATATGTACTGTTGCATTTTGCTGTACCAAGAACTTTTAAATGTGTTGTTTTAGTTGAATTATTTGTTTCAATGAGCTGTTGAAAATTAACGTAGTTTACACCGTTTGCAAAATATACAACTTCAGTTTTTAAAAAAATTGCTCAAACATAAACCGTTACTCCTAAAATTGTTTAAAGATATTCCAAAATTTATCAAAAGCTCAACATCTGCTATTACAAATACCTTTTCATGGGATATCTGTGAAATTAAAATGTATTGGTTTTTGAAAGAGCTTTGATTTTTCAAACTTTGGTCTTGGTGGCACCAATGTGCCTCTCTATTCGCTTGTGGGTTTGTTATGTTCAACCAAACAGCTATTTTCGACCTAACTATAGTCAATAAACAAAAAATAAACATTTTAAACACTAATGTGTTTCATTCAAAAGCGTTAAAACCTGAAAAAGGCCATTCAGTGGTCGTAAAATACTTAATGCACTACGAATACGTGAAAAACAGGAAACTTTCCAACCTTTTTCACCTTTTGGACGTGTGTAATACAAGATCGTCAGTTGGTGAAAAAAGCAACGCCGTTTTCAAATTTTTATGAGCGTCATTGAGCCCCAGATCAAAACGCTATCCACGATCCCTAAAAAAAAGTTTATGGATACTGGGTCCATGATAGATCGATTTTGATCAAAAGGGTCTCAAAATTTTGATAACTATTGTGAAATTAATTAAACTTTGTAGTGAATTGATGCTAGTTTGTTACTCGGAAACAAATGACTTTAATCAAAAGTGATTACATTGAGATTAAGCTTTTTACTTTGCGAGCCCAGGCTTAGTTCGGTGCGCCAATTTGCCATTAATTAAATACTATTTATTTTTCTTTTATAAATGACTCCATACGATTTAGACACCCGCAGGTGCATTAGCAAACTCAATTGTCATCAGATAATTACAACCGATGCTCCAAGTTTTGTAATAGCCCCTTACTTGGTTTAGCGTCCAAGGCAACAGCTCTAAAAGAATTGATTAGGGAATAGTGAAGATCGTAGAATTACATCTCGTATATTAATGCAACTGGCCTGCAAGCACATATTTCAAAGGAATATTGATTTTGTCCATAAGTGTCAAATATAAAATATGGCAAACAATACAGAAGTCTGCCCGGTCATCAAGGCTACAGTATAATAAAATTTTACAATTTTTTAATAGATTTTTTTTACAACTTAATATGCGGTATAAGTTACTCATTTCAATTAACTTGAATTCAGTATTACCGATTATGCTAATTACTCGAATATGAACCCTACCAGAAGCTGGCTACTAATAAGCCTACATTTTAGGGTCATAAAATTAGGCCAATTACTAACAATAACAAATAAACCTCAACTCTTCCTATCGTGTTATGACTTCAGATTTATTCCATAATACCAGCAAAAAATATACTCAACGTTTATTTTACAACTGTCTATTTTATCTATTTTATTCACAAAACACAATGTCACTCCTACTCAATTTAACGCAAATATTGTGAGAGTGATTAGCCACTTTTTTCAAAGCCATTTTTGATGACGTTTAATCACTAGAGTGAAACCTTCCTGTTCAGTAAGCACAGCTGCAGCCAGCCATTGCTTTTAGTAAAATTTTACTGGACAGCACAAGTCGTCACTTAACATAATAGGAAGGTTGCATATGACGTCTCATATTTCGCGCCAAAAAAATTGGCTGACCAAAAGCTCTAATTTATGCTGGAGAGGTATAGGGCGAACACCAACTTTTGGGGTTATTTTGAAAACTAATGAGAAATTAATTAAAATTTGGAATGAATTATTGCTAGTTGGATTCTCGGAAACAAATAAATTTGACCAAAAGCAATTTGGTTAAGATTTGATCTTTCAGTTAGCTAGTATAAGCCTAGCACAGTGTGCTAATTTTTAAAAAATGCCCCTAAGAGAAGTGCCATCTAAATACCATTTGCTCCTCACTTAAAAATAAACTATACCAATTAGATACCAGTCGGTACATTTGCAAAAACAACCATTATTTGATCATTACTTCCGGTACGGTAAGCTTGCCGGCAAGTTTACTTGTTGTGTCCATGAGCAAGGCATTTAACGGTATGCCTCCATCTTTATGTAGCAAACAGGTGCTGGGGCCAAGCAGTCTACCCGTCGTGGTGACCCAATGTGACGAAAGACATGCAAACAGAGCCTGAGCTCATACGCATGAATGAATAAATCGGTACCGTAATTTTTACATTACCCTTGGTTCAGCAGCTTAGGTAATTGCCCAAACAATTGTTTAAGGAGCAGTTAAGGTGACACAATTACATCTGACATATCAATATGACTGGCCTGCAATTACTATTGACAAAAAATTTTAAAAACTTACTAATTTTATCCAACAATAACTAATCCAGCATATGACAAACGGTACAGAAGTCTGCCCTGTCATTTAGGCTACAGTATAACTTAAGTTTTCAACTTTTCAGAATGCTTATGCCACTAAATATACTGTATAAGTTACACATTACAATTAACTTAAACTCAGCATTCCCAAACACGCTGATTAATTGAATATGAAACCCTCACAGAAGCTGGCTACAAATAAGCCTGCATGTTTAGCCCATAAAATTAGCCCAACTATTAGCAATAACAAGCAAACCTTAGCACCTCTTATCTTACTTTGACCATAGATTCATTCCTTAACATCAATAAAACAACATATTTAACGTTCATTTAACAACTGTCCCGTTTCTTCATTTGATTTGTAAAAAACGATATCACTCCTATTCAATTCAATGCAAAATCTCTGAATCTGGTCAGCCAGATTTTTCGAAAGCACATTTTGATAACGTTTGATCACGTGCGTGCAACCTTCCCATGGCAAAACAAAGCTATTAGAAGCATTTAGGAAAAAAGGCAAAAAGTATACTCTAAAGTTAAAAAAACACTTACTTTAAAGTCAATTAATCTCAAATTTGTTGTAAAACTTTTTTGTTCAAATGCAGCTTGGTAATATCTCTCAAAAACAGTTTTTACCGGGTTGTCACGCTCAAGGTTATTTGAGAAAATGAGTAAAAAAGTTACAACTAATGGTTTATCATGATGTCACCTTATCCTGAACGAGTGAAATTTCTTTAGCCCCCTCCTCGGCAGAAACGGGTACACTCGTTTTCACCAAATGCTCCGTTTTCAGTCGGCGACGAGTATACTCGTCTAAAACTTAACCTTCAAAAACCAGTCAGAGACGTATATACCCGTCGATTCTGAGCCTTTCTAACCCAGATAGCCAGATGATCTGGGCCAGATCTGCATTTTGTCTGGCAAGAACTGGCATCCACGTAAACCTGTTTAGACAGATCTGAATCAGATCCGAATCAGATGTGGCTAGAAAGTAAAAAATTGCTGGTTTTTGACAGATCTGGTACAGATGCGTACCAGATCGGTAATGATAGTCTTAAAATATTTGCTAGACTGACGTGCAATAACACATTTTTTGTGTCTTTGAACATTTTTTTGTCAGTATGAATACATGACATAGTATTGGTTAACCAACTAAATCCAGTCATCTGAAAAAATATGCAGTTTTTTATTTCCGGAATATTCAACTTCAAAACAATATTTTTCGGATAGGGGGGAACTTTTCTTCCAGGTTTTAAGGAACCAAACAAAAATCCAAAATAATGCTTTATTAAACATAATCAAATTAACATAACAATAATTAACATAAACTTCGGTGGATTTGTTTATGTTAATTATTGTTATGTTAATTTGATTATGTTTAATAAAGCATTATTTTGGATTTTTGTTTGGTTCCTTAAAACCTAAAACAATATTGTTTTTGGTAAAATGTGGCGATTCACATTTTAGGAAATATTTTTGTTGTAAACGTTTGTTATGCTGCTTAAAATAAAAAAATTTATTGGAACTTTATTTGTTCTATTTAAAACATGAATCAATGTGAATATTGCGTTTACACGTATCACGTGACTCAACAAGTTTCGCGCGTGTGCGCAATGGGCAAGTTGTGTTTGGTTTCGTGAACGATCATGTTCACATAGGTTTTAAATATTTGTGTGAAGCTCGGAAGGTTTGGGTAGTATGGAAGATGAAGTATCATCGTGGAAAACTTGTTATTCGGAAGTTGGGAGCATGTCATTTAGCTTCAAATGAAAGATAATAAACTGTTAACTGTATCAGTGTGTAGCATAATGTCATAGTAACACATTGTTGGTATAATCTTATCTAGTGTATCTTAGAATGTCATTTCTAAATTTAATTGAATTTAAATGTGGAGTGTTTGAATTATGCTGCTAGGTGTATACTGGTAAGGTTTGGAAAGCTATTTAATGTGCACATGTAAGGCCTGATTCATTGATCAGTGCAATGTTAAGATGGCATATAGCACGTTTGATAATTGGTATATGAAGTTATTAGTATAGAAGCAAGAAAAAAAATTGGGATGCATACTTTATCATAGTTTATTGACTGAATTTCATTTCTTTAACAAGGTTGAAATACATACCGGTATGTCATACCTCGGCAATGTTTGAGTTGTGAGATTACAGAGGTGTATGGCACATTCACTTTTTCTTTGCTGATGAGCAAACCTTAATAGCTTTTTTAACAAGGTAGAAATACTATCTCAGCTATATTCGAAATGTATCAAGCTATTTAGTTAATTAAAGCAGCAATTACAACCTGATTAGGCTGTATAGCTGTGTTTGAGCACTTGGACCATACATTTACCAATTGCCATAATATGCTGCATAATCAAGATTGTGCAAAATGTTAAATTGTGTTGTACACACATGCTATTACAGAGATTATATCAATAAAGTTGATAGATAGTGTAGTCATGAAACCTACTGGTATATCAACAACAAAACGAAGAGGTTGCTCATATTGGACAAAACGAAGAGAAATTTTACACAATACAGAAACACATATGAAAGAAGTCAAGGAATTGCTATTTCAAGCTAATGAAATTGCTGATACCATGAATATTAACGTAGTTAGTAACTGCAAGCAACATGTGTTGGAACCATTAATTACTGCTTCCTCCTTTAACAACACATCATGTAATAAAGATGATTCAACTTTGTTGACAAACAATGAAAGTTGTAGCAGCACCTCTAGTGATATTAATAATGATGCTTATTCAATGAAAAATGACAGGTTTGAGTCATTGTTTATTCCTGAAATGGACATAGATGATGATCATGATGATGATGCATCAAGTACTTCTAGCATGGGATCTTACCGAAGCTTAGGAAGTGATGATGGTTTTGTACATTCAGAAAACAATGTAAATGTTGTGGAACAGTTATCTAAATGGGCTGTTGAATTGAATATTTCTCAAGTTGCTTTGAAGCATCTCATTCTGATTCTTAAACCTTTGATTTCTGACTTACCTAATGACCCAAGAACCTTACTGTCTACCCCCAGAAACTATGTTGTCAAAGATGTTGGTGGTGGTTCCTACTATTATTTTGGAATCACAAAACATTTACTATCTATAATTGAAAATGGTACTTTAATTCCAGGCAGTGTGATTTATCTACAGATAAATATTGATGGTGTGCCTTTGTACAAAAGCTCAAAAAAGCAGCTTTGGCCAATTCTGGGAAAGATAGTTGGACAAAATCTTCCTTCTTTTATTATTGGAATATTTTGCGGAGAAAGCAAACCTAATGATGTAAAGGGTTATTTCAGTGACTTTGTTGAAGAAATGAAAAGTATTGAAGTAAATGGTATACTTACATCTCAAAACAAAATTGTGCAGGTTAAAATAACTTGCTTTGTATGTGATGCTCCTGCTAGAGCATTTGTAAAGCAAACAAAATCGCACAATGCTTATTATGGTTGTGAGCGTTGCACTCAACGTGGTGTTTGGCACAACAAAGTTACTTATCCCGACTGTTATGCAACACTTCGAACCGATGAAAGTTTTAATGCTAGAAGTGATGCTAATCATCATGGATTAACACCTTCACCATTACAGGAACTGAGTATAGGATTGGTATCACAATTTGTGTTGGATCCTATGCATCTTGTTTACCTTGGTGTTACCAAAAAATTGTTGTGATTGTGGATGAAGGGCCCATTAAGCAACAAATGCCGAATTGGCTCTGTGCAAATCAAGTGTATTTCAGATATGTTAGTTAGGTTTCATTGTTATATTCCTCGTGAATTTGGAAGAAAATATCGTTCCCTGTATGAAGTGGAGCGGTGGAAAGCCACAGAGTATAGACAGTTTCTGTTATATAGTGGTATTGTGGCCTTACATAAACATCTTTCCAAAGCTTTTTATATGCATTTTTTATTGCTATATGTGGCAATATTTTTTATTTCTTCAGGAATTCACTATAAAACTCACTCTGATTATGCAAGTAAACTTTTGGTTGAATTTGTGAACGAATTTCATTCGTTTTATGGAAAGGATATGGTGGTGTATAATGTGCACTGTTTGATACACTTGGTTATGGATGTGGAGAAATATGGACCCTTGGATACATTTTCAGCTTTTAGTTTTGAAAGTTTTTTAGGTCAACTTAAGAAAATTATCCGAAAGCCAAATCAACCTTTGCCTCAGATTGTTCGACGTGTTGCAGAAAATGCAAAGCTTGCATTGTTGACACAAACAAAGGTACAGAAAAGTGAGCCAAAACACAAGCATAATTTTGGTCCATTGCCTTTAGCCTATCGTTCCTATTCTCAGTTTAATTCTGTACATTTTGATAATATGTATTTTTCTTTAAAAGATTCTGACAATTGTGTTAAAATTGGTCAAGATGTGTGCCTAATTCGAAACATTATTTGTGATAAAAGTGAAGAGGTGAAAGTAGTATATGAAATGTTTGAAAAGGTATCTTCATTTTTTGATTATCTTTTACCTTCATCACATTTAGGCATATATAAGGTTTCTGATGAGTCTGGCCGTTTAAAGGTTTGCCCACTTAAGAATATTAAATGCAAGTATGTTAAACTTCCATATAAAGATATGTTTGTGGTAATTCCATTGATCAGATAGTTGCTTAAACAATGTTCCTGAACTATACTATGTTATGAAAAATACTGTTTTGTTCTATATGTATAGTGCTGCTATTGATTTTCATGTAGTAACACCACTATGAGATCAAAATATCTTTATGTTTTTTTATAATTGTAAATTCTATGTTTGATTCTATTCAAAAATAGGTTTTAGCATAGCAATAGCTGCAATTCATGACTTGCTTGTAACCTGAGATAGAACAATGTTGTGTGACTAATGATATCTTTCATGCCAATAGTATATTTCAGAGTTTTGTGTAAAAACTCTTGCTAAATTAATTAAAATGTCTTCAAATGATAATGAGTTGAGTACATTAGTTGTAGTTGAATTTGTTGATGAAGGAAGTTTAGGAGTAGTCCCATGTTCGTGGGTAGATGGAGAATTTGCATATTGGCCTCCATACAAGGATATTGGAAAATGTCAAAAAGCTGCCAGAAAAATGGAAAGTCCTTGTAGCGATTGGGTGAAGTATAGAATTAAAGAATGGGCGAGATCTGGTAAATATTTTATCAATGTGTTTTCTTGAAGTGAAATGTATTTCGAAAAGTTAAGTCTGGATCTATGATTTTCATTGCATTTTGTACTGCAAACTTCAGATGTGCATTTCAAAATCTCAACTAGGCAATATATACAGTACAGCTTTTGCTATTAATGAATTGGTTTTGCTATCTCAATTGCTGTTATTCAAAAAGTGAGTGTGTTGCCAAACATTTTTATAACTTTTATATGTGCTGGTGGTAATTGTATCAAATGCACAGCTATTTTTGTATAGTGTAGCCTCATAGCATATGGTTGTTTAAAATTAAGGTGACTGGAAAGCTGCAAATGAATTGCTTCATCGAATTGAGTATTCTTCCAATATTGAAACAACTGATGTTGAGAGAGGCCGTTCAAAACGGAAAAGAAGGTACTTAAACACATGACTTAAATTTGGTCTTGTAAAAGATTGTTTTGTACCATTTGTTGTATGCTGCCAAAATTGAACTTCACTGCTGCATAGATACAAAAAAGCACATGCTTTCTGGCTTCATGGGTAGTAATTTTGTCAGTTTAGATTCTAGCTGGTATTTTAAAAATTTTAAAACTTACAGACATGTCTTATATAGATTTTGTGTTGTTTGCTACAACATATTTCGCTGTTACAACAAACATATTTTGCAACAATTTGTGGTGTTTATGTGTGATAAGTTCTGATTGCTTAATTAATGTAGAAGGACACGGAAATTTATGGAGGAAAGTTCGACGTCTTCTGAATCCTTGAGCCCACAACCCAAACAACAGAAACATTTTGTTTCAACAAGGCGTTTATTCAGGGTGCTACCCTATCCGCCTCCACGACCAAGTGACTGTAAGTGTTTGCCTGAAATGGATACTGACTTCAGTAACGTTCAAGCTCCTCAGTCTACTTTCTTATTTGCATAGATTTGAAAACGTTCACCATGAAGCTACGTTAAACTAATGTTGCTTAATCTTTTGACTACTTATGTAATATAGTGAAAAGATACAACCGATTTATTGCTTTTGCTGACTTATGCGTCTGATTGCACTCCCACAAATGTCCTACCAACGATGGTCGGCGAGGTGGTGATGGACAGGCCTTGTGCTAGTCGCAGTATTAAAATGACCCGTCATCCTATGCGTCAGTGGTATTATGCCAAGGATGCTTCTTCAAATGTGTTGCTCGGGTGTGATTGCAGACATTTGTAGTATACTCTAGTAATCAAGAATGATGTCTGTTTCTTCTTGCTTCCTTTTGGCATGTGCAACTCTCCCAGAGGCTCTTGTTTGACTGAACATATCAGGGTTAAAACAAACACATAAAATAAGTCTTGCGGTTTTGGAACTGGTAGCTGCTAATGTTCGACGTGACTAGTGCCTGGCCCTGTCACCTCAAGCAGCACCTTAGTTTGCTTACATTAATACTGGTACCTGGTTTTTAAGGTTACACGGCATGTGTCTGGTCAAGATTAGGGCTTGTGTCAGACCCTCTGGTTGTTGTTGCATTTCCACCTTATGTAAGTTTTATAGAATCTCATCACCACAATTTAATTTCACGACTTAATATGCTTTCATATGGTTATTTTTCTGTTGCAGCAATTGCAAAATTGTCAAATGAAGAAGATGAAACTGAGATGGCTCAAAGTTCGCAACAAATATTAGTTCAATCCACTCCCATATCAAGAGATCACTCTCACATGTCTTCCCAAATTTCAAATGGTAACTACTTATGCAGATTAATTAGTTGTAACTGTAATATAACCATGAGTTTTGTTATTCGTATAAACTACATTTTGACCAGGCACTGAATCGAATCGTAGTCTGCCGTTCCAGAACTAGACTCTGTATCTGTTCGGCTTCTCTGTGTGTACGTCTTTTTGCAAGGCTGGGCTACCACCACGCATGGCCCCACCACCGGTCTGCACTTAAAAATGAAGGAACTATGTTAACTGCTTTTCCCAAAGGTGCAAAATGCAAACTTACCGTCTTTTTCTCCACACTATCCTGTTATGCTGAATACCAAGAGAGGAATCGGTGAATTCCAATTTAAGCCCGATGTAAAATCGAACTAAAGTACCGCTCTATAGAGGCCTTTTGATCGTCGCTGAGTGGCCAAAGAACTACGAAACGAGATTGGCGCCGCCCCACGCCTTTGGCACTGGAACTAATTTTTACTACTCAATGCGGTTAATGCTATATCTTAGTTGTTTCAAAAAATACTTGTCATCTAAAAGTCACGCTGACACTGACCAATGCGGATTCAGGACCTTTTAGTTTGATTTCAGTGACATGGATAATTTGGCTGTATCTAGGCGAGCCAATCTACTGCTAGAGTTTATACCATTGGCTATTACTTACAGATCTTTAGTTGTAGTTTAATCATTAGTATACATGTTTAACAGGTTCACAAGCAACTCCGAGGAGTGGTGCAATGCTTCCTGTTTCCGTTCTAGAACCTATCCTTAGTAAGTTGTTTAACTACCTTTGAAAATGCTGTTTGATTTCACAAAGTTACTGCCTTGATTGTTTTGTGCCAGTAGCTCGTAACTGAACTAAGTTATTCTGCCTTCGATATGTAAAAGTGCTATTTTTGTGTAATTTTGACAAATTTAGGAATTTTTTAAACAAAATTTAACAAATTTTGACAAATAAGGATTTTAACAACACCTCCAATTGGTATATGCAGATCTGGTTCAGCTAAATATCTAATTATATGTCTATATTCAGGAAAAATATTTCAAGTTCTGGAGGAGCTTAAAACAGAAACAAGAAGCATGCGAAATTCTATTGATCAGCTGAGAAAATCGGGAAATAACAAAGTGGTTGCCAACTCTGCTGCGAGTATCTTTCCACTTCAATCTGAATCAGATTTACGCGATTTTGAACGGAAAGCTGTTGATTCCTCGTTTCAAGAAATTGTGGTTTGTAACACTTCTTTTTCGTTCAGTCTGCTTAATTAACAACCATTCTGACGTATTTAAATTCATTCTTGACATAGTTGCCATTTTAGATTATTTTCATCTAAATTTAGATGTTTTTGTAACAATCTAGATGTAACATTATACAATCTAGATGTTAGATATTTTTTTAGATTACTATAAAAAATATCTAGATGTTTTTTAGATGTTATTATTTGTAGGCACGTGTCAAACCTCGGTTGTCGAACACAATTCGCTCTGGAAGGCTGTTCGAAAACCGATTTGTTCGAAAATCGAAACATCAGAAATAGTGAAAATGAGATTAATTTGTTCTGTACACCAAAAGAATACAGTGAAACCTCGGTTTCCGAGGAACTCGGAGTTCGAGTGATCCGGTTTTCGAACAAATTAAGAGCAAGAATAACCTGAACCAAAGAAAAACCGAGGTTTGGCTGCACATGTCGTGACGAAAAGAGCCTTTGACAGTTCGTGCAGGTGCATATTTCTACCGGCAAGAGGGTGCTGACCTTTTTTTCTTTTTTTTTTTTTTTTTTTTGGAGACCACCATGTCCACGCGTGGAATAAGGTTAAGCCGAGGAGTTCTCGTATAATAGACAAACCGTATTTTGTGAGATGACAGTGTTTTCCACCAAGAACTTGACACAAGAACCTACTACAATTTGTATTACATTTCTTGATCCTTCAATATGCCAAAACAGACAAATAGTAAAGCCTATGAACAGAAATTCAGAAAAGAAAGGCTAAATGATCCCATTTAGATTATTTTTGGATGTTTTATTTTTCAATCTAGATGAATCTAGATGATTTTTGAAGTCAATCTAGATTATTTTAGTCAAGAAAATGTGGCAACTATGATTCTTGATTATTTGCATCAATTCGTATGCAGGTCATTTTAACTCGAAACGCTCATTTTCACTAGCATGTTCTGCCGTGTGGTTAATTATTTTCGAAAGTAGTCCTCTTGCTGGTAGCGTTCACTCTCTCCGCACAAAAAATTTGGCTGCCCGCTAAAATTCGCGCTCATACCAATTACATTCTAAACTTGTCAAGTGGAAACAGTACTTATTAATATAAAATAACTCCACCTTGAAGCAAACTCACTGAAACTTCTTGTTAATGGAAAGAGCTAGCCCTTTCCTTGCCACAGCAGGGCGATAGGTTACCTGGAGCATTTTCGCTCACTTGCTGAAAGTTGATTAGAAGTTTTGATTGCCTATGCAATTGATTTATAACTATCTACTTGGCAGAAGCCACCGCGCAGATATTACTATAATGATATATAAAAAAAAACTCTGCTGTGATCATCCAGTGCTTTTTCTTTCGGCTTATCCCGATTAGGGGTCGCCACAGCAGATTGTCATTCTCCAACCTTCTCTTTCGTTTGCATCATCCACAGTCATCCTGCTACTTTCATGTCCTCATTCAACAAATCCATAAATCTTCGCTAGGGTCTGCCTCTACGTCTCTTTCCTGGTAATTACATCTGTAACACTTTCTTCCTTACATAGTCCTCTTGTTTCCATTGCACATGACCAAACCATCTCGGTCTAGACTCCCTCAGCTTAGCTATGATCATCCAGTGCATGATGTATTATCTGTTTAATCTATATTCTCGCTTCATTCCTGCCCGAAAAGCTAGTGTTTATTTCCATATAAGAGCACAATCGGTATGCGTCAGGAAGGACATCTGGAATTAAAAGTGATATCTAGCTATAGAAAGTCTAGTGGCTAACAAGCGGAAGTGAAAGAAGAGCGCTGCTACTAGCAACATTATTGAAGACTGATGGATATAAAAACCTTTTTACTTCAGATGTTTTGAAAAGTACCAAGTTGATGCATGGTTTGATTTGACGAAATTGTGAAGTGTGGCAAACGGATTTTTGCTATAAATCAACAAATGATAAATGCTGTAAAGGGACGAAAGAGTAGAATTGTTGAATTAAAGATTATAATTTTTTTAACCCCTGTGGTGCAGTTTTTAGAAGGGATTGCGCATAACACAGGAGGCAAACTCGATTTTGTTCAGTGCTTTGCATGTAATCTTATGTTTTGGCTAATTGTGCAATTTATATCGATTGGCTTGCTTGTTAATCAGTTGAACTTTATTTAAGGTTCAACATCTTTCTGCGTTCAATGGAAGAACTTCGTCCGAGGCGGCAAGAAACTTGCTTAACGAGACGCTCGGTCATTCAATGGCATTAAATTACAACTTGAGTGGCAAGGGCGGCTCCGGCAGAAAAAGTTTTCAGCAGCTGCAGTTGTACAAGATAATATTTGGTAAGTAAATTACTTTAGTACGTGTACTTGCTTTCGATTAAAACTTTTTTTATCAACAGCAACGTTACGCAAGCTGCATTCTCAAGTTACAGAAAAGGAATATAGAGCAGTGGTGGTCAATTGGCTCGATGGTGCCAAAGATCGAAATGGGGGACGAAAGAAGCGCTCTGAGCAGCACAAAACTGTAGAATGATCTGCTTAATTATCGTTTATTTTATGCTTGATTTTTTGTTTAAAAATAAAGCTAAAACTGCAAAACAGCATGATTGTTTTTTGACTGGTTACGGATAATCTCGCTGGCTAAAAACAAAATCGGCATATATGTTGCTCAGATCGTTCGAGGAGGACAGATCCAAAAGACATCTGCTTTGAGCTGTAGTGATGTAGTGCAGATCTGATATACATTTGGCTTAACTATTGTGATCTGGCTCAAACTGTAGTGGTCTGGTATAGATCGGGTACGGATTAGCACGCCAGATCCATTTCCAGATCGGGTGCAGATCTGGCGCCATAGGCTTGCCTTTCGTGCCAGATCATTTTGCCAGATGATGCCAGATCACTTTTTGATCTGATACAGATCGGGGTGGCTATCTGGGAAGCCATTCTACAGTACGTGTGAAACGAGTATTCTCGTCAAATCGTACACCTGTTTAAAAAACAATAATTCCAAGCTGTTTTCATAATCAGGATGAAAAATACTACATAGAACTAAAATAAAAAATTAGTCTGAAAAAGAAATGATTTTAACTAAAAAATTTTTTTGGGGGGAGGTTAAGTTGGTTAGTAGGGTGCTTGGTTTCGCTAGGCAAAACACCGCTTTCCTCGGTTAAGAAATGCAAATGCAAAAAATTAATTTTAATTATAATCTCATCAAGACGTTTTCAATGATCTCATCAAATCTCATCGAACCCTTCCCTGATACTCATTCCAGAGTAGTAATCAATTGTGATAAGTTACATGCTTGAACGCCCAATAGTTTCGAATTAGTTACAATACACACAAAGACAGATAAAATTTCGCTTTATTGCTCAAATTTTATTGGCAGGTTTTCAGGATACTCTTTTAACTAAACTCAAATAAACTTACTACGTAATATATTCCATGACATACCACGTGGAAGTGCCTGATGATAAGTTCTGCCTGGCTTTACGGCAGCCACCTCATCATTAATAGTAGAACTTAAATCCAATTGATATGTTAATTACCATGCGAATTGCGTTAGATTTATATATCAATTATCCTTTCAATAAACAATATAGTGTAAACTTATGACTAGGGCCATTTTTTTTGACCTAAAGAAATATATTTTTGACTTTATTTTGACCTAACCGCTTTCACCTATTATTTATGTCTTGTTGCACTTTTTTGATTAAAAATGTTTTATAATCCGCAGTTTACATAAGTTTTTAAAGAAGAAGGTAGCCTACTTTAAACATTTTCTCAATCACTCAGTCTTGAAGCTAATGCAACAAAGCGACGCATGACGTCAAAACCTAGGATAACGAGCCATTGTGTGTACCGGTATCAATTAGTGTGTAATACAAAAAATGCGTTGTTATCGCAACTGTACTGTACATTAGCTGTCTGTCTATGATGTTTTTAACGAAAGCCACACAGTATAATTACCAGGACTTTTTATTGTAATACAGCATCATATATTTTTTTGCGTTCTTGACATCAAAATTTTTGTCTTTTCTCAGTAATTTACTGAGCATAGAAAACGACCTCTCAACAGCAGCAGAGGTTGACTGGGCTTTTTACAATAGTGCGTAGCTTGTTGGGTCAATTGTCATGTTGGTACAGTTTATTATTGTTTCTAAATCAGAGTTGGATAGTCGTTTTTTAATGTAATTTTTAATTGCGCACGGATCATCATCGAATTGCATATTCTTCAGCAGTCCGTATGCTTCGGTTATCGTGCAGGCACTTCCTTCTAAGAACTCTACGTTGGCTGCTAGAGTCCGGTATTGATTTATTTTAACTAAGTCCGACACCAAGTCTTCCACATTGATAGCGTCTTTTGCTCTGATGACTAAGAGGCCTGCACTTGTCCAATTGTTGACAATGGTACGAACAGCTAGAAGGTTCTCACTGTAATATAAGACAGCTCTAAGCCAAGTTGCCCATCTTGTAATTACAGGGTCAGGAGGAGATGGCAGACCAGCATCATGAAAATCTTTCTTGCGATCTTTGTTTTTGATTGTTGCTGCCTTGATTGTTGCTATTATTTCATCAATATTTTTTAAATGAGCACGCACACGCATAGTGCAGTTATGTAGTGAGTGCGCAACGCAGGTGACATGCATCAAAGAAGGATATAATTCCTTCAATGTCTTTCCAGCCAAAGACATGTACCGAGCAGCATCAGTCAAAAACAATAAAAAATTCTCGCATTTTATTTCAAGTTGTCGCAACATGTCATCCACAGTGTGCAGAATAATACTGCTATTAACATTGCTACCGCTGTCAAGTGGATGGCAATCAACGAGGAATGTCTGATTTGGGGCATCTAAGCTGCCCACAAGCACACTAATATACTTTTGTTTAGCAATCTCTGCTTAATCCACAATTTAAAAAATTGTTTTGTCACAAAGTAATTCTTGAATTTGTTCTTCTTTTTGGGATGCTAATTTAGCAACACATGCCTGGGCTGCAGTCTCCGAAGGCAATACTTTTCCCATTGTAGCAAACAGAGACTTTAAAGAAGAATGGTTCAATTTATGAAGTGGGATATCTGCAGCTAAGAACGAAGAGACAATCTGTTCCTTGAAGTTTATTTGATCGAGTTGTAAAAAGATTTGCTTACTTTGGGATTTGCTCTTCGTCACCAATTTTCTTTGGTGTTGCTTACTTTTTCGGTGGCTTTCCACAAAAAACTTTTTGTCGCATTTGACTAACACGTCGCAAAGGTTGCATCGCAAGTCGCGGGCAGGAGTTGCCGAAAACTCATTCCGATATTCTTGGCAAATTGGCCTAACTTTCGCTGTAGAAGATTTGGCTTGTTTAGGCATTCTTTGCTTTGCAAGCTACGACTTAAAAACACCACGTGTAAAGAGCGCAAAGGTTTTATAGCAATAGATTAATTGTCTAACAATTATGTGTTTATGCATCAACAATGACGATTTGATGCATAATAAGTGCTATTTCCTTCTCAATTACCGCACGCATTTTTACCATTGCAACTATTTGAGAAGTTTAAAATCAAACAAAACTGCGCATAAAATTTCAATAGCAGCTGAAAAATTCAAAAAAATCTAAATTTGTTTGTTTTTGTGAGGAAATTTTTGATGAAGAGAATTTTGACAAGTTTTGACTTTATGGAAAATTTTGACTTTATTTTTACTTAAAAAATCTACCAAAACACACTCCTGAACACGTGAAACGAACGTTAGTACATGTTTGATCTTGTAACAAGGTCCTGAAAAAATTTTGACTTTATTGACTTTAGCGGGCTCTACTTATGATTAATTTTTGAAATACCTTGCAATTTAAAAATTAATAAAGGTATATTAGCTTTATTCAAAGCATGGGGATTGATAGGGTTAATAGCACTCTTGTCTGTTTATGCTCCGGCAGAAAAACGGATAAATTTCAAAAACGCCAGCAGATTTATGGCCGCTTTTTCTACTTTTGTAGTCTTACAAGTGGTGCTCCAGTGTATGTCCGCCATTATCTCCTCCATAGGCTACTTTACACAGAAGCAACAAAGCACATTGAATTTCGGATGCTTTTCAAGCTTTTGGCTACTTATCAAGTCAGGAACGATAACATTCACATCATGGCCAGTTGCGTATTTAGGGGTGCATATGGGGCGATGATCCCCAAGCGGAACAACTGTAGCAAAAACTGTAAAAGTAGGTCTTCCTTTTTGTTTGTGCAAACCAAAATGAATGAAAAAGTTCTTTACACTATTTAACGACCAAATTTTCCGAGATTATCAATTTTAAAAAGCTGATGTCTAAAAAAATTGCCTTTAACTTCACAGAATGCTCTAATCTCTCGTTTCTTTAAAATTTGTTTTTAAGTACCCACTAATTATGAGCGCTGAGGAGCAATACAAATATTTTTATGTAGCCAACTTCTCCGGGACAACAGATGGCCCTCTTTCTCTGTGATGCAGCTACCATTGCATTATTGTGCATAAAATTAACAAATTATATATTTTTACTTTGAAGTTTGTATTACTATTATCAAGCATGTTATTACCTTTCACCAAGGTCTTCACATCTCGTTCATCAGACAAATATTGCGGATCTATATGAGGATGTTCAGTGTAGTTTTTAGATTTTAAACGAATTGAGCCAACACTCTTAGGACGAGCTAAGCATGGAAGAAGAGTAAAATCAGTCAGAATTTCTCGATTCATTTCTTTTGCACGACGAGCCATTTCTTCAATTTCCTTCATATACATCAGAAAATGTTTAATTCATGAGCTATTGGCTTTTGTGTAAATCATCTGAAATGTTACAATACGTGAGATCGGGTGTTATAATCTCAGTTGCATATTACACCCTCAAATAATTTCTCACACACACATTTATTAGTTTCCCAATTCGCAAAAAAAAGTGCAATGCAGCTGTTGTCTTAGGTTGCATACTTAATGAATGCTTAGAGCAAGAATCATTTTTACTCGAGTGCACATTAATTGTGAAATGGCTGAGATAAAGATGGAAACAAAAATTAAAACAATAGTTGTTCAAGTTTTGCATTGTCGTCGACTTACATCGCTTTTGTGGTTCGCCACATTTATCATGAGATCTTTTCCTTCTTGTGTAGAAGCATCAGTATAAGACAAACAACTTGCCAACACATGAATATCAGGCGGATTAAATCTAAAGTGTTTAATCAGTTTGGTTACACAAGCTGCACCTTTGTGGCATGTTACTTCTAACGTCAGTGATGATTTATGTAGAGAAAGCAGAACAATCACTCTTAGTTTCTCCATATACTGGCCATAAATAGCACCTTCCTCAAAGAATTATCTTCTGTTGAAACAGCCTTCCTTGAAATTTTGATATGAAAACAACGTTCCAGACCACCTATAGCTGTATAGTAGAACTATCCCGGTTAAGATTTGTGGAGCTTTATGACGAATACTTACTGTACTTTTGCATCTTTTGGATTATGAAATTTAAGATAGGCAAATCCGTCGAAACCAAACGGTACTGAAAATGCCCCACTTCCGTTAAAAAGATAAGACGAAATTTCTTTCAAAGTGAACTGCAAAAAGTAAAAGCTAAGCAAACTTTTGGTTGCACTAAAAATCAGGTATGTGCAATTAATTCATACGATAGCTCTTGGTAAGCTTTTGAACAAATGTGCTTGTTGAGCATATTTTTGTAAGAACTAAATTGTGTAAAATATTGAAAAAGCCAAAAAAGAAAGCAATGTCAATAACCAAGATTGCTCCTGGCGATATAACACTACAGTCGATGGTATCTTAGCCACTGAAGTGTATTGCTTGATGCATAAATAACTGACAAATTAAGAAAGGTTTGCAGAGCAGCTGTGGTAAAGTAATTGAAGAGTGTTACCTTACGCTGTGGTTCCTAATCTTTTTTTAAAGCAATCCAAAATCTCTAGAAATCTATTTTTGAAAAGACTTTGGGACCCAAAGATATGCTAAAAGAGTAAAAGGCATAAAGGGAAAACTTTTTACGACAAAAAAGAATAGATGCAATCAAGCTTTTGCGTCGTGATGTTTTACCAACGGACACAATAGCGATTACACAATAGCAAGGGCGTAGCTAAAAACAAGAACAATTAGATGGGGATAAATTTTCTAGAAATTTTAATACTTTTTTATAAAACAGTTTAATCACCAGTTATGGTATTCTAATCCAAGTTTGTTTAAATTCTTTATGTGGCATTTTAAGTTGCACAAAATGACTTTGATGCAACTTTTATTAGTTAATTTTCTACAGATAAATGTCGTAACCTAATTCTACTCAGCAATAAGAAATTAGGGTAAATTCAATAAAGCTTTTGAATTAATTTTTTAGTTTTTATTTTCAGATTGCTGGAAAACCTAAGCGGTTACGTTTTGAACGTGAACAAGTTCAGAAACGCTTTGGAATTGCCAATACTAGTGGCATAGTGCATTCTGCCACAAGCTATAAACACCCGCGGAAAATTGCCCGGAATTGCCTTTAATAAGACACAACGACGTAATCCCATTGCCGTCGTTCAACGGGTAATTTCGTAATGACGAGTTAGCCTTTTATGGCAATGAGCTATGCTGCCGTCGAAATTCAAGAATAAGGAGGAATCAAAAATGATACCTATTAAAAATTTTTTTCCTATTTTACCTTAATACTAAATCGGCTCCGATGTGTAGGTGGTAAAGAACAGTAAATGCCAATTTTTTTAACTGATTGGCGAAATTTATGAAATTTCAAGAACTGGTTTGTATGAACCAATAATAACGCTTATCTCGCCACTGAATACTTTTGTCTTTATGAGGCATAAATCGGATGGAGTCAAGCAGTCTAACCGTTGCGGTGGCCCAGACCGAAAAAATTTGCAAACAGAGCCTGAGTTTATGCGCATGAATATATACACCCTAATGATAAGATTAGCTCCGAGAAAATTGGAGAGAGCCATTTCTCCTTTGGCTCTACGTCTATGCGCAGCAGTTACTGTAGACACCATATGAACAAAATAAACATTATCAAAGAAGTTTTTTTACAAAAACAAGTGATCCAAAAAATTCTGAGGCGAACCAACTTGGAGTGGTGACCTAGCTAATAACACAAAAATTTTAGCCATAGTGTAGTGATTGAGGCGTCCATTTTGTTGTCAATTGACGTTGGTTAAATTCCTTTTGCAAGTCCTCTTTAGGACTTCAAGTGGTATTCAGAAGTTATTGCATAAAGCTAAGCTCAAAAAATCAGGAATAGTGTAGACAAAAAGCCAAAACTTTTCCAGTTTTATCTTAGGTAAGAGCACTTAATTGTTTTGCTTCTTAACTACTTGAAATTTTGTTGCTGAAAAAATAGTCCGATACGTTTGACTTTTGTGCAGTACTTTTAACCAAACACTTTTCCTGTTCGTTTTGCCTGGTTTTCGACGCAGAGTATACTGTATAGTCTTTAGAGTTTTTCATGAGCAGATACATCATTTTCAATTAATGATGTGAAAGGTTCGATCACTTTCAATGTGAAATAGAAACAGCTTGGGGCATAGCTTCTGATATTTACTTAGATAAAATTTACATTTTCTTAACCTATCTATTTTTTGAATTTGTTGTGTTTTGACTGTTCAATGCTAAAGTGTTTTTTTAAAAAAGGCCTATTTTAATATTTAAACTTTGCTTACCAATTCACTTGGTTTATATATAGGCCCTTCTGAAGGAGAAGGAAATGAAAATCCAACCGTCATGTAAAGATGATCTTTCAAGTTTGAACCCACCCCAGGAAGATCTGCTACAATTTTTATCTGCCAACAAAAATCCTCAGATGTAAATCTGCTCAAGACAAAAATCTAACACTAAAGTAAAAAAAAATAACAAAAAAATGTAAGAGTTCAAGCAGTTTCAATTGGCTACATAACGAAAAATCGTTTCATCAGCTTTAATTGCTTACGATTTTTTGCTTGAAACTTTAACTTATAATATTTTACTCTTTCCTACCCTCATGATCCAAATCCTTTTACATTTACAGCTTAAATAACAGCACCTTTTTCTCATTTAAATGTTCTTTGGGACCGATTCCAGAGAGCATGAGTATTTGTGGAGTTCCAATTGCACCAGCGCTTAAAATAACTTCTTTCCTCGATTTAACTTGATGGATATTACCATTTTTAACAAATTCCACTCCAGTAATTTGTGGCACGTGCTTGCCTTTGGTTTGCGACAAAATTTTTGTAACATGAGCATTTGTAACAATGTGCAGATTTTTCCTAGAAAAAACACATTGCATTAGTTTTTCAACATTGCCGTACATTTGATCGATGACTTTTGATATTTCACTGCTCTTGCAACATGATTGTTGGTCTTTGTTACAAATATCTACAGAAACAAAATAAATTTCCTAGGATGTATAGCCGGGGATGCTATCGGCTTAGAAGAAAATAATAAGGACGCAGTTGAAAAGCGATGCTTTTGCTATAAATTTATGATTCTCACACCCAGATCCGGGTGGAGACTTTTATTTTTAATTATTTTAAAGGTCACTTTTTCCGTTGCCAAAATGACACATTGTTGGGAACCTGCGATTTTCTTGTTTGGAGTTGCGCGTTTCAACTGCTATCCTTCCAAAACATAATTCACTTCTAAGATAAAATAAGCACGCACCTTGAAAATCAGCTCGAAATGTATCACAGTGTATAACTGTTTTAATTACAGATAAATTGCTATAACTGTCTGAGCGCAGCTAAAAATATCACAAAGGCACAACAACGTTAGCTATTAAAAATAATAACTATTCAAGCATCTTTTCTGTAGAAAAAATGTTATAGAAAAATTGTACTCTACCGTTGATGTGCGAAAGGATACAAAAATGAGTTTGCAGCGTCACTTCGTCTTCCTTTTGAGTCTAATGTGAATTGAATGCGAGAAAAGCCTTCGTCTTCTTCGTTGTAATCAATTGTTTTGTATCCTGTAAAGCAGTGTAATGTTAGGTGTTCACTTATTAATTAAAACCAACGGATATATTAGTTGTACGTTCTCTAAAACTACAAGCTCGTTAAATTGTAAATTTGTTTGATGAATAGGCCATGTTTGAGATGGTACACAAATTCATGGTTTTACGGAATTACAATCATTATAATCTGCAACAATAAAGCAAATAATCATATGTGTATAAGGTGTAAAGTCTGATGAAGTTAATTGACAGCATTGGAGTTGCAATCTCGAGTGGGATGAACAATGGTTTTAAAAAACTTGACCTTCGAAAAAATGATCTTCAATTTTGTTTTGAGTCGTAAATAGCAAAAAGATTATTCTAAAAAACTTTATCTCCAAAAAGTCCATGCTTTTGTACGGAGTCGTCAATACTTGCACATTTAGGGTTTCTTTAAATTAGGTCGCCTAAAATAAAGTTTGGGAATCACGTTGATAGAGTAAGGTATCTTCCATACAAACATGAGTCTCTGATTTTTATGAACAAAAACGTAAACAAAAAAGTAACATTAAGCTTTACAAATCATAATGCAAACCTAAATCTCGTCCTGCTTTAATGAACCAATCGTGTAATGGAAAGTGTTTTAGTGTATTCACACTTAAATATCCATCGTGTCCATGCACATCTGAGCTTTGAAGTTCTTCAGCTAGAATGCGCTCAGACTTTTTAAAATATGGAAGAACATCTTTGTAATTCCATCCAGTTGCTCCAAGCTCTTCCCATTCATTGAAGTCATGTTTGCTACCTCTGGTGTAAATCATACCGTTGAGAAGACTTGTACCGCCCAGAATCTTTCCTCTCGGCCAAAAACTTTTCTGTGACAAATTTTGCGAAATAAAATTAGTAAGCCTAATGCAATGTTAGGCGGTTTAGTTATGGCTGCGTTTCCTGGTTAAAAGATTGTAGTAAGGCATATTTATTTACAATGCTTTTGATTAGTTAAGTACTGTTGTTGTTACTCGACTTTTCATTGGGATAACATTACATCACGATAATTAAAAAATAATTGGAGCTACGTTTAATTCTTATAGCTCTAAGTATGCTAAACATTGCTGGAAGTGGGATTCAAATCCAAAGCTATGCCAGCCGTCATACAATGATCATGACTTATAGGTGTAAAGCATGGCTTAAGCAAAATCAGCGCCTTAACCAATTTGGCCTTCCCAAAAAGGCACGGAGGAAAACTGATATCAGGACAGTTGCCCCCGGATATTTACCACCCAGTCTCTTGGGTTAGGGTTAGAGTAAGAGTTAGAAGGAGGGTTAGAGAGCCCAACCTTAACTCTAACTAGATGTATGTGCCCGGAGGTAAGTGTCCTAAAACAGGAAAACTGAAGATAAAAATCCAAGCAATTCTTCAAAAGGATCAGAAGTCGTAATTGATGCGGGAATTAGCAAACAGCGTCAGGCCTAAAAAGTGCGTAGCTGAACAAAATGAAACAAAAAGAGTCCGGAGTCGAGTGATTACTAGCGCTGCATAAAGAATTTCCAACTGTGGCAATTACAGACAAATAAAAATTCAATAAAACGCCCTATGCATTGCAAAGAAAAGAGAGAGAGGGAGAAAGAACACACTACAAGCATTTAGAAGAAGCGCAAATTCTTTAGTGAATACTGGGGGTCTGTATTTTGGAAAATTTTATTAAGACAGCATGTCTTCAGGTAAAGAAAGATGGAATGAGTGATACGAGTGGTAAGAGAATACTGATAAAGAAAGTAACTGATTAAAGTATCGCACCTCGTCCAGCTAGCTTATCGATCATATCGTCAACCGAAGGAAATGAATATTTGCGGATTTATTTTTGCCGAACAATAGAGGATGACGAGAGAGCACATAGTTACTGTTACATGCCAGAGAGGGTAAGAAAGGAAAAAATGAAGAAAAAAAGAACAGAGCGAGTGCCCAGCATAAAAATAGCGTAGGTTTTAGCAGAACAGCTTAACCAAACCAGGACTGCCGAAGAAAAAGGGTAGCTTCACCACCATCACGTGAGCAACTCGCAAAAACAACCAGGCTTTCTTTGCCGAAAAAGGAACACAGAGTCATTGGTCCAAATTACATGATATAGTCCGTGGGCTAACTAGGCCCACCGTGCATTCCCCCACCAATAAACGAAACTGTGTTTTTCTGGTAGATTTTTATGTACTTTTTAATATTAGATATGTTAATATTGAATAAACTCTTACGCACTACCGGTTTTGATCCACTTTATTTGTTGTACCAACAAAAACTTTTTTTCCGATTTTGAGGGGTAATAAAAACATGAATGGCAATATTTTTGTATTGAAATATCATAAATACATAAGTAACCACTCAAAATGTTAATATTGGAGAGCTCGACAATGTAAGTTTTCATTTATTCAAGGAAATATTCAAATTATGCAACTGGAATATATCAACTAAACGCCTATTAATCATTTAAAAGGCCCTCTTTTTGTGTGCTTTGATTATATTTTTAGTCACTATCATTGTTTGTTTTAGATTCAGGTTCTTCATCACTTTCATTGTCAGTGGATATTTTGTCTATTCTCCCATCAACTAGTCTATGCTCATTCTTAGTCTCATGTGCTTTGTCCAAAATGTCAGCAAGATGATTTGGGAATATATCCCAATCAGTCTATTTTGGCTCAATGACTTTGTTTGCTAAAATCCATCCATTGTTCCCAGTTGGTAATGGAACAACTGGTTTGGAAATACGGAATCGTTTCCAAATTGCCTCTTGGTAGTTCACTCTTTTTAGGTGTTCTCTTAAGCAGCCTCTAGAGGGTGGAATGGATAACCATGCGGCACTCTTCTTTAGATTCAGTTGATTTTCTTTGCCTTAGCATTTCTTTAGAACCATTTCATAGAAATCATCAACAATCAAATGGCTACCTCTGGGCTTGTACATGGGACACGTGAATTCTTCCAGTTGAAGAAAAAGATCTTCCGACACATCCCATGACTTTTAGGGCTCTTGAAAACAGCCTGATAACGTGGTTTCTTTTGAAAAAGTTTTATCGGCTTCACTTTTCCAAATGCCTTTGAAATCACTGGCCGTGCAACACCTTGAAAAAACATACAGACTCAGCAGAGCATTTTAGTAAAGAGGAGTGAAGTCATGTGCCAGTTGAGAGATAAATAACAACCTTCTCTTGCACCAGGAGCCCGTGTCAAACAGGAGAGTGATGTTTATTTTTGATGCATAATAAAGAAGAATGAAGAAAATATCACTATCTGCGCTTCTGACTCGAACATAGTTATATTCTTCATCGACGGCATAAGAGCAATATAGAACAACCCTAGAGTCTATTTCCTCTTGATCAGACTCCAACTTGGGAATCTCTGTCATCATCCCTGATTCTCGTCTTTAAGTAGGTAGCCCTTCTCTTCACTAATAAATATAACCTATTTGTTTTGAAGCTCCCTCCCAAAATCATCCCTGCTTCACATCTTTAGAAGCAATCTCACAAGCTGCTATTTCTTGGAGTCATTGCTAAGAAATGACTTCCAGTTTTCAGGTCGTTTTGTACTTTCGCCTTTAATTATGCGTTTTTTGACCACTATCGCGCCTTGTCCTTTCCAAGCTCTTGATAAAATTTTTCTTGTTGCCAACAACTAGGTGCTAAATAGGAGATCAGTTTTTCCCATGATACTGACATCGTATATTTCTTGGCATATCTGTTTAAATGTTGCTGGCACTTCTTCCATGCAGCAAAAAAAATGCATTCCTATCTCTAACATTCAACGTTTTAGCATTTAACAGCATGGTAAAATCATCTAATTTTTTTGTAAGATAAGTAAATCCATTGCTCTTATTTGTCTTCAAAAGGTAGCCGTCGGGCATTGGCATGAGTGGATATTTCATCAGTTTTCTCATATCAATCTTTTCTGATTGTTTTTGTGAAAGCACTAACAATTAACATACAACATTTGCTTGCTGCTTGTACTGAGCGTCACAATTGCTTAATGTCTTTACAACTGATGCCTTCCCCATAATCGCTAATGCTTTTTAGTTCAGGTTTTTCATTGGCTCAAAGAACTGCTCTTTCTTTCGCAACCTATTAGATATGAAAGCTTCCTTTGCTGCAGTGCCAGACAATTCAGCATTCATGATACTGTATCTGCTTTTATGAAAATGGTACTGCAGCACCAGATGAAATGAGGTAAAGTTTATCATCGATCTCTACTTGGTATGGGTCCTTGAAATTTTGAATTGCTTTCACTGTCCTGCCAAATGTTGCTTTTTCACTTTTCTTTTACTTGCGATGGCCGTAAATCACGGTGTTTTCTGCCACTACCATCATCATATATATTTGCCTTCTAAAGCACTACTTCAACATATCTCGATCTTTCGTGTGCTGTACGTGCCCAACGACGATAAGCTTCATAGTTAATCAGGAGACCTGAAATCTCGGCACTCCGCCGGCCCGGGCCTACTTGACATTTGGCATGTCGCGTAAATGTTTCTTCAATGGCTATATCTACTGTACACCTGTTCGCTGGTTTGAATAACCTTGCCACACTTATTGCATCTAATTTCGGTAACTCCGGGTGAGTTTTCACAATGTTGACCGAGAACAACCAGAAGTAGCAGAGATATCTGGCATAATTTTGACCATCAAAGCTGAAAAATAGATCCACTATCTTACTAAACTAGCACCACACAAATAGTAATCATTGATTTTGACAGCATACAGCAAGGAAAGGGCCAACGAATCATGATCCATGTACGCCAGTCCAAATTGGGCAATTTTACCCTGGCTTCGGCCACGGACCTGTTGCCTGAACGAAGAATATTTTTCAAGAAAATGAGCAAGTTCTTTGTTTTGCATTGCAGCGTGCAAGTTTTCTGAAGTTCTCTCATTAATAATATGATTAATACGATCGATTGCTTATAGCAGATCACCTGAAAAGCCTTTTAAACATCTAGTTTCCAAATATCTGTCAAGAAGCAGTCTTTCCAGGCTTTTAACCATGACTTTGTGGCAATTTATTGCACGACTGCAGTTTTTTTCCGGATATCACACCATTGATGAAACCAACGGATATAACCCCCGCTTCCAACAGCACATCAGCTAATCCGGACTCATTCCTTTTTTTACTAATCGTTTTTAGATATGCCCTGATCAAATGAAAGAATCCTATTATTACTAGTGGTCATCATAGAAGTCTAGACTCTTCCAAATAATAGGGTAAGCCATCACGCACACGCCTAAGTCAAATGTTGTGAGAGCGTATTGCTGACCGACCTCTCGCGATGCATTTTTTAATACTCTAAGGCAGGGGTGACAAACTCGTGGGCTTCTGGGGGCCACATTGCATGTTGGCAATCGTGCCGAGGTCTGCATGATGTTTTTCGATTTGGAAATCACCACTTCTCCGGGCAACGGTATCTATAATGTAGCCCAAAGCGAGGTCGATCTCAAAAAAAAGGTCATTACCTCTCCAGCATCTCCATACCATCGCCCTTCTTCAGGCTTCGTTAATCAAAAATCGAGTTCTGTGGCACGAAGTGAAATTTATCAAGAATTTTAGAATCGTATCGCGGGCCGCATTGAAAGGCTCCGATGGCCGCGAGTTTGACACCCCTGCTCTAAGGCACTCTTGTACAGTGGAGTAGACTGTTGTGAGGTGATCAATGATTGGGTTATAATTTATTGTGGTAAAGCATTTTGGAACTTGACCAGTTTCAGACATGAAGCCCATCCATCCAGGTATATGCTGAGATACAGTGCTGGTATTCAAACGCCAGATATATCACAGGAAATATTCCAACATTAACTTTGACAGAGCACTTCATATTCTACCAATGTTTGGTGAGAAATCGTCATTTTTGGGTTATCCCTCTTATTCCTATAGAAAGGAGGTAAGGTATCATTTGCCAGGGATTTCAGAGAGCGTACCCTGTCCTTGGCGGAGATAGCAGGCTTTCTGCATGGTATCTGTCATGTTCTCATCAGCAGCAGGCTCAGAGGGAATATTTTGCAACAATATTCCATGGCAGGTGTGATTCGAATCTGCACAAGAAATGTCATTAACAAGTTGATCAAAATTATCGTAGTCGCTGCGAAATTATGATAGGTGATGAGGATTTCGTATTATTTGGGGTGTTAGAATGATATCAGCCTCTTCAAGAGCCTCTGCAAGTGCGGTTTCAAGTTCCAATGAAAAAAAGTAACTCTCTGAATGACCCAGTTGGTTCATTAACATGCTTAGTTTTGACACTCCGGGAGAGGTGCCTAATGTCATGCAAAGCGGATAGTGTTTCTGTAGAGACCACGGGCCTTTAGTTGCTGCCCGACACAGGTCCTGACCAATGGATGAAACGAGAAGCTCTATTCTCTCTGATTCTGATCTCTCAGCTTTCCTATTACTGAGAATGCGCAAGAAGAGTTGCAGATCGTTTGGGGGAGGGTTTTCAGTTGTTAAGCTTGAAAAGGCAAACTTTTGTTCAAAAACTAAACTCACAAAATTCTTTTTATGCTTCAAATATAACCTAAGTAATTCGTTGTAAATGTTTAGGACGTTTAGAAGCAATAATTACGGTGTTGAATTGTCTTTACGTTTTAATGTTGCCAAGAAAAACTCAGTTAGTCGTCCAAAATTCAACAAAATCACTCGAAACGACTTTCAATCACTACAAACTTAATTGAACCTGTGACCTAGCAGTTTGACAACCGTTTACAATTGCACTACTCTACTAAATACCATTTCGATTAACACGAGAGAAAGAAAAACAAAATTGCCCGTGGAAGTGTTGCCAAGCAAAAAGTAAAGAAACAAAAGTTAACAAGCTTGATGAATTTCAACACAAAGCATTAAAGTAAAGATTGCTTTAATGTAATCACACTCCATTGTATGTTAAATTGTCATAACAGAAACCACGTACCAAACTTTCAAGCGGTGGTTAAAACTGGTGATTATTTAATGGCTTTTGTCAATATACTTTTTATCGAATTTGCTTAAATCAAAACTTACATTGTCGAGCTCTCCAGTATTAACATTTTGAGTGGTTACTTATGTATTTATGATATTTCAATACAAAAATATTGCCATTCATGTTTTTATTACCCTCCCAAAATCAAAAAAAAATTTTTGTTGGTACAACAAATAAAGTGGATCAAAACCGGTAGTGCGTAAGAGTTTATTCAATGTTAACATATCTAATATTAAAAAGTACATAAAAATCTACCAGAAAAACACAGTTTCGTTTATTGGTGGGGGAATGCACGGTGGGCCTAGTTAGCCACGGACTAATAGTAATTCAGGGAATATTTAAGGTGGGGAAGAGCGCGAAGCACCTTGTCGAGAATGAGAAAAATAAGAGCCAGAGCTTGGAATAAAAAGAATAAACTTGACGCTGTAGGAAAGCAAGTTTCGAGAAACAAAAGAATAGCAGCCAATAAGAGCTTACCTTAAGAAGGAAGGCGAAACCATCAGAAATAAAGTGAATACAAAGTCTTTCCAGAAACCTATCGCTTTCCAGAAACCTATCACCAGATAACCAAATTGTGAACATCAAGAGAGCAGCTCACAAAAGAAAGAAGAAAGCAGGAGGATCAATGATGTAAAAAGGGAACAGAACTAGGCAACAAACAAATTCTTGCAAAACAACTCGATGGGTTTGAGCTTTTAAAAAGGCACACAAGCGTGCATGTCAGAAGAAAAGATGGTGTCCACGAAGAAATTCAAGGGGATTGGGAGGAGGTCAGCGGATATACTGTAAACTTGCAAAAAATAGCCCGACGCCAGAAAGTTTCAATTACCTTAGAAAAGTCAATAGCAGCAAAATCTTGTTAGCTACGTACTTGATTTTGAAGATGTCCCAATCCGTGCTTTTGACTTTCAGTAACATATTGCCAGTCTGCATCACTTTTTTGCATGAAAAGCGCAAAGGCAGGAACACTTCCATGAATTGAAAGAGGATTTTCATCACCGGCTTCAAGAAGTAGTATTCTTAAAAAAAATCTTAGGTAGGCTTAGTTATCGATTGCTAGTACATGATGAAACAATATCAGTCAGAATGTTGAACTTTCTGATAGGTTGGTGGTCACTGGCGAGCCAAACAATTAGTGTATTAAAATGTCATCTCTATTTTACCAAGAAAAGCACCGGGTTTGAGCAATGGTGACACTGCACTTGGTTACAACCACAACGGACGTGAAAAGTGGACCCGTAGTAAAAAAACAGCTTTCAGCTAGCAATCATCAATTAAAACATACAATATATAACATTTTGAAAAAACAACTTTTATACGGTCATCTTCTATGATGTCATGCCTCCTCGAGCAAGCGAAGGAGACAAACTTTTTCTGTTGTGGAGTCAAGTTTGATAAAGTCTTCATTCTAAGGTAGCATCATCACACCTACACTGTAGTCAAGAAAAGCTACTAACCTCTAAATGATTTTTTTGGATGAAGACACGGCATAAAACGATTAGCCACACTAACAGCAAGGCAGTTTGTCATGCAGGGATGTGGAACCGGAAGCGGTGTAAGCGGTCCTTTTTTCTGTGGAAGTGGAAGCAGAAGCGCAAAAATTCTACCGCTTCCGCTTCCACATAGGAAGGAAGAATGGAGGTAGAAAAGAAATTGGTTCTGCCATCCGTCGGAGAAGAGCGAATAGGGGAGCATTAACATTAAGAAATGAGAGCGAGGAGGAGTCGTTTAGAGAGATGCTGACCTCTACATAATCAGAGTAGGGGTCAAGCGAAGAAAGAGAGGAGGTAGAAAGCTCAGAGAAGGATAAACCTTGCCTGACGAAAATGATGACGCCGCCGCTAGCGTCTGTGACATCAGTAGAAAAAATACCAGATCGGGAGTGGATGCCATCGGATCGCAGAGCAGAGAATCCAGGGATCCGAAAAGAGGAAGATAAATTTAAGTTAGATTCCTGGATATAAATAAGGTTAACGGAATAAGACGAAATAAAGTGTAGTAGTTCAGTGCTCCTGGCGTGGAGACCCCCAGCATTTCATTGAAGAACCCTGAGGGAGTCAGAGAGAGGAAGAGGAAGAAGGAGGTAAAGAGAAACAGCCAGGAGCATGAGGCGGTGGTGAGGGTGCAGAGGGACATGATACAAAGTGGGAGGAATGAGAATAAAAGTTTTGAAGGCGAGGGTGGGATGCGAGTGCTGCATTAGCAGAAGGGGGCCAGATTGAGCAGTGGAGATATACCAGCTGGAGGAGTCCGAGGAAGAAGTCACAATGCTGGTAGGTGTGGGATCTCCAAAAAAAAGCAGGAACGCAGCAGGGAGGGCAGCTCCAGGAGTGAGAGCTGCCAAGAGTTCTCAATCTAGAAAAGAAGAGTAGTGAGCACTTTAAATGAACCCAATTAGAGCATGTGCAGCATTGCACTGACCTACCCCGCCAGGTCACATTTCCAGCGCACACTGAACAGGGAAAGACGGAACAAGGGTTTGGATGAATGTTGCCGCTCATCAGGAGAAGGAGAAAAATGAGAAGACGGGCAAGAAAAAGGAAGGAGAAAAAACAGGCCAATTTTAAATAGGCTGCGTGCTATCCTTCTGCGGTCGTTCAGGGGGCTGCACGGCGAAAAAATGGTTTGTGTGATGGGAGTGCCCGGGGTAACTGGGACCCTCGGGAAGACCAACAGCCATTTTCACCCAATTCAAATGGCGTTGGGGACCGCACCACCACGTTGAGGCGGCTATTGATTGGTGCAGTTCAATTTTGCTCACTTTACATGTTTATACTATATATACGACAGAAATTTCTCACTTCACTATCCAAAAAGATCGGAGTCAGTACGTGTTTTGGGGACGGACAGAAAATCGGTAATGATGATTAGAGTTAAAGTCAGAGTTAGTTGAAGATAGAGAGGGAAAATCAGCGCTATTCGGTGTAATTTGTTGTTGTGACGACAGGTTATTGTCGAGAGCTGTAATATGTGGTCATCCGGTTTAGATCTGGGAAGCATTAAGTTAACTGTTGTGAAAGTGGTTGTAAGTAGTGAAGGAACTTGTAATAACTGTTTATTTGTTGAAGTGTTCAATTATTTTTTGTATTGTAGTAACGACATATTTGATTTTCTTGCAAGCAATTCGTGATTTCTAAATTTTGGTTAATGAGGGTTCCGTGGCAAACGCGAAAGTACATTATGGGCTCCGCGATGACAAAAAGATTGAAAAGCACTGTTCTACATACAACACGGGTTCTAATATCTAAGAAAAAGAAACACAGTGTAGTTCGGAACAACAATAAGCTCCAGCGAAGTAGGTAAAGTAAGAGCAATAAGTGAAGGTTTTTTGCCTCTCAAAATGATGAAGTGTAGGAGAAGGCAGGCTACAAACCCACAAAAGTTAAAAAAAAAGAGTCAACGGTCATTTTCTCATTTTTTGTTAGTGGAAGCGGTTGAAAAATAACCACTTCCACATCCCTGTTGTCATGTTAAGCACCCAAAAGTCACTTCTTTGTGACATGCTAGAAAAGCTTCTTTAATGTTCTAGTTCCTTGGGAAAGTAACTTGTTGAAATTGGCGCATCTGTTCCTGCCAGCTTAATGAATTCAGAGTCAGACCTACATCGCATAAAATTTAGCATGCTACTTCTATATCTACTCACTTCTTGTCTTTAATTTCACTAAGACGATTGGCAACTACACAGCCAGCGGTGCCACCCCCAACTGAAACAAAAAACATTGAAGAAAAGACTATTCCACAAACATTAATTGTTTTACGTTGTTGTTACCGGGCATTGAAAAGTACAAGAAAAAGTGTTGGCTTGGGTTCAATTAGTAGTTACCTGACTTAGCACTCCGTTACCTGCTGCGCGTGTTGAAGAACGGGTCACGTTCTAGCTATGCATGGGGCTACTGCAATTGATTGTGGCAAAAAAAATATAAAACGTGACTAACTGAACCATATGTAAAGTCAATCGACAATAGATGTACCAAAATTGGATTGCATCAACCAACAATCTCACTTCAAGGTTTAATCACACTTTTTAATCGTGAAATATTACAACGCAAAAAAATTCTTTCAATTTTTTACCTATGATGAAATCATATTCGTCGAAGAAATTCTCTGTGCTGATGCTGTAATACCAATGTAAAAATTTTGGCAACGAAATAGCCACTAGAACAACCACCATTACCGTCTTCCACATATTTCCTATTTTATACGTTGCTTATATCATGTCAGTTTTAAGAAGAATAATGTCTACAAAATAATTTTTCTTACAAGTTACATGAAAATGAAAGAGTGTTATAGGAAGACTCACGAATATGAGCCAGTGCCCAACTTGATCCACACAGCATATCTTGAGATGCCGCGGTGCCAGGAGCATGGTATTACCGCTAAAATGTTTTCAAAATACTCTTTTTTCAGTTTTTTAGTGTGATAACAATGAGTACTTTGACGTCAAGCAAAATTGCAAAAAATGCGCTTTTATTCTGTTTAAGAAAAGTCAGAAGGAAGCACAACGTAAGCTATAATAGTTTACTTAGTAGGTAGTGCATAGTGGCAAGATGGCTGTGGAGAGCACTAGCATTCATTTAAACGAATATAAGAGCGCTGGTAACAAAAGTAGCTGAGTATAAAAATCACAGTTTTTAATTTTTTATTAAAAATGACAGACTGAGCCGAATTGAGCCATTTGTGTTGGTCCATGTTGAGCCGCAGGCTCAATTTATCTCAACAGTTGCTCTTTTTGTTGTATCAGCTTTAGAGACCTTTGCGTATCTGTTAGATATTGCAGTATGAACAAGCAGAATATTTACCATCACCGGCTTTCTCTCCGTCACCTCCACTACTCTTTTTTCTTACTTTGAAGCATTTCTGCAACTGTTGTAGTGTCACTCTGTCCTCGTCTGTTTTCTCTTTTTCTATTTTGTGATTGGCTACAGTGGCTAGACACCAAGTTTGTGACACAAATTTGCGTTCATTCACTCAATCGTGCTCTCCTCCTTGTTCTTCATGGGAGGTTGCGCCCCTTTCCATCTTTGAAATACTTTTATTTTCAAGCTGTAACTTATTTTTTTGTTCCATGCTCTCACTCTGATCGAGAATCAAAGTAAATTTTGCTGATTTTGTCCAACTAGACTCTATACCAAATCACGATCCTAACATTTGGATTGAAGGCTGTACCCCTTCACTTTCGACAACAAAGGCTCCCACATACTTGCCAATTGCTCACACCATGGCACTAAAGTCACTCTTATCTTTTCGGCTGGTCTATTGTGCTCCAATATTTCTGCTGAAACCTTTACCATTTAACAACCTGCTCGCTAGTATAAGCAGCACCAACAATTTTATCTTCTCTCTACTCAATCTACCGCACTCTCGATCTGTTCTGGCGGGGTTTTTTCTTCCATTTTTTTGCTATTACATATTCTGGAATATACGGTAGCTACTTTACACTCTTTCTTCTTCCTCTATTCTCAGGTTGGATTGTCACCAAGCTCATTCATTTCTTCCAGTTAACGACCTGGCAGATGGATGCTCTGTTATAGCCTTCCACCTCCCTTGCAGCCTTTCATCTTGTCAACCTATATCTTAGTAATTGCTCATCTTCAGAATAGAAGGTACTAACGCATAAAAAACTTTTGTACACACAGGTTCCCTAATCTTCACCGAGAAATTTGTACTGCCTCAGTACGTTCGATATGTCCGCTATTGCCTTTCTGCGGCAAAGAGCTCAAACTCAATTGAATGCTTGTCTATCTAGATTTAAGAATGTTTTGCGTAGCGCTTTCGTTCACACGATTAGGGACAATTACAAAAAAATTCTGATAACGAAGTTATTAACAAGGTTCAGCTCATGTAACACAGAGGCACATAGAGCTTTGGAGACTTCAAATTGACCTTACGGTTTTAGATTTAGCAGTGCAGCCAGTCATACATGTTGCGGTCGGTGTAACCATAGTTTAAACCCTAACCGTGAGCTTCAATGCAATTGCCAATTCCGCTCGGTCATAGACCCTTCTCGTATCGTTCTTTCCCGATCTGACCACGCTGTCGACATTTCTACTTATTTGCCTTAGAGCTGTATTTTGCTTGGGTTTTCTCAATGATAAAATTGCAGTTGATTACACTTTTTACATGCAAACTTTTCAAACCAAAATTTATAGCTGCAAAAAACATGTGCAGGTTTCAACAAGATGCCACAACTAGCAAATAAACCAATGGTTATACCAAGATACCTCAGAAAACAAAAAAAGCCAATACAATCCCAGCAACATATATTCGTAATTTTGAACGCTGCTTTTTTAAAAATTGTCAATAGCATTTTTATTTTGATTCTGTATTTAAAAATATTCTGATTGCTATCATAGAAAGTGTTATCGTTAATTTTATCTAAGAGCTTACGCCTTAATCAAAAAATATAGTTAGAGAAACCTCAGCTCAAAAACCTGTCCATAAAAACCCAAGAGTGACTCTAAACCTTAGCTACTGCTTTCACCACAACAAAAAATTGACCTCTTTTATAGTGGGAAAACTCAGTTACAAGTTTACAAGAAATGTAATTCAAAAAACTCAGTCAAATAAAATAGATACAAATTAAGAATAGAAAGAGTAAAAGTCGGGTTTTCTTGTAAATAATGTTAAACCTAATCTTTAGAATGCAGCAAATAAAGTCACTTTCTGTGCAGAAACAGATAACAGCGATAACTGTGGTCAAAATAAAGTTTTTATTTGGCTTTAAGCCTTTAACCTGTTTTACCGGCGTCGGTTCGCAGCGCTCCCCATCACTAAGGTTGGGGTAAACATAATCGTTTCAGCCGGCCAAGCCAGCTTTACCCAATCGAGAGTTGTGCAAATACTAATATAAATTTTATATTTTTTCACATAGCCAAATGTCGTTTCCAAACATAACCATCTTCTTTTGAAATGCAATCGATTTAAAAAACATTATGGGGTGTTGTGCATAGCCACTACATGCCTCCCAAGTTCATCTAGTTTCTGGCTACGTCTTATTTGCCCTGTTTTCAGCAAAGGCGTCTTTAAATATAGCAAAATTTTATCTCTTAAATTCAGCTAGTGAGTGAAAGCGTATCAACGTTGTGGGAGGCCCCCAAGGTGATTGACATGTATTTTTCGGATCAAGGTGTTAAATATCGGGATCACTACTAAAGACTCTTTCGTAACTACAGGGGTATTTGTATGAGCTAACGGCTGAAGCAGCGTGCATGATGCTTGCTCCTGGCGTAAATGCAGCCCGAAAAAAAGCAGACTTACCCGAAATAAAGCACTCACATTTACGTTATTGCAATAGCTGGGTTCCCATTACGAATGTCGAGGTTAAAAAGAGCGATTTAGCCGGTTTCCCAGCTGCACCCACTTGTCATTTGTGACAACAGTGATAAGAAGAAAAGGCATTGTTGACATAGCAATATCTCGTTCCGAAATCAATAGTGCCATTTATTTTAAAGAAAATCGAATAAGCCTGGAACAAACATTATTGGGGGTTGTGTATATAGGCCTATCCGTTATATTTCTCTCACAGTTCTATGATTTCTGGCTACGTTTTGCTTGCCCCGTGTGGTACTCAGAAACTGGACTTGCTTACAATTAAAACAGCCAACGATTTTAGGAAGTTTTTTCGTTTATTTTATGTTGTACATCAGTGCCGGGTAGTACTAAGGAGCTGCGGAGCTGCAGCTCACCCAAGAGTGAGAAAAAAATAACAAAAACTACAAAATAATTTTTTGAAGTATTTTTATGAAGACAAATTTCAAAAAAATTTTACTCAGAGTAAAATTTTTGAGATGGGCTTTCAATATGAATACCTTCAATCATTAGAGCCAATTTGATATATACATGTATATTAGTTTAGCATCCTTTTATATCATGGGAAACCCTTTATAAGCTGCTAAAATTCACCAAACCCCTAAAAAAAACGTCATTTTGAATAAACAAATACAAAAAGGTCACGTGAATCCTAGACTCAGCTAAAAATGAACATTAGCTGAGATTTGAGCTGCGAAACTCAGCTCGGTCCAAATAGAAAGAGATATCCATACCGGTATTACCGTTATTGTAGTGTGGCGTTAGTGTTGTTATTAGCGGTAGGGTAACTAAAGCCATCCCTAGTGGCAGTGAGAGTGTGCTGTAAAATGCAGTTTAATCAGTTTTAGGCTAAGTAGAATCTGTTGGTTATGGTGTAAGCTACCCAGTATGCAAACTAAAATATCACTATAACTGTCTTAGTCAGGTGAGATACCAGTATAATTAACTCGACCAGTTTATGATCAATAAGCTGGTATAAAAGAACTTATAGGCAAATGAGAAAGTAGTACTCAAGATGTTACCGTCACACAACCTATTACTTCAATTCTAACTGTAGTAGCCTATTGCTGCAATCCTTGTAATCGGATAATAAAAAAAATGAGGCAGATGAATAAATAAACACCAGTAGCTACTGTATCAGTTTGGATGTTATTTTTAGGGTGAACATCCAAATTTGCTTTTTTTGGTCGAGCAAGGAGAAGGAAGTGCGTGATTCTAGGTGAATCCTAGTTGAGAGAAGCAAAGGAAGTGTGTAATTCAATCTTTTTGCAATGCAAGAAGAGGTTCAACTGTACCTCTCACCTAAAAGCTAGTAAGCTATTACAGTTAAATAATGCTTCTAATTTTGTGAGAGCAGGGCATTCTCCAATGACATCACTTGAGAATTGTGTCAAGGTTTATCCAATACTTGACCAAAAAAACTCAAAAGTGAACTCATAATTTTGTACCCAAGACAAGACTTGTACAGCAGCAATAAGTTGTTAGATTTATTTCGCTCATTGTTTTCAGACGAGCTTAGACGGGATGCATTTCCAGAGACAATTAAACTCTTGAAAATTGAGTTCACAACCCCAATGACAACTACTAAGCATGAACGTTGTTTTTCAATATTAAAAAGAATAAAAACTTGTCTAGGTAGTACAGCAGGCACAGATCGACTTTCTGCGCTAGCTGTGATCTCCATTGCTGATGATATGATCTCAGAGATCAAAGACTTTAATAGAAAAGTCATTGATCATTTTGCAAGTGCAAAATATAGTCAAATGGAATTAATTTACAAATAAATGAAACTTCAGTCAAACACAGTAGAGCATATGTGCACACTTGGAGTTTTTATATACCAGTATACAATTTTTTTGCAATTTAGGAATACTTTTAAAAGAGCACAAGACTTAATTTTGCTTGAAATGTTGCAAAAAGCTATCTGTAGCCTCAGTAAAAGAGCAGAAACTAAACTTCTGTAAATTTGGATATCAATCTTATTTTTTTATTCAGAGAATGCCTTTTGTTTTAGCACTATATAAAAGTGATGTGGCAATAGAAAGTCATGATTGTTATGTATCACACAGTCATACAAACACTTAAATTTTCTTTAAAAAAGAACGTGCTAAGCTATTCGTTGACTGCTTAGTAGTGACTGCCTATTTATTATGAATAGAAGATTTTTTTGTAAGTTTGGGCTTCCATCGGCTCTATTGATATTTGATTTGTTAGATTTAACTTCATAGCAGCTAAGTAAGAATTGGTGTTTGGTAGATTTTTTTGAGTTGCAGTATGCTATGTAGAATTCATGCTCAAAGTGTTGATAATGGTGTGTTATGTATTACCATAGTTACTATGCATGATGATTACATAGTCGATAACTTAGAACTGTAGTGTTGGTAGTGTTTTTGTATTGCAGTGCAGGACTTTTTACTTCAAGTGTTTTTTTATTGACTTTTTGTAATGCAGTCCAGAACGTCACGGGTTTGTGTTTTCTTCAATTTTGTTATTGTACAGTGCTATGTTGCATCACTTCAAAGTGTTTGTATATTTTTTTATTTTTTCAATTTAGCTAGGATGAAACGTTGATATTGCATTATATCTGCTATCATATAATTTCGTATTGCTACTGCTTTACCTAATTTGCTAAATTTATGTAGCTGTACAGTGTTCAATTTCAATAACATTAAGTTGTTTTTGTATTGAGAGGTAAAAAGCACATTGCCAAAACAAGTATTTTTTTTTAGGTCAAAGTTGCACAAACAACAGTTAAGGGCCAAGCATTTGTAAGTGTCTTAAATGAGTCACTGTACGATACCAAATCTAAAATATTTTTCCAGATCTTTTGCCAAGAAACATCGTTACTTTTTGCAATATTATTATAACTTGTTTAAGTGTTTTAATCCAACAAAACTGATAACAGCAATCAACTTACTAGAAATAAGATGGTGTAGCCGATCTGAGAATAGCAGTTGTTGAATTTACACGTTCAAATTTTATATGCAATGTTCTGAATTTTAAACCCGCACTCTTTCGATTAAAAGTTTGACACTCAATTTATCACGTCGTGCTGCTACTATTAACAATTTGAGCCTTTTGCCTCGAGCTTTCCAAAATTCACGTGCACTTGATTTGAAGACCTAGTCAAAAATGTATGTGCACGAGAACAATTGAGAAGATAACGTGGAGAATGGTTGGAAAATTTGTAACTATCCGAAGATTTGTGTAAAGTAACTGTCGGAAGATTTGTATGATATAATTGTTGGAGAATGTTACTGCTGTTTTTGGATCACAAATATACTAAACGTTATATATATATTTGGATTCGGTTCCGTCATAGTCGGGTAAGCTCAATTGTAAAACTTGTTTTTGTTACCAATTTATCCCGCTGGATTTTTCCTTATATTGATTGTTTGAATAGCTTAATTATTAATCCGAAATTTGACAATAGCTTGTGTTGTAATGGAACCCGTAGTCTGATCTCGTTTTTGTGTGTGCGTCATTTGGTAATTTATTTCCGTGTTACAGATAAACGTACTTCTTCACGCTCCCCCACTTTGATGCCGCTTCAATATACTGAATATTTACAACTTTAGGTGGAAGTGTGAGATTTTTGGAGTGCGCGTAAATTCGGCTATGCATCTGTCCCAGCAGCCTCAGTGTTCCAAAAACTGATTTCATAGGCTGGTGTTACAGCAATGTTACAACTTGTCCCACGTCCGGAGTATCTAAAGGTAAGATTTTTTGAAATTGAGAATAAATAGCATGTTAAAACTTGTCTTTGTCTTAAATTCCTGCGAGATTGGTGAGCTGTTGAAAGCATAGTTTACATATGTTTTTATATAGATTCCAATCATGAAACAGAATATTTAAACTTCAATTAACAAATATGCTGTAACTTTTTTGTGCTTCAATCAACAATTTCCTTTGAAGTGGTTTTGGAAGAACAGTAGCATTTATGTTTACTGAAAAAATATTAATGAGTGACTATATATCTTGCTCCGTTTGTTACATAAATAACATCAGTTAAGTATTTTCTTTTAGATTGTTCAGCCTACAATGCTCGTAACTGAGGTACAAAACAAACTTTACGTAGTGTGCTTGATGATGTGTTGATGTTGTGAAGTCTACCTCATAGATGCTGATGGTTCTCAAGCAGTGGCTGGATTGCAGTACCCATTTGATGTTTATTATGAATAAACGCGATTGTAAGAAAGTTTGCAAGAGATGTTTTTTTCTATAGATGTGTTTAGCTTAGCTTTTATATTAAAAGCAAAAATTTTGTTTCGTAAACTAGTTGATGAAAGTCATTAGGTGCAAAATGGTTGCTTATTGTGTAATGCATTATAAATGCAGCAGTATTATTTCACTGTAAAATGGCCCTTCAGTGCAGCACCCCTAGTCTTTCGGTCACGAACCGCCACTGATGTGCATGGAAGCATACTTTCAAAGTTGCGGGAGAGGAGGAACCGCCAAAGCAATTTGATATGTATTTGCAAAAATAACATATTACATATTAGGATCAGTACTTACGACTTTTTTGTACTTGTATGTCAACTTGTACGATTCAAAGCTTCCACCTGCGTGCTTTTTGCTTGGTCCTGGCATAAACGCAGCCAAACAAAATGCAAACTAACCCAACATGAACCAATAAGGGTTTAACTATATTAGTTGCCGGGCTACCACCACTAATATCGAGATTGAAAATATCAAATCAGCCGGCTGTTCCAGCTTCATCTCATTCCAAAAAAAATCGCTTTAAAATGTAAATGCTAAGAAAATCGGCACCAATAGGTTGAAGGAGATAAACAGCCAGTTTAGTCTGGACCTGAAATCAATTACTGTAGCAAACCAAAGAAAGTTTTAGCTAATAAAGTTGAGACATCGTAGATGATTTTTTTTAAAATTACTTCAGTTTTTACATAGCAATAAGTTGATATGATAAAATAACATCAATTACATGCTCAGTCAGCTATTTGGCTTTGCGTCGGTGGAAAGCACAGTAGTCTCGCAGTGACCTCCAAAAGAAGGTCAGAAAGGCAAAGAGCAACTATCAAAAAAATCCTGCCAAGGGTCACAAGGAAACTTTGCATGGATGACCAGGTGCAAAAGGAGAAAGTCACGCTCGCGAGGCCCCAGCTCATGTCCAAATGGTTCACTAAGTTTTCTTTGAGCTTGAAAAAGATCGCAGTACCACCACTAGTAGTACAGTAAAACCATTGTTAATGATGACCCAGAGAATGCTTCACTACAATTATTTCGTTTTAGATTTGAGAAACTGGCAAAATACAATGAAATTATTATGGTTGCTTTTCATAGTAGCAGAAATCCGACTGCGGATGATTAACCCCGCAGATTCGCCATCTATCTGCCACATAAACATGGAGGTATCCCGTTAAGTGCCTTACACCTTAGCGATAAAATAAAAACAAACTTGCTTCCTTTTTTCGCAGTTTCTGTTTCCTTGCTGAGCATTACTGTTTTGTTAAAGGTATGACTCAACAAGGGAATTAAACCCAGTCTAACGACAACAGAGCGGAGGTTCTAGACTAGTGTTTCTCAACTTGTTTCGTGTTGTGGCCCACTTCAAAAAACCACAAATTTTTGCAGGCCACTTAAAAAAGACTATAATGTAATATTTAAAATGTCACTGGCACAAGCCTAAGAAATACATAAAATAAGAAATTTTTAAGGAAGAACTCTCTATTCCTTCGCTGATTATAACACAGCAGTGGAGTTGATCTCCAAAAAAAAAGGTCTGCCTCTCCAATAAGCAGGAGTACGTCACTTTCTGCTATTTGCTATCACAAGATTCCATTACTAATTGTTGATATACACTATTATTTCTCACCCTATTTAGGCATGTGACCCATTTTCAAAACACACTTAGATCTGTGGTCCACCCGACTCAGGTGCTCTCGCCCACTAATGGATTAAAATAAGAAGCCGTGGCCCACCGCTAGAGAACAACTGTTCAAGACTCTACTCTTACCTGGCGGTATGTTAATTGATAATTGCCAGTACTTTTTTTGCGATCAAAGTGTAGATATGTATTTAATTCATTGCTGATGCTCAATACACTGCTACTTTGCTGCGGTTGCTGATATGCCAATTCACGTATTTTCATGCATACATGATTATTTACTTCAAGCATGACTGATTTACGTTCATACTAGAATCTAGAGGCGACCGCGTGTGTTTGTATAAAATCACTAAGTAGAGATGGTAAAACGCCCCGCGTAAGCCGCATTTTAGAATTGCCCTGTTTTTCTTTAGATACGACGTGATGAACGTTGTTAAAATTTGTTCATCGAAATGAATTGGTTGTTGTCCACTAAATATTAAAATTTATCATGAAGTAAAACTTTGCGATGTGTGCTGAAAAATCGTAGCGCATTGTTTTGTGGGTCTCATAAACTATGGTGAAAATTTTTGGTGCGATGCAGGCTTTTGAGGTGTAGTGCGGGCAGTTTTTTCTGTCAGCAACGCCAAATATGCTCAATTATAGGCAATAGAAATGAATTCTTGTGCAGCCATTTCAACTACTTTTACACATACTGTGCATAGATGGGGTGTGCAGAAAAATAATGAAGAACTGAAATGAACGGTCGTCAGTTTGTTGATGTGTTTCTTCCGACTTCCTAATGTGCACATGGTGCTGTCTATAACATTCAACATTACAAAAAGGCAAGGGTGTCTAACCTTTTTACCTAATGTGCCAAATTACAAATTTAAGAGTTCATGGGGACGCAAAAGCACTTAAATATAAATGTTTAACATAAATTACGCGAAAATGAAAAGTTTAAAATCCTTAAGAAATTAAGACTGAGTTTTTCATAGCGAGTGGACCGCAAGCAAATTGCGAAAAAGCAACTGGTCGAACATCCCTGCCTCAAGGTTTCTTGCTGATTCTCAATATACTGCTACTTCAGCTGTGGTTGCTGATAATGCCTTTTACCTTAACTTCATGCTTGACTGATCTTAGCAACTTCAAGCGTGACTACTCTATGTTTACAAATCAACGCAAAAGGTAGATGCAAAGGAATGTGATGTGCAAAACGACCATGTACAAAAATTGGTTTTGGCTATTTCTATGACTGTTCACGCGGACTGTTTTAAGCTAAATGCGCACCACTCATATAAACACAGTGCAAAACTGGCTAAATCAAACATTTTTAACTATAGGCGGTCGAAATGAATAATGGAAAGTCTGATAATGTTTTCTCTCAGCCTTCGTAATGTGTACATAAAGCAGCCAATGACACTCAATGTTACTCATAGTTAATAAGTTACTTGTGAATTGCATATTCGCAAAATTTGTTCTGGCGCTCAAAAATCGCAGCAGTCAAAGTCACTAAAAATCTGCATAATAGGTTATTCTACAGTTATGTTGAATTTATTCATAAGCTTTACTATCGGTAATTTTCGGTTAGTTTTGCCACTCCTACAGGCAGAGATAAGTATTTTGAAAAAAGTGGTTTTGGTGGTGACATTACTGCAGTTAATTTCTCCCTGGTACTCAATAAATCTATGTAATTCTTGTATCTTGAGACCCCGCTTAAAGCCCTGCTAAACGAAACCAATTTTCCCAAAAACTGTAAATTTTTTCTCTGTCTCCAAACTCCACCATAATTAGTGAAAACCAGCCAATCACTACTTGCAGTTGCCCTTAACTTCAGTTGTAACAACTCTATTGATATCAGTGGCGTACGCAGAAAGTTTCCAAGGGGGGGGGGGGTGGCAAAGTTTCGTCACAATTGTGTAACGTCACTAATCAATTTTATGGGGAGTGCCGAAGGCACGACCATTTTAGGGTGTTCCGGGGGTATGCCTTTGTGTTTGTTGCTTTTGCTAAAACTGCTTGGTTTTGCATTACATTTTTAGGGTCTGAGGAGGGGGCCATGACACAGCGGCCTCCCCCCTCGGTACGCTAGTGATTGATATCATTAGTAAACATGCAACTATTAATAAGGGTTTGCCAAGACCAGGAATGTGAAAGCGGTTATTTTTCAACCGCTTCCGCTTCCACACCTATCGCTTCCGCTTCCACACCTATCGCTTCCGCTTCCACTAACAAAAAATGAGAAAACGACCTTTGGCAATTTTTTTTAACTTTTGTGGATCTGTAGCCTGCCTTTTCCACACTTCATCATTTTGAAAAGACAAAAAACCTTCATTTATTGCTCTTACTTTACCTACTTCGTTTGAGCTTATTGTTGTTCCGAACTACTCTGTATTTCTTTTTCTTAGATATTAGAACTCGTATTGAATGTAGAACAGTGCTTTTCAATCTTTTTGTCATCGCGTAATGTACTTTCGCGTTTGCCACGGAACTCCCACTAACCAAAATTTAGAAATTACGAATTGCTTGCAAGAAAATCAAATATTTCGTTACTGCAATTCAAAAAATAGTTGAACACTTCAACAAATAAACAGTTATTACAAGTTCCTTCACTACTTACAACCACTTTCACAATAGTTAACTTAATGCTTCCCAGATCTAAACCGGATGACCACATATTACAGCTCGCGCAGTAACCTGTCGTCACAACAACAAATTACACCGAATAGCGCTGATTTTCCCTCTCTACTTTCAACTAACTCTGACTTTGAGTTAACTTTAACTCTAATCAATTTTCTGTCCGTCCGCAAACACGTACTGACTCCAATCTTTTCGATAGTGAAGTGCGAAATTTCTGTCGTATGTGTAGTATAAACATGTAAAGTGAGCAAAATTGAACTGCACCAGTCAATAGCCGCCTCAACGTGGTGGTGCGGTCCCCAACGCCATTTGAATTGGGTGAAAATGGCTGTTGGTCTTCCTGAGGGTCCCAGTTACCCCGGGCACTCCCATCACACATACCATTTTTTCGCCGTGCAGCCCCCTGAACGACCGCAGAAGGATAGCACGCAGCCTATTTAAAACTGGCCTGTCTTTTCTCTTCTCCTTCCTTTCTCTTGCCCGTCTTCTCATTTTTCTCCTTCTCCTGATGAGCGGCAACGTTCATCCAAACCCTTGTCCCGTCTTTCCCTGTTTAGTGTGCGCTGGAAATGTGACCTGGCGGGGTAGGTCAGTGCAATGCTGCACATGCTCTAATTGGGTTCATTTAAAGTGCTCACTACTCTTCTTTTCTAGATTGAGAACTCTTGGCAGCTCTCACTCCTGGAGCTGCCCTCCCTGCTGCGTTCCTGCTTTTTTTGGAGATCCCACACCTACCAGCATTGTGACTTCTTCCTCGGACTCCTCCAGCTGGTATATCTCCACTGCTCAATCTGGTCCCCTTCTGCTAATGCAGCACTTGCATCCCACCCTCGCCTTCAAAACTTTTATTCTCATTCCTCCCACTTTGTATCATGTCCCTCTGCACCCTCACCACCGCCTCATGCTCCTGGATGTTTCTCTTTACCTCCTTCTTCCTCTTCCTCTCTCTGACTCCCTCAGGGTTCTTCAATGAAATGCTGGGGGTTTCCACGCCAGGAGCACTGAACTGCTACACTTTATTTCGTCTTATTCCGTTAACCTTATTTATATCCAGGAATCTAACTTAAATTTATCTTCCTCTTTTCGGATCCCTGGATTCTCTGCTCTGCGATCTGATCGCACCCACTCCCGATCTGGTATTTTTTTTACTGATGTCACAGGCGTTAGCGGCGGCGTCATCATTTTCGTCAAGCAGGGCTTATCCTTCTCTGAGCTTTCTACCTCCTCTCTTTCTTCGCTTGACCCCTACTCTGATTATGTAGAGGTCAACATCTCTCTAAACGACTCCTCCTCGCTCTCATTTCTTAATGTTAATGCTCCCCTTATTCGCTCTTCTCCGACGGATAGCAGAACCAATTTCTTTTCTTTCTCCATTCTTCCCTCCTCCAAAAATCTCTTCATTTTGGGGGACTTCAATTACCATCACCCCCTCTATGACTCAAAAAGTATTTCCGACCCCTGTGGGGAGAAAGCATTCAATTGGGCCGTCTCCTCTGACCTCCTCTCCCTCAATTACTTTGACATACTTACTCTTCTTCATCGCTCCTCTGGCAGTCGCTCCTCCCCTGACATCTCCTTTGCTCTTTGCGCTCTCGCCCTATCTTGCTCCGGGGAGGTGCTTCAAGACCTGGGTTCTGATCACCTACCAATTCTACTAACAGTACTTCTCTCTCCGGTCTTTTGCCCCAACGAACGTCTCCCTTCCTTGAATTTTCAGAAAGCTCGTTGGGATGACTTTGCTTTTTACTTTAACTCTCACTGTCCTTCTGCAGAGGGATACTCGTCTCTTTTTCTTTCCTTTGCTGTTGTTCGCTTTACTTCTCTGACACTGGATGCCCTCCTTACGATCTGGTGCTCTGGACAGACGGCTCTGTTCTTTTCGGTTTTGGCAAAGACGGCTCTGGCGTACCTGCCAACTGCTCTCTCTATGGCACTGAGGCCATCCTTTTCTTTTCAGCAGGCCCAGTATGCTCAAGTTTTTCTGCTGAAGCCTGCGCCATTCTGCTGGTCTCGGCAGCACCAATAAGTCTGCCACTTCTCTTCTCCTCCTATCTAATTCTCGCTCTGTCCTCTCCTCCATCTTTCATTTTGCCTTAATCTCTGGCAGGAACTGTTTTCTCTCTCCTCCTGTTCTATCAGGCTACAATGGGTCCCCGGACACTCGTTTCTATCGGGAAACGACACGGTTGATGAGCTGGCAAGACAGGGAGCGCTACTTGTTCTTTCAGCAATCCCTTGTAGTCTCTCTCCTCTTATCTCTCGTATCGACTCTTCTTTTTACTCGGACTGGAGGGGTACTGTCTCGTCTAAATTCTTTGTCCCACTGGTTCCCTCGATCTTCACCGAGAAACTTGTGCTTCTACGTCATGCTCGCTGTGTTCTCTCTCGCCTTCGCTGCAACGGACACAGTCTTCTGTTAAGCTCCTACCTTTTTAGGGTTGGCAGAATCGAAAATCCTTTTTGCAGCGCTTGCGGCACCCGTCCCAGAACACCTCTCATCTCATTCTGCACTGTCCAGTTACGGACTCTTTGCGTCGCTCGCTCTTTGGCAATTTGCTATTTCTCTACGACCTCTGGTCCAGGCCCTGGAGAGTTTCCCAGCTTCTGGGGCCTCATGGTCTTCTGCCAACAACCCATCCCTCGGAAGGGGTTTGGTAACAACAACAACAGCAAAACTGAAATTACAGACGCACTATTACGTAACAAAGGAGTTAGCAAATTCAGACGTTCTTAAAGTTGTAAACAGAATTACGTTACAATCTACAACTTGCTATCACAAGATTCCATTACTATTTATACTGCATACACGGAACACCACTACATATAAAAAATCAATATACTGAAATAACAAATAAATACTAGTAATAAACGAAGAACTTTTGCAGTCCCCTCACGGAACCCTTAACATTCATGGAACACAACTGCATGTTTTGCAAAACCCCTGTTGAAGAGCACTGATGATCATGTGGAATGATCAAGTTGTTTCCGTCGTGAGTAATTTCTTTTTCAACATTTTCAACCTTCTAACCAAGGTTAGTCAAGTTTAATCAAATTATCATTTTATTAGCTACGTTTCATTGTCCAAACTACCTTTTTCTTACCCGTAATCAATGTACAGTGTGATGCTAGTTATACTTTTTCTTGTTCTCTCGCGCTACTGATATCGCACGTTCATTCAGATTTATAGTGCAGCTTCAGCGTTTAATCCACATTGGGAAATGGAGAAAACTTTTTTGCCAAGTTACTCTTCAAGTCAAATAACCTGTGTGAAAGCAGAAGCGGTAGAATTTTCGCGCTTCCGCTCCGCTTTTACATCCCTGGCCAAAACGAATAAACTAATAAGATAACCCGTTGGATATTAAAGAATTTCGATTCCTATCATGCAAATTGATTAGAATGCATTTCGACGATGGCAATAGAAAACAAAAATTTTTTTTAAATTAGGTATTCAAAAAAACAAAATCATTTGAAGATATAATTCTATTAGCAGCCTACATGTGTGAGTAAAAATATTTGTTTGCCTTTTCTCCTCCGAAACTACCAAGTGTAAAAACAGTAAACTTAGTCTGATAGATTGATCACTGTCCCAGATCGTGAGTCTTAAGGAAGACCATGATATCATGCTGAAAGATCAAATTTATGAAAACCATATATATCTCACGATAATCAAAAGCAAGTTGGGATATAAACGAAGTCAAGCATTCGACCCATCAAATTTCAAAAAAAACTGTAACGGTACCCTTGTTGGATGTCAAATGAATGCATTGGTGATTTGCAATCAACCGCGCCGGCTATTTGATTGCTTCTATAATGGGCCGTTGATATATGTTTACAGTTGCTTACCTGTTTCAATTGGGGACTAGTAGCCGATGCTAGAACACTACCCGTCCAACGAAGCTTTCACGCGTCAAAGTGGTCGAAGAGCGTTATTACCGCACATTTGTGAAACGTTCGGTCTGCAGCAGCAAGGAATATTGAACACGGGGTTACCAATTATGGATATGGTCAAATAAATGCATTTGTGATTTGCGATTGACCGGGCCGGCTAACTACTAGCTTCCGATGGGCGATCTTGATATATACTTGTAATTGTATTGATAATTGCTAACCAGTTTTCTATTTGTGTTTTCTATTTGTTTGCCGATGCTACACTCCTATCTTTTTAGGAAGTAAGATCACGTTCCAATTAATCTTGTTTATATTAATAGAATGTGTTTTGTTTGATTTTCAAAAAGTACCGAACGTAGAAACGCAGTTTAAATCTTGTATGGGCTTTCGATACTAAAATTTGTACTACGATTTGAGCTTTATCAGCGTCACAACAAATTTTTTAAGTATATTTTTGTAGGTTTTTGTCTACAACGTTTTTAATTGTGCTTTACCTTGTCATAAAACAAAATGAATTGTTGGTGCTATCTTAGCAAATACAACAAAATTTGTATTAGTGGTATTATGAAAGCACTTGAGTACTTTAGTATAACGAAGACACAGGAGAGTTCAGCATACTAAGACAAAAACAATAGCATTTTCTGACATAAAAGACTCTTTCATTTCCAAAACTACTTGAAGTGTAGGCATGAGTTTACTTTTTATACTGGCTGCGAAAATGTACTTGCGGCCGAAGCTTAAAAAAGTTAGAACCATTTTAGTGTAAAAAATGAAAATGACACAACTTGCCTACCACAAGTGGTGAAATTAATTGTAGATAGGTATAATGAGCTAAAATTTATGAGCCTGAGTAAAGTTAAGCCACCATTATTAAAGCAACAAACATTCAGCAAAAACTTTTTCCTATCAACTAGGGAGACAGGGGCAAGTTGGAACACGCGGTTAGTTGAAGCATTGATGTTTTTTTTACTCCTTTAACATCCTTGTAAATCTTTACTGCCTCTTAATAATTGATTACTATGTTTTCTCTTGACCATGGTAGTTTCATTGGGTTTAGACCAAAACTGTAAGAATGGTAGGCCTTACAAATTTTTAGGATTTTTACAATTTCAAGTAAAATTCTAGCTTGCTGAAAAATATAGATAAACGTAGTGTTTTAGAGAGATATATAGTCTAAACGTTAACTAATCTGTGCAGGCCGTAGATGTCATGCAACTGGAAAAGGCAGATCGAGTTAAAATACCTGGTTTGGTGGCTACACAAGCTAAAAGTTTTGTTTCACATTAACTTATGCAGTTTATTGCAGCAGTGTCAGTAGTATAGTTAGAACCAGGGATGTGGAAGCGGTTAGTTTTCAAACGCTTCCGCTTCCACACCTATCGCTTCCGCTTCCACCAACAAAAAACGAAAAAACGACAATTTTTTTAACTTTTGTGGGTCTGTACCCTGCCTTCTCCTACACTTTGTCATTTTGAGAAAACAAAAACCTTCATTTATTGCTCTTACTTTACCGACTTCGCTCGAGCTTATTGTTGTTCCGAACTACTCTGTATTTCTTTTTCTTAGATATCAGAACTCGTGTTGAATGTAGAACAGTGCTTTTCAATCTTTTTGTCATCGCGGAGCCCCTAATGTACTTTCGCGTTTGTCACGGAACCCCCACAAACAAAAATTTAGAAATTACGAATTGCTTGCAAGAAAATCAAATATTTCGTTACTGCAATTCAAAAAATAATTGAACACTTCAACAAATAAACAGTTATTACAAGTTCCTTTACTACTTACAACCACTTTCACAACAGTTAACCTAATGCTTCTCAGATCTAAATTGTATGATCACATATTACAGCTCTCGACAATAACCTGTCGTCACAACAACAAATTACACCGAATAGCGCTGATTTTCCTCTTTATTCTTAATTAACTCTGACTTTGAGTTAACTTTAACTCTAATCAATTTTCTGTCCGTCCGCAAACACGTACTGACTCCAATCTTTTCGATAGTGAAGTGCGAAATTTCTGTCGTATGTGTAGTATAAACATGTAAAGTGAGCAAAATTGAACTGCACCAGTCAATAGCCGCCTCAACGTGGTGGTGCGGTCCCCAACGCCATTTGAATTGGGTGAAAATGGCTGTTGGTCTTCCTGAGGGTCCCAGTTACCTCGGGCACTCCCATCACACAAACCATTTTTTCGCCGTGCAGCCCTCTGAACGACCGCAGAAGGATAGCACGCAGCCTATTTAAAACTGGCCTGTCTTTTCTCTTCTCCTTCCTTTCTCTTGCTCGTCTTCTCATTTTTCTCCTTCTCCTGATGAGCGGCAACGTTCATCCAAACCCTTGTTCCGTCTTTCCCTGTTTAGTGTGCGCTGGAAATGTGACCTGGCGGGCAGGGCCGGATTAAGCAATGGGCAAACTGGGCAAGTGCCTTGGGCCCCGCGCTTTGGGGGGCCCCGCGCTTTTTAGCGCTATTAACTATTGAATTGAATTGAAATAAATTTATAGCCTTATAACCTACATTACCAGTAAACTTGAACTGAAGAATCTAAATATTTAAATACCGGTACAGTTATTATTTGTATGAAAAAAAATTAAAAACAGACTTTCAATGACAAAGTAAATGTAACGTCACAGTGGAGACTGGTATAATCAGTGGTGTATTGCTAAATAATAAAGTAGGTGGACGATTGAAACTGATTTCAAACCTTATGGTCTGAGGGACATGCGCAACGGCACACTTCGCTACAGCGCAAGGCGGGAAGCATAGACAACATATAATTGAACTGTTCGCAACAAAGAGTATACTAATTAAAACAAATTTATTTAAAAAAATTATATTTGAAAACATGTTTTAGAAACAATAAAATAAAAAAGAATTTGAATATTAATAAAATGTTCCTTTAATCAAGCGTTTTCTAAAAAAAGTAAGTGGACGGCGATCCCTCTTCAATACATTCCTGGGTATAATTGCATTTAAATTAATGGCTGCCAACGACTGTCAAATGTTAGAGCAGTTATAAGAAGTCTTAGACGCCACTACAGCCCTCAAGGAAAATTTTGTTGCGTTGAGACAACTGTTACAAGATTTTACGTTGGACGACAATGGAACAAATATAACCAAATCAGATTCATCGTATTTGAAAATGAGTATAGATGTCTTAGAAACAGCCATATTATGTGTTTTATGGCACAAAATCCTTCAAAGGTTTCACAGTTTAAGCAAAAGTCTACAGCGTACTGACATGTATTGAGGAAGTTGCGTAGCACTTTACAATGGAATAGAGAGTTTTTGCCAGCATTTATGGGATGAATTTGATACAATTGAAAAGGATGGTTTGAAACTCACAACCGGTATACAAAAAACCTATGTGTCTCCAAACAAACGAAACCGAAAAACAAAGAAGGCTTTTGATTATGAAGGAGAAGACACTGGATGCACTACAGCTTTGGAAGATGCTCGACAATCCTTTCGTATTGGAACTAACCTTCCAAACATTGATACCTTAATTGTAGAAGTAAGAAGACGAAAATCTGTGTACTGCACATTGCGACAAAATTTTAATTTTTTGCTGAATCTGAACACTTGGGCTATTAGTGATATAGAAAACGCAGCAAGTAAGTTGTTAAAAGTATATGCAAGCAATTTGGATAGCGACTTTCCTTCAGAAGTTGCGCACTTCGCTTTTCATTTACGTTCATCTCCTGCTCTTGGTTCGAAGACAAATACTGCGCAAGCACAGCTGTCATATTTGAAAAAGAAGTGCTAAATTCAAACTTTTCCAAATGTGACTATTATTCTTTGTATATATCTGACCTTGACTGTTGCAAATACGGAAGCTGAACGTTCTTTTTCGGCATTGAAAAGAGTGAAAAACTATTTGCGCTCATCTCTGACGCAGGATTACGTCTGTGATTTCTGTATTATGGCCATTGAAAAGAGTTTCAGAAAATTTATGAGCTTTGAGGATATTATTGATAAATTTGCAGCAGCGAAATGCTGAAAATACCAGTTGCCTTAGCTTTTTTTGTGTTGCACCCTATGTGTTGTTTATTATATTTTCTGTGTTGTGTATTTTTGCCCCGTTAATGAAACAGTGCGAAAATTTTATTCCATATGTAACCTTTTAAATTAAATTTCAAAGTAAATTTTAAACAAAATTTATAAAATTTACTTTTTTTAATAAATCAAAATAACAAATTAGACTCAACCTCTTTGATCTAAATGAATAATATTCAAAATAAAAATTTGTTTTTTAGTTTGAATTTCCATCAAACAAAAACACAAATAACGCAAAAAAATCAATTTTTAGTTTAAAATAAATATTGTACAGTTTAATTAACCCATTTATACTTCACCCATTTTAAATACCAAGGATTACGTCAGGGACATTTATTCCCGGAAGGTAAGAGCTTATTGTGTCTTCTATTATTAAGATCTACTAAATCAGCGGCTTCCAAATTTTTTCGAGCGCGACCCAAATCTAAGTTGTTTTCGCGTTCCATAATTTAGGGGCCCCGCACTCTTATCTGCCCCGGGCCCCGCGATCTCTTAATCCGCCCCTGCTGGCGGGGTAGGTCAGTGCAATGCTGCACATGCTCTAATTAAGTTCATTCAAAGTGCTCAATACTCTCCTTTTCTAGATTCAGAATTCTTGGCAGCTCTCACTTCTGTAGCTGCCCTCCCTGCTTTTTTTAGAGATTCTACACCTACCAGCAGTGTGACTTCCTCCTCGGACTCGTCCAGCTGGTATACCTTCACTGCTCAATCTGGTCCCCTTCTGCTAATGCAGCGCTCGCACCCTACCATCACTTTCAAACTTTTTATCCTTTTTCCGCCCACTTTGTATCTTCTCCCTCTGCACCCTCACCACCGCCTCATGCTCCTGGCCGTTTCTCTTTACCTCCATAACTCTCTTAGGGTTCTTCAATGGAATGCTGGGGGTCTCCGAGCCAGGAGCACTAAACTACTACACTTTATTTCGTCTCTTCTCGTTGACCTTATTTATATCCAGGAATCTAACCTTAATTTATTTTCCTCTTTCCGGATCCCTGGATTCTCTGCTCTGTAATCCCATGGCATCCACTCCCGATCTGGTATTTTTTCTACTGATGTCGCAGACGCTGGTGGCGGCGTCATCATTTTCGTCAAGCAGGGCTTATTCTTCTCTAAGCTTTCTACCTCCTCTCTTTCTTTGCTTGGCTCCTACTCTGATTATGTAGAGGTCAACATCTCTCTAAACGACTCTTCCTCGCTCTCATTTCTTAATGTTTATGCTCCCCCTTATTCGTTCTTCTACGAAGGATAGCAGAACCAATTTCTTTTTTTTCTCTATTCTTCCCTCCTATGTGGAAGCGGAAGCGGTGGATTTTTCGCGCTTCCGCTTCCACAGAAAAAGCACCGCTTCCGCTTCCGCTTCCATATCCCTGGTTGGAACACGTTTGAACCAACCAGTAACTAACCAACCAGCAACACAAAATATCAGGTAGACCTTTACCGTCAAGAATTTATTTTCCTGTGAATGCCTCTCCTAAAAGCATAAAGCTATTGACAAAATTTGCTTATAGAAAACGATAACAATTAAAATTGGAAAACAGTAATCAAAAACTGAGAATACGTAGCGAAATTAATTTTTCTTATGGCAAATAAATGTCTAAGCTGACTGTTTATTAATAGCAGACTCTTTTTCAACACTTACAGAAAACGGAAATTCCACATAGATTGCCAAAATACCAAAGTTTAAACTGAAATCTCTAAAAAAGAAGAACTTATGGCTCAAGCTGCAAAAAGGAAAAAGACAGGAAAATTTATAAACGCTTGATAAATGCTTTAAAGTCTGAATCCGAAGAAGCATCGCCGCCGCTTTTATCAGATGTGGAGGACTGCTCAGATGAAAGTACAACTGACAACCAAAAAATTACAGTGGTTGATCAACAAAGCGATTTCAAAGAAGGAGAAATCGCTTTTGTCAGTTTTGTGCAAGAAAAAAATGTGCTGGTGCAGCACGAACCCGAGCCTTGCCAGCAGGTGACGTAGGCCCGGCAGCCTCGTGCTTGATTCCACTTTAATATGAACGATTACGTCATCGCCTCAACGTTCTCAATCCTTAAATAGTATCAGACGGTACTATCTTGCCACAAGTTCTACATTACAGTAAGCAAGAAAACGTTACAGGCAACTTGTGCGTAACCTGGTACCGTACATGAAACATATAGTTAGAACACACAAGCCTTGATCAGTTAAGCCAGCCCAGCGAGGTAATCACGCTACAGCACACAAAGAAAGTAACTAATCAGCAGATTTGGAGTCCGCTGCCAGCCTACCAATACATACACGTACGAGACACCTCAGTACCTAAACACGTGTCTACAGGCCTAGTGAATTTCACTCTATACACAATCCGAAGCCTCATACTGAATATCAAACTGAATTGCAAATACGGTACATCCCCTACAGCGACCGCATAACCTCTATCACATAAATAAGTAAAATGTTCCTGTAAGACAAAAGGCAGCCACTGCGTATAACAAAGCGAAGAAGCATCAAATCGAGCGAAACCACCACGTGACAACAAATTCTCACTGTACCATGTGCAGTACCACGTCAAACAAGTAATAGATAATTTTTCAGGATGTCATATTCAAATTCTTGAAACGTTCAAGTCACTACAAATCACTGAATGAACGCACCTCGCGTATTTTTTCTGAGGTCACTGAGAAATTGGAAATCACTCAAAATTTAAAAGGCATTGTGTTCAAACAGCTTGCTCCTTTAAATGGTAGAGCAACTACAGGCTGTCAGCGGAAATTTGTCTTCCTTGTAGGGCTATATTCTACTATAGCTTGATTAATATTGAAAGAACAGACTTTTTTGGGTACTGTTTGTAATAAACTGATCTATGCTGCTACTAACTCCGTACTTTGTTCCAACAAGCCCCGGTGCGGGGTCAGTTGAAACATGTGACGTAAATTAAAAAATTAAAATTTTATCTAAGTCATCTATCTCTCAATACTAAGCCTATCTCTGTCATGTTGTTTTTGTTTCCTGACTATTTTCTTAGGATAGGGGCATATTGGAAGATCATGAAACCCTTAGAGCAGAGGAACTTCCTATGGCCTGGACCAAAATTAAATAAAGAGAAGGAGTTGTAAATACGAGTGCGGAGTAAAGAGTCCTTATCAGATCAGGAAAGAACGAGACGAGAAGTGTCTATGACCGAGCGGAATTGGCATTTGCATTGAAGCTCACGGTTAAGGTTTAAACTATGGTTACACCGACCGCAACATGTATGACTGGCTGCGCTGCTGACTCTAAGACCGTAAGGTCAGTTTGTAGTCTCCAAAGCTCTATGTGCCTCTGTGTTACATTAGCTGAAACTTGTTAATAACTTCGTTATCAGAGTTTTCTGTTATTGTCCCTGATCGTGTGAACGAAAGCGCTACACAACGCATTCTTAAATCTAAATAGACAAGCTTTCAGTTGAATTTGAGCTCTTTGCCGCAGAAAAGGCAAGAGCGGACATATCGAACGTACCGAGGCAGTACCAATTTCTCGATGAAGACTTGGGAACCTGTGTGTACAAAAATTTTCATACGATAGTGCCTTCTAGTCCAAAGAAAAGATGAGCAATTACAAAGATATAGGTTGACAAGATGAAAGGCTGCAAGGGAGGTGGAAGGCTATAACAGAGCATCCATCTGCCAGGTCGTTAACTGGAAGAAATGAACGAGCTTGGTCACAACGCAGTCTGAGAAGAAAGAAAGAAGAGAGTATAAAGTAGCTACCGCATGTTCCAGAATACGTAATAGCAAAAAATGGATGAAATAAAAACGCCGCCAGAACAGACCAAGGGTGTGGTAGATTGAGTAAAGAAAAGATAGAATTGTTGGTGCAGAATTAATTGTTAGTATTGCAGAATTACAAACAGTTGCAGAATTGCTTCAGAATAAAAATAAGATTAAAAAAGGTGGCCGAGAGACAGCCGGTGATGGTAAATATTTAATATCTTGCGAGTTCATTTTTTTACAAACTGTATTATCTAAGACTTATTTAAAGGTCTTAAAAGCCAGTGTATGCGAGACTCGAGTCAATGACTTGACTCGAGTCGATTTAAAAAAAAACTGGATTCTATTCGAATCATTTGTACAAAATGATTCGACTCAGGACTTGGCACTCGTGACTCTAGACTCGAATACTATGACTCGAGACTTGATACAATCCTCGACTGGTCTGCTGATAATGAAACTATCTGCATGAAAAGAATTTTCTATCATGAAAAGTTTGATTTCTTAAAAACTTTTTCTTCAAAACCTGTGTGTTTAAAAATAAGGTAGACCTAACTTTCAGAATCTATAAAAAAAAGACTGCATAGCAACCCTATACCACTTTTCATTTTTGGCAATAAACTTATAAATTTACACACACTCTCAGCTGAAAGTTTTCGACTTACATCAAGCCCTTGTCAAAGCATTTTATGGCAGCGCTCTTTAACCTTTTTGGCATTAGGGAACTCGTGCTATACTTTTACAAATGTCACGGTTCACTTAAAGCTCATTAGAGTTGCATTAGCTCTGGTTTGTAGCCAAAAAAACTTTAGTTCAGGGCTTCTCAAACTGGGATACGCAAAAGAAACGCTTGGGGTACTCCGGCAAGTCTACAGCTTACAGGCACAGCAAAGATTTTTGAAACTAGCCTGGGCTTGTTTGTTGCTTCCACCAATTTGTTAATTAAAGATTTTTGCTGTTTTTTGCTTTAAAGATCAACTTTACCAAAGCGATTATATTATCCATTTTTGTCATGAAAAGGAATATATTTTCAATGTTTCGTTGTATATGCTCTTTCAAAACTTAAAGACATTCTTTCAGTAATCAACTTTATGAAATCAAATTTTGCCTATGCTGTATTCTTTCTTAGGGATAAGCCATTTATTTTGATTCAGATAGCAATATGATGCTAAACAAATTCTGAGAATTCCTGCTTTAGCTCCACACCAATTTCTAGTTGGAATCCGAGCATCTCAATTGGTTTTGCAAGTGAACAAGTTGTAGTATTGTCAGTTTTTCCGTAACATTTTTATTTTGAAGGACTATGTCTAAGAAAATAGCGTTGTCCTTATTTCTAAGAAATGTTCTTACGTTTTATTTCTAGCGATATGCCACTAATAGAGTCCATGTTATTGTAAACTTTTTTTATTATCTCATCCTAAATTTAGATTTACAATTAAACTTTACGCAATCAATTTGGCTGCCTGTTCTGAGATTTTTTAGCAAATAATTTTGAAACCCTTAAAAAATAACTGTAACGGGTTCGTGGAACGGAGACCCTTGGGGTAGTCTCCGAACCCGAGACAGATTGCCGTGAAGCTGCAGTTGTAAATAGATGAAACGCGCTTTTCCTTTTGTCACGCTGTTATTGTCTGACTTTCTTGAATAAATCCTTTGATAAATTTTTATTGATAATACGCAAAACTGAAAATGGAAATAATGAAAGTGATAAGCAGATAGGAAAAAACAGATGGATTGGCTTCGGCGACGTTGGCGTTGTTAGCGGTGTAGCGATGTAGCGGCGTAGCGGTTTCAAACTATTTTGACCCCCAAGTACCTTCTTCTTTACTACAGCTCCAACACAATAACAATCGACAAAGAAGCAGCTCAACCAACTTTTCTCTACGTTGGCATCTACGAGCTTCTTTGATAGTCCTTTGACTTTTACTCAAACGTGCAGGTTTTACAAACAACGTAATCCTTCTTGCAACGTGTCTACTTGAGAATGATGTAAAGGTGTGTTAACAAGACAGTTACTGCTGCGTCGCTTGAGGGTCAACCTTGCCAATCCAACGACTAATCAATGAAAAACGATACCTCGAGTGAAACACACATAACAACGACACAACGCGGGTTCGAATCACAGATTGGCTACGCAAAAACTAGATTTAAAGCATTAGATGTTGCCAAATATTGTAACAATATTTACAATAACCAAGCCTATATGTACACATGAATACTTATGTTTGACAAAAAAACTCTGTTCGATCTTGAAAAAAGTAGCCTACTTGTTTCCTGTAGTTCTTAATTTTTGTTCCATGTTGACGAAAGCTTTGCTAATCGTCTTTCGCCACTATTTGGGAAAAGCCAATTTGCGTTTACGCTAAAGTCTTGCCATAATGTTCTCAAAAAATTAACAAAGCGTTTTGATTTTCCAAATGAAAACAAAGGAGGGGGAACTTTTGTGGAACCCCCAAAGCTCAAAGAACCCCTCTGATTCTTTCGCGGAGCACAATGGCTTCGCGAAACCCCGGTTGAAGAGCATTGATCTATAATATCAAGTATTAGAACTTAATTATGATATAGGGGAAGGTCAGGTTAGTTGACTCAACAGCATAGTTGACTCACGCCACTATCAAATCAACCATGCGTAAAGGCGCAAACGTTATGTCATTGTTTCGTTGGTTACAGTCTACTGTGGCAGCCACATGAAGTTCACATGGCTGGAAGGAAGAACTAAAGAGTTATGCCAAAAAATGTGTTTTTGACTAAAAAAGTAAAATTTGGGAAGGTTACTACGTAAAGTTTTATCTCTTATTGTAGATGTGTGGATGAAACAATATTTTGACAGGTTATAGGTTAAGTACATGCACATTCCGTGTAATTTTGGCAGCCCAATACTCAGCAGAAAATTGGTGGTCAGCATTTTTCTGACTAAAGGCACTGAAAGGTTAGTTGACTCACTGGAGGTCTTCTTGATTGACTCAGTGAGTTAGTTAACACTACATCACGCGGCATGGAAACATGTCATGTTTTGCTAAGAATTAAATGCTGAATATCTTTTTTGATTTGTAATTGCTGATCGGTATGTTTAGTTTACAGAAAATTTCTCTTCGAGTAAACGTAACTATTATATAGCTGCTCAATAATGGGGAAAAAGTTGCCCAAAACTAATAGAGGAGAAATTCTTATTCACGTGTTTGAACAAGCTGCAAATGCCATGCGTTCTGGTATATTTGGGCGCAGTGCAGCAAAGCAGTTTGGCATTGACCAACAACGTTTCGGCGGTATGTAAATAAGGTTTCCAAAGCCTTCTCAGACAAAGTCACAATGGGATATGCCAAACATTGAAAAATTTTCACGGATGTAATGGAGAAGGATTTGGCAGAACATTGCATTAATTTGGTAAAGCAACATCATGGGCTATCTATGGATAAAGTAAAAATGATAGCTTACGAATTTGCTGAGCAAAACCAAGTCACTACTCCCAAAAACTGGTTTGATAACAGAAAGAGAGTGGATATATTTGTTTATGAAACGCCATGACTTGTCATTAAGATCTCCTGGAGCAACATCATTAAACGGAACCACAGTTAGCGTCTTCTTCAAAAATCTATCTGAGGTTATGGACAGGTATCACTTTTCACCTGGCAACATTTAGAATATGGACGAGACCGGATGTTTTATGACGCAAACTCTACTTAAAGTAATTACTTTTAAAGGAGCTAAGCAAGGTGATGCCGTAACTTCCACCGAACGTGGAATTTTCATTACAATGATTGGCAGGATTTAAGCCATTGGAAACATAGTCTCTCCTTACTTTATATTTCCAAAATCTCGCTTTGTAAAGGAATCTCATCTATACTTGCTGGAGCACCCATGAGCTCTGCGGGGTGTGCTGCAAAAAGTGGATGAATAAACAAAGAAACATTTATGAAGTATCTTGAACACTTCATTCAATTTACAAATTGCAATACCAAAAATCCTGTCCCTCAGGTCCTGGTCTATCACGCATCACATATTTCTCTCACGGCTTCATTGATGGGTAGAAAATATGGAATCGTGATGATGGCAATTTACCCACACACATCGCACAAGCTACAATCTCTAGACCGCACTGTCGGTGAACCGTTTGAAAGGTATTACTCGTATAATTCAGCTCCAAACAACTGGATAAGGGAGAACCCGGCGACTACATTTTCCATTTATGGCATTGCTCAACTCGCGAAACAAGCGCTTGAGCTTGCATTCACTCCAAGGAATATCTTGTCTGGCCTTTGAAGCACTGAAATCTCTCCACCAAATCCAGATGTTTTTGCCGATGATGATTTTGCTCCATCTGCCATTACAGATCAACCACCATCAGCTTCTACAACTGATTTGAATTCGAGCCGTATGGAGCTGGCTGAAAAATCAATGCCTGGAAAAGGCATGGATGAATTAAACAATGCGTGTGAGAATGTGGCATCACATTATCGTCTTGGAACTGATACAAGAGAAGTGTTGGAAGCTTCTTTAGAAAATGAGGATGTTGGTGATTGCAACTCTTTTGCCACAGAGCCACTTCATAAAGGAGTTGAGACATCGAAGTCGCTTGTTTGTGATGTGGTCTCCAAGTCTCCTAATGACATTTTACCGCTACCGAAAGCTCCAGAAAAAAGACAAAGAAAGAAAAGAAAGAAGGACAAATGATTAATTTTAACCGACATTCCAGAAAAAAAAAGACTTGAGAAAGAAGCAAAAGAAAAAAAAAGTAAAATCAGAAAAAGCACAAGGTTTCCCAAAAGAAAACATCAAAGAACAATTTAAGCAAAAAGAAACCACGAAACAAAATAAAAAATATTTCGTTTTCCGAGTTCTTCCGAAGAGTCTGGTTGTGACATTATGCCGCCGCTAGAGTCAGTAATGGCATATATGACCAAGATTATATCTGCTGCTTTTGGGAAGACACCAGGGTAAACAGCAAATCCGGGGAAAAATGAGTGCAATGTGCTTGCCTTGGATGCAACTTCTGCTGCCCTGCTGGGCAAGGCTTTCGTGTATTCAGTGAACTCCAGCTAGGCACATCTGGACTGCACAGACGCAATAACGTACTTTTTTTGTCAATACTGTACCTAGACTATGTGTTTCCAGAGTAGTAGACTTACATGTTAGTTGATTTTTGGTAAAAATTGCAATCAATTACTGTGTGAATTGAATATTTGTTCGTTACTATAATTTATTAGGATTAAGTCAACCATACCACAGGGTGAGTAAACTTACCATCCCTGCAGGGTTAGTTGACTCAACTCGCGGTCATTTAAAGTATATATTTAAGCTAATTAGCCAAATTTGGTTCTGCAATGCTAAGTTACAATTTACACTTGTATGTATTTCGATGGTAATCTTGTTTGATTGCTGTCGAGGTCTAGATAACTAAACATAACCTAGGTCATTTGTGGAAACTTTGAGGTTGGTGGCAGATCTTTGAACACAAATTATCAACAGGGCTGGTGGAACCACCCCTCCTACCCCTCGGCCAGGAGGGGAGCGGGCTCACTTGGGGGCCCTGCTATGAGCGTCAAAATGATAGTTTTTTTTAGAAATAACCATAGGTCTACACTGACCGACTAAACCCGCCAGCACTATAGGTTGACCACCAGCTTAACAGTTTTTCAAAAGGTGAGGATGGTTTCGTCAAAAAGATAGTTGATTTGATTGTAATCTAAAGGACCATGCTTGGAACACAAACAAAGTGTTGAAGCGTGAATGTCATTATACACTTATTTGCCTTTGTTTTAGGTGATTTAATTACTACACTTTATTTCGCAATAAGTGAGTAATTTCTTGAGTAAGACAACAATAGCTACACTCGCATTTACCAAGGCTAACTTAACATTAGAAGCGAATTTGACCAAAGTCAAAAAAATTGAAGTCGATAAAGAGTGGGCTATATGCAATGGTGTATTTTTGTATTTGTTCATATTTATCCTCCATTCACGAGAAAGCAAATTGTATTGCTATATTTTGGACGGGACGTCCGCACTCGCTTGGGAGTTGCCATTTTCGAGGTGTCTGGGCCACCTGTCTACCACATAAAGGCGGGGGCGTCCCGTAAAGTGCCTTGCCCAAGGACACAACAAGCGAACTTGCCGGCTTGTTCTCTACAACCTCCCATAAATGCCGAGCGCCAAGCAGGGAAGCTGTGGATACCATTTTTTAAAGTCTTTTGGTATGACTCAACAAGGGGAATGAACCCCTAGTCTACCGACTGCGAAGCGGACGCTCTAACCACTACACCATCGCGCCGGTGGAAGTGTTTACACTAGTCTCCGCAATAAAAATTGAATTTGGTACGATTTTCACTGGAAATGAATGTAAAATTTCAATTTGATAGTTTGAAAGCAGGAGACTTAAAATCAACCTGAAAAGAAATTAGTTTAACTTCAGAAAAGCTTACAGTTGAGTAAATAAGCAGATAACCTATAAAAGTGTAAATATAATGTACCGGTATGTAGGGCAAGCTAGTCAAAATGTTGCAGAAGTGTGTTATCTGTGTCGTTTGCTAGGCTATTCTATGATTTTTCTTTCCAGTACACTGAATCATCACTATCGCTAAAATGGGTATAGTTTGTAGAGGATAGTTGCGAGGTTGCTTTCAGATGATTGGGAAGTACTGAAAAATGAAACGCTGCAAAAGTGGAGCGCAGACAAAAAGTAAGCGGCAGTTGCTCAGGAGGCAGCAAAAAAACTAACCAAACTAACCCGATTTTTTCCGTTGCACCAGCGGATACGAAAGATATTGTTGCAGAACAATTATCGTATGCTAATTACGATAATTAGAATTTTAGATGTGCAGCAGAGTCCGCATTAAAATCAGAAAATACTTTGTCTGAATCAGTTGAGCAAAATCAACCGTCTACATTCATTAGACAAATCCGGAAAATATCAGTGATGGGACGAGTACTCGGAATCGGAAATATCGGAACTTTTTCTGGTATCGAAATCAATATCGGAATCGGAGAATTTTAATCGAATTTGCGATTCTGAAAACAATTCTTTGGAATTCGTATGTTTGCAACTTAAATTACAATCTAAGAATTTCGGGACTTAAATATAAATAAATACCTTCTAGGAATTTACTTGAATATTTTTTTTTCTAAACATTTACTCTTTTCATTTCATTTTATTATATAAGAAACTTTTTTCTTTTTTTACTTAACAAAACATAATTAATAAAAGTACTTTGTCAAAAAGTATTTGTTTCTTAAACCAACTTCAGGGTCTGAAAATTATCATGAATTCATTGCAGGTATTGGAATCGGGACTCGTACGGTAATCGAAATTTTTATGAGGTATCGGGACTAGTATCGGAATCGTTATAAAATTTGGTACCGTCCCATCATTAGAAAATACCATCAATATATCACCATCACTTTCGCATTCATTGCATGATCCTTTCCCTAGCAACCCGGATAAATGGCCCAACATTGTATCTTACGCACAACAAGTTGACATCGTCAAAAGAGAACCTTATCAAGCGGTAGCAAAGTTTCCCTGCAACGCAGCAAAACGACGATTTTCATCATCGTATTACAAACGTGTTTTGTTTAACGGAGAGACTGTTGCTCGGTAATGGATGGCGTATTCACAAGGTTCCGATATAGCATTTTGCTTTTGTTGCAAACTTCTCGGCAAATCAGGCAGTCCCTTTAGTAGCGTCATATACACATGGAAAAGTTTTTCCAAAAAATTAAAGGAACCTAAAAATGGTGTCTCTCAAGAAAAAAGTTTAGTCAATGGATTTTGCTTAAAGATGGTATTACTACTGGATCTACTGAAGATCGGCAAGCAATGCAGATTATTCTTGTGGAAACAATATTTTGCAGAAATGTTTTGTAGCGGCGAATTGACATTGTAATATTTTCTTCAAAAAGAAACTTGACTTTTAGAGGGTTGAACAAAACTCTTGGTTCACCGGACAATGGTAATTTTTTGGAATTGGTTAAACTTGAAAAAAATGAGATAAATATTTTGTGTTGTAATAATTTTTGTTTACATTATTCTTACCCAACGATTTACGCTTTGTGACGTCACAATTAGTAAAACTTTTCTAAATTTTGTTGATGTTGTGTATGTTTATGTCCATTTAATCATCAAGAGCTTCAAGAAAATTGGTAAAAAAACAAGAGGAAGAATAGTTTGTTTTTGTAATGTAAAAAATCTAAGAGATTTGTTGCAAAAGATACTTGGACATTTCGCAAAAATGTACAAAGAGTGCTTGAGCGGTAGAGAGATCACGAGAGCTTAAATGTCAGCCTCATTGTGAAAGAGAGCGGAATTTCTTAAAAAGATCTAATAAAACTTTGATCCGACTTTCTTTGGCAGACAGGAAACTGACTTCCAAGAAGTTCGTCACAGAGCAAAAGAACAATACCAGCGTGAAATTATCTGTTCTAACAGTGAAAATGTTGCTGGAAAATATTCTTTGAGGATGCAAGGCTAAAAAAAAGCCATAGTTCACAGAAAAACAGAGAAAACGTCAACAAGAGTGGGCCCGTTCTGACGTGAAATCGCCCGTTGAGAATTAAAGAAAAGCCGTGTACGAGTAAATGATGAGTAGACTTTCACCAAAAAAAATTATGCTGGCAATAATTACGTGAGAAGAAGACCTGAGGAAAGTATCGGCCGTATTGCGTCTCACCAACCGTCAAACATCTTCAGTCATTTATGGTATGGAGTTGCATGGCAGCAAATGGTATTGGTAGGCCTAAAGTGGCCTCTGAAATGATGAACGGCACAAAGTACATTGATGTACTAAAAAAGCAAATGTTGCCCAGTGCACGTTTCTTTTTTTCTGATGACCACTAGATTTTTCAAGATGACAATGCGCCATACAGTGATTTGACTAGAGGAGCTCACAAAAATAGCTGGTCAATTCACTACCTCGACGCTGCAAAATGGTGATCAAAAACATGGATGGCCAAAAAATATTAACTCAATCTCTTTCATATGAAACGGTTCTTTTGAGGGCCACTGTTCTTGAAAAGAGAGGTTATAGTTTGGTAGTTCCATCACAAAATCCCAGTTGTATCAAAAGTGAAAATTGCACCTTTTCCAAAAAGGCTATGCTGGGTAAATCTATAGGATTCAAATGTGACTATTGATGGTAAACGCAAGTTCCATATTGAAAAATCTGAAAAATTTACCTACTGTATTACAACATTTTAATTATACATGTAAAGTTAAATTCTTTGCCAAAATTGCAACCATTTTATTTTGAAATAGACCTAAAGATAGGCAGGACAATCGCACTAACTGTGACGTCAAAAAGAGTAAATCGCGGAGTGAGCATGATGTGACCTAAAATTATTACTACTTAATGAGATATAAGTTCATTTTCTTCTTCAATTGCAATTAACAATAACAAGGTTTTTTCATTATTGTTTTTTGCATGACGTCACGTTATGGGATTCATTTTGACTTAGAAATTAAATTTTTGTTAAAAGCAAATAAGTCACTGAAATAACTGTAATAAATTCTTTGCAAAAATGTATAACATGTACACATTCAAATAACACAAACAAGATAAATTTTACTTTCAACTCTAAAAATGAGCATTTTTGCCAGGTGGCCCCTAAGTTATGAACAGCACTGCAATCATCTCGGTTACTTTCTGCTCAAGCCGAGGTGATTGTGATGACCTGGCATTGCACGCATCCGAAGTGGCGAGTATCGCATCAATAATATCAACTTCGCATGTAGGAGCAGATCCATTTTCAGATTCTGAGAATGAGGCTAGACATTCTACTTTAGTCGTGTGAACTGACTCCTGCAGCATTTGCAAGCACCTCCAAGATGCTGCCAAATGGGCTTGTGCAACAGTTTTGTAAGAATATTTTAGAAGTATCTGATTCCTTTGACCCAGACAAATTGCAGCCAAAAAAGCAGCGTTAGATAACAAAATTGTTTCTTTACGTTTTATGGCATCAGGCATAGCCAATGCCAAAGAAGAAGCATTGTTCACACTCTTGCGCTGCAGTTAAACATTGTACTTCGGCTACTCACCAAAAAACTCACCAGAAGTGAATTTCTTCGGCTAAATTGCAGTGGTCGTATCATAAACTGGTTTTAAACATTCAGTAAGCTCCTGAACGGCAAACCAATTAACGTCTGACAAAAGGGAAGATTCATTTACCAGAGCGATTTAACCCAATAAATCCCTGATAAGTAACATACTTTCAAGCATGAAAAATGTTAAACCCCAACGGGTCTTGCAATCCAGTCAAGGAAGAGGACTATTGTTGAGCTTGAACAAAACAACTTTCCGATATTCTGCTTGCTGGCGACATTTCTCACTTTCAATACCACTTCTTTGGCGCTGGATTTAGCTTCAAACAAGTCATGCACGCTCAGCTGTGATGTGTGAACAGCACATTTGACGGCAATAACTCTATCTTCAGCAGTTATTGCGTCTTTCCGAAGTACTTCAAAACATGTTACTTTACAAAATGTAGAGCTCGAGAAAGTTCTAGGACAATAAACTCAAGTAAGATTTAACTTGTAGCAGTTAATTAAATTTTATACCAAAATAATGCAACTTTTGTTACAGCTGTAAAGTTGGTACTTTGTGTGACTTTTGGTTTCAACAAAGCAAGCCATTGGAGGCTTTAGATTAGGCCTTCTGCAAGAGTTCAGTACAGAAAAAATAACATCGCATTTCCGTACCGTAGTTCCCCAGAAAATACCATACTTAATTTCTTACCGAACTTTTCCCCAATTTTTAACCATGCCGTAATTTCCTATCGTAACCAATCCCCTGACCTTAACCACTAAGTTTTGACTCGACATTGGTGGTGGCATGCCTTGCCGAGGAAAAATCGTATCACACTTTGGAAAAACATTTTTACTATTTTGGTTCACAATAGCTGTATGGAACTACCGGGATTATATCAAAAAAACTTGGGAAAAGCAAAGACTCTTATCTCACCTGGGCACGCCTAAGCAAAGAAAAACGAACATGCATCATCATGTGTAGCCAGCAAGAACTTGAGAATGTGAACAGAAAAACAATGTCTCGGTACGAAATCACACAAAATGGAAGACATTTATGCTAATTTGCACAAAAATACCTCAATACAAGAAATGTGTTTAGGAAAAATCGCGTAAGCAGTGAACAAAGCACATAAACCAATAAGGCGAAGCCAAAAACTTCAAATCAGAAATTTGATTACGAAAAGGAGGGCACCAAGCCGTGAATATTGTATGAGCCGAAAAAAATATTAACTTTTTGTTGCTGTTCACACAAGTGCTGCTTGACACACAAGTTGGGTGAAGCTAGCTTGGCCGACTGAACCGATATTGTTAACCCTGACATCCGCCCTTTGGGCGACGTCGGCAGTAAATAATTAGGGCTGGTTTTTTCCATAAAACAAATATTTTGGTAGCAAGCTTTAGCGGCGTGATTTTTTGTGTCAGTTCTGGATACAAATACTTAGTCTCTATAAGCAATACAAGAGGTCAGCGACGCACTTTAAGCAACCTGCAGACAGTGACACTGTTTTGACGGTCGAAGCTATGCTTTATTTAGAGCCTCTAACTTCTTGTCAGTCACCAACTGTAATGAAGAGACCTGACTGGTTGAAACAGAGCCACTGCCGGCAATTCACTTAGTCTCTTGTTCTTAAATTGATCATTTAATAAAAAGTCATGTTTTTTCCTTTAGATCAATTCTGCGCCTTGGTGTCAAAGTGACCTAAGCGACATTTTTATCAATTTTTAATTAATATCCTTTTATGGTAGTACATAACCCCAGCTATCTTCCTCAGAACTGCATTCTCTCTCGTGACTTACTAAAAGATGTTAACCTCACAATGAAATCTGTCCCACAAAATATCTGTTTTGTTTCAATAATTAAATAATAGCAAGTTTTCATCGCCTCCTGTAAAAAATGATTTTGTCGCTTAGGTCATTTTGACACGAAGACGCAGAATTTTTTTTACGGTCATGAAGCATATTTTTTTATAAATGACACTGGTATTAAAATGTTTCTTTCGTAATAGTAGGAAAAACTGATAACTTTCATAAGCGTGACAACTCAACTTTTTTTTTCTTGCAATGTTTGACAACTTTTTGTACGGTAGTTCAGATTGCTACTTCTCGTCACAATTTAACGATTGTAAAGCAATAATCGAAGTCAAACGAAGTTATGGGCAACTACATTGCAATCGAATAGTTGGGACAATTAGGAGACGCAACACTGTTGATTTCTTTGGTAAAAATGTTTGCAGTGTGAGTGGCAAGCCTAGTTGGCTTTCTTTGTTTCCGTAAGGCAAGTTTGGGGTTGAGAATACCACACAGCTAGATACAGGCATGTGTCCAAAGTAATGCTTTTATTTTAGGAAGACTGTCACAAAACCAAAAACCAGCGTTTGCTGCAAAAAATAAAGAACTAAAAATAAGCAAAGAAACGATACACCAACTAACACACAATTTAAATTCGCCGCACCGGTACATGAACACCAAAAATTGCGGTTAATTTGAGAAATATAGCCTTTTTGGACAGTAACTACTCCATAGCAACAATACTGTAAAAAGCAAATGCGTTTTAGCCAAATTTAAGACGGGCAATTAGCAAATTGGCTATAATCTAGCTAGCCTACTGGTACTAACAATTCTATGCCAAACCACACTACCAAATACTTGATGCAAGAAACAATTTTTGCAGTAAGTTTAACTCACTTATTTAGCTGAAATACAAAACAAAATTCGCAATGGTAGAATTGGCATTTAAACATTTGGCACTACAGTAACTACTCAATTTAGCTTGCTGTATCTCAGCGAAAGCGATAAAGAGCGTGACAGTTGTCTGAAAATAGTCGAAGCGAAATCATGAAATAAAAATGGAAATAAGGCCAAACGAAAAATTATACTTATTGGCTTTTACATGCGATATAGCGAAGAGGCATCTACGATGTTAGTTTGCGACTATCTTTTCATTACTTAAGGTGATTTAAGAAAAATGAATTGTTTATTAATGCAGGTGCAGTGTGCAAGCTCGCTAATAGATGCTATTTTATTATTTTACAGTGTAAACAACTGTCAAAAGAGCGACGCAATTTTATTTATTTAGATTTTGCTTTACTTTGTGATTGTGGTTTTTAGATGATGCCAAAAGTTAAAGCTGCCAAAATATCGAAAATTCAATCTGCATTTTAAGGCTTCCCCGAAGAATTGAAGAAAAGTCCTAACACCAAATTATATTGCGATTTGTGCAGCTTTGCGGTTTCTTTCAACAAACACCACCTGTTGAAAGACGTCAGAATATGTCCAAACAGTGGCGTACGCAGAAAGTTTCCGAGGGGGGTGGTCACAGTTTTGCCACAATCGTGTGACGTCACAAACCTACTTTATGGGGAGTGCCGAAGGCACGGAAAATCGAAATCCAGGGTAAACCCCGAATACTCGCCAAAAATCAGCTTTGCTTTTGCTAAAACTGCTTGGTTTTGCTTTACATTTTTTTATTTTTAGGGTCTAATGGGGGACATGGCACAATCGCCTCCCCCCTCTGTACGCTAGTGTGTCCAAACACCAAAAAGCCTAAAACATCAATATCTGTTCAGAAGCCTTTTTTGATAAGCCGATTTACAACCAACCAGTCATTCCAAAATTTTGATTAAAGTTGCTTCCAAGTTCATCAATCTTGGATGATTTTTTATCAACTTTGGAAGCAACTTCAATCAAAATGCTTAAACCAGAACTTTGTCGCCAGAAAGCATTCGTCTCCACGCTAAAATTACATCATTGATCTGGACTCGACGAAACGTTTGTTTGTTTACCAATCAGAACGTTTCGACATTTTCACCAACCTCAATCGCTATTGATAATTCGCCATCAACAGGCTTCATTCTAGCAATAACTCCTGAAGAGAGTTGGACAAAAACGTTAGAGTTTTTACTTATTCTTTTAAAATAGTGCAATAAAATGGTCGCTAAAAAAAGCTTTATTGAAATTTTTTACCACCTCTCATCTTTTTATGTCTTTAGTTTGATATACACAATCAAGGAAAAGTAAGGTGCTTATTAGGTTCAAGATTTTTAATGTTAACTATTGATTAGAAACAAATTGGGTGGATGCAAAGTTGCGTAAATTTTGTTTTATGCGTGAAGTTAGTCCAACAAATTAATCTTTTGCAAGATTAGATCAGTCGTACACTAAGCAAACACATCAATTTTAGTGTAAATTTGTTCATTTTTACTTGCTAAATGAACTGCGCATTACAAACTTCATTGTTGCTTTCACCGAGATATGTGTCAGCTTTTAATTACATTACTACTTTATGGTTGAGATCTCAACCAGGCCCTGAGGCTCAATTTACAAAAGGTATAAAACTATTATCATGATAATATGACTTACGAGCATCTACATCACCTATATAATAGCAAAAATTTTTTTCAAAAAACTTTAATTTAGGAACTAATCATTTAATTATATCGATTTACCACAAAAACGTGTCTAATCACACATTTTAAAACTTCAATTCATTTTAATATAACGGCAACTTTGTCATGTGACAGTATCTGCTATCGCAACTCCTATATAACACTAATATGACAGTTTTATTCCCCCATTTTACCCTAGAGGCGTCATGTAATATTTGAACGATTCCTTTTTCTTAATTCTTCGATCTAATCCCTATATTGAAGGACCAGTATTTGATCGAGAGAAGAGACCGTAACCTCAGCATTTAAGCGCATCCACGTAAAGCATTCCAGAGTCTTTTACGAGATTCAGGTTTAAATTACTCCTCATTACTACGCCATTCTTACGACAAAACCGATATTCTCTATTACGAGATTAGTGACGGATATTAAGTGGGCGCCACCGACTAGAAACGAAGTTAAAGAAAGTCAATGGATTCCAAAGACGAAGGAAAAAAATAGAATACACTAAACAATGTACATTTTTCTTGAAAACAGCTCAATTAAGCCTAGTTGCGAATTGGGCCCAGTCAATCGAGAAAGTATTATCTCTTTTGTCCCCCTGGATTGTCTATATCAGAGGCCAAATGCTTGTTCCGTACTTAGGCAAAACTATGATGAATCTAATAATACCGTAAATGATTTAACCCAATGTAAAAATCACAAACAGAAAGTTATAGGATAGTAGTAGCTTGCATTGTTTACAATCAACAAGCTTGTTTTTCGAATAAAACTATTTCAACAGCAATTTTCTGGAAAACGTAAACACCAATCATTTTGAAAATTTTTTTCCATATTTGCTCCAATTAAACATAATTGCAGCCTAATATGGGTTGATCATATCAATTTCCAATCTTCCTTTATCATATCCGATGCTTTTTCACCAATCATGTAACAAGGAGCTTGTAAGTTGCCTGATGTGATATCAGGCATTACTGATGCATCAGCCACTCGAAGACCCTGTACTTTATAGACCCTAAAAAAATAATTAAACAGTAATAATACCAAGAGTTTAGTCTCGACAGCATCAATATATTTCTACCAGTGAACAATTTAGATGTATTGTTCTTGCAATAGTAGTCTTTGTAAATTTGAACTATATGATAAATTATCTATAGCTAGCAAACTGATCTGATCATACTGTATTTTCTTTCCCAGCCTATAACATAATTCTTTCGCTCTAAAATCTTCACCAACTTTCGATAAGGCGTCAGGCCTCAAGAGCAGTTTAAAAAATGTGATTGGTCCAAGACAAAGAACGTTTCCTTTTGTATATTGTGGAAGGCTGATTTCTTTTACCAACTGCAAGATCTCTTCGTCTTTGTTAGTGTTTATGGACTTACCTTCATACATTAATAAAACAAAACATTGCCTTGTTTTGTTTTTGCCATATTTATCCTCCATTCACGAGAAAGCGAATTGTATCGCTATGCTTTGGACGGTATGTTCGCACGCGCTTGGGAGTTGCTTTTTTCCGAAATGTCTGGGCCACCTGTCTTCCACATAAAGGCGGGGGCGTCCCGTTAAGTGCCTTGCCCAAGGACACAACAAGCGAACTTGCCGGCTTGTTCTCCACATCCTTTCTAATTTGCCGAGCGCCTAGCATGGAAAATGTGAATACCATTTTTTAAAGTCTTTTGGTATGACTCGACAAGGAAAATGTACCCCAAGTTTACCGACTGCGAAACAGACGCTCAAACCACTGCGCGATTGCGTCACCTTTAGGATTTTAATGCCAGTATTTTGACTTACCGAAGTCTGGGATCAGTTACTGCCATTGGATCTTTCTCTGATCCCATTTTAGCAGTGCCACAAGGATGATATTCAGTAAATAGTTGATTTCGAACAAGACATTCAAAGAACTCGTCGCTCCTGTGCAATACATGGAGCATTGTCAAAACTATAGTGATAGCCACTAGTTTACTTAAGAAAGTCAAGTTGTATTAGCTAAATTATTTATTTTTATAAATTTTAGACTGTTATTGCAATTGTAGTTGACAATAAAAATTCATTAATTTTAGAATAATTGGTGGCTTGCTGCACAAAAGACCATAATAGCGTTGAAGTGTGTAGAAAAAACCAACAAGCACCTCTATTTTTAAAGCTCTTACCTAGGGGATTCTTTTCCACCAGGACATGCACTTGTTACAAAAGCGAGTTTAAATCCTCGAGATCTGAATGTTTCGGTTTGTTCTAATTTTTCCATAAAGCGCAGGGCTGAAAATACAGAATCTTTCAAAAACCAGCATGAGAATTACCTATTTTTCTTTCTTTGCAGATATACAACTTAGAGTGTTAATCTTGTGCTGTGCTGTACTCTTTAATTAGTGAGAATTTTGTATGAGGAAATTAGCACTTTTTGTTGGCTCTTTGAAATGGCTTGCTTACTTAGAACAAATTAGGCTGCATATTCGCTGCGTGGATGGATATTAAATTTGTCCAAAAATTTAAAAAATTCACGAGTTTAGCGCCTTGCAAGTATTGCCGTTGAATTAAGTTTTAACCCAATACATAAAATTGAGTCCGATTAGTCAACGGTTAGCGCTCGCCAAAAGTAATTGTTAAGTTTAACATAACAGCGGCTTAATTTTTGCGACCGCTAAATGGCACGTAAAGCGACAGTTAATTTTTTTACGTTCGAGAACCCAACACGTTAATGCGCTCGTAGTTCAGCGAGATTATCCATGCACTGTGACTTTTAAATTGACAATGATTAGGTCAAAAGCAATAAACATAGTAGGGCCACTACAGAGATAACAAATTTGCTGGTTCCACCTGGTAAAAAATCAAAACGCTTGCTCAAAAAAGAATGTTTCCCATCAAAAAAATCCCACAAAAAAATGTTTTAAAAGTTAGAATAACTTCCAATTGTATATCGTTCAGGCAATGTACACTATACCTTGTAATCCCTCACGTAGTGACCCTTCAAGAAAAAACAACTACATATCAACATGAAATAAGACAAATCTGGTTGGACATCTGAATATTCCAATAGATTAATTGCAAGTAACCATTGCCCACCCTCAGAGAGCTATTTGAAGTTCTAGTGTATGAAAAAATATTGAAAGAGCAGTGACTGATTTGAGTACCGAACTAGAGGAATGTGGAGCTAGAAGTCACAAAACTTACAAATGTAGCTACCTACATTTCAAACAACTTTATTTTAAAAAGTTTTTGTTTCTAAAATATCCGATAATTTTTCATGCAATAATGAAATAGCCTTCCTTATTGAAATTTTTAGCACGTTTTGTTTATTGTCAAAAGATACTTTTTGCCTCTGCCTTGGGGCAACGTGTCACAGCCATTGGAGTAAATTGTTACACGAAATTTGTACAACAAGATCTTTAATAGCAACCAAAGCATTAAAACATACATGTATTATGTGCAATTAAATATCAATATTCGAACAAATATTTATTTCAAAGTTTAAGGACAGACTGACATTTTATTTCTTATTTCCTGATTGGTATGGATAAATAGATTGTAGCCTTCACCTCACCACACATTGTAGGCACATAGCTCAGAGCAATAAAAGATAAACAGTTTGCAACAACATAATCGCAAGGCACCTTCGTCTTCAAAACACCACATTCAGGTCAACACACTTTGGAATTGCAAAACACATGTTTACAAATCTATTACTAATATATTTCACTATTTACAATAATAGAAGCATTACGCAAATATTTGTAAATAATAGTGCTACATTAAAATTCCTACCCTGTGTAGGATTCTTCTTTACTGGAAAATAAAACTCAGTCTACGTCTTTCTTTTTTTTCTGCTGCTAGAAACAAGATGGCCAACCGCTTAACATGTTCAAAAGTGAAGTACCAGAATGTTATTACGCCAGAAAATAGTTACAACTATTGGATGTGCTAAATATTTGCTGGTGGCAATTTCCCCCTGTGACTTTTTATCCCTTCTTCAGCTACTGGGTGTTTCAAATATCTTTTTTGATATTTCTCACTCTCAGGCGCTACAACGCTGCATTTTAGGGCAACAATGTCATATGCAAAGTTTTTTTGAATTTGGTTTACATTTAGGAGTCTTTCATGACCCTAACTTTTGGGTCTAAAACCATACCAATATGACTATAATTCGATAACTACTTCTGCTAAAGACTTTATTTTTAGACCAAAAGATTCGGAACGTATGGTTTCTCATCCAGGTCTAATGCATTTTCTTGGGACATCTGATCAAAATTTTAGGAAAATTTAAAAACTGTTTTTATGCCAAAATCCTGGGTTTATTGCCTTCACAACTTAGTGTTTACATTTCATCTTATCCATTAGAGAAGCATCTTGTAGTTAATTTTGTGTCAGGCAAAATTCATTGTTGTATATTTAAAAAACAAATGCGTAGACATATTGTAGTCTACTGCTTACATCAGTTATTTTTTGACAAAAATATCAAAAATTTGTTTATTAATGGTTAAACTAAATAGATTCTCTTATTGCTTTGACTCGGGTTATTTTAGTTTAACTCATGGGCAGCTACACCTGGTGCAATCCCGTAGTCTTGTTAATAGTACCCCCAATCAAGATGCAAATTGAGACAGGGGCATATTGATCAGTAATCTTTGAATATAGAGCCAGATTTTGCGGTGAGGGTAAGATAATAACATGAAAAACTACACATCTGCACCATTTAGCTGCGCTGCTGTGCTTTTTACACAACTTACTATCATAAAGCAGAGTTTTTAACTGAACCCATCTAATTATTCGCAGCTTTTACAGCACTTCTTAGTTGTAGCATTTTGAAGCAGCAAATTCATGTACTTTATGCTGAAATAACATGGATTATGCAGCCACAACTGCTTATTTTTCAACTGTGTGTGCAGCATAACAGGTATAAATCCATAGGCTACACTAGACTCTGTGTATTATGGTAAAACAAAGACAAAATTAGAGCACTATGCAATTACAACAACAGAAAACACAAAAAATGTTCACAGGTATTCAAGGTCAACGCTGCTCAGTTTTTTAGAGTTAATTAACTTGGGTAGCTAAAAATAACATCTACCAAGTTTGAATTCAACAATGTGACTTCTCGTTTATTTGGTATCCTTTTCAACAATGCGGGTACAGCTTGGTACAAATGTGAAATTTAAACGGCATTTTTAGTTAGTTTTGTGAGATATGTTTTTGCCAGCATTATGCTCAAGGATTTTTTTCACAAAGTTGATAGTTTGAATTTGTTTTTCATTTTGATGAGTGTACTTTAACTCTTTATGGCATCTTTACCTTTTAGAACTTTTTGATAATTTTGGGATATGTTGCTAATGTAGAAGCATTAAAAAATAATATCCAACAAAAATTTTAGATTTACTTAATTTTTGCTACTTATTGCGGTATCCGTTTAATAAAACACCGGTCACATGGCATCACTTTTTGATGTAATGCAATACAATTGCTTTTTACAATTTATTTAACAAAGGTGTTAAATAGAAAGCAACATTATCAACTGCTTCTGAAAGCGAATTACTGAAAATATCTGAAAGCAGTGTTCTGCAAAGTTTCCACATTTTCTCTTTACGCTTTTTACATTTTGTTTTCACTTTACCGTGGTAGTGAGCGCAACGTATTTGTTTTCCGAAGGCATGATTAGATAATTCTTTTTATTAAATCGGATTTCTGGTGCCACTTCAGTGGGTGGTGTTGCGCCCATTTATTTTTTGTAGCTGTGGCAAAACAAGTAATACGTGGCTGCACCAAACGTAGACTCAATGGAGCAATAGATCTGATCAAAAAAATATTACTGAACAATGACTGTCCTAAAAACGTCGTCAACGCTCAAATCGCCAAGAAAATTGCTCAGTCCTCCACCCATAAAAGATTTGGCCCAGAAAAGTAACCAGTGTACTTGAGGGTCCCTTGGATAGGCAATCTCTTTACAAACTTAAAAAAAGAAGTCATAACCGCCATGGAAAACTGCTATGGTTCCGATATCACCCGCTTGGTCTTTAGGTCAAAGCGCATGCTGCCAGTAGCACGCAAGGATGTTCTACCTACCACTCAAAAAAATTTTGTGATATATGAATATGAATGCTACTGTGATAGTCGGTAAGTAGGGCGAACATCTCATCGACTACGGGATCGCATCAAGCAACATGTTCCGCAATGGTTAAGACAGCAATTGACCGGTTTACGCCAATCTCAACCACGCAGATTGTGCTAACGAACGACACCAAACCGGACTGTGACTCTGCCATTGGTCAGCATCTTTTAGAAAAATGATCAATGTGCATTTAACTAACAACAAACGGTTTCCAATCCTCGCCTTAGCACGCAACTCTTTCCCCCTTAAAAAAAGGCAAAAAGCATACTTTGAAAGTTAAAAAAAACACTTTCTGTAAGATCAAGAAACCTTAAATTTCTTGAAAAATTTTTTTGATTAAATGCAGCTTGTTGTTATCTCTCAAAAATGCTTTCAACAGGGTTATTACGCTCAGTATTATTTGAGAAAACAAGTTAGAAATTTACAACTAATGGTTTATCATGATGTCGCCTTATCCTAAACGAGTGAAATTTCTTTAAGTTGGTTAGTTAGGTGCTTGGTATAATTAGGCAAAATACCGCTTTTCTCAGTTGAGAAATGCAAATTAAAAAAAAAATTTAATTGTAATCTCATCAAGACATTTTGAACCCTTTCATGATACTCGTCCCAGAGTGTTAATCAACCGTGATAAGTTTCATGCTTGAACCTCAAATAGTTTTGGATTAGTCAAAATACAAGCAAAGACAGACAAAATTGCGGTTTATTGCTCAGATTTTAATTGACTGGCTCTAAGGATACTCTTTTAATTAAACTCACATAAACTTATTACATGAAATACCCGATGACATATCACGTGGAAGTGCCTGATGTTAATTGGTACCCGTCTCCACCGCAACTAACATACTGAAACTTAAGTCTATTGTATTATGTTTATGTATCAATTATACTTTAAATAAACAATATACTGTGAAATTAGGATTAATTTTTCTAACACCATGTAATTTAAAAATAAACCAAGATTTATTGGTTGTTAGCATGTTAGCAGTGTTGTTAGCATTTCTTGTTTTTTATACTCTGGCAAAATAACCGACAAATCTCAAAAGTACTAACAAATTTATGACCTCTTTTTCCGCTTTTGCAGTCGTACACGCGCTGTTTCAATACATTTTTCCCAATACTTGCTCGTTTTGAAGCATAGGATACTTACAGGAGCAACTTTGAACTCTAGATGCCTTTTCTGTCGAATACTAATGGTGTTGTAATGCAATTTCAAGCTTTTGGCTTCTTGTCAAGTCAAAACCGACGCGATGCTGTAGTGATTGGAGCATCCGCTTTGCAGTCGGTAGACTCAGGGTTTATTCCCCTTGTCGAGTCATACCAAAAGACTTTAAAAAATGATATTCACAGCTTCCCTGCTTGGCGCTCAGCATTTAGTGGAGGTTGTGGAGAACAAGCCGGCAAGTTCGCTTGTTGTGGCTTTGGGCAAGGCACTTAACGGGACGCCCCCGTCTTTATGTGGAAGACAGGTGGCCCAGTTTTCCCTCTGAAGAGAGGATTGATGGCAGGAAGGGCATCCGACTGTAAAACAAATGCCACGTCATAAAAATGCAGATATCTGCTGTGGCGACCCCTAATCAGAAATAAGCCGAAAAAAAAGAAGAAGAAGTCAAGTCAAAAACGATTACTTTCACAGCATGGCCAGATGGCGCCCTTAGAAGTGCATATAGGGCGACGTCCTCAAACAATACAACAGTAGCAAAAACTGTAAAAAAAGGATCTTCTTGTCTGTTTGTGGAAACCGAAATGAACGAAAAAGACCTTTACACTATTAAACGACAAATTTTGAGAGGATCTCAAACTTGAAAAATTTGATACCTAAAAAAGTGCCTTTAACTTTGCAAAATGCTCTAATCTCTTTTTTCTTTAAAATTTGTTTTTAAGTACGCCACTAACTATGAGCGCTGAGGAGCAATACCAAGATTTTTCTGTAGCCAACTCCTCCGGGACAACAGTTGGCCCTCTTTCTCTGTGATGCGATTATCATTGCATTACTTTGTATAAAATCATTAGGTTATATGTTAGTACTATGAAGTTGGTATTACTATTATCAAGCATTTTAGTACCTTTCACCAACGTCTTTACATCTCGTTCATCAGACAAATACTGCGGATCTATTTGAGGATGTTCAGTGTAGTTTTTGGATTTTAAACGAATTGAGCCAGCACTCTTAGGACGAGCTAAGCATGTAAGAAGAGTAAAATCAGTCAGAATTTCTCGATTCATTTCTTTTGCACGACGAGCCATTTCTTCAATTTCCTTCATATACAGAAAAAAATGTTTAATTCATGAGCTATCAGCTTTTATGTAAATCATCTAAAATGTTGCGCACTACATGAAATAGGGTGTTATGATCATAGAGGCATATTACACCTTCAATAATTTCTCTCACACACATTTATTTGTTTTCCAATTTGTAGAAAATTGCAATGCAGCTATTGCTAGGTTGCCTACTTAATGAATATTTAAAATATTATTTTAATTTAACTGTATATTAAAGCTAAAATGACTGGGACAAAAATGGAAACAAAAATTCAAACGATTATGATTCAAATTTGCATTTTCATCGACTTACATCGTTTTTGTAGTTCACCACATTTATCATGAGATCTTGTCCTTCTTGTGTAGAGGTATCAGCATATGACAAAGAACTTGCCAACACATGAATATCAGGCGGATTAAATCTAAAGTGTTTAATCAGTTTTGAATATACACGTTGCGCTCAGGTGTTGTGTTTCTTTTAACATTGGTGATGATTTATGTAGAGAAAGTAAAATAATCGGTTCGAGTTTCTCCATATACTTGACACAAATTGCACCTTTTCCAAAGAACAATGTTCTATCAAAACAGCCTTTCTTGTTATTTTGGTATGACAACAATCTTCCAGGCCACCTGTGCCTGTGCAGTAGAACTATCCCTGGTTAGGATTTATCGCTCTTGATGCCAAATACTTACTGTATTTTTGTATCTTTTGGATTATGAAATTTAAGATAGGCAAATCCGTCGAAACCAAAAGGTACTGTATATGCCCCACTTCCGTAAAGTAGATAAGACGAAATTTCTTTTAGAGTGAACTGCAAAAAGTAATAGCTTGCTCCTGATTCCAATAAAAAAACATCACGTTTGCGCGATTGATTGCTGTGATAGCTTTTGAACAAACGTACTTTATTGAGCATATTTTTAGAAGCACTAAATTAAGTAAAATGTTAAATTACCTAAGCAAAAAAAACATGTAAATAGCCAAGATTTTTCCGAAGAAAACAACGCTGCAATGGATGGCATCTAAATTACTAAAGTGTATTGCTTGAAGCATAAATAACTGACAAATTGAGAAAAATTTGTAGAGCTGCGGCGGTAAAATAATTGAAGAGTGTTACCTTACACAGTATTTCCCAAGCTTTTTTAAGGCAAACCAAATTTTCTAAAAATCTAATTTTGAAAAGTCCTTGCCACCAAGGATGTGCTTAAATAGTAAAAGGCATAACGTGAAAACATTTCGCCACAACAGAGAATGGATGCAGCCAAGTTTTTGCGTCGTGACATTATACCCACTTACACCATATTGATCATGCAACAGCCAGGACGTAGCAAAGACAAGAAAACTTGGGTGGCGATAATTTACTAGACCTTTTCCTAGTTTATGAACAAAAGTTTGACCACAAGTTATAGTATCCTAATCCGGGTTTGTTTTAATCTTTTATGTAGCGTTCTAAGTTGCGCGAAAAGACTTTGACTGCGACTTGATTTAACTATTTTTATACAGATAATTTTAGTTGCCTAATTGTATCGGGCAATGATAACAACTTATAAAAAGTTAATAAAATATATGGTTCGGTTTTTTATCGTACAGTTGTGGGAAAGGCTTTGCGGTTACGCACAAAAGATTGTTGTGTTCAACCTGCTTAGGAGTTTCCAGTACTGCTGGTACAGTGCATTTTTACTACAGACCTGCAACCTCGCACGAAAAATTTCCGCGAAGTGCCTTTCCCAAGATTACAACAACGCAACGACTGAATAGTCGAGCAACGGACAATCTTACGATTACGAGTCAGCTGTTTATTGCACTGAGCTGCGCTGCCGACAAAATCCAGAGTTTAGGGAGAAATTAAAAAAGGATGTCTGTTGAACACTTTTTGCTAGTTTATTCTAATATTGAATAGACTCGATGATGTGGTGGTTAGGGCGTGCATATGGTAATTTTTTAACTGGTTGGCGAAGCACACAAAAGTTTCAAAAACTTGATTGCGCGAACCACAAGAAAAGTTAAACCCATCACTGAATACCTTTATCGTTATGCGGCAGACATGATATGGGGTTGAGCAATCTATCTTTCGCGGTGACCCAGCCCGAAAATAAATTGAAATTTACCTGATCCATAAGTATATAAGTTGTAATAATAACTTTGGCTCCAAGAAAGTTGGGGAGAGCTATAGTCTTTATGCCGCCGCCTCTCTTCTGACTATTAGTCTATGCGCAATAATTAGATACCGTATCATACAAAATAAAAGTTAACAAATAAATACCAAAAATATGAAGAACTAATAAAGTTTTTACAAAAGCAATCGATCGAAAATATTTTGAGGCTAATCAACTTGGGGTTGCGATTCACTTTTTGGAAATCGTAGATCTAGCGCATAGCAGCAAAAATTTTTCGGTGGTTTAGTGATCAAAGCGTTCGCTTTGCAGTCGATTGACCTTGGTTCAAGTCTTTTTTCATGTCACCTTCAAGACTTGAAGTGGTATTCAAAGGCTTTTGCCGAACGCTGAGCACAAAAAAGGTTGCAGTAGACAAAAAGCCGAAAATTTTCCAGTTTTATCTCAAGTAAGGACACTTAATTGTTTTGATTCTCAACCGTTTAAAATTTTGTTGCTGAAAAAACAGTTCAATACGTTTACTCTTGCGCAGCACTTTTTGACGAAACACTTTTCCAGAGCGTTTTGCTTTATTTTCGACGCAGAGTATACTTGCAATAACTTGCAGTCTTAAGAGTTTTTCATGAGCAGATACATCATTTTTAATTAATGATGTCAGAATTTCTACCACCTTCCCTTGGGAAAAGAAACATAGCTTCTGTTATTAACTGAGATGATATTTACTCTTTTTTAAAACTTCTTTTTTAGAATTTGTTGTGTTTTGTCTGTTCAATGCTGTACTGTTTTCTACAAAAAGCCTATTTTGAGATCAAAACTTTGCTTACCAATTGACTTGGTTTAAATACAGGCCCTTCTGAAGGAGAAGGAAATGAAAATCCAACTGTCATGTAAGGATGATCTTTCAAGTTTGAACCCACTCCAGGAAGATCTGCTACAACTTTTATCTACCAACAGAATACCTTTGATGTAAATGTGCGCGAGATATCAATAAAAATCGAACTCTAAAGTAAAGCAAAATAACAACAATTGTAAGAGTTTGAGCAGTTTCAATCGGCTACGTAACGAAAAGTCGTTTCATCAACTTTAATTGCTTACGATTTTTTGCGTGTTACGTCAACTTCAACTTATAATATTTTACTCTTTCCTACCCCTTTGAGCTAAAACCCTTTATATTTACAGCTCAAATAACAGCACCTTTTGCTCATTTAAATGTTCTTTGGGACCGATTCCAGAGAGCATGAGTATTTGTGGAGTTCCAATCGCACCAGCACTTAAAATAACTTCTTTCCTCGACTTAACTTGATGGATATTACCATTTTTAACAAATTCCACTCCTGTGATTTGTGGCATGTGCTTGCCTTTGGTTTGCGACAAAATTTTTGTAACATGAGCATTTGTAACAATGTGCAAATTTTTCCTGGAAAAAACACGCTGTATTATTTTGTCAGCATTGCCGTGCATTTGATCGATGACTTTTGATACTTCACTGCTCTTGCAACATGATTGTAGATCTTTGCGTCAAATATCAAGGCAAACGAAATAAATTTCCTAGGATGTATAGCCATGGTTACTATTGGCTTAGAACAGGGGTTCCCAAACTGTAAGCCATGGCCCAGTAGTAGGCCATGAGACCATTTTCAGTGGGCCACAGGGCTATTTCCGTGGTAGAGTCTGTTTGTCACAAGTCGGCCTCTTTAGCAACCAGTAGGCCTTAAGTTAAGGCCTGCTGGTTAAGGCAATGTCTAGTTAAGGCTTAACTAGACATGGACAAAAATCTCCTGGATAATAATTGTACGCATTGTTTTGACACAATGAGGTTTTTTTAACAGTTGCTTTGTCTGGAAACCTTGGGCTCGACTGTAATTTTATTATCATTGTATTTAGAGCAGGTTATACAGGGTAGGTCGTAAGCTGCTCACCAAAACATTTGAGACAATTTTGATTATATAAACGTTATTTTATTTAAAACAAGCTTATCTAAAGAACTGATGACACGTTATATACGCTAATACAATCCCAAATGCTCAAAATGATCATAAATACTAACTCAACTCGCTCGTTTATTGTTAAAGGCATATCTGAAAATTAAAGAAAAAAAATTTTAAATGCAAATCATACCTAAAAAAAATTTGATTATAATTAAATTTGACAGATATAATGACTGATAAAGCCTAGTGCACTAGCCATTGCTAGAATTGTACTGGGCGAGAAGTATGAGAAGAGGCTTCAAAGTATTTCTTTATCTGATAACACAGTAAAGAGACGAATTGCGTTGATGTCAGAAGACATAGAGGAACAAATAATCACTGAAAAAAAAGATATATCTCTTTGTGGTCTGTTTTCCATCCAAATCGATGAGTCTGTTGATGTGGCTTCAGTCTCTCAACTCATGGTTTTCATTCGATATGCAGTTAGCACATCTGTAAAGGAAGAATTACTTTTTGTAGTGCCCTAGACACCAATACAAAGGCGTTAGATGTAAAGGAAAAGGTAGACCACTTTTTTAATAAAAATGGAATTTCCATGAAAAATTTATATGGTGTATGCACTGATGGAGCCCCAGCAATGCTTGGGTCCAAAAGTGGATTTCGAGCATTTGTGCAAAAGAAGACACCTAAAGTTTTGTTCACTCATTGCTTCATTCACCGGGAAGCTTTAGCTTCCAAAACTTTACCGTGTGGACTGCAAGATGTACTTAAAGTTACTATCAAAATAGTAAATTTTGTAAAAAGTAGCGCTTTACACAGACGTCTATTCAGAAAACTTTGCGAAAATATGGGATCTGAGCATATAAACCTTTTGTATTACACAAAGGTCCAGTGGCTTTCAGAGAAAACGTTTTATCGAGAGTGTTTGAGCTCCATGATGAGCTGAAAATTTTTTAAATATTGTAATTAGTTCTCTTTTCTGATTCAAAATTCATTGCTTGTTTGGCGTATTTGGTAGATATCTTTGATTCTTTGAACACTCTAGATGTGAAAATGCAAGGGAAAGAAAAAAATATTATTCCCTTTGTGGATTTGATTAATGGGTTTATTGAGAAATTGTCAAACTGGAGACGTAAAGTACAGAAAGGTAATTTTGCAATGTTTACCAGTTTGGCTGATATCTCCCATTTGAACGATGAGCTAAAGACCAATGTTGCTCAACATCTCGAAAAACTGGAATGTGAATTCAGATCGAACTTAGTAGAGATGACCTGTCACTTGCAAAAGATTTGTTTCGACTTTCCTCCGAGAAAGTAGAAAACGAACTGCAGGATCAATTCATTGGCATGAAAAACGACTCCAGCAGTCAAGATGTGTTTGAAGCTTTCCCAGTCACAGATTTCTGGCTAAGAATGGCATCGTTGTATCCAGAAATAAGCAAAACTGCTCTAAAAAATTATTGCCATTCAGCTCTACATGGCTATGTGAATCTGCTTTTTCAACACTTTTGAATGTGAAGACCTAGCAGCGGAACCGTCTTGATTCTTGAAGTTGAACAAGATATTCGTTGTGCTTTCTCATCAGCAGAGCCAAGAATTAAGAATCTTGCAGCAAAAGTGCACTGACATCCATCTCATTGGAAAAATAAATAGTTAGCAAACATTTTGTTTAGTTTTGTGTTACAGTTTCATAGTTAATCCTTTATGTTCATACAGTTTGTTACTTTCGTGCTATTAATCCGTAGTGAGCCACGAACCATTTTTAAATAAATATTTGGGCCACGAATCATAAAAGTTTGGGAACCCCTGGCTTAGAAGAAAAAATAAGGATGGAGTTAAAAAACGATGTTTTCGCTGTCAATTTACAATTCTCACTCCCAGATCCGGGTGAAGACTTTTTTTATTCATTTCGAAAGTCACTTTTTTCCATTGCATAAATGACACACTGCTAGGGATCTGCGCTTTTTTCTTGGATGCACATTTCAACTGCTATCTTTCTAAAACAGAATCCGTTTCTAAGATAAAATAAGACGCACCTTAAAAATGAGCACGTTTTATAAGCACATATTTATTTTCCAAGGCAGGGTTCTTGAAAATAAGCACGATAAAATCACCTTAAAATGGTAACCCAGTGTATAACTGTTTTAATTAAAGATGGATTTTTTAAATCATCTGACCTCAGCTGACAATATCACAAGGGCACAAAAACGCCAGGCATTGAAAATAACAACTACTAAATCATCTTCTCTGGGGATAAAATGTTATAGAATAATCATACTCTACCGCTGGTGAGCAATAGGATATAAAAATGAGTTTGCAGCGTCACTTCGTCTTCCTTTTGAGTCTAATGTGAATTGAATGCGAGAAAAGCCTTCGTCTTCTTCGTTGTAATCAATTGTTTTGTATCCTGTAAAGCAGTGTAATGTTAGGTGTTCACTTATTAATTAAAACCAACGGATATATCAGTTGTACGTTCTCTAAAACTACAAGCTCGTTAAATTGTAAATTTGTTTGATGAATAGGCCATGTTTGAGGTGGTACAATTGCTGTCATTACAATATGCTGCAATAAAGCAAATGAAATATCTTTATAAAATATAAATTGAAATGGATTAGATCCGTCTTTACCACATTAGGGTCGCAATCTCAAGTATGTCAACTGAGGTTTTGAAAAATTTGATCTCCAAAAAAATGATCTTCAATTTTGATCGGAGACGTAATTAACAAAAAGGTGAATTTAAAAAACTTTATCTCCAAAAAATTGTCCTTGTGTCCTTACTCTAGTTCAGAGTCGCCAATACTTGCACATTTAGATTTTCATGTAAACTTGATTGCCTCAAATAAAGTTTGGGGATCGTGGTGATAGGGTGAGATATGCATCAAAAAAATATGAGTTTTTGATTTTTGTGAACATAAATGTAAAAAACAAAAAAGGAATATTCATCTCAACAAATCATACTGCAAACCTAAATCTCTTCCTGCTTGAATGAACCATTCGTGTAATGGAAAATGTTTTGGTGTATTCACACTTAAATATCCATTGTGTCCATGCTCATCGGAGCTTTGAAGTTCTTCAGCTAGAATGCGCTCAGACTTTTTAAAATATGGAAGAACATCTTTGTAATTCCATCCAGTTGCTCCAAGCTCTTCCCATTCATTGAAGTCATGTTTGCTACCTCTGGTGTAAACCATACCGTTGAGAAGGCTTGTACCGCCCAGAATCTTTCCTCTCGGCCAAAAACTTTTCTGTGACAAATTTTGCGAAATAAAATTAGTTAGACTAACAATGTTTAGCGGGTTTATTTATGGCTGCGTTTCCGGTAAAAAGATTGTAGTAAGGCTTATTCATTAACAAGGTTTTGGATTAGTTACGCACTGTTGCTGCTTCACTTGTTACTCGACTTTTCCTGAGGATGATACTGTATCAAGATAATAAATACTCATAATTGAATCTACGTTTAATTCTTACAACTCTAAGCATGCTAAAACATTGCTGGAAGCGGGATTCAAATCCACAATTACGCCAACCGTCGAGATATCGTCAAAGCTAATAGATGTAAAATTGTCTTAAGCGAAACTAGCGCATGAACCAATTCAGTCTTTCAAAAAAGGGCATGGCGGAAGATTGGAGACAAAAATCCTTGCAATTTTTCAACAGGTCCAGAAGTCGTCAAAAGTTATGGAATCACAAAAAAACATGTAGCCAAAAAGTGCGTAGCTGGAGAGAGTGAAATGAAAAGTGTCAGAGTCGAGTAACTGCTAGCCCTGTATAAAAAGTCCTCAATTTTGTAAACCCCTGACAAATAAAAATTTAACAAAAGGCTGTGTACATTGGAGCAAAAACGAGAGAGAGGAGACAGCGAGCATGTCGAGGAAGCGCATGCCTTCTTGCAGATACTTGGGGGAGGTTTGTATTTTGAAAAATTTTATTGGGAGAGCACGTCTTAGGTATAGAAAAATGAATTGAGATGATAAGGAAGATGAGAGGAGACTGCTAGAATATACAGATGGTTGAAGCAGTGCATTTCGACTAGCCAGCTTATTCCATGTCATCGCCTGGAAAAAATAAATGTCCGGAGATATATTTTAGCCAAACACTAGAAGCAGAGGAGAACGTAGATTATTACTGCCATATGTGCTCAAGAGCGAGATAAAGAAAAAATGAAGAAGAAAAAATAACAGAAAGAGAGCCCAACATGTATAATAGCACAGGCTTTAGCAGAACAGCTTAAACAAACTAGGCCTGCTAAACCCAAAAATGGTAGCTTTAGTACCACCAAGTAAGCAATTTGCCAAAACAACCAGGCTTTCTTGTCTGAAAAAAAGCGTACCAAGCTATAGGTCTAAATCGAAAGGTTTTAATTCAAAATATATCACGGTGAACAAGAACAGCACCTAAACCGGATAGAGGAAAATCAGAGCTTGATCTTTGGGGAAAAGTACTGATTTTTACGTTGCAGGAAAGCGAGTCTCATTAAAAAAAAAATGTGTGGCAATAAGAGCTTACATGGAGAAAGAAGAAAATATGAAAAAAAGTGAATGTAAAGTCTTTCTAGTAGAATAAAAATGTGTGTTTAGCCAATCCTTGAGACAGAGAAAAATATTAAAAAATGAAGGATCCGCCATTAATAGGTCAGGGTGACTTGTAATCGAGGCAGAGAAGCCTTATAAAAAGAAGAAGGATAGCATAGCACGAATGGCTGCTGGATAAAGATGTTCCAACTCGTTAAGCCGATTTTGCAAAGAAAACTATTCCAGTTTAGTGTAATTGAGAACGCATCTTAGAAGTGCTTTATAGTTGAAAAAAAAATTGCCTGGACAGGCCCAAAGAGAAAGCAGAAATACAGACAAAATCTTAAGATAAAAAAAACTTGGCTTTCAGCAATGATACAAGACCTAAAAAAGAAAATAACGTGGTCAAGATAACTACAAGGTACTACTAAAAAGGTAACCACAAGAAAAATGGAAATGGGGATAAAGTGGAAAGGGAGAGTTGGAGCTGAAGATTTGCCTGGCGAGGATTAAAAAAGGACTTCACACTTGCTTGAGTGGGAGGAAAACACGATTGCGCAAACCAGTTACCCAGTCAAATCAAAACTTCTTGAGCAGTCTTCGTAACAGCTGGAAAAAAGAAAAGACGATCGGTAAACCACATTGTCAATTTAAAAAGAGCAGCTAACGAAAAAAATAAAGCAAGAAGATCCATAATGCAAAGAGAGAACAGAGTAAAACCACAAACAAATTCTTGCAAAACACCTCGACGGGTTAGAAAAAAAGCAAATTTTGTGATTTTAAAGAAGCACGCAAGCGTGTCTGTCAAAAGAAAAGATTGTGTCCACAAAGCAATTCAAGATGATAGCGGGGAGGCCAGCGGATATACAGAAAATTTGCAAAAAAAAATAGCGGAACGCCAGACAGATTTATACCCGTATGTATCAGAAAAGTCAATTGCAGCAAAATCTTACTAGCTACGTACTTGATTTTGAAGATGGCCCAATCCATACTTCTGACTTTCAGTAACATATTGCCAGTCCGCATTACTTTTTTGCATGAAAATCGCTAAGGCAGGAACACTTCCATAAATTGAAAAAAGATTTTCGTCACCGGCTTCAAGCAGTAGAATTCTGAAAATAAATATTGTTATGTGGTTTAGTAGGCGTAGCTATCGATTGCTTGTACGTGACGAAACAACAACAGTTAGAGTGTTGAACTTTCAGAAACGTCGGTAATCAGCGAGCAGTCACGTGACTAATGCATTGAAACGGAGTTTGGCTCAATTTAGCTCCATTTTGAATAAAACTACGCAAAAACACTCTCAGGACACACTACAAACTACTTGGAATTTTGGCCAGATGTGTAGGTACAATAGCAGAAAAAAATGAAACCGTACGAAATGTCATCGCGGGTAGCAAAAACGTTTGCGTAAAAGAATAGTAAATTTTTTTTACCGAGTAAAGAACCGTGTTTGAAAAGTGGCGTCGCTGAAATAGATTACAACCACTAAGGACATGAAAAGCGCAACCCACGATAAAAAAGCAGCTTTCACCTAGCAACAACCAATTAAAAGATAAAGCATAATATTAAAAAAACAATTTTTATAGTCACCTTCTACAATAGTGTCATTCTTCCCAAAGCAGAAAAGGTGTTAAAATTTTTTTGTTCTGCAATCGATTTGATAAAGCTTTCCTCCAGAGATGTCACCAGAGGGGCGTTCTACTCAAGAACGACTACTGACTGCTGGGTGCTTTCTTGGGATGGAGGCACGGCATGAAACCGTTACAACAAGTTTACACCAGAAAGCTAATCAAAACTATGCTGCAGGGTTAAAGTAGTCTGTTTTTAAAAAATTATAAATACGAGTGGCTAAGTGGTTGCCCTCCCACCAGCAAATCAGCTTGGCGTGTCAAGTATACAAAAGTAGCCTGTTTGCGTCTTGCTGGGAAAGCTGCTTCACTATTGTAGTCCGGTGACAAAGAAACTCTTTGCAATTATCGCATTTGTTTCTGCCCGCTCCGAATCTTCAGAGTCAGACCTACAATCGTAACACTAAAGTTTAGTTTTCTACTTTCACATCTACTTACTTTTGGTCTTTAACTTCACTAAGACGGTTGGCAACTACACAGCCAGCGGTACCACCCCCAACTGAAACACAAAATATTGCTATTAAAAGATTACTTAGCAATCTTTAATCGATACACGTTTTTTGCCGGAGACTGTCAAATATAAGAAAAAATGTTTGCTTGAGTTCAAACCTTGAACGCATCGTGAGTGTGGGAGTACCGGCACGATGGTGTAGTGGTTAGAGCGTCCGCTTCGCAGTTGGTAGACTAGGGGTTCATTCCCCTTGTCGAGTCATACCAAAAGACTTTAAAAAATGGTATACACAGCTTCCCTGCTTGGCGCTCGGAATTTATGGGAGATTGTGGAGAACAAGCCGGCAAGTTCGCTTGGTGTGTCCTTGGGCAAGGCACTTAACGGGACGCCCTGCCTTTATGTGGAAGACAGGTGGCCCAGACACCTCGGAAATGGCAACTCCCAAGCAAGTGCGGACGTCCCGTCCAAAATAAAGCGATAGAATTCGCTTTCTCGTGAATGGAGGATAAATAAGAACAATACAAATACAAAAAATACCATCAACAACAAAATATTTAGGGCTTCATTACCTGCTGCGCCCAGGCGGGAGGACTGCTCACTTTCTAGCAATGTGTCAGAGCAATTGCAATTGATTGTGACAAAAACAAAATGTGAAACATGACTCGTTGAACCATGTGCAAAGACGAGTGATGACAAATGCGTAAAACTGAGTTACTTCAAATAGTACTCACATTTCAAGGCCCACCCAGCACATATGATAAAAATTATTAATAAAGCGTAATTAAATTCTTTTGATCTTTTACCTATGATGAAATCATATTCGTCGAGGAAATTTTCTGTGCTGATGCTGTAATACCATTTTAAAAATTGCGGCAACGATATAGCCACAAGAACAATTGTCACTACCGTCCTCCACATATTTCGTACTTGATACGTTGCTGATATATCTGTTTCACAAGGAGGAATGCCAATTAGATGCTGGGTCTTACAAGTCACATGAAAGTAAGAAAGCGTTATTACGTATTTTTTTCTCAAGTTTACTGGAAAATGCAAAATTCAATTTATTTTTTAAATTAAGTGTATTTTAAAAAGATGATTGAGTCAAACATTTTATGGGGCAAGTTAAGTATAGCTTTTATTCCCATAATGCCAATCTCTCTATGCCTTTAAATAAGTACCCAATGGGGACACAATTTAATTTAAAATGAAGGGCTGACGGCCCCAAAGCAGCAATTGTTTGCAAACATACAAAAATTGGGTTTTAAGAGGTAAGCCTGTCTCGTGACTTAGCGCGCTCCTTCTCACAATGAAATTCGTGACTTTCGGGCACTGGCTAGGTCTGTAAACTCTGTTTAATGCTTACGTAGTCAAACAGAGGAAAAAAGCCTGGCTTTTCTTTTAGTTTTGAAGTATGTAAGACATTGCTACTTTAAAGCTACTCTGAAACAACACAGCTGAAATATCTTAATACGGAGCCATTTCACACCGGGGCGTTGTTTTTTATGATTTCCTATTCAACTTTCTCAAGTTTCTGCTAGCTATGCCTTAAGCTTCTTGTTTCAGGTTTAGGTATGACGAGGAAAGTTTAGAGGGAATTTCATTTTTCTTCGAAGTTTCAGCTTTGATACCGGTAACTCTATGAAATCGTTATAAAGAAAAATAGCAAAAATGTTTCTCCAATATGTGGTGCGATTTACCTCGGCATGGGCTTGCCATCAGCTATGTCAGGTTAAAAACTATACTTTAGGCAGTTGCGACATCTTCACCCTACCAACGTTTGTGAAAGCAGCAAGGTAAAGTTGTAATATGTGGGGTGCAAATAGTAAATTACATCATTAAAACACGGTGAAATGCCGTCCGTAAAATAGTGCTGCTTGTAAAATAGTGCTTAATGCAAAATATGTTTGGAAACGTTCATGAAAATCCGGTAGCGGCGAGATTCGGTTAACAGTCAAACAAAGCAAAGGCCTACTTATAAATATAACCTACATCTTCTGATGTTTACCGAATTTTGTCACTTTTTGAATTTTCAAGAACGTTTCCGAACATGTCATGCACAAAGCACTATTTTACAAGTAGCGCTATTTTATAGGCAGCACTTCACCGTGTTTTCGCTGCTGTATAATTTGTCTTTGGAAAGGACAAATTATTTTTTTGCTGTATGATTTGTCTTTGGAAAAGAAAATGTTTCTCTTCTCTATGATTTGACTTTAAAGGAAAAAATGTTTTTGTTGCAGAATGATATGTTCTGAACTCAGCAAAATTTTACTTTACCCTGTACTCTTTTCGGTTGTCATCACATGGTAGTAGGCTAAAAGGAGCTCATAACTCCTATACCTATAATGGTGTATATTTACATCATTAATCAACAAGTGGTAATAATCACAAACAGTAAAAAATGGTGAATTTGCAAGCTACTATTTGTTTTTTTTTAAGTAGAGAATGAAAGAGGAAACAAAGTAAAAAAGAATGGTGGCACAAAAATGGCAGTCGTTTCTACAATCAAGATATAAGCTGTTTTGCAGTAGATCTATTTTATAATTAGCTGCGCCTTCTTACGTATTTATTTTTCTGATATCAAGTTCTTTGGCTGTGCTACGCAAAAAAAACGGGAATGCTTGTGCTCAAAATCATAAATTCTATTCCAGTAAGCCCATAAAACTATGTTTAAATACAACTTTTCCCTCTAGGTCCAATTTTGCAATTTAATAGTCATTGGTTTTATTTTGATTTTTCCCAAAACTTCAAATTTTGTTATATTTAACTTTACCCCCAATCCCAATTTCCACACTTTTAATGGAGAATAATCTCACGTACAAACAGCCTATCAATTACAAATATGCATGGATTTCTCTTCCTAAGTGGAAGCTATTTTAAAATTGTGGATGGGCTCGAAAATGGATCGTCACCTGTAAATCTATTTGGCCTTATTCTCGATAAAGATCTCCTTTAACGCTAATGTGTGCAACGTGCGACCCGTGATGTGAAATTTCACGGCCCGAGAAAAGAACCCCAAACTTGCCGCGCATGGTGAAGTTGGTTGGCCTAGGTTGGCAAAACTGCCACTTACACGTAATGTAAGCCGTTCTTAAAAAATGTCCTGACACGTAAAGCTTGGCAAAAATGTGGCTTTAAAAAATTTGATCTCCAAAAAAAAGACTTCCATCTCTATTTAAATAAACACTGCAACCATCTATTACTTCGAAGCTTATTTGTGCACTGAAACAGTGTGGGTTACGAACTTTGGCTGGCACGCGACATTTTCAAAAAGTCTAGAACTGGTAGTGCTCGGGACTCTCGAGTCAATAACTCGACTCGAGTGGGTCAAAATAGATTCGATATGACGCAAATCATCTGTAGCAAATGACTCGACTCGAGTTGAAGTCGGCACCTGCTATTCTCGATTTAAACACCATGACTCAAGAGTTGAGTAAAGACTCGACTGATCTGCTGATAGTGGAATTACTTGCATGAAAAAAATTTATTATCGTGGAAAGTTTGATTTCTTAAAAATTTTACCTTGAACATTTGCGTAATTAAGAATAATTTTTTTTAATATAGAAAAAGATATAACTTTCAGAATCCATAAAATAATACTTTTTATTAACACTAAACCACTTTTCATTTTTGATAAGTGATTTACATACACTCTTAGCTAAACCTATTCGGCTTACATTAAGCCTTCACAAAGCATTTATAATAATAAGTATTAGAACTTAATTGTGATATAGAACCAATTAACATAGGCTTATGCCTTACACTATCTCAGCAAGTCAGATTATAAATAGAAGTTTGAGGTCACAGCAACACATGCCGGTAACCAAATACTATGACTTGTGACGAATGAGACAAATCATACTAAACAACAACTAAATAATCACAAATAACTTAACAAAATAGCGGCAAATGCAATAGATTGATAGATTGTGACCAAATAAAGCAAACAAATCAAAATATTTTAGCAAAACAAGGAACAACCACTCGCATATCGCTGTTTATTAAAAAGTGGTCTGGCTTGTTTAATTTACCGAGCGTCATGGATTTATGCATTATATTCAATTTAAATTAAAAACCGCAAATGAAGACAGCAAAATAATTTCACTTTCAAAGCAAGATTTACCCTTTTGCAAATGATCTTTTTCTAATGTCCTTAAGGTTAAAATGTTTCCTTGTCCTGGTGATTAAATGCCTGGGTGACATACCAACGCATGTCTTACCCGCATCGTGCAGGCATGTACATCGATATACGACATTAGGCACCAAAGATTAAGGTGTATGAGACATTAATTAAAAAATATTTCCAACTTTAAATATCCTACAAATGTGCCTAACTTTAACATTTGAAACTTTCAATACCAGCCTAGAGACGTTTTACAAAATTTATGAGATGTTTTTTTCATATACCGCACGTCAAACAAGATGAATTTTTCGCTTGCAGTTACATCATTTTGAGTTGTGTTGATTGCAGTCTTAATTAAGAGAATAAATGATCACCATTACTTGTATAGAAATTATGGAAGTTATACTGCATTAACTTTTCGTTGTTGTTCACACAAGCGCCCAATGCGTAAAGACGGCGCAGCGCGCTGAAGCGATATTTTTGACCTCGACATCACTGTTGGGGACCTGTCGGGCGATGCCGGCGAAGCTGGCTAGTGTTCTATAAATAAGCCTAACTTTAACGTCCGAAACTTTCAATATCAGCATAGATATGTTTTTGTAAAATCTATGAGATAGTTTTCTCACATGCAGTACGCCAAACAAGATGAATTTTTCGCTTGCAGATAGATTGTCATATGGAGTAGTATAGGAGTGACGAAACTTCTTCAAAACTTTATCAAAAAACCGTTTTGGATAACCGTTGTCATAAAGCAAAAGGGCTCAATTGTTTTATTTTAGCGTAAAAAGTTTTTTGTTGGAACAACTAGTTCTCGCTCAATCGACCGTATGGAGAAGCAAAGTTCGGATTTTCCATTTTAAATTAGCCGCTCAAGGCATGTTCTTTACAAGGAAAAAGTATTCTAGCAAATTTACGGTGAAGCTATCGGTTCACCGTTGGGTCCTACAACAGCCAATTTTTCTTCACAGACCTTGAAACTCGACTTTTTTAATAGACTCTAAATTGGTCCAGTAAATTGTATCACGGATATAGCGACAATATTTTCGGTGTATTTATTAAGGTATGTGCCCGTGTCGAGTTTTTAATTTATCAAATTCCCAGGGCAGAAACATAAAGTTCACTGTGAAAAAATCGTTTAGTACACTTTCATTTTTGGATATAAAGCAAGACATAACGACCATTTTATTTCGTCATACTCTTTCAAATAGTACGAACTCGAACGTTTTGGTCCAGCTTTTTTCAAGAGTTCTCGCTGGAGTGGCAGCCTAACAATGTGGTAAAGCATTTATATCGAACTGGGCGGTTTCTGATTGAATGATGTAAGATGCGTCATGATTGGTAGACTGAATCAGAACATTTCGAGAAGTCCGAATTATAGATGAACTAATTTAACGAGCTATTTTCAATATTAGCTGAAAAAGATGGCATTTTTGTCTCTCTACATTAGGAACAACTTACATCACAACCGTAAAACCTGAGCTTTGTCGTCAAAAGGAATTTGTTCATACTTTAAAATTAGCTCATCTATGATTCACTCTTCTCAAAACGTTCTGATTCAGTCTACCAGTCACGACGCAACTTATATCATTCATTCAGAAATCGCCTTGTAGGGTATAAATTTTTCGCCACACTGTTGAACTCTTGAAAAGAGCCAGACAAAAACGTTCGAGTTTGTACTATTTGAAAAAGAGTATGACGAAATAAAACGATTGTTTATAAAAGCATTACTAAAGTTTTGTACCGCTCATCAATTGTTCAAAAGATAAAGACGATAATTTTGATTCATGGATTTGGAGAAATCAACAAACATTGGAGTTTTCATCAACTTCAAAGCAATCTATCGATGAAACTAAAACACTGAATTTGCTTCTCCATACGGTCGATTGAGCGAGAACTAGTTGTTTCAACAAAAAACTTTTTTACGCTAAAATAAAACAATTGAGCCCTTTTGCTTTATGACAACAATTTTTTGATAAAGTTTTGAAGAAGTTTCGTCACTCCTATGCTACTCAATATGACAATCTATCTGCAAGCGAAAAATTCATCTTGTTTGACATACTGCATGTGAGAAAACTATCTCATAGATTTTATAAAAACATATCTATGCTGATATTGAAAGTTTCGGACGTTAAAGTTAGGCTTATTTATAGAACACTAGCCAGCTTCGCCGGCATCGCCCGACAGGTCCCCAACAGTGATGTCGAGGTCAAAAATATCGCTTCAGCGCGCTGCGCCGTCTTTACGCATTGGGCGCTTGTGTGAACCACAGCGAAAAGTTAATGCAGTATAACTTCCATAATTTCTATACAAGTAATGGTGATCATTTATTCTCTTAATTAAGACTGGTAATATTATACTTACAAAGAAAGAAACTTGCCATAAAGTATGCATAATAATTTTAAGGACGTGTGGGGGAGGTATTGAAACACAGTTAAAATTGATGGTGGCCGCCAAATGGTGTTTGTTTTCACAATCACAGTAATGAACTATTTACTGGTGAGCTTATTCCTATTTTGGGAATTAAAAAGAATCCTTGCTTTTCCGCAAATTTTTTATTGAATCCCGGGAACTTTATAAAGGTATTATCAACCAAAAAAATATATGTATTCCCCCGAGTATGGTGCGATTTTACCCCGGCTTGTCATGCTATAACCTGTGCCGAGTTAAAACGTATCTATTAAAGCAGCACTGGCTTTACCGTACAAACACTTGCAAGAGCAGCAACGATATCTTTTGATGAATCTCTTTGAAAATTTTGAAAGATAATGCCAAAGAACCATGCTTGCGAGGGAAAGTAGTGCAAATGAACCATAGAACTAACTTTGTCTAACAATTGCATGTTTGCTGGGTCTACTGGATAATTGTTGCACTAAAAATAAAACATGGTGTATGGCAAGCAGTTGTTGATCATTTACCTTAAATTGTTCCAAAATTATTTTCATTGAGAGCACTTCGTTAATATCTCTCAAAAAAACGTTTAATCGCGTTTCTACTATACCGGTAAGTACTTCTTGAGTAAATAGACAAAAAAAATTTACAGTTAGCCGTGAATTATGACATCATGTGAGATCCTAAATGTACAAAGTGAAGTTTGATAAAGTTGGTGAGTCAGGTTCTGACTTTTGTTTGACCTCAAAACTGCTGTTCTTAATCCAGAAATGCACACTTCAAAAAATTATCGCTGATTGTGACGTGATCATGATGTCAAGAAGCCCCTTGTGACACTTATCCCAGGGTGGCGATCAATCGTGCCAAATTTGATGCTAGAACGTCCAGTAGTTTCGTAAAAGTTAAAACAATCTCACACACACAGACAAAAGGCAGAATTGCGTTTTATTGTATAAAATTAAGTTTGGGAATATTTTTAAATCAAAATCTCATACGCCTTTACCTTTCGTATCTAATGTCGTATATCGATGCACATGCCCGCGCGATACCGGTAAGTCATACAGCAGTGAGCGAATTGACACACCTAAGAAAATAGCTGAAATTTCACTCAAAACGGTATATCATTAAAGATGAATAAAAAAATTTACACTCAATGAGACATACGACCTTCTCTGTTTTGTAGAACTTATTTTAAACGTCTTGGCATGAAACAGAATAAATTTTGGCAACTTTTTGTGATATCCTCATCATAATACCAACTAGCAATACCTGCTTCTATCAGCTTGTTGTGGTTAGTGCAATTTTTAGATCTTAGCCGATTTTTAATTATGGTCCACAAATTCTTTATGGGATTCAAGTTTGGTATGTTCTCTGGTCACTCTAAATCTCATATTTTGTTTTCTTAAAACACTTTCTTCACTTTTTTAGCAGCATGACACGGAGTCATGTTTTACTGAAAAATACCCCCACTATCTAGAAATGCTCTTTGCAAGTCTCTCACAACTTTGCACTGGATTACGTCGATGTACTTGTCAGTTGTCAGCATTCATCATTCCTGATATCGGTTAGGATGACCCCACATCTGAAAGATCGCCATATCAGAAACTAAAAGACTACCAAAATATCTTCTTCTGACGATGCTTTACAAGCAAACAGCACTTCCAGATAATGGGAATATTTTTCAGCTACATCTGGCCCCATGTCATGCTGCTAAAAAAGTGAAAAAATTGTTCTAAAAAACAAAATTAGACTGGCTGTAGAATGGCCAGAGGACTCTCCAGACTTGAATCCGTAGAAAATTTATTAACTATAATTAAAAATCGGCTGAGGTCTAAAAATTGCACTAACGTCAACAAGTTGATGGAGGCCGGTATTGTCATTTGGTACCATGATAAAAAAATCCCAAAATGTTGCCAAAGCTTAATTTGTTTTATGCCGAAACGTGTAAAACAACTTTTTCAAAACAAATGAGGCCAAATGTCATATTGTGTGTTAATTTTTTATGCGTCTTGAATAATAAAAGATTTCGAGTGAAATTTCAGCTATTTTCTTGAGTGAGTCAATTGGTTTGGATACTAGCCAAAAGGTGTAAAATGAGTTTTTCAAAACAAATGAGGCCACGCGTCATAATGAGTGTAAATTTTTTTATGCGTCTTGAATAATAAAGCGTTTCGAGTGAAATTTCAGCTATTTTCTTGAGTGAGTCAATTAGTTTGCATACTACTGTTAGTTGATATATCATCTAGACATTTAGTCACCAGAATAAGGGAACATTTGAATCGTAAGAACCGTAGAAAAAGTGCCATTAAGAATTATCTGCGACAGTGAAATTATTTTGCCGTCGTCATTTACGGTTTCAAAGTAATGTTTATCTAAATATAACGCATAAATTCATGACGCTCGGTAGATCAAACAAACCAGACCACTTTTTAATAAACAGCGATATGCGAGTGGTTTTTGCTTGTTTTGCTAAAAACATTTTAATTTGTTTGTTTTATTTGGTCACAGTCTATCAATCTATTGCATTTGCCGCTATTTTGTTAAGTTATTTGGGATTATTTAGTTGTTGTTTAGTTATGACTTTTCTCATTCGTCACAAGCCATAGTATTTGGTTACTGGCATGTGTTGCTGTGACCTCAAAACTCTATTTATAATCTGACTTGCTGAGATAGTGTAAGGCGTAAGCCTATATTAATTGGTTCTATATCACAATTAAGTTCTAATACTTGATATTATAGATGCTTTTTCAAGGCTTGATGTAACTCGAATAGGTTTAGCTAAGAGTGTATGTAAATCAATTGTCATAGATGAAAAGTGGTTTGCTGCTGCTACGTGATAATTTTTTACTCACTGGCTAGCAGTGGTGTACGGAGTGGTGGGCTACTATGCACTTGCCCCAGAAAAACGTTAAATATCATTTTCAGGCCTTATGCTTCTAACAGTAACAAACAAATAGCATGTTCTACAGTGACAGACTTATTTTTAATGTCTGAGGCCTTAGAAAGCATTATTTGCTTTGTGTTATTCGTAATTTTGTTTGATAATCCCTCAGCGTTTACCGATAAAACAAAACTTTACTAAACTTAGCCTGAGTGATTGTTTGTGTAGTAAGTTATATATGAGATACAAGTAATTAGGTAAAATACAGAACGAAACAAAATTAATTACAAGTAGGATCATTTTAGGTTATAAAATGTAATTAATGTGATCCTTTAAAATCTTGCAGTGTAGCTGGTGTACGTGTAAAAAGCCAACCAGTTAATAATTTCTTGGGTGTAACTGTGACAAAGGTAAACAAGTTTTAAACAAAAATTACTTTACACGTGGTACCAGAAAGCAGTAGTGCGTGTATTTAAGTGTAAGCTTCCAAAATTTTTCGGTGGGCATGCCCACAGACCATCTAAGATAATCGTGCCCTTGATACTTACAACGTAAAAATACGACAAAAAAGACATTTTTGCGGCCCAATCAAAAACTTTCTGCATGTGACCTTGGTAGCAACTCTGGTATTGCGTCAAAATCTTACAAATCATTTTTATTTTGTTGTGCAAGCCTGTGAGGTCTTTGTTTTATGAGATTTTGCATCTAGCACGTTGTATTTGTAGGCTTTCAAGTGCGTTCTTAATTTTTTTGAAGTTCATTTTTAAACTACAAATCTCTAAGCTCGACTTCTTAGGTAGCTGCAGGAAGCAAAGCAATAGACTTAACTTTATTAATACAGGTATAGTATTAAAAGTGAGCTTTAAACCGTCGAGATGAGAAAACAAGTAAGCCTAGCATAAGAACCGAAAATTTTAATTTACCATACAATGTAAAAATAATCAATTGCAATTATTAAAAAATCACAAGAAACTAAACATTGACAATAAATGTTAGAAAGACTCAAATCGACTAGACTCGTAGTAAAAAAAGACTCGACTCGAGACTCGAACTCAGACAACTCGTTCCCAACACTGAAAATTGGCCCGCCTGCAAAAAAGGTTGTACTCTCCTGGTTTATTAGATTACTAGCTCCAGTGAAAACTGAGCAATGAACTCGTAAAACACGTTTTTTTCTCCACTGAAAACATCATAACAACAGTTAAAACTTGTAGCAAAAGTTTTTTTTAATTGCGGCTGCTACGAAACTGGAATTAGATCAAAAACGTAATAGTATCAGAACACGTTCGTTTAATTCACTCAAATTTTTCAAGAATAGATGCGGATGCGAAAATATCGCTTTGGTTCCTTGGTCTCACTCCGAGAGTTAACATCAAAACTTTACGCTTCGTTTAACATTGCTATATGTAATCAATGAGTCGTAAGATATAAGATTAGTCAGGTGCAAGACACAACTACAAAAAGATATTTTGAAGTGGAGTTCTCCTACAATTCAGTTGTTGCATTTTTGGCACTTAACATTGCATGATTAATAAAGAAGATTTGTAATGGTAGTAGCCAGTTTTGCCATCGTCGCTCGAAGAGCCCCAAACAGCAATGCTGGGGTAAAGAATATCGTTTCAACCGGCAGCACTGCTTTCCCCAAATGGGTAGTTGTCAGAACAGAAATAGAAAATTATTGTTTTTCACATAGCCAATTCTCGTTCTACAATCAAAAGTACCGGTTGTTTGAAACGAAATCGAGTAAAAAACGTTATGAGAGTTGCAGGTAGCTGCCGTATTTCTCCCCAAGCTTTTGAAGTGCCAGGCAACGTCTTATCTGCCAGATTTGCCCGGCAAAAAGTTCAAAATTCACCCCACTAATTGTAAAGTACTGCCAAAAATGTACCCAACAATATATAATGGATATCAAAGTGAATGCATTTTTTAAACTGAATTATAACTCACGTAAAAGAAACAAAGTTTGCAAATTAATTATTGATAGTTTTCTTTCGCAAAATTACTCAACATTAGCAACAATTCACCACTGTCTAGAAGTAATGCCAGAATAATAGAAATCACCCATATTGGTTTACTCAAGGTGCAAAATGATTTGCACTCTCTCTCCCCCATGGCCAAAGGCGTAGCCAGGGGACAGAAGGCAATGTCTACACCCCAGAAATGTCTTCAATCTGGATACCCGTACTGACCTATTTTGGGGTAAACGTGTTTACACTGAACTGGTGAGGTAAGAAATTAAGAACGATTTTTACTATTTTTCTTTGCGATTTTAAATCTTTGTATACTGTGGACTGCACAAAAACTTATATAAGCTACTTACTGTGTGTAGGAGAGACCCATCATTCAGCTTTACAGTGCTCAACAGCAAACTTGCCAGAGTCACATCATATCTATTTGCACAATTACACGACAAAACACTAAAACCACAACAGTCTGTTTCACCTGGAGAATCATCAAGTTGTACGTCTGCAAATGAAACAAAAATGCATATAAAACGATACAAAACCGCTACAAAATTTGCATAAAAATTGTTTAACCAATATATATTCATTGCAGTAGATTAGAAAATCTAGTAACTAATGCTACTCGTCTCAGAAACAAGAAATGGAAACAATTAAGCCGTAGGTGATGAAAAACGTGGTGAAAGTTGATTACTAAACTCAGAACTCCTGAATGAACCGATCGAAAACAGCAAGCACGGGTTTTACAAAAAATCGTTTAATTTGAATTTATTAATAATATAGCGACATTTCCCAATCAGTTCGGTTTTCCTGTTCAACGATGTAGTGGGGTATGCATGAAAAATTGTGTACCTCTCTGTAAGGCACAGCATGCAAGCTCTTGCCTCTGGTTGTAAAGAGGTAGTGCTCTTTACAATTTCCCAAGTGATTTTGGGGCTTTTACTGTTGCTTTTGTCACCTCAAAATGTCTCGAAGGCATTCTACCGAGTTTTCGGAGTCATTTTAGGGAGACAAAAAGAAACAATAAAAGCCTCAAATCACTTAGGAAATTGTAAAGCGTATTACCCCTTATCAACTAAGGGCAAAAGCTTGCATGCTGTTCCTCACAATAAAGTACGCAATTTTTCATGTATGCCCCTCTACATTGTTGAACAGGAGGACCGAACTGATTGGAAAACGCCGCCTCACCAATAAATTTCTTGTTTCTAAGACGAGTAGCATTGGTTGTTTCTAATTTACTGCAATCATTACATTGGTTAAATAATTTTTATACCGTTTTTGTAGCGGTTTTGTGCAGTTTTATATGCATTTTTGTTTCATTTTCAGATGTACCACCTGATGAACCGTAAGGCGAAACAGACTGTTATGATTTTAGTGTTTTTTTCGGTAGTTGTGCAATAAATATAGGTTAGCTACTAAATTAAATGCAATCGAAGCCAAATCATTGAACCTAGGATGGAGTTTTTCCAAGAAATCAAAGAATTTATGTACAAACAGGTATCATAATTTTTAGATTAGATTCACCTACAGACTGGTATAATAATTTTGGCCAAACTTTTTGAATAAGGATTACAAAAAACCCTACTCTAATATTCTAATTGTTTCACGACTGCTCTTAGCCACACCACTGTTTGAGACAAAGCATTTTAAAAATATATTTCACTTTACCCACTCACTCAAGAGGTTAAAACACCAGAACAAAGCACGTTTGGAGTTTCAGGCGAGCACCAAATTATTTGTTGACTAGTCGGAGTCTCCCTCAGGGCAATCATAAGCAACTTTGATGTCGTGAATGTCGGTTTAGCCGGCCTCACTCAGCACGTAGTTGTGAAAATAGCAATAAAAAGTTGATGTATATTTGACAAAGCCAATTCTTATTTACATAACAAAAGGTAAAATTTTTCAATCAACATTTTTTGGACGGGTGCATAGATGCTATCTTGTCCCAAAATTTCTAAAGTTCGAGGAAGCGCCTTACTAGCCCTTTGGCAGCATAGGTATATTTAGACACTGGGCTTGCATGCAATTGAAACAGAAAGTAATTTGACAAGCTGTCATCTATTCATTTCATTGAGCTCATGCAAACATAAATTCAATATTATGTATGGTATGTCATCGAAGTAATGATTCATTTATAGAGACATAACTATTAACTTTTTGTAATTGCTGGTCTACTTTGTGAACCTAAACCTCTGGCTGCGCGTTGTATTGCTCAGTTACGGCATTAGCCCAAACACAGGTAAGTGTACTCTTCCAAAATCAAAAGTAGGATGTTTTGAAAGGAAATTTTTAAAAATAGCATTATGACGCGTTGCTCATAGTCACTATATTTTTTCCCGAGACTTTTTAAGTCTCGGGAAACGTTTCATTTTTCTTATCTTCACCACACGGTTTTCTATATTCCCTCATCTTATCACATGAGGTGTCATATCAAAAAAGTATTTAAAGAAAACTTTAGTTATTTGGAGTTCCCACAATACCTGTTTAGTCAAACAATTGAAAATAGTAATTCGTTTTGATATCATAACAAGCTTATCATATAAGAATATCTTTTATTTCTTCCCTTTGACATCAATATGATGATTTTGCTCCCCCCTGGAAGAGTCATATATTTAAATGCCCCCTGTGGATTTCAGCAGTAATTCATATAAAAAAAGACTAAATTATTCGAATCTGCTACATTCTACCTGAGAAGGCAGCTTCTGAAAATACTTTTAATAGCGTTCCTACGGTAAGCGGTGAACAAAGAAAAGAAAATGTGCAATACAGCGTTGATTGCGGCGTTACCTTACACCCGAAAAGAGTGCAGTAACGTCAGAGAAAAGAATATATTGGTTTAGGAAGCTGCGTCGGCTTTACCAATAAGTGGTTCTAAGAACAGCAATAAAAATTTTATGCATTTGGCAGAGGCACATTGCCAGTCTGATATTTTTTGGGGGCCAAGAGCAAACCTTGGAAGGGGGCAAATATTTTGTTTACTCTAGTGAATATATAACTTGTAACATGGATAATACTGCTTTGTTTGTTGCTTTGCTAACACTGCAGCGTAAAGGCTCGTGTCTGTTTGCAATTTACTACTGGGAAAACCTTTAATGATAGGCCATACATACACTTTCCATAAAACATGTTGGTTGCGACTAAAGTATATAAATACTTAAGACATTTTTTGCTAATTTTCATTATAGCACGCTTACACGTTTTTTGCTTATTATAACTATAGCTTGCATGGCAAATTAAAAACACATATAAAGCCGAATAATATCGTTTCAAAGTTTGGCAACAGATAATCTTCTTTCGACCAACAGCTATACTGCACTGGCTACAATAAACATTGGCCTTTAAATTTAGATGACATAATTTTAAGATTTTAAAAGTTAAAACGAACCGAATCATGATTATTTTTACTAGTATTACTGTAGGCAGTGGTGCGAGAGAAACAACTGCAATTCGTTTCTACATGCACATTGTGTTGGTCTTTGCAGGCTCATTACAACGGACGCAGCAAATTTGGGGGGGTTTATGATCCGCAACTTACTAAAACTAGAATAGAAAAATCCTGCCAGCCTCGCACCAAGATCAGACAATCAAGTTTAATCGCAAGATTGCTATACTCAGCTGAACAAGATGCGGTGCGACTACCGGTGATATTGTAGGCCTACTCGTAGACTAAAAAATTCTTCTGATTTGTTCCATTCCTGCCAATAGAGAGTAACTACAGTTCGTTTTACTTCAAAATTAAATCTTTGTAAACATGCGTATCACTTTTGAGTTTTCATCACCTTATTAATAGCACTCTAGCTCAAGCTATAATGCGCTCTTCCGCGGTTATTCCAAATTACTCTGCCGTGATATTGCAAAACCAACAACCACTTCTCCGACGTCATAAACAATCTTGATTATTTGTTGTCTATGTGAAGCTACTGATCAGCAGACGCGAAGAAATAATACTCGTAAAGTTAACAGCTTCAAGGCAAAGTTGAAAAAAAATCATTATGCTCCCTTGTTGAGCAACAATAAATGGCAACAAAATCAATATTGTCAAAAACATGACTTTTTTAGTCATTAGGTTTTGCCATATTACGGCAGTGCGGCACTGCTTGCATCACTGCTTGCTATTATCGTTCAACGCCGATAAACAGACGCGTTTCCGGGTGCGTGACTGCGTGAAAGCTAAGTACTCGTATATTTGTGACGTCACAATCATTTTAAGCTCATTGATCTGGTTTGTTTGCCTACCCCAATCTACAGTTGTGGGTTCTCTCTGTTAATTTTGTTTTTGTGTGTCTGTAAAATGTATGCCTATCAAACTTAAAGTAAAATTGAAAATAATAAAATACAAGTGAAAAATAAGACAAAGACAATTAAATTAGACCACACTGCGTTTTTTCGGCAACAAATAGAAAGTAGGCCAAGTACCAAACGCACCAGTAAATGAAATTGTTTAAGAGAAATAACAATTTAAGGACAACTGCCACCACCAGGTCTCCCTGGAGCTAGGTGTCTATTTTGGCCCCAGCTTTTAGCTTTCAACCTCAAAATATTGGTCAACGAATATTTTTGGGTTGTGGAAATATTTTATCTTCAATGTACACACCCTTTACGTTTTCAAAACCCAGACCTTGTCCCAGTTGTGTATCTTCCAAACAACCTAATCTCAACTCGACAGAACAATAAAAGATCCCGATCCAGAAGCAAATCTCCAATCATGCCGTCCAGAAGCAGCGACGCCGACCATTGCGCCCCTGCGTAGTTGCGGAAATCTTGTCACATCTGCTTTCTTAAAAGTAGCCGGCTGGGAATTTTTAAAGGTAGCATTCAATCCCAATTCGGGATTGAAAGCTGAAAAGCCGGTGCCGGCACTACAGCAGTTACCTTTTTGGCATAGCCAATTGTATTTCTGTAGTCCCTGGCAACATCTTACTTGTCTTATTTCCAGTGTCACAAATAAGGAAATTTGCCGAGAAGAATTGTTTTCATGTTTGTGGAAAGCGTTGTGTCATTTGTTCGCTTGGATAACTGATTGAGAAAAGACCTTTTTTCTTTGCAATTGGAATTGCCGTAGCACGCCTCTATTACATCACAATCGTTTATGACATAATACGATTCCAGATTGTTCTAGTGGTTCTAGTTTTTTCGAAGAATTTCGATAACTGATTGAGAAAAAAAAGAACCTTTTTTCCTCGCAAGTTTAGTTGATTTTGATCAGAGATATTCATTTTTTCCTTGCAAGCGGATTGCTGTGTACGCCTTTTATTACGTCACAATTGTTATTACGACATAGTAAAATTCCAGATTCTAGCTTCTAAGAATTTCGATGAACGATTACATAACTGGAAATGCTTTTTTTTCTTTTTTCACGTGATTTCGTTCTAGCGTTTTCTAGATTGTTTTTTGTCGGATTATATATAAGGCGACGGGATTTTTTTTAGAGAGAGTCAGAGAGTTGGAGTGTGAGTAGAAAGGCGTGTAGTGGGGAGAAAGAGAGATTGATTGACGGATTGAAGAAAGGCTATTGTTTGTTTGCGATAATTTATTGTGGATTTCGTCGACGTGGAGAATATTGAACAGTTATTGGCGAAATTAATTTTGGCAGTTTTCTGATTGTGTGGTAAAGTGAATAGTTTCGAGGTTGTTGAGCGAAGAAGTTTGAAGTCCTGAAGTACTATTTCTGTGAATATATTATTCTGTTATTAAAGTGGTTCGAGGTGTTTTTAGTGGAAGCCAATCTTTTCCAAGTTTTATTAAGTTGCAGTCAGACCTAATTATCATACGTCGCCTCAATTTTAAAACAGAATTTAAGATTGAGATAGAACCAAAAAGTTTTATTATTAATATTACCTCTGTATTAAAACGCGACATCCAGCATAGCCATAACTGAAGACTGCATTAAATGATTTTACTACCACACAACATCCCAAAATACCGATTGAATGTGCTAAATGAAATCGATACGGGACAGTTCAAACAAAAAACGAAAAGGAGACATTTGTTGAAAAAGTCATACTTAGAATGCTTTAAATGATGCTCACAAATGAACAATCTCTTTTTACATCGTCACTTCAGCTCAAAAATTTTTAATTGCGTTTCTACGATCAGTAGCTTTTGAGAAAAAGAAGAAACAAAATGTGTAGTTAACCGTTGATTGTTACGTTATCTTACACCCCATAGAGGTGAAATTATTGCAAGTCAGCAACCTGGGGTCTGACCTTCGTTTAAGCTCAAAACCACTTGCCTCCATCAAAAAACAAAAATTTGATAAAATTATCTTTATTTATGACGTCATTGTGACGACACTAAATTCCTTACGACACTTACCCTGGGAAGGTAATCAATCGTACCTATTTTGAGGTTCGTAGTCCAGTAATTTCAGAGGAGATAAAGCGCAAGTACAAAATAAAGAAAGAAATTAGAAAGGAAAAAATTCTTGCTTTATAATATAGATATGGTATATTGTCGATAGCCTATGCAGTTGCAAACTGCCGATTTCAGGAAACTTTTTGACATAATGACCTAATGATTTTTCAGACTAGCTTTGTCCCATTTATTTTTCTGGATATTCTAGTGTTTTCTATAAAACGTACAAAATGACATAGATTTTTCTTTCATTAGAGAGGCCATTTTTCCTCAAAAAATACAAATTAGCAACAAATAACTACTTATCTTAAGAGTGATCAAAATAATTTGCCATTACGTGTCATCAGGTCACAAGTAAACTGGTCCGAAGTATTCTAATCACAAATTTTTTTTAACCTGCCATTCCAGAAAGACCTGGATCAAACAAATTCATTGACTCAATACTTTAGTACAGGCTAATCCAAAATTTTTGCATAAATTTTACTCCAAACGAAGTTTTCGTATGAGTAATAAAACCTGGAACAACCAATGCTAAAACCATTTCATGAAGCATTATGAAGAAATTTCAAAAATTATCATTAAGCCATGTTGTGGCTACAAATTTCATGTCCATTAAAATGGAATGGGGCAGACTATCCAAGCATAAAACAGCTTTAAATGTAAGAATTATTTTCTTCAAGCCTTTGATTAAAGTGCACTTTTGTTAGTTCAAATTTTGAAAATCACAAAGTCCAACCATTTAATGCAGATCGATTAATTGCATTGAATTGATTACTACTAGAGAGGCGTGTTGTTATGAAGTATTTTGGTATTATAAAAGTTATAGCTTTAGGGGTAAATTCAATTGTTCTATCGTATGTAATATTATCTGTGTATGTTATCCTCTCAAGCATATAGGTCTATTGGTTAGTTCACAATAGCCAGCTAGATAAAGTGACGATTTCCCTCCCGAAGTAAACAAAAAGTATCAATTTCTGGCTAAATTATTTAAGCACTATCATAAAAGATTGTTCAACTCAGTAGCGTTAACAGTTAAGTTCAGAGGGTAGCTGTTGATCAGGTCCCAGATTTTTTCGGAGTCTCCAGGTATGTTGTTGTGCAGCCTCTCATAAAAAGGAAAAAATAAAATTTTGTAGATTTGATCTCCAAAGAAACTTCTTCTGCAAAAAATAAGTTTTTCACTATAAAAACGGCAAAGTATTGGTATTACTTTCAAGACGTTGCTCTCAAAAAAAGGTCTTCGAATAGCAAAAGAGCACAACAGGTCACAAGCTTCTAAATAAAACTAATTTTCTTCCGTCACTAATTCTGATTATTAATAACTTTGGTACAGGGCGGGAGTGAGCCTTGCCGAAGCCCTGAATATGCTTCATCTCAACATATATCTTTGAAATATACTTCATGCTCATCTCAATTGAGTAGTCTCCAAATATATACCTAAAAAAGGTCATCACCAACAAGATCTATGACATAAATTATATTCCACCTTTTCTCCAGATCTTCAAAATTTGTTGCTGCTACGCCTTAGGTTTTAATATCTGTAAATCTTTAAATATCACCAAGTTTGCGGTTTTCTGCAAGTTGAAGTAAAGAATTTTGGTGTTATCGGGTGGCTCTACATTTTAACGAGTTTAACAATCAATAAGCATTATATCAAAAGCATAAAACAAGAATCAAAAAATAAAATCTAATAAACCTACAAAAATATTATTCATTAAAACAAAATTACGTGTCCAATGCCAACTAAAGATTTGTATTATGGGGAAAATTACCGGTAGTTTGATTGAACGATGATAACCTTTAGCATTATTTTTTTGTTAATCAAGATTTGGTAACGGATTTTTTCAGTCATTTTTATTGTCGACTATTTGTACTATCCAGAAGGGCGCCTGCAAAATACCAAGGGCAAGCGGACACGGAGCAATTACATCTCCATATGAACAAAGCCAGTGGAAACAGGAGCTACGCCCCTAAATTTTTGGGTTTGAGTGAGGAAAAAATACTTTCAAGTAAAGATTCAAGAATTTAAAAGTCGTGCCCGAACTTATTTTTCAATACTTAGAACAGATAAAAAGCTTTCACAACAAAACAGCAATTTTAAAAAAATGGTCAATTGAGAAACAAAAAGCTCAAAAAATACGTTTTTGCTTTCAGCCAAATTTTGGTTTTGGCTACGCTAGCACTCCTCTCCACCGCATATGCGTCTGTGTTATAATGTATCATTAACTAAGACTAATACAGGACAGCACTCTTCAAAAGAAAGGAATTACATACTACTTTAGGATTTTAATTTTTAAATGCTTTTTACTTTTAGTCAAATAAAATTGCCTGCTGTTTCTTTGTACTATAACTAAAGTATTTTACTAAGTGAGTCAACATACTTTTACTCAAGTGAATTTTTAGGTTATTTGACCACTTCTGCTTACAATCAATTTGAAATATGTTTTACGTATTTACAATATAAATTTTAACATTTTGATTGTACTTTCTTCTCAGTGGTTTGTTATTTTTTAAAATAGAATATTATAACACTAATTCTGACACTAAGTGATAGTCTACGAAGGAGTAACTTCAACGTTTTATGTAACATAAAATATTTAATGGGTAGCATAGGACTTCGCTGTCTTCAACTTAGGAAAAAAGATGATTGGATAAAAATAATCAATCAAAATCGCCTAAAGGGAAACTTAGGCCTATTGCATATGCAGATGAAGGTACTTACTGCTTGAAATTTATTAATTTAACGACAAATAGTCTTTAATGACCATTACTGGTACATCATACAATCACAATATGAACTAGTTTTTTTCTAGTGGTTTAGTGTATTGGTGATACATGTTAAAAAGTATTTTTGACGTGAAAAAAATTTTCAAAGGACACGTATTAATTTACCTATAAGTTGTATTGCCCAAACTTATGTAAATTGAATAGTCTGGAGTCTCGTCTCGGTTTTGAAGCTCCGTGTCTCGACTACAGTTCTGGAAATCACAAGTAGCGATAGCGCTAATCAGAATTTATGTACGTGTGGAAATAAATAATAAATAGCACAAAATTTAATTTGATATTGTTTGCATGAATACGGCAACTTACTGGTAGTAGCAACAACAATTGTTATCAAAAATCATTTCTGTTGGTCAACTCTTTTGCGTTCGCAGCATGAACGCGATAAATCATTTCTAAATGCAATGTAGCTTACGTTGATTCAGTAGATTATAATGTAAATCTCGTTTAGCTATGAAATAAATGATTAAAAAAGCATAATTAGCTGCAGGCCCTCAACACTGCACAAACATAATTTTAAACAAAGTTTAATGTATGACGACTTGCGTGATAGAGATTACAACTTATACAATTTGAGGTGGGCCAAAGTTGCAGCATCTTTTATTTCTGACAAAAACTATAAACACAAGATCCCAAAAAGTTGCATTTAGGGTTTTGAAGAAAAATAGTTTCATTACATGTAACCTTTTCAATATTTTATGCGATTTTACACTATGCAACGATACAAAACTACAGAAAATAAATTAAACCGAGTTTAATCACATTATATTATAATATGAATTCAAACAAAATTTGGTGATTTGCTTTGATCATAAGTTCCAATCTTCTTTTATCATATCTGATACTTTCTCGCCAATCATGTAACAAGGAGCTTGTAAGTTGCCGGATGTGATATCGGGCATTACGGATGCATCAGCCACACGAAGACCTTTCACTTTGTGGACACTGAAAACAAGTTTTGCTACTTGGTAGTCATTGCTATTATCTGTTAGCCTTGCAATACATGCAAAAGCAGTGTCGCTAAAAACACACGACAATATTCAGACTAGCTTCGAAGTTTACAAAGTTCAACATTTTGCTTAAAAAGCTAGGTACGTCTTTGTTATTGATAAATGTGTCATAAAGTGCCCTTTTCCATGGCACCATAACGCAGTAGTTATCGTAAAGTTCAAATCAAATATATTATACGTTAACGATAGATACTTATAGCACTTCATTTTTTAGATCAGAAAATATCAAATTTTGCAACTTATCACTGATTCACACAACAGAAGTTAATCTAATACAAAAGTAGAGCGTTTCTTTCAGATGTTAATTTTGCCCTGGTTCTCAACCGATGGATCACAGCACCATAGATCGAGTGAGATTAAAGCTTCAAAAATATACGCAGAACTTTTGGAAGTGGGCCACGACTTTAGAAAGATTAAGAAACCCTGCAGAAACACAATTTATGCATGCTGATGTTTGCATCGCACTTTATAGATTTGTTATTGCATGTCAAGCAAGAAAATCTATTGCATCAGTTGCCGCGGCCATTCGTAAACACGTGATTTTGCCATAACGCAAAGCGAAATTTTTACATCTAAACATCTTCCAACCATTCATGAATTGGAGAATAGGTCCAACTTCAACTTTTGTTCTTAGCTTTGTTTACACGAATCAGTCATCAATAGAGCCATTTTAGTTTTGATTTACAAATATATTTTAATTTGATTTTCATTAAATTTTGAACTAACTGAAATAATTTTTCCTGCTTTGCTAAGCCTGTAAGATTTGCTGGAGCAGCAGTTTCAGAGGGCAAAATTTTTTTCATATAATCAAACGTAGACTAGTATAAGAAACTTCTACAGATAAAATTATTTCCTCAGTAAATTTTTATGGTGACAATTGCTCTAAGTCTTTTGTTGTGCTTACTTCTGCAATACAACTAGACGCCGCTTGCTTTACTGACGTCTGCACAACATAAATTAGTTAAATCCAGCAGGGTAGCCTAAATATATTCGTAGTCACATTTTTATATTACTCACCGAAGTCTATGATCTGTTACAGCCATTGCATCTTTATTCGACCCCATCTTAGCCGTGCAGCAAGGATGATATTCAGTGAACACTTGATTGCGCACCAAACATTCCAAAAACTCGTCGCTCCTGTACAAGATAAAAAATTGCTATCATTCCATTTTTTTATTGCACAGAAGTACAGTCATTGGCAGTCGTGCATGACGCTATAGGGCAAAGTGCAGCTTATAAGCTATGTGTTTTACTGATAAGCTAACAAATGCCCACATCAGGCTGTATCTATTCTTTGATTCCCGCGCCAAGCGTACCGTCGTTGTTTAGCACTGAACCAGTTGAGTTGCTTTGTAGAACTAGTAATATTAGCTCTACGGATCCTTTCTGCTTCGTCAAACAAAAAACAGGAAGCGGTTGAAGCTTTCTTGCAGTGTTTTATTCACAAATATGCGCAGCTCCTCCCAGCGTGCGCAGAACGAAAATTCACGGCGATAAAGGCTACCACACAGCCTTAATAACAATTAAACATGGGGACCAACACTCAGGCCCAAACAGAAATCCGAAGCATAATCAGATCGAAACGAAAATTTACTACTCGTTTCGCCACGTTGACGTTTTGACAAGAATAGCGAAAATACACGTGGTCACTATATATATACGAGCAGATGCACCTGTTATATATATGAGTCAAACATGTGGCCTTATTTAACCACAGGGCAAAGACCAAAGAAAGACAACAAAGGAAGGCTTTTAGAAGTACCGGTAGTCCGTAGGAAGCCCGGTTATAACGTCTACTACTTCTCAGTAGGGGCTGATTGTTCGGTTCACTGTAGGGGTCTAATTTGAAGCTATATTTACTTAAACTCCTAACAAAACAACACGAGATCACTTAATTTACCACAATATCAATCAATTTTGTAAAAAATTGCCCATGAAGTCTTTGCGTCACGTTCTCAAGAGATTACGCTGTATGAAGTCAAATCGCTGTAAAAGACCACATGGCGATTGGCGGAACACAGGTTAATAGTACAAACTTATAGCATCATCTGAGGTCAACATAGACGTGGTCAAGTAAGCGATAAACCGTGGTCAAATTTTAAGTGAAAACAGCCTCAACGCTAGATTTGGCGTCCAACTACGCTACTGGAGGGCAAAAACTCTGTTGATAGAAAGTGGTGCTTAGATATTTGAAATAACGGGAAGATAACATCCTTTGAAGCATTTCACGGTTCAAGTGTGAGGTATTGACATTCTAATTATTTTCCTACAACTAAGCCACCCATTTTTTATCTCTCGAAATTTTAAAAACAGGTTGATAATAAAAGCTATAAGTTGTTGTTGTTGTCATCACGCCTCTTCCGAAAGATGGAAATATGGCAAGAAACCGGGCAACTCCTTAACCCTTTGAGGGATAATGTAACACATATGTTACATGATGGTAATTGTTATATCATTATGACGTAATAACCATTTTTCTAAAACTGTAATTTTGTTGTTCCCAAAAAATTAAGGAATTGTTTCAAATTTCATAAATTAGAATCTTATGATCCTTAAAGGGTTAAGGCCTGAACCAGAGGTCGCAGAAGGAAAAGAACTCGCCAAAAAGCTAGCGCTGCAATGTGTTGGTTGCAGGAGGGTGCAGAATGAGCTGAGAAGTGTCCTGGGTTGGATGGCCATAGGCGCTGCATGAAGGATTTTCAATTCTGCCAATTTTAGACAAATAGGAGGCTGTGTTCGTTGCAGCAAAGATGATAGAGGGCACATCAAGCGTGATAAGGGAGTACAAATTCCTTAGTGGATACTGAGGGAACCTGTGTGTCGAAGAATTTAGATGAGGCAGAACGCATTCAGTCTGAGAAATTAGAAAAGTAGATACGAGAGGCAGGACAAAGCGGCTACATTGGACTGTAGATGCCGAGCACTGCACCTCGTCCGAGAAATCTCATCGGCCGAAATGAATCTCCGAGGACCCAGTGAGGGCCTGATCGAAAAGGAGGAGGAGAGAAAGGAATGTTCCTGCCAGATATGCCAGAGAGTGCAAGATCGAAGGAAGAACGGAGGTGAGGAAAGTGTAGCAAAGACAGAGCGAGAGTTTGATGGAGAAGGAAAAAGAAGCAACAGACTTGTCGGTGCTTCTAATATTAGAAGACGACTTACAGAATGGTCAAAGTTTTAACAGAAAAACTTGAACATATTGGGCCTGCCGAAGAGGAAAGGTTGGCTTCAGCTCCAGAATGTGAGTTGTTGGCAAGGATGCCCGAAGCTTCCGTTACCAAAAGAAAAAGGTACAGCGTCATTTGTCCAAATTATGATATCGCGAAGAGGCAAATTGGATGAAATCAAGGTGAGCAAGAGTCGCATTTTGACGAGAAAGAATAATGTCAAAGAGGAAACATGAAGCAGTTGAACCAAACTTCACGCTGCGAAGAGCGGTTTTCAAGAAGAGACAGAGAAAGAAAGAAGAAGCAAAGAAAACCACGCAGGAGAAGGAAGGATAAAATGAGCGGAATGGTGAACGCAAAATATCTCCACATGAACCTGGAAAACCTTGGTTTCACTTTGTGTAGGGTAAAATATGAATAAGAAAAGAGGTTGAATAACAAAGGGTCCTTTCATAAAATGTGGGACGAAATGAGTCTTGGTAACCATTTCAAGTAGAGACGCCTCAGAAAGAAGAAGACCAGGGGAGGACAAAATGGAGCTGGCGATGGCGTCACTGGCCGCTCGGTGAAGGCGTTCCAACTAGGTAACGTTGTTAGCACTGAGAAATGGAAACCATACATTAGTGAGAACGTGCCAAAAAAAGCTCTGTAGAGAAAAGATAGAAACTCCTTGGAAAGGTACCAATAAAAAGCAGAGATTCAGCGTCAGGCTTTGAAACGAGGAAACAATTTGGCCTTTAGTGAAGATACATAAATTGAAAAGAAAACAGAACGGTCATGGCGACCCCTGGAAAAGTATGAGAATTGAAGTGCGGAGTAAAGTTCAGCAGGGACATTGAGCTGAAAATTAGCCTGGTGGAGATGCACCAAAAAAAAGGTCTTACATTTGCTCGAAGTGAGGGAAAGACACCAGTGCTTAGATCAGCGCTCCAATTGAAACAAAGCTGCTTGTGTGGCGTGGTCTACGCAGCAGCAGGGACCAACGGAAAGAAGGAACAGGTGGCCACATAACCCGGATCAAGGGAGCAGCAGATGAAAAAAGGTAGAGGCACACAGAGACTACTGATGAAAAGAAGTAATAGAACAGTCCCGAGAATGGATTCCTGCAGAACATCTCGGCGGACTCGAAATGCCAGAAAGAAAAGATTAACTACAGAGAATAAAGCTAAGAGAGTGCCATCAGATATAAGCTTGTGAAAGAGAGCCATCCAAAATTAACCTATCCAAAATGGACTGAGAAAGATAACAGATTTGATCCGAAGTAAATCGACCATGACAAAAACCGCTCTGAAGGGGAAAGAGAATGGAGTTATACTTTACAAAGAAGAATAGACGAGAGAGATTAATGCACGCAAACATTTTTGAGACGCAAAAGGTGGAAGAGATAGATCGACAGAAAGCAGGTTAGTAGAGAGTTTTGCACTTTGTGTATGGGAATAATAAATGAAGATTTCCAGATGCAAGAAAAAAATGCAAAGTTCAAGAAAGATTTAAGATACGAAAAAAAGATCCATGTCAAAGCGGGGGAGTTGCTTCAGCGCGGAGTAGACAACTCTGTCTGAGCCAGTAGCAGTGGAAGATGAGAGGTTGGCTGCAGCCACAAAAAACAAAGTGGAGGAGAGCGAAAAGCAGAAAGAGGAATGAGACTCCTCTGGGCACAAGGCCCTGCAGAGCTAAGACAAGTAGCTTCTGGCTCTGCTACGGAAAGCCTTTGGTTGAAAAGCAAAAAAGTGAGATCACAGGTAGTTGAAATAAATCTATGCCGACTACCTAGGAGAAGAGCATTTGGAAAGTTGTGGAAGAAGCAGGAAGAGGAAGAGGAAGCATAAACGGCATGAAACGAAGGATGGAGTGAATTAATTCAGGATCAGATTTAGGTAAGGCAAGCATGTTTCGCGTCATAACTTAGCCCTGGGTTTGGCATTGATGGACGATGCATGCCAAGAGGCTGAGATGTAAGCCTGAGGCTCTTCATTACTCCTGTGAGCAGAAGTTTAAGTCTAGCATCTCTCCCAAACCGTTTCTTCCACTCTAAGAACCATCACTCTAAATGTTGGCCTTGCACACGCAAAAAAGAAATTAAAGACTCGGGAGAACAAAATTCTTCTAAAAAAGGAAACTGTGAGTCGATGCAAAGAGCAAAATTATCTCAACGAGCTTTCTGGAAATTGAAGGATAGAGGCCTTCTATAGGGTGAAAGAGTGGATAAAGAAGAATACAAAGGAGGTTTTGGGAGGTGATTAAGACCAAAGTTCTGAAGCACTTCTCATAAGCAGAATAGGACAAGAGAAGAGGGAGCGATAGAAATGTCAGGAGAGGAACGATAGACAGAAGTAGTGGTGTCGGGATCATTGAATAGAAGGAGGCCAGGGAAGATAACCCAATGGAAACTTACACCTCACGAGGTTATAAAGTACCTCTTTGAGTCCCAAAGGGGTTGATGATAGATGAAGTTCCCCATACTGGAGCGATTTCTGCAGAAAAGAAGATTTCAAAAAGAAAAAAAGTCCGTTTTTCTGTTTGCTGAAGAAGAGCAAATAGAAAGAGCATAGACGTTACGGAAAACAAGAAAAAATGATTTTTTTAACGAAATGTTGACCCCCGCGTAGTCCGAATCAGGTCAAGCGTGGCAAAAAAGGAGATTGAGAGTACACAAAAATCTTTTTGGTGTTACAGAAATTCAATATAGCTTTGAAAAAAGCTGTTTGAGCCATAAGCTTTTCGTGGTGTTCTCATCAGTGGCGGTATCGCATCAAAACGGTTAGAGTGAATAAATGCTTTACGTGATTAATTTAGACGTTAGGCATTCAACACAAGCTAAAGATAGCGCTAGTATTGTAAAGCTCGAAAAAGCGCGGGCTTTACAATACTAGCGCTATCATTGGCTTGTGCGAGCTTTGCAATACTAGCGCTATCATTGGCTTGTCTTGATTGCCTAACCTTTAAATTAATCTCATAAAATTCGTACTCACTCTAGCCCTTTCCTTTTGATGTGATACCGCCACTGATGAGAGCGTTATGAAAAGCTTATTGAGGCTGAGAGTACAGAAAAAGATAGCCTGTCTAACAAAGATGATGACATGACAGCCAGCATGCAAGCCCTCAGATGAAAGAGAGCCATACCGGTAGTTAGTGCAATCACATTGCAGAGCTAAGTATCCAGGGATCCTGAGAGATGAAAAAGAGTTGAGGTTGGATTCCTAGATAAAGTTAAGATTGACAGAAAAGAACAAAAGAAAACGAAAAAATTCAACACTTCTGACACCAAAATCTTTCTGCGTTTTGTTTGAGAACCATGTGCGAGTTAGGAGAGGAAATGAAGTAAGGGGAGTGAAAAAGAATCCAGAAGTGGAGGAGCGTGAAAAGTAGGGAAGATTCGGGAAGAGAAAAAAAGAGAGAAAAAAGTTTGCGAGCGAGGGTGAAGAGGCAACAGCTGCATACTTAGTCGGGAAGTTGGGTGGGCCACAGTAAACAGGGGATGTATACGTGCAGGGGCTTCAGAGAAAAACCCACAAAGAAAATGAAAATGACAGATCGGGAACCACTAGAAAAGCTGAGATGCGTCAAAGAGGTAAGATTGAGGAGTGAGAGCTGCAAAAAGAGTTAAGCTCTAAGGAAGAGAAGAAGATGCACCTCAAATGTACACATTTGGAGCAGGCAGAGCATTTCATAGACCTGCCCCAACAGGTGATATTGCCGGCGCATGCTCAACAGGGAAAAATAGTGCCAGAATTGGATGAACGTTGCCCTTCATCAAAAGTAGAAGAAGATTGAGAAGGCGTGAGAGAGACAGGCGGAAGATGAAAAAAAGGCCATTCGACCGCTTTTAGAAAAAGTGCATGTTGTCCTTCTGCAGTCGTCATAGGGGGCAGTACCGCGAAAAAATGTTTGATAAGGGAAAAGAATGAACTTAATGTTTTATTCGGGAAAAAGGCGCTGTGCAATTCCTCTAATTTTTTCAGATTGATAAGTTTAAGTGGACAGCAAACTTATTGGAAACAATAAGCACATCAAAAAAAATTTAAACAAATTGTTGAACCTTTAGCAAGGCCAAAGCATGTCTCTATACTACTTAAATCAGAAATACTCAACCTTTTCTGCATTGAAGGCCGCACTACAGCCTTTAATTTACTTTACAGCATTAAATCAAATCAAGAATTACTTTTAGTTCATGTGAAAATGAAAACCTTTTGTCTTTGTGGAGATAAATATTTTAAAATGTAAAATTTCTGATCCTGAACAAAATTTTTGTTCAGATTGAATAATTTTTTGTTTATATAAAGGTAAAGATTAGTTTTAAAACGAAAACCAAATTTTACTGATGTGTGCACCGGCGCACAACTTTTCACCTGTGGCCGCATGCGGCCGGAGGTTGTGCACACCTGGCTTAAATGCACTGTCGTTCTCTTGCTATTAATCACCGGAAGGATAAAAATGCAACACAAAACCTTTGGCTAGAGAATGCGTTTAATGGAGATAAATAATGAGTAAGCACAAAATAAAAAGCACTTTACCTTGGTGATTCTCTTCCACCGGGGCATATTCGCGAAGAAAATCCAAGTTTCAAACCTCGAGATTTAAATGTTTCGGTTTGTTCCATTCGTTCAAAAAAGCGCATAGCTAAATATGCATTTTTTGTCAATTTTAATGATCGGAAAAAATTATCTTCTAGGTGCTTTCAACTGCTCCGTTTCGACGCTGCAAACCCACTACGCGACCATCATCCGTTCTGTTTAAGAACCGTTGTGCTAGAATATTTATGATAAATTTTTAACTTTTGAATTCATTGTTTAAATGACCAATAAAAGCTTTGGTTTGCGTCGTAGTTTATTAGATGCCATTAAAAGTTGGGGTTTTACTTAGTTTATGAATCAAGGCCTAATCCCAAGCGTGATATCTACTGTGGTCTAAAATTGTCACGCTTTTTCATTAAAACAGTAGTTCTAACGACTGCACAATATGCCACAGCAAACTGAATTACATCAATCAAAGTATACAAAATTTTACCCAAATCGTCACAAACCTAGAAATTACTCAAAATTATAACAACGAATGCAGCTTCCAGCTTTATGTCATGGGCATTTGATCATGACCCCCACAATAACCCAAAAGATAAGTTTGATTTTTTATGCTGACGTTTCTGAAACAATTTAACAAATTTTCTTTCATAAATTGAATCGGATTGTCTTTCAAATCAGATTTTACACAATAAGTCTATGTCAATATTATTTTCTAAACCAAAAGATCGTTCGAGTTAAACAATAAATGAGTGGATCAGGGTCAACAATGCAGGGTATTCGAATTAAACAAGTGAATTTCGAGTTTCAGACTTGGGTGTGTGGATTTTTTTCACGGATTTGGAGTAGCAGCTTTTACTGACTAATTTAGGTATAGGCTAAGCTATTTAAATGCTGAAGAAACTGGTGAATTTTGTAACTAGATATAATAATTTAAGGGCGAATATTATGATTTACACTTGCCTAATTTTTTAATCCGGTGGTGAGGGCGCATTTTCAACATCAATGACTATGTTTTAACTTCAAATTTAAGGATCGATGATTTACTAGTAACATTTTGTGTCGAACCTGAACTTACCTAAAAATGTTTGCCAAGCTCAGTGCCCAGAACGCCACTGTTGCTTTTCTTCAGAAGGTAGATTTTATGCTATGAGCAAATAAAAAAAGAAATGCTATAACATAGTTTTACCAATAAATATGATCTAGATTATTGCTCAAAAGTCTGTTACTATCAGACACAAAAACTTTTAAACATAAGCCAATGTACCTTTCACCATTGTCTTCACATCTCTCTCATCAGACATGTATTGCGGATCTATCCGAGGATGTTCAGTGTAGTTGTCGGATTTTAATCGAATTGAACCAACACTCTTAGGACGAGCAAGAGCAGTTATCAGGGAAAAATCTGTCAGTCTTTCACGGCCAATTTCTTCCGCCCGTTGTAATAACTCATTTATTTCCTAATGATGATAAAAAAAATATTTGTGCGACTACAAATAACAAGAGAAGGCGAAAAAAGGAATTGGAATTTTAGGCAAAATTGTTTTCATAGACACACTTAAAGAATGAAGACATTTTTTAGAAAAAATTTTTGGTTTGGATTTTGGTTTTGTCATCCAAACCAATGCTAAATACAGCTGTGCATATGACCTACACAGGCTAAAAGCTCAAATTGACATCGGGCTAAATGAAGTTGAAAAAAGACAGCGCTGATGTTGCTCGACCGCAACGAAATGAAGGTAGGCCAGGAAAACATGACAGTTGGTTTGGTCGGGAAATTAATTGTGACCAAGATCAAAGACTGTACTTTGAAAAAAAATGGCTCGATGAGTAAGTGAGCACTGAGCGGGTAAGATGTGCTGAAAAATCACTAAAATAAGCGAGCAAGATGAGAAGCGGTGTGGGTCAGCTCACCACAGATACCATAAAAAGTAGCATTGCATCCCAAGTGCAATATAATTACGGTAGGGTTGAATCTAAAATAGAAAAGGGTTTTCTGCAAACAAAAAACAATTACAAAGACAGTTGCAACTGTAATACCAAAGCGGAAAAAAGTTATAAGAGAGAAGTAATTGTAGGGAGAAATTGAAAATTTTTCTTCGAAATTTATTGTGTCACTAAATCTAAAAGTCTTCTTATTACCTCTGAAGCCTAAAACTTGTAAGTAAGCTATGGTACCTTTCAATACTAATGCTTTCCAAACCTGCCATTGACTTACATCAGGTTTATGGTTGAAAAGTTGAATGTAAATATCTCTTACTGCTTTCCATGATACATCACTGAATGCCACAGCACTGGCTAATATATGAACATCTGGAGGGTTGAATCTAAAAAAATTTATAATAATCATAAAATGGTATTTTCAAAATTGATTTAGGAGGATTTCTTTACAACAAAGCAGCCATTTAAAACAGGCCATAAATTATTTTTCAAGGGGGAAAAATCACATGTTTTAATTTCTGTGCTAGGCAACACAAGTAGCAAAAACCGTTTGAATACTAAAAATATGTTTGTATAACACCACGGAGCAACAAGAGGACCAAAGTGACCTAAAAAAGACAAGAGTCACCGAAGTACTTTGCCATTAACAACGCTGCGATTTGATTAACCCCATACCCCATAGCAATCAAAAATTCTGGTTGGGCACTGCTATTAGACTACTTCATAAAAATCAGTTAAGGCAGACAACCGAATGATTGCGTTGAAGAGCTAAAATCGAGAAATTTGATGAGAATGAAGTGGGCCTCAAATATCGAATGTTGAGTTTTAGCTTAATATTTTCACATGTGAGCAATATTTCGATTGCTTGTGTCCCTAAATTACAATTTAGCTTCTGCTATTATAAATCACACAGGCAATGCAGATATTAGGCATATTTAAAAGAATCGTTACTGCTGTTCTGTACCTGGTTCAAGTATGACAAAAAGCTAAAAAAACTGGTCAGACTTGTGGCCGTTCTGAATTTTGTTTTAACTAGGTAGCATGCAGTAAATATATTTTGAAACGCAAGTTGGTAGGCAATCGGTTGACCTTCGATACTATTTAACTAGTTGGAAACAGCATAGCCAAAATTGCAATCTGGCAGGTAATAAAACTGGTTAAAAAATCTGAATAAGCGAGCAGCAATCGGTGACAATTTTTCTATAAATATACAGAGATCTGATGGCAACAGACTACCCGTGATATTAACCGTAAATCCCTGAATTTCCAGAATAAAATTTTCAGTAAATAGCCCAAATCAGTGTTGAAATTGTATAAAATTCGAATTAAGATTAAAGGTTTTTTAAAAAAATCAGCTTTTTCAGTCTTCGACTCGCAAACTGATTTGCAAAAAATTTAAAAGGTTAAATCTCCAAACAAAAGGTTTTCTGCTTACACTTTCACCAAAAATTACTAAATCCGTTGCTGCCACTCTTTTTTCATCCGACTACCAAGTGGAATTAAGTATTAGTTTTTAAGAAAAAAATCTCCTGTTTGAAGTGCGGTTGTATATATGATGGCAATGATTTCACACAGGGGTGTAAACGCAATGACGATGTTTGTCTCTTAATTTCTCCATAATTTTGGGTGTCATAGAACTATGCCCATAGTACCGAACCCTCTACAAATAAACTACGACTATACTTACTTACAAACAGTAAATATTTTCACAAACTTTCTTGAGTTCATTTGACAAAGAAAGCATAGGGATAAAAATTCAAATTGTGGAAGGACGCTGAAGTGATTGAAGTATTTAAGGGAATTAAGCTATGAAATATTCGGCCGACTACTTACCATTTTTTTGTAATTTGTAGGCCTGACTTAAAGCCTAATGTCCCTGGCTGCGCGTATGTTTCTTGCTCCTAGTATAAACACTGCCAGAAGAAGACGAAACGACCCAGAGCTTGAAAAGCATATACAGTGGACGCCGCTTAATGTAATCACGGATAATGTTATCAATCGGTTAATATTATCGGAATTCCTGATCACCGCCCGAACGTACAATATACATTACAAATATGCCGCTTATTGTAATCAGTACATCGGTTATTGTTATCAATATTTTCCCAAACGTAGTGACTAATATTGTTAACTTCCAGCGTAAATGCCCAGCTCTGATGATTAGCGGCCTGAGAAAGCTATAAATATCGAAACAGGAACTGTCGGAACGATGCCCCCATCCCTCGGAAGGAGTCGGGTAAACAACATGAAAGAGCAAATGAACTGGGTCATAATTTCGCGGCAATATAGTGTTACGTGTTACGGCTTGGAGTGCAAAATAAATCTTCTGAATTTGAACTGCATTATGAATATGAGTCCTTTATAAATGATTAGCTGCGAAAAGACATGAAGCAGACAAAGCTAGACGATTTTCTAAATAAATAATGTATTGTACTATGTCTATTGTAAGTTTTATTGTTTATTAAATATTTCATTTATTTAATTTTATTTTTGCGACACCTAATGAACGATAAAATGGCAATTTTCATTTTTTCGGTTAATGTTATCAATCGGTTGTTGTTTTCATTTTTGGTGTTAACAAAAGTGATCACATTAAGCTGTTCTTACAATAAGTTAAGTTAAGGATAAAGCGAATAACTTATAATGACCAATTTTTTTTTAAAAGAGGAAAATATTTTTCTAAATTCTGTAAGATCTCATACTAAAACTCTGCGCTTTGATCCACTGTGCCAAACGTAATAAAAATGTCTTAAAAGAGTGCTTAGACCTGCGACATTATGGTACAACATGTGTATTCTAACATGAAGTCTTCCTGCAGTTCGGTTATAATGCCTTTCGTTCTAGCCATAGTATTGCCAAAAAAACATATTTAAACCTAAATGCAGGGCTTTCACTTTGGAGGACATTTCCTCACTCGGGAAAATTTGATCCTGAAATTCATGAAAGAAGAAATGTGGGAGAAAGTAAACAAAATGAGAATTGGGAGAAAATTAGAAAACACAAAAAAGTAAGTCAAAAGTAAATGTTGCAATTTGTTGTATAGTAAAACAGAAATTCTGGAAAAAAAAGCTTTTTATATTCCACTCTCTTCACTATTTTATGGAAAAATAAAATTTCTACGGACTTACCAATAATTTAAAATTGTTTTTTCTTGCCGGCCTCACAAGGTAACTTTCGTCTTGTTAGTTGATTTTGATATTGTTGTTGTGTTAAAGTAGAGTGAAGAGAAAGCCAACCAAAAACTGAATAGGCTATACAAGTGGGACATCTCACCTTAGCCATTAATCTATCTGTCAATTTGAGCGCAGAAACCTCTAAATTGGGTTTCTGCATTTTTCAAATGCGCATAACATTGAGAGCATGCGGGTACTTTTTTATTTTTTAGCGGTTCTTTTTTCATTTTTAATTGTAATACTCACACCATACTGTTGTGCAGTTATTATCTTTTATTTTTGATGGCGGTGTTTTCAAAAGTGCTGACTGGGTTAAGCTATGTAATTTAGTAAGGACGTTAACTTTGGTGTTTTAGATGCCATGAAAGTTTTTTTGAAAAGTGTAAAAATAATTTATTTCTAGACTTTTTTGGAGAAAAGTGTGAAAGGAAATTGAGGAAAAAATGTGCTTTGGCAATGAGAAAAGAAGAGCAAATAATTTTCTAAAGTCAAGGGACAGTAAGACAAATACCACTTAGGGCCCAAGACCACTTATGAACAAGAAGCAAGATCATAATTTTGAAAAAGCCAAAAATCAAAGAAATTTTCATATAAACGGTTATTGGTTACTAGTTTACAACAGTATACAAAGTGAATAGCCGGTTGTAAACTACCAGTGTAAAAACAAAGTAAGTTGTAGGATTAAAGTAATACTAGAGGCCAGCAATGCACTTTGAGCAAACTGCAGGTAATGGCTCTGTGTCAATTGTTATGAATAAGTAAATTTGCGTTAAAAGAATAGTTTTTGTATATGTATAGTTGTTGTAATCTGTTGTTGTATTTTGCAGTGATCATTTAATTTGTAAATTTGAATTGTCTGAAGCCCTAAATTTGCTAAACTGTTTTCGAAAAAGGACCTTTTTTTCTTTCGCATTTATTAATAGATTTGTAACTCACACGCCTTTTCTGACGTCATAATGATTGACCACGTGACTAAGTTTCAGTGTATTCTAGCGAATCTTGTTTCTTCTCGAAGATTCATTTTTATTATTACCGATTACGTAATTTATTGACGATGTTTTTTCTGTGTCACGTGATGTTCTAGAATTTTCTAGAAGCTCGTATTTTTGTATACAGGGTGTCCATAAAGTTCGTGTGCACTTTAAAAAATTTATAACTTTATTTGTATCTGCGATAAAAATAATCTGTAAAAAGAATTAAAAAGAAGAAAATCTAGATTTTTTAAGGTCTCAATGAAATTTTGTTCATTTCCTCCATCATTAGCAATGCAAATGGTAATACAATTTCCCAGTTCACAGAAAACATTTGCCAACTGATTTACAGTAATACCCGATATCACATTAATCATTTTAACTTTCAAATCTTGTAATGAACTAGGTTTGGTTGCGTACACAATTGCTTTTACATGTCTCCATAAAAAAATCTAATGAAGTGAAATCTGGCAAATGCGGAAACCAAGAAAATGGTCCGCCCCTTTTCGATCCATCATTTTAGAAATTCTAGATTTAGAAACTGTTTAATATGCAGAGCAAAGTGGCAAGGAGCTCCATTTTGTAGAAACACTGTATCAGTTGAAACACGGTTTCTAATTTTGTGGTAAAGAATCATTCAATAACTGCACTTGAAACTAGGTAGATGAAACTTTATAACACTTTTTACAAATTTATTCCATCGCAAATACAAAAAAAGTTATAAATCTTTTAAAGTGCACACGGACTTTATGGACACTCTGTATAAGGGGACGAAACTTTTACGATTTAGAGAGAGTAGTTCAGTAGTGGTAGTTAGTAGCTGAGTAAAGATAGTAAAAGTGCGTTGTTCTGTGGTGATTGTTGTGACGGGAATCAAGCGATCATTTTGGTGGTATTAGTTTTAGTTAGTCTTTTGATATTTATATATTAAAGTGCTTTAGCTTCTGTATTTGACAAGCGAAGGAATTCGCAGTTTTAAAGTGGTTTGTGAATATATTTGTTCTGTTCTTGATCGAGAAGTACGTTGGTTAAAGTATCTTAGTGGAAGCCACTCTTTTCCTAGCTATTAAGTTGCAACCAGACTTAATTTTTCGAGCGATACTACAAGTCGCCTCAATTTTAAGAATTAAAGATTGAGATAGAAAGAAAATTCTATTGTAACGCGACATCGACCTATCTGAAACAGTCGTTTCAGGGCAGTTGGTGACCAAGGAGTTGCTAAAGACTTTAAATAGAGCATAGCTTAGACCGTTACACTCCTGAGACCTAAACTAGGACCACTGTAGTAGATAATCTATCAGTACTCTGCAAGGCCATATCACTTGTGAATGAGTGGCGGTTGTTGCAGCACTAGTGATTGCTGTGGTTGCCGTTGCCATATCACTCATGAATGTTTTAGTCTGTTTGGCAAAAGTTAAATTCGCGCAAAATGCATCTAATAACAATTAAATCACGTTTGCATTGCAACTTGCAATTTGGGAGTTTATTTCTTAGCAAGAAATGATTTACTCAAGCTAAGCGCAATATGCTTAGGTTATTAAACTTTTGTTGCACAGTCAGTTTCCATTTTGAACAAATATCAACAATTTAACTCAAAGTACATTTTGGCGCAAAGAACTTTACTTCGCTAAAAAGTAAAAATAAATTGATGTGGTTCGACCTACTGCGAAAAACTGTGTTGATAAATTTTCTACCTGCTTCTGTAAAAAATTAGTCATGGTAGTTACTGCAAACCGAACTACTGCACTTTCATTCTTAACACTGCAGTCAAATTTGCATTGCCATATCAAATCAGCTTGAAATTAATAAAATCAATGCAGCATATTTTTCTATTGAGCACAGAGACGAAGTGCTATCATTAAACAAACTAAATGAAAAGCATTGGGAGTTAAATCGGTTTGGACTTCCCCTTTATTGCGCTTTAAAATACCAGTATAGACAACGTAACAGAAAGCCTGAATCGGTGTTGCCGACAATTAATTCCGCCAGCGCTGACGCTAGTTTATAAATAAGCCCATTAACTAATTTATAACCGACAGCAATTGTTGATTTATCAAAAGTAAGACACTTCTTAATTTATCCCCCAACTCTTATTTTATTATGACAGCTCCCAACTTCAAATCGTCGATTTTTTTTCAAGCATGTGGAACTCCTAAATTACAAACCACAACCTCAACCGCTGGGAAACAAAGTCTGCTCTTTTGATTGATTTTGTTTTATTGATTTTATTTCACACCTTGTAAAAGAGGTTTGTTTTGCTCGCACGCTGTCGAACGATTCGATAGTCGGCTAGCGCCGCTGGCTGATAAGAAAGCCAATGTTCTTCTCTCGATCTCACTCGAAAGAGCTTTTGACTTCCCCTTATTTCGGAATCGCAGAGTCGCACATGCGAAAAGTCGTCCTTTGCGAATGACAAACAAAGACTTGGATTCGCTGCTAATTTAAATTACGTCTCTGCTGTATTTTGATCGTCGTAAATTTTTTGAATGCTTTTCAGTCTGGAATGATTCAACACAATCATTATAGAAATGAACATGGTCCTAAGACATTTCGAGTGGTCTTAATGACCTTTTGCTCTTAAGTTCAAAAAATTTTCAAGACAACAATCACTTCAAAGGCGAAAACCAAAACCAAGATAAAGACCTTAAGATAACGGTCCGACTTCACTGGCAAGTACTGTTATAAATCACTAGCCAGCTTTTCCGGCGCCGCCCGGCAGAGGTCTTCCATCAGTAATGCCTGGGTTTAGTATTTCGGTACAACCGGCCAAGCCGGCTTCGCCCATCGGGCTCTTGTGTGAGCAGTAGCGAAAACTTAATGAATTTTATGCACTTTCACAATTCTTCCACACGAAATTGTGATCATCATATTCTCTAAATCACTTTTTTTTTGTTTGTTTGCCATATTTATCCTCCATTCACGAGAAAGCGAATTGTATCGCTATTCTTTGGACGGGAAGTCCGCACTCGCTTGGGAGTTGCCTTTTTCGAGGTTTATGGCCACCTGTCTTCCACATAAAGGTGGGGCGTCCCGTTAAGTGCCTTGCCCAAGAATAAAACAAGCGAACTTGCCGGCTTGTTTTCCACAACCTCCCCTAAATGCCGAGCGCCAAGCAGGGAAGCTGCGGATGCCATTTTTTAAAAAGTCTTTTGGTATGACTCAACAAGGGGAATGAAGCCCAGGTCTACCGACTGCGAAGCGGACGCTCTAACCACTACGCCATCGCGTCGGTATGACTAGCAATGCTCACAAAGAATCTTGCCACAAATTATCGTTAATACTTGTGAGGGAGCAGGGATTGTGCATAATCAAAACTGATTGTATCGGAAAAATAGTGATTGCTTTCATAATTAAAGAAAAAACTATTTAATGGTAAGCCTATTTTGCCAATTAGTGCTGCCGCTTTCCTATTTATATTTGTGGTATTAAGTTCCTAATTTGGCTGCGCCATTGGTCTTGTTTCCGGCATAGCGACAAAAGCGGCTATTGTTCTCTCTATATTCAGTTTTACAAATTGTTATGGTTTTGGTTTTATGTTAATATTTTGTTAAACTTGGGATTTTATTACAATGATGTAGATCATAGACACGAATGACATAAATACCATAACAGGCATCATATATGACGGCTCACCCGCAGAGATCCCGTCTGTAACGCAGGGATTGAGAGTGTCGGTTTAGCCGGCCAAGCCGGCTTCACCTATCAGGTTCTTGTATGAAGAGTTACCAAACGTTTATGCATTTTCTACACATAAGATGTCCACGACTTTTTGTTCTCCTTTTCCCAATAGAATATTTGATTTCAAGATCCTGACTATGCCTTAGATCTATGTGCTCTGCTCATTGCTGACACGAACCCAAGGAAGCCTTGCGCTTCCCGTAGTTTGGAAGTAGGGATTACATTTCTGATATTAAGCTATTCTAAAGCAAAAAGGGCATAAATGTCTTTCTTGTGGAGCGATTTGACATAGTGAGGCTGTTTTTTTGATTTTCCCTTAAACTTTGTCAAGTCCTCGCTGGCCACGCATTACGTAGCATATTCTTTTCTCTCTGCTTGGCGTGCCCTGGGGAGTTTAAAGTGTCCTTGCTTTTCCTCAAATGTTTGGTTTGACTCCGGTAGCTCTATAAAGCTATTATAAAGCAAAATAGCAAATTACCAGTAATATCTTCCATGTGGTGCGATTTAACACAGTGACGTTGTTAATTTTGATTTCGCCTCAAACTTTCTTAAATCCCTGCTGGCTACGCATATTTGTTTTTCCTTGCTTAGGTATGCTCATAAAAGTTAAATAAGTTCTTGCTTTACCCAAATTTTCAGGTTTGATTCCGGTAGCTCTATAAAGCTATTATCAAGCAAAATAGAAAAAAATGTTTCTCCTAACTTTGGTGCGATTTAATCCCCGCAGGCCATACTATAACCCGTGCCGATTCAAAGCATATCAATTAATGCAGCTGCGCCAGCTTCACCGTACAAACATTTGTTAGAGCCACAACGAAATGTTTTACTAAATATAAGCCACAGCTCCTGTACATGTAATGGTGATCATGTTGGTCTATTAATGAAGATTGGAAGTATTCAAAAAGAAAGAACGATAACACAAACTACCATTCCTAATTTATAAAAGTGTAAGGGGCGTGAAACATAGTAAAAACTGATGGTGTCGCCCGAATGGTGGTCGTTTTGACTCATAAAAAAATGAGCTGTTTGGCGGTAGGCTTGTTCGACGATTTGGTGGGCCTGCTTTCACATTAATATTTGTGAAATTAAGATTTTTGCCTGCGCTATTTGCTTTAATTCTGTCATTGCATGAAAAGGGGCCCTGCCTTCCCTTTAAGTCATACAATCTATTGCAATAGGTGCTTATTACGCTCTTTTCAAATAAAAACATTCCCTCTTAATCCAGTGTTACAGATTGATGCTATTGTTGTTTAATTTTGATCTTTTCTTCAATTTGGGACTTTATTTCATTTAACTTTGCCCCTAATCCAGACATGCCTGCTTTTAAATGAAGATTAGTGTTTTGTACCGATATCCTTGCAATTGCAAATATCAGTAATGGGCTTTACCATTTACCTGTATGTTTGCTATCAAAATGATATGAATAATTTTGCTGCCTACTGCTGTTCTCATTGTGTAGTGGCAAGCATTGCGATGGCATTTAACTTTAGGACCTCACAATGCGTTTTGAGACATTAAATATTAGGATCGTTACTTACCACTTCTTCGTTACTGTAGGCAAATTAATATGAACTAAGGTCTCTGACTGCGTGTATGTTCCTTGGCCCTGGCATAAACGCCGCCATGCAAAGAGCAAGCTAACCCAAAATGAAGCACTCACAGTCAATTTATAGCAATAGCGGATGTCCCCATCAATAATGTCGAGGTTAAGAACATCAAATCAGCTGGCTGCTGTAACAGCCTTGCCCAACTGCAAAGGAAATTGCTTCAACATTTAGATATTATGTAGCTCGACATTTACATTTTGTTGCAAACCATAATAAAGGACCATTTTTACTCCCTTGTTTTTTTCTTGGGTGATCACCAAGTGTTTTGCTTTGAGTAGGCTACATACTAAAAATTATAGATTTCATCTTTTGATGAATCTTTTTGAATATTTTGATTGATAATGTCAAAGATCCATGCTATCGAGAAAGAATACACAAAATGTACCAAACAGTGGTGGATATTGGGTGAGGTGAATGAGGCAGCCGACTCGGGCCCCCCTTTTTAGAATTGTTGAGGGGTCCTCTTTTAAAAATGGCGTGTCTAGTTTTAGGCTATTTTGTGGCATTTTGAAATGGGCCCTTGGTCTCAACAATTGTGGAAGTGATAACTAAAAGTGACTATTTTGCTTTTGACAGCATTTTACCCTTGCAATCTATTTTGCCGTTCAACATTTGTGTGTCTTCAAAATTGGCTTATTTGCTGCAGTGCTCATAGTATTGTTTAGATAATGATACCAACTATGAATATAATGGTTAGAAGTTCGAATCTTTGCAGGCAGGGTACTTAAACAGAGGCAGTATACATTAAGGAAGGGATGGCAGTTTGTGGATAGAAGTGGGAGTGTAAGCTAAAAGCTCCATTTTTGTCAAATCACTTTTTTATCACTTTTTATCAATTTTAATACATTATAGAGATTGACAAATCACAAAACACTAAAAGTCACCTTTTTAATATGTCACTGCAATTGACCAATCACAAACATTCAAAGGAAAATATAGTGCAGGGGTAAAATGCATTGGCGGCAAAATAGCCACTGCCTAAATAAAAACCAAAAACTTAAATTTAGTTTTTCTATTACTGTTTTGGGATGAAGGCTTTCCAGTTCTTTTATCAGAAACTGTTGTTGACAATGTGGGTGTAACATCATTTTTAGGGTGGAACCTCATTTTCCTAATGCAATCAGAACAACTTATATTTTTAGCTGTTTGAGCAGACCAGACTTTGCCTGTGAACTGTGATAATTTATTTATGAAGTCGGTCCAGTTTTCAGTTGTATCAAAACGTGAATTAATTAATTCATTTTTTCATGAGCAGTTTATTGATGTTAGTGAGATACTGGTGAAAGCGGAAATAAATTTGCTTTGAAAGAATAATCGGTCAGTTGCATTTGTGGTGCAAAATAGTCGTAATATTAGAGATATGTAAACACAAAAAGTTTTTGCAAGATTTAAAAACATTAAATGTTAGGTGTTTGATATCTTTTTCCTTGATGTGTTCTGATCAAGCCAATGATTCAATGGCAAAATTGCTAAATTTAAATATTTATCTTTTTAGAGAAATTTGTAAAGGAGAATAAGTTAAGTCATTATTCATGATTGGTATTTGCCACTATCTTTGGTTATGATAGTAAAACAATAAAAGATTTTAGTGGCTTTAACGCTTTATTTGTTTGGAGACTCATTCAAACATGAAGTCTATCACATCATATTTATCAAAACGGTTTGTTTATTCAGATTTATTTGTAAATTATCAGTTCAATTAAGGTAGTAGTCCTTGATTCGCTGTATACCTTACCTCATACCAGACAGTTTAAGTGCATCAGTTGAATAAAGAGTATGAAAATATTGCATCAAAACGAATGCGCAAGGAAGAAAGTAGGAGCATTGATGATGCAAAAGTTTAATGGACAGATTTATTGTAATATACAGCCCTACAACTACAGAGCAGAGATAAAAAGTGCATTTTCAAGCATCCAAGTTGTGTGTATTAATGAAACAGAAAATGATACCGGTAGCCTTATGTGATCAAGTATCAGCGAATTCAAAGATAATAATGTAGAGAATATTGTTATTGGTGAATTGATTGCTGACCGGTGCTAAGCAAAAAACAAGGCAACAACCATTGTAACTAACTTCCTGGTTTTTTTCAATAGACCTAATGCAATTAACCAGCGCCAGCATTTAAAATTTCAGATAATTCCTATATCAACGCATTATGATTAAATTCAATGTTTTTTTTTACTGACATAACGTTTATAGGCATGTGAAGACTCATATTTTTAGGAAGTTAAAGCTTTGCCTAGCAGTATGCTAGCTAAGCATATTGTCAGCTCTTATCTCACAGTAGGCTGTGGCATTGTAAAAATTGTTAGTTTTTGACGCATTTGTTGGCGTATTTGTATGTCATTTTTTACCATCGCGGTGAGTTATATCCACATGAGCACTGCACAATAGACCTATGTGGTTTCAGATGTTTTGACAAAAAAAAATAGCCTATGTTGCTGCATAACATCTGAATATTCTGCACAATTCTGTTTTGCGGTGTGTTTCATGGCAATTAAGTCACACCAAGTTTTTAAGGCACTTGTGTTGCTGCAAATCATTTGAATATTCGCTACTGCTGTGCTGTTATTGTAATGCTTTCGAGAGCAAATTACTCGAATTTTTTTGAGGGGTGATTAACTGTGAAATGTAGTAACTAGTTACTGCAAAAAAGCGTTTCAACGTTTCTAATGTATGGTTGTGATTATGAATATATCCAAGTGTATCTGCATCAATTTTTTTACGACAATCTATAGTCTACTCTGTAGTGTTGTAGAAGGTGGCATTGTTTGATTGCAATTATTTATAGCTACATCAATTTTTCGGGACCCCTTATTACAATTTTGCCTCAGGCCCCCAATATTGAATATCCACCACTGGTACCAAAGGACTTAGTTTTTCTAGAAATTGTAATTTTGTGAAGTGCAGGCACTAAAATTTTGTGTGTTTTTAACCGGTATACTACATTTCATAAACATTTGGAAACTTCAGTTTTTGATGGATCTATTAGAAAGCGTCGACAGATAATGCAAAAGAACCATGCTTGTTTTTTTTTGTTTTGTTTTGTTGTTTTATTTGCCATATTTATCCTCCATTCACGAGAAAGCGGTATCGCTATACTTTGGACGGGAAGTCCGCACTCGCTTGGGAGCTCCCTTTTTCGAGGTTTATGGCCACCTGTCTTCCACATAAAGGTGGGGCGTCCCGTTAAGTGCCTTGCCCAAGAATAAAACAAGCGAACTTGCCGGCTTGTTTTCCACAACCTCCCCTAAATGCCGAACGCCAAGCAGGGAAGCTGCGGATACCATTTTTTAAATTCTTGGTATGACTCGACAAGGGGAATGAACCCCAGGTCTACCGACTGCGAAGCGGACGCTCTAACCACTACGCCATCGCGTCGGTTACTACGCCATCGAGTCGGTTACTTGTGAGGAAAATAATCAAAATACACCTGAGAGCTAACTTTGCTTAACAATTGCAAGTTTGTTAGGCCAAGTAGGATAATTGTTCGACCAAAAATGAAACATCATGTACAGAGACGTAGCAGCCGCCCCCCAAACCCCCCAATTGGGGGGGGCCCAGGCCAACTTTGGGAGCCCAAGTTAGTCTGAAATTGCTTTTTGGCTACGTGACTATTTTCAGTTCAGCAGACTTGTTTACAACCGATTTAAACTGTAGGAAGAAATTGGCTTGTGACATCATAAGTGAATGCAACGTCATTTTATCTCGCAGAATCTAGAATATTTCGATTGATTTTCTGGTAGAATCTTGAATATTCGATTGACGTAACAATGCCGTTGTTACGCAACAATCATAAAATGGTCTGGAATTCTGTTTGGCTATAAATACCGGGACAATATATATACACTGCAGAGTGCAAATAAATGAAAGTTTTTGAAATTTGGTAAGTCGAAAGCTGGTTTTCGTTTGAGCAAACAGCAGTTGTCCTTTGTCAAGTAATGCAATTTCTAAAAAAAATATTTTTGATGTCATCATGACATCACGAATACCCTTATGACACTCACCAAGGGGTGGTAATCAATCGTACCACGTTTGATGCTTGTACTTGTAGCAGTTTCAGAGGAGTTAAAACAGACACACAGACAGAAAGACAGAATTGCGCTTTATGTATTAGATTCTTCTTCAACAGCTGCATATTAGTAATATAGTTTACTATTCACAATGCTTTCGAAATGACAGTGAATTACGTAACTACAGCTGCTGCTTTTACTAAAATGGTATCAGACAGCATTGTGGCGTCACTTATCACGTTGACGAAGCAAAGCTATTTTTAAAAGTTACAGAAAAAAACGAAACATGCAGGCTTAAAAAAACGCTTAAATACCTTAACGCTTGTTGCATTGTTAAAAAAGCTTAAATCATTAAAGAAATAGTTTTTGTGGAAGCGTTTTGAAAATATCATCCGAAAAAAGTTTCAAACGCTTTTTTTCCTTCAGCATTTTTTAAAACATAAAGAAAAACAAAACAAGTAGGTTTATTAATCTTAAATTACAACGTGATCTTAATTCCCAAAAAATAAAATTTGTTAAGTTAATAAGCCATGTACTATCTTTTGCTTAGACAAAAATCGTTTTCCTCCCTCAAAAAATGCGAATTTTAGAAAATTTATCTTCAATTGTGACATCATCGTGTGAATACCAATCCCTTCATGACACCAATTCCGCAGTGGTGATCGATCATGTAAAAGTTTCATGGCTGTAAGTCCAGTAGCTTCAAACTTCAAAAAGTTAAAACACACACATACACCGGCTCACTCCCTCTCATTCACTCCTTCACACACACACACAATGAAATTATAAACATTTTCTTTTGAGCATAATTTCATAGAACGTGATGAAAATTTTCATTTCGTTTAATAAAGTTGTGCTTATAACTAACCTTTGTTTGGCTGGCAAAGATATGGAAGAAAAGTTACTCTCTCTCCTAAGTCTTTTATTAATTTCGTACGAACCCTAATGTAAAACAACTGATCATGATGCTTTTTTAACATCTGAAATTTTTAATATTAAAGCTATTAGGGAGAGTGGTAGACAGAGGTGGGCATTTCCGCAAATCCGCAAATTGCGGACTCAAGTTTCTATTTGCGGATTTGCGAACCTAATTTCCTACCGCAAATATTTGCGGATTTGCGATGAAAAATTGAAATTTACCGCAAATCCGCAAACCAATAGGCAGTGTTGCCTGATCCGCGGTAAAACCGCTCGGAAAGAGTGGACGCTCCAATTTACTGGGTCGGAGGTTAACGACCGGGAGTTGATGACCTTTTTTTTTTTTTTTTGGAGGTCAACGTCTGGTCGATTGCAAAATTTGACCTTCAAAAATATAAAAAGTCATCACGAAGACAAAATAACAGTAAATATTGCGGTCTAAGTTTGCGGAAGTGCTATGTGCATTTGCGGTTGCGGAAGTGCGAAAAGTCACCGCAAACCTATCGCAAACTTGCGGATTTGCGGTTGCGGAACACCTCTTGCAGTTTTGCGGAATTTGCGGTTGCGGAATTGAGTTTAAATTTGCGGTGCCAGCTCTGGTGGTAGAGGAGTAGGTAGCTACACGCACACGTAAATATACAATGTACAAGTTCATTAAATATCACCAAAAATGTTAATAAGTTTTGAGTGCTATAGAACTTTAATAAGCTTTGAAAAATGCTGTTGTGTAGGAAACTTTTTATCACGCTTTTGTCAGTGGCAGTATCACGTCAATAGAGAACTGTTTTAATGAACAAGTTTTTATGTCTTGAAAGATCAGAAGCAGGCAATCACGGCAAGCCAATAGTTAGCGCTTACGTGATCAAGTGCGTCAAAGAAAACTATTTTGCATGGCTGATGTGTTTGTTCTGGAACAAAGCGAAGCAGAAGACCACGTATGTAGACTGCAGAACCCTACAATCATGTTAACAGTTTATGTGTGTCAACAAACTCTTTCTATTTATGTAGCAGCCGGTGCTTCTTCTTGGTGTCATCAGCCTCGTACATTAAAGTGGTAAGAGCTGAGCGCACAGCTCGCGCAGCTCTTTACACCGTTGAGACTGTAGACTACTACAGCGTTCTTCTGTCGGCTTTATATGGCGTTCTGCTGCTTTTTCTCCCTCACAAATGCATTTTGCCTTTGCAAAATATCTTTCTTTGGCGTGCATGATTGTGCAAGGGCTATTGTCTCGCCTTGCTTGCCCTGCTGTCTCAATTTTTAAAATAGAAGAACTTGTTTACTCGAGCTCTTCCCTTTTGAAGCGATATCGCCGCCGTAGAAACGTTGCAAAACGTTTCGTGCAGAATAACTGTTTTCAAAGCTATATTAAATAATACTAACCAATGTTTTTAAATTGCTTGCCACAGTCCAGTAGCGGTGGATGATATTACACAGATCAAACTATATTAAATAAATTAAACTAATAATTCTTTAACAAACTATTGGCTGGCAAAGATTAGAGATACATCACACCACATACAACAAGAGATGCAAACTGAAATTAAAATTGATGGGACGTCTGTACAAAGGAAAAAGAATTAGGAAACATGTTGGTAAAATGAGAAAACATTATAAAGTATTTAACTAAAAAGCCTTCAAAAAAAGACTTGGGAAAGCCATGGAAATGAAAACAATAAAATTTTTGTGCTAGCAGTCTAAGTAAAAACCAAAAAAGGCAGTAGCAGTTGCTGAAGAGAAGGCATATCAGGGTTTGTACGCAAAGCCAATCAACGAAGAAGGAGAGAAGCTGTTACATCGATTAGCAAGACAAAGGAATCAAGCTGGAAAAGATGTATAACAGGGTCGCGCTATAAAAGTGTCAACAATGATATGCTAAAAACGAAAATATCTTGGTACAATGAAATAAGTATTTTATGAACTTATGAACAAAAAATAAAAATTAAAATTAGATGAACAAAAAATAAAAATTAAATTTAAGAGAGAAAGAAGACTGAATGAGAAGAAATTCTCCCAAGATTGAAAGGTATCTTGAGCAAAAAAGTTTGGACTAGGGCGATAGGTTGTGATCATATATCAGTCGACGTGTGAAAGTGTTTGAGGTGTTTGGCACTGAAACTATTGACCAAGGTGTTCAATGAAATGTTAGAGCGTAAATTAATAGATACCAGAAAAGGAAAAAAAAGCATATTAATACAAGTGATTTAAAAGAAGGATAGTATGCAAATTACATTAATTATAAAGGGATAATCCAAATGTGCCGAACGATGAAGATATGGAAACGATTTGCTCAACGAAAGAGCGGAAGTAAATACCTGTGCACGCTAATAATGTTTCATTCCAGAAAAAAGTACAACCAAAGCAGAGTTACTTTCAGAATGCTGATGGGAAATTACAACGAACAGAAAGAGCTGCTTGGTGTGTTTACAAATTCAACAAAGTTGTAGAACAATGTGTCACGAAAAGCCCTGGTATTGTATGGGGAAACCCGTGGCTGTCGGGTTTTAATACATATGATAATATTAATAATAGAACTTTCGGTTCTATCTCAATCTTAAATTTGTTTTAAAATTGAGGCAACGTGTGATAATCGCTCGGATAATTAGGTTTGACTGCAACTTAATAAAACTTGGAAAAAGATTGGCTTCCGCTAAAAACACCATAAACCACTTTGATAACAGAATAATGTATTCACAGAAATAATACTTCACGACTTCGAACTTCTTCGCTCAACAATCTCAAAATTAATCACTTTACCACACAATTAGGAAACCGCCAAAACTAAGTCTACCAATAACTGTTCAATATTCTCCACGTCAACGAAATCCACAATAAATTATCACAAAAACCAATGGCCCCTTATTACTCCGTCAATCAATCTCTCTTTCTCCCCACTACACGCTTTTCTACTCACACTCTAACCACTACTGCTCTAACGCTCTCTAATACTCTGAATGAATAAAATCTCGCCGCGTTATATATGCGATGAAAAATCATCTAGAAAACTCTAGAACAAAATCACGTGAAAAAAAGAAAAAAGCATTTCAAATTATGTAATCGGTTATCGAAATACTTCGAAGAAGCTAGAATCACTAGATCAATCTGGAATCGTATTATGTCATAAACGATTGTGACGTAATAAAAGGCGTACACAGCAATCCGCTTGCAAGGAAAAAAGGTCCTTTTTTCTCAATTAGTTATCGAAATTCTTCGAAGAAGCTAGAATCACTAGATCAATCTGGAATCGTATTATGTCATAAACGATTATGACGCAATAGAGGCGTACTTACGGCAATTCCAATTGCAAGGAAAAAAGGTCTTTTCTCAAATAGTAGCCAAGCGAACAATGACACAGCACTTTACACAAATATAAAACAATTCTTACAAGGCAAATTTCCTTATTCGTGACAGTGGCGATGGAGAAGAAGCCTATGTAAGTTTAGCACAAGAAATTAACAAAAATAGCTGAAGAATGGTAAGATGTGCAGTACAATTAACAAAATGGTTTAATGTAAAGGTTGGACTTCATTATAGAACGACATTGAGCCAATTTCTCTTCGCACTATTGATGCCTAACTTGAGAAATGAAATAAGAAAGAACTCTACGTGGACCATGATTTTGGCTGATGATAGTGTGTTATGTTGAAAGAGAATGAAAAAGGCGGAGATAAAATTTGAAAGTTGAAGAAATGAATTAGAAAAAAGAGAAAAGAAACTCAGCCGAAGGAAAATGAAATGTTTGTGCATAAATGAAAATGAAGATGGTGGTGATGTGCAGTTGCAGGAATAGAAATGACTGAAGACGCAGAGTTTGAGCATTTAGAATTAACTGTACCAAGCAATGGAGGGTGTGGTCGAAAGGTGCACAAAGGAATCCTTTTTGGGTGGACTGGAAGAAGAGTTACAGGTGTAACATTTTACAGAAGGGTATCGCAGACTGGAAGGAGAAGAGTTACAGATGTAATATTTCATAGAAAAAGTGATATAAGACTGTGGTCAGACCAGCGATGCAGTATGAGTTAAAGACGCTGCCATAAACTAAAAACATGGAAGCAGAGCTGAAAGCGGCAGAATTAAAGTTGCTGCGTTTTTAAATAGAAGTTTCATGGATGAATAAAATCATGTAGGAAGAACAACACATTTGAACAGAGTAAAAGAAAACGTGGGCAAGCAACAATCAAATGTTAAGTGGATATTTTGAGGAGAAAGAAAAACAACGTTCGAAGAAGAATGAAGGAAACGGACTTAATAAAAAAAATGGAAAACCAAAAAGGTTTATGTTTGTGGCGCAAGATGACATAAAGGTGGTTAGATTGATGGAGGGTGTAACAGACCAAGAAAGACAGAGAACAATGATCTGCTGTGGTGACCTCTGAAAGGAAACAGCCAAAAGAATAAGTTCTATGACAAATTACAAACCAAATTTTAAAATGTTCAAGCACACTAACTTTTTGTCTTTAGTGTTTTCGTCATCAAATTTAAGATATGCAAATCCGTCGAATCCACTTGGTACACTGTACAACCCACTTCCATCATACAAATAAGAAGCGATTTCTTTCAAGGAAAACTGGCAAAAAATCAACAAATGAGTTAGCTGTATAAGCAGATCTTCCTGAAACTTAGTAACAAAATCAATGCGAAGAATAGAATATGAATCAAAGTTTGCTACGTTTTGAGTAAAATATGCCTTGGCCTTAAAACGTTGCAGTTCAAAAGCATCCATAAAATTGTCATTTGTGCTAAATTATTTTGTAAATCTAAAAAGAACGCAGCTCATTGGTCTTTTATTTTAAATCCGCATTAGCAGACCGGGTTGTTGTGACTAAAAGAGGGCACTTTTTATGAAGCAATCAAAAAGTTCGTGTACTGGAGATGTTTCGACAAACAACATTTCCATTTGATAGCAAAACATCAGTTCTACTGTAGTATTAGTAGCTTGTCAAACACTAGCTAAAATACTTGTCTGTAGTTTGTTTTCACACTGGCATAGATATCAGAAGGGAGGGAGTGGGCAAAAAGAATCACACTCTACCTATTTCTCAAACACAACCAAGGTACAAAGTTGCTTTCAAGAAAAATGACGAGAACAATGAGTCGTTGCCTAAAGAGCGACCTATTTTCTGAAAAAAGAGCAAACGGTTTCCGACAAAAGGTCAATTAACCAAAAAAAGATCAACAATCAAATCTAAGAAACAAATAAGCCAAGAAATAAATTTTGGTAGCTCCCAATTTTTTTTCATTACCCTGATATGTTCTTACCAAATCACTTAATTTAAACATAGGATCAGTTACGGAAGGAAAAGCAAATCCAACATTCATCATAAGATGATCTTTCAAATTTGATCCTACTCCAGGAAGATCTGCCACAACGTTGATCTGTATTAACAAATTTATTCAAAATCAGTTTATTTTTGGCAGAGAGATGCATATTATTTGATAAAAATATTGCACACGTTACACTATTTGCATGATTTTAAATACCTTATGTTCATTCAAATGTTCTTTGGGGCCAATTCCCGAAAGCATGAGTATTTGTGGAGTTCCAATGGCACCGGCGCTTAAAACTACTTCGTTCCTCGATTTAATTTGATGAATGACGCCTTTTTTTACGAATTCCACTCCAGTAATTTGTGGCATGCTATTTGCGTTGGTTTGGGACAAAATTTTGGTAACATGAGCATTTGTAACGATGTGTAAATTTTTTCTGGAAAACAGCATATTGTTATAAAAAAAACGATTATCAAAATCTTTCAAGAGTTTGGTTGAGAACTCTTATTTAAATGAGTTTATTTACCTTTGAAATGCAAAAGGATAGAGAAAAGAATTTGCAGCATTGCTTCGTCTTCCTTTGGAATCCAAAGTTAACTGAATATGAGAAAACCCTTCGTCTTCTTCGTTATAATCAATTGTTTTATATCCTGTTAAAAATATAGCCGACTGATTTACATGTAGCGATATGCTTTGCAAAAATAAATATACTTGCAAAGATACATATTGCCGTACCTAAATCTCGTCCAGCTTGAAGAAACCATTCGTTCAATTCAAAGTGTTTTCGTATGTCTACACTTAAATATCCATCGTGTCCATGCACATCAGAGTTTTGGAGTTCTTCAGCTAGAATGCGTTCCGACTTTTTAAAATATGGGAGCACATCTTTGTAACTCCATCCAGTTGCCCCAAGGTGTTCCCATTCGTCAAAGTCATGTTTGCTTCCTCTGGTGTAAACCAAGGCATTGAGGAGAGATGTACCGCCCAATATTTTTCCACGCGGCCAGAAGCTTTTCTGTTGCAAAGTTGGTCTTGGTTACAGCATTGCAGTAGCCTATATTTTTACTATTGACTTTATTTTGGTAAAGTGATCGTGTAGATGAAAACAGAAAGAATGTCTTTTACAGTGTAATGCAGAAATACCGTAATTGAAAATGGCCAGAAATTAGAAGATACATACTATGCGAAAAGTCACATTAATTATTACAACATACAGTTTACCAAAAACTTTACGGTTTATGTCGGGTTTCTGTACCCTGTCTACAAGTTGTCCCATTGCATGCTCCTGGCTTTCCGTTACGTATTGCCAATCAGTTTCAGCTTTTTGCATGAAATGAAGAAGTGTAGGAACACTAGACGCGAAAGACAACGGATTTTCGCCACCAGCTTCAAGCAACAATACTCTAAAACACAATAATTAGTTTTATCTGTCACTTCGATCTTAAACGCTTGTGTTTGCTAAAAATGAAAGTTATTGACCTTGCCCTGGTGGAGAAGACAAAAAATGCTGTCGCCAAATTGCCTGTTCCAAAATTCAATTGTACTTCACCGAGAAGCTTTTTGCAATCTATTTGCTGATAGGGCTTAGGCTACAAGCTCATTATTGCAAAAATGATGCGGTTATTGAATTTAAACTTACCTATTATCTTCATTTTCACTGAGTCTGTTCGCAACAACGCATCCCGCTGTGCCCCCACCAACTGTAATACAAATTTATTGTCAGGGTATTTATAACTTGATTGTTTGGTCATTTCTAGCCACCGTGATGTGGTGGTAATTGCTTCGGCATTCAGATCGAAAGGTCTGGATATAACATTCTATAAAAGCACCATCGATATTCGCCAGAAAGGGCATCCGAAATTTAAAGTGCTACAATGCTCCAGCAAGAAATTTTGTATGAAAGCGAGTGTGTAGTGGTAGATATACAATGAATCAGCGCGTCCGAGCTTTCCAAACTTAGGAAAAAATGACGTGAAATCGACTTGGTTTCGTCGTTTTGAAAATACCGTCGGAATAATGACAGTCATTACAGCAGCCGCACGAAATAGGTAGAAATCGTTTTATACCGCTGTGACGAAGCGAGTTACAACAATATAGATGAACTTTTTGGACCAAACAAAAGCATTACATCAATTCGCGAACAATATAGTTACGGGCTATTCTGGGTTTCTCTTTTTATCTAATTACCCATGCTATAGGATAGGGGTCGGCAACCTTTTGCATAGTGCGGGCCGGGTTGGTTTTTACCAAGGTGGCAGGGGGCCATAAGCTGGCGTGTACAGGAGAAAAAAAAAGTTTGATTACCTCAGCACAAATAAAGTGCAACAGTGTGTTCTACGCTAGTATCTCAACAACAAATGCATCTACAGAGTAATTTATCAAAATTTTATTTGAAATATGAAAGCTCAAACACGCACAAGCACAAATAATTTTTTATTACGAAAAGGGAATTATAGCAAATCAATGCGACCCTTGATGCTGCTTGGTTTTAGACAACGCCTCTACATCTGCTGGAATATTGGTGGTGGAAAGCAGCAAAATATCTTCCAAGTGGTCATCATGCAGGCTTCATCTTAAATAACTTTTAGTGTACTTCATTTTAGAAAACAATTGCTCGCAGCAATATGTGCTTGCAAATAACGAAGCCATTATTTTGGCATTCTGCAAAAGGTTTGGAAATTTCTTGCGTGGTGCAACGTATTTTGGTAGAATTCAACAGTGGACACAGTATCATATCTGGCTTTTAGAAATTCATCACGTTGTAAATCGATTAACTCCAACTGATATTTTTCTTCCACTTCCTCCACGTTTGTTTGGAATGATGTACCAAACAATTAAAAAACATTTGCATATTGCCGAACGTCCACAAAGCGGGGGAAGAATTCTTGTCTCAAATCTTGAATTGCACTTACAAAGTTGTCTGGTTTGATTTCTGTTTCCTGCTTTTGAAGATTTAGAAAATGAGAACAATTTCTATTCTGAATTTGTACTTCCGGTAGCCGCAATTTTCTTTCAAATGCGGTGATACAACTAAACATGTCAAAAATATGCTTATTCTTTCCTACAAGTTCTTTATTCAAGTTGTTCATGTTGGTTGTGATATCAACTAAAAACGCTAAGTTAACCAGCCTTTCTGCATTCTGAAAGTGAGAGCTGTCTTGCTGCTTGCAATCCAAAAAAATAGCAATCTCTTTTCTCAGTGAATACACTTGCTGCAGCATTTTTTCACGGCTAAGCCACCGAACGTTCAGCCGCCTCAACGTGTTAGTGCGGTCCCCTACCCTGTTTGGGTTGGGTCAAAATGGTTGTTGGCCTTTCCGAGGGTCCCAGTTACCCTGGGAACTCCCCTTCATTTTTTCGTTATACTGCCCTCTGAACGACCGCAGAAGGGCAGCACACAGCTTCTTCAAAATCGGTCGCCTGTTTTCACTTTTTCTTTTCTCCTGCCCTTCTTCGTCTCCTCATTCTTCTTCTTCTCTTGATGAGTGGTAACGTTCATCCCAACCCTGGCCCCATCTTTCCCTGCTCTGTGTGTGCTGGAATTGTGACCTGGCGGGGCAAGTCAGTGCAATGCTGCACCTGCTCCAAATGGGTCCATCTAAGGTGATCACAACTTTCCCTGTCCAAATTCAAAGCTCTTGGCAGCTCTCACTCTTGGAGCTTCCCCCTGCCGTAACACTGTGACTCCCTCCTCGAACTCCTCCGACATGTATACCTCCACTGTACAATCTGACTCCCCCTCTACTGATGCTGCACTCTCCTTCACCCTCGTCTCCAAACCTCTTATCCCCCATCTGCCCATTCTACATCTCCTTCCTCTGCCCCCCACCACCGTCCCTTGCTCCTGGCCGTCCTTCTAGGCCTCCTGCCTCCTCTCTTCCCCCTGACTCTCTCATGGTTCTTCAATGGAATGCTGGAGGTCTTCGAGCCAGGAGCACTGAACTACTTCACTTTCTTTGGTCCCATCCTGTCGACCTTATCTGTCTAACGGCAGCGTTGTCATTTTCGTCAGGCAGGGCCTATCCTTTTCTGAACTTTCCACCTCCTCTCTTTCTTCGCTCGATCCCTACTCTGATTATGTAGGGGCCAACATCTCTCTTAACAACTCCTCCTCGCTATCATTTCTTAATGTGTATGACCCCCTATTCGCTCCTCCCCAACGGATGGCAGAACCGATTCCTTCTCTCCCTCCATTCTTTCCTATTCCAGAAATCTCTTCATTCTGTGGGACTTCAATTGTTATCACCCCCCCTCTGGGATTCAAAACGTACTTTCGACCCCCAAGGGGAGGAAATATTCAACTGGATCATTTCTTCTGACCTCCTCCCCCTCAATGACCCTGACACATCTACCCTTCTACATCGCTCCTCTCCTGACATCTCCTTTGCTCCTTCTTTTCTTGCTTTTTCTTGCTCCTGGGAGGTGCTTTAGGACCTGGGTTGTGACCATCTACCAATTCTTCTATCCGTCCCTCTCTCTCCGGTCTATCGTCACAACGAGCGTCTCCTTCCTTCAATTTTCCGAAAGCTTGCTGGGATGGCTTTGCCTCCTACTTTGACTCTCACTGTCCCTCAGCAGTGGAATACTCGTCTCTTTCTCTTTCCTCTGCTGCTGCTGCTGCTCTCTTTACCTCTCTGGCACTGAATGCGGCCAAATCTTCCATTCCTTTTGGCCGCATCAAATGCCATCCTAAAGCCTGGTGGTCTGCTGAGATAGAAGGTGCGGTTAGTGAAAGACGCAGGGCTTTTGCTGCCGTTCATAGAAGTGATGAAGATCGCCAGGCTTACATCTTCGGTTCTCGACGCGCCTCGTCAATCATCGCCAATGCCAAGGCCGAGGCATGGCAGACGACTTGCTCTTCTCTTTCACCTAGGTCTAACCCTAAATCTGTGCACTCTCTCCTTCGCTCTATCGCTGGCTCTCCTTTGTCCTCTCCTAATTTCCCTAACTGTTCTTCTCCCAGGGAATCAGCTTCGGTCTATGCCACTTACCTGAGATCTCACTTTTCCGTTTCTCAGCCAAAGGCCCAACGTAGCAGAGCCAGAGGCTTCCTCTCTGAGCTCCGCCGTGCCACGTGCCCTGTGGAGTCTCACTCGTCCTTTTGCTCTCCTTTCTCCCCCGGTAAATTTCATGCGGCTGCCTCCAACCTCTCCTCGTCCACTGCCACTGGCCCAGAAAAAGTCGCCTATTCCATGCTAAAGCACCTTCCTCGCTCTGGTATGGATTTTCTTCTTCACATTTCTTTCATTCCATCTGGAAGACATCTTCTATTATTCCCATACACAAGATGGGAAAGCTTCTCGACTCTCCTGCTTCCTTCCGGCCTATCTCTCTCACCTCCTGCGTATCAAAGCTGTTTGAGCGCATCATTCTATCTCGTCTTCTCTTTTTTCTGGAATCTAATTCCATTCTCTATCCCTATCACGCCGGTTTCCGCCCTGGGCGGTCTACACTAAATCAAATTCTGTTCCTTTCTCAGTCCATTTCGGATGGGTTTCACAAACCTAGGCCGGGCTCTCGAACGATCCTGTCTACTATCGATTTCTCAAAAGCTTTTGATTCTGTCTGGTATCCCGCCCTTTTCCATAAACTCATTTCGGCTGGCCTCCCTCCTTGATTTGCTCGTTGGATTCAATCTTTCCTTTCCGATAGACGTGCTTGTGTGGTTTTTCAAAATCACAAAAGCCGTTCCTTTCGAGTCCGTCGAGGTGTTCCGAAAGGATCCATTCATGGCCCTGTACTTTTCTCTCTCTTCATCAATGATCTTCCGGCTTCTCTGTCTTCTTCCGTCAGCTGCTCTTTTTATGCTGACGATCTGGCCATTTGGTCCTCCTCCCCCTCGGTCCCCACTGCGGTGGAGGCCACATAAGAAGCTCTGTTTCGATTGGAGCGCTGGTCTGAGTACTGGTGTCTTCCTCTCAATCCGAGCAAATGTGAGGCCTCCTCCTTTTCAGTGGATCGCCACCAAGCTAACCTCCAGCCCAACTTCCTCCTACTCGGCTTCCGCCTCCGTTTCAATCCCACTCCAACTTTTCTTGGGGTCACCTTCAACCGCACTCTTTCCTTTTCTAAGCATGTATCTTCGCTTAGGGCCAAGTTTTTCCCACGTCTCAAGGCCTTACGCTGTATCTCTGCTTCCTCATGTGGCCACTCTAAGGAGTCCCTCTCTGTTCTGTATAAAGCTTTTCTCCGGCCCCATCTCACTTATGCTTCACCCGGATGGTTTCCCTTTCCTAAGCGCTACCAATTTCACCAAATTGAAACGCCTCCACCGAGCAGCTAGTTGCACCATCACCGGCTGCCTCTCGTCCTCCCCTATCCCTCTACTACTCACCGAGGCTTCTCTACCTCCCCTACGAGTCACTCTGACTCATTTCACTCTTTTATCTTATGAGCGGGCACTTCGTCTCCCAACCTCCTTTCCTATTTCAGGTTTGGCCAGACTTGGAGTGAGACCAAGACTCTGCAAATCGTCCTGGAGAGCTTTTGCGTCCACTCATCCGCTCATGCTTCCTTCTACTTCTCCTTGGGTGGCTCTTCCTGCTAGCTCTCCCTTTTCTCCTTGAAATCTGCACTCGTTCACCATGGAGTCCACCCTTTCCTCTCCATGCTCTCGCTCTGATCCCCCTCTCGACTCTCTCCCCCCTCATGATCTGGTACTCTGGACAGACGGCTCTGTTCCTTTTCGTCTTGGCAAGGACGGCTTCAGCGGACCTGCCAACTGCTCTCTCTGTGGCACTGAGGCCACTCTTTCCTTTTCGGCAGGCCCAGTATGTTCAAGTTTTTCCGCTGAAGCCTGCGATATTCTGCACGCTCTTTGCTGGTCTCGGCAGCACCATAAAGTCTGCCATTTCTCTTCTTTTCCCCTCCTGTCTGACTCTCGTTCTGTCCTCGCCACCCTGTCCTCTCCTCCATCTTTCCTCTTATCTCAAACTCTGTAGCAGATCTGGCAGGAACTGTCTTCTCTCTCCTGTTCTATCTGGCTACAATGGGTCTTCGGACACTCGTTTCTCCCGGAGAACGACACGGCTGATGAGCTGGCCAGACGGGGTGCGCTGCTTGCGCCCTCTGCAATCCCTTGCAGTCTCTCTCCTCTTATCTCTCGTATCCACTCTTCTTTTTTCTCGGACTGGAGGCGTACTGTCTCATCGAAATTCTTTGACACACAGGTTCCCTCGATTTCCACCGAGGAACTTGTGCTCCCTCGTCATGCTCGCTGTGTCCTCTCTCGTCTTCGCTGCATTGGACACAGCCTTCTTTTAGGTTCTTATCTCTCTAGGATTGGCAGAATTGAGAATCCTTCCTGCAGCGCCTGTGGACACTCGTCCCAGGACACCTCTCATCTCATTCTGCACTGTCCAGCTACGGAGTGTTTGCGCCGCTCACTTTTTGGCGACTCTCTGTCTCTCTACGACCTCTGGTCCACACCCTGGAAAGTTGCCCGGCTTCTGGGGCTCCATGGTCTTCCGCCATGTCCCCATCCCTCAGAAGGGGTCGGGAAACCAACAACAACAACGTTTGAGAAATATGTCAAGTCTCCAAACTCTGCTTCTGTTTCTCTCAAAAATTCTTAAATTGACGGTGATTTGGTCCTCGTAAAATTATAAAATTCACCGTTTTGATGACAACTGTCATAATTTCTTTAAACTTAATCGACTTTGCGCATAATTGGTCTTGATGGACACTGCACTGAATTCTGTACAACTGTTGCTTATTACCATGGTATTTTTGGAGCAAAGCTACTAACCTCTTTTTTTCTTCAGTCATCGCTGGGGCTCCATCTGTAGTTACCCCAATAAGCTTTGATAAATCAAGATTCGTCTCTGTTGTCTATTTTCTCATACTTTCAAAAACCTCTGCTCCAGTAGTAGTGTCTTTCATAGGAATCAATCGAACAAGCTCTTTCACAATATCAAACGTTGGTGTTACCCCCTTAAGAACAGTGCAAGTTGCGCGGTTTCTGTCATACCAGTGCTTTCGTCAATGGCAATGCAAAAGTGCTCCAAATTTTGCAAGATATTCTCAAAACCGCATTTCACATTTGCCGACAATTCTTCAATTCACCGCGTAACAGTCTTTGCTGATAGGCTGATCCCTGAAAATAAATCTTTTTTTTTGTGGGCAAACAACATCCACGACCTTCAACATGCATCCATTGAAAAATTCTTCATCACAAAAAGGTTTCACTTTTTCTGCGATGAGTTTTGACACCTCATAACTAGCTCGAGTATTCAAAATGCTTTCATTTACCTTTCTAGTAAAAAATGACGATTGCTTCTTCAACTCTTTTTTTAGTCGTTCAGCTTCTTTCACTCTTGGTTTTCCAACAAAATTGTGATAATTTTTTTCATGGTGTGTTTCGTTGCGTCTTTTTACATTTGAAATCTTGTACACGGCAACAGTGTCTTGGCAAATTAAACAAACCATTTTCCAAAGTGCTGAGCAAAAAAGAAGTCAACGATACAGCTTGAAAAATTCGTTGCTCATATTCTACCTTTCTTTTCTTAGTGTTCATGAGCAATATTAGAATATTCTAACAAATTAACAAAGAATTCTACATAGCATTGAAGCAACAGATTCGTTATTAACAAATAAGAAACAGGACATTTGTATCACTTAACAAAAGCCACGCAAAAATTCTATATCAAACAGGTATCAATACCCACAACAATAATCAACGATAATCTATTCATCTAAAAAAGGAAGAGTAACTTAAAAATAGAGTGTGGTTGTACACCAGGGTTCATTATCGGAATACCACTGTTTACTTTACAGCAACAGGACGATTACAAATCAAGCATGTGGCTTTACCAAAGTGTTTTAAGGAAAAGTACTTGTCTTTCTATAGTCCACTGAAACCTCAGCATTCGACCTCAACTTTCCTACGTTTTGCTAACACTGCAAGGTTGCTGAAAAATATTTGGAACTGAGCTGCTAAGACTTAACTCGTTTACAAATTGATAGAGTTACGTACTAGCATTAGCAAAGTACCCTACAGAGAGCAAAAAATGATGATGGATTAGTTTCCTGAAGCGCTTTCAAACGGATAAAAATTTACAATTCAATAACACTATAAGCAAGGCGGCGGGCCGTACCGCTACGACAATGTACTGAATGGACGCGGGCCAGAAGATTTCACTTGGCGGGCCGGATCCGGCCCGCGAGCCGTGGGTTGCCGACCCTTACTATAGGATCTACATCGCAATGGGTAGTAGGCTAAAATACAACGTCATATTATTGAAGTACTTTCTTCCAATATTTGCTAAAACCTAGATCACTAACTGGCATATTTAGAGTTCACAATATATTTACCTATTATAAAATCGTACTCTTCTAGAAAATAGTCAGTGCTGATGCTGTGATACCGACGAAGAATTTTCGGCAATAAAATTGCAAGAAGAACTGCTACCACTAGAGACTTTAGCATTATTACTTTCTTTCTATTACCGGAAAGGAGGACTATTGGATAAGATGTTTCAATGGGTGTATTCAGCCAATTCGTCCTATCTTGACATTTTAAGCAAACAGAATTTAGAGCAAGATATTTAAGCTATGTTTAACCAGAACGAATAAATAACGATCACCTTGTTTGAATTATGTCTTGATCACCGGTTGGCGATCACCGGTTGGCTACTATGTTCATTGTCGCGTTTTAATACATGATATTAATAATAGAACTTTCGGTTCTATCTCAATCTTAAATTTGTTTTAAAATTGAGGCGACGTGTGATAATCGCTCGGATGATTAGGTTTGACTGCAACTTAATAAAACTTGGAAAAAGATTGGCTTCCACTAAAAACACCATAAACCACTTTGATAACAGAATAATGTATTCACAGAAATAATACTTCACGACTTCAAACTTCTTCGCTCAACAATCTCAAAACTATTCACTTTACCACACAATCAGGAAACCGCCAAAACTAAGTCCACCAATAACTGTTCAATATTCTCCACGTCAACGAAATCCACAATAAATTATCACAAAAACCAATGGCCCCTTATTACTCCGTCAATCAATCTCTCTTTCTCCCCACTACACGCTTCTCTACTCACACTCTAACCACTACTGCTCTAACGCTCTCTAATACTCTGAATGAATAAAATCTCGCCGCGTTATATATGCGACGAAAAATCATCTAGAAAACTCTAGAACAAAATCACGTGAAAAAAAGAAAAAAGCATTTCAAATTATGTAATCGGTTATCGAAATACTTCGAAGAAGCTAGAATCACTAGATCAATCTGGAATCGTATTATGTCATAAACGATTGTGACGTAATAAAAGGCGTACTTACGGCAATTCCAATTGCGAGAACAAAGGTCCTTTTTTCTCAATCAGTAGCCAAGCGAACAATGACACAGCACTTTACACAAATATAAAACAATTCTTACAAGGCAAATTTCCTTATTCGTGACATTCATATTTCTAAAGCTGAGTGCCGTATGGTTTCGGCTTCAGTGATTTTTGCAAAGATTTGTCGCAGTTGCTCGCACATCACACCGATTTTTAATATACATCAAAAGAAATTTAACGATCAAATTATCTTTGCCACGAACTATACACTTGAGCTGGACAAAATGTCTCCTCAAACGGGTCGATACCAGCTTTTTCAAATCGCAAGTCCGCCAATCGATTGCATCAACAACTTTTTTGCTTCACGAGTATTGTCTACAGCCTAATCTGTCGTTGCATTTAAAATGAACTAATGATCTGTTATGTTAGGCAAAACTATTATTTTTATCTATAGCCATTAGGCCTACCGGCTCACTTCTGTAATGCTGAATTATACACGTAGATGAATTTAATGATCTTCATGACCTGCTTACAATTTCTATTGCGGTAATTGTTGAATTTACACGTATAAATTTTACATGAAATGTTCTGAGTTTTAAACCCGCAGTCTTTCGATTCAGACCTGACACTCAGTTCATCATGTCGTGCTGTTGGTAGTTGCATTTTGTGCCCTTTGCCCCGAGTATTCAGAATTTGCGTTCAAGCGCGCACGCTTCTTGCTTTCATATCGGCGTCGCGTCTTTGCATCGTTGCCGCTGTGCTGTTGCAGCTGCGCTGCATTCTCCGTCAGCTAAGCTTTGCTCGCTTGCCTATACAAATAGACCGAGCCAAAGAAACGTTTGCAAAACGAGATTGATTGGGAAGTTACAACTGTGAGAACGGTCAAAATATTTGTGTAAATTTAACTGTTGGAAGATTTGTATAAAATAACCGTTGGAGATTGCCATTGCTGTTTGGATTACAAGTTACTGAACGTTCTGTGTATATTTTGGATCGGTTCCGTCATAGTCCGGTAAGCTCAACTGTAATACTTGTTTTTTATTACCTATTTATGCCGCTGGTTTTTCTTTGTATTGATTCTTTAATATTTAAATTATTAATCCGAAAATTGACTATGACTTGTGTTATAACTGAACCCGTAGTCTAATCTCGTTTTTGCGCATGTGATATTCCAGCATAACTTGCGTTGTATTTGAACCCGCATTCTGATCTCATTTGTGTGTGCTTCATTTGGTAATTTATTTCCGTGTTTCAGACAACCGTATTTCTAACACTCCCCCATAATGATGCCGCATCAATACACAAATACTTATAACATCGGGTGGAAGTGAGCTCTAGATTACGCGTAAGAATTCGGCTATATACACCTGCCTCAGCAGCCTCAGTCTTCCAAAGCTGATTAAAAAGGCTGCTGTTACAGTAATGTTTGCCTTTCACTACAAAGTACAAACTCACGCATCAACGTTCACATGCGTCTAGCTTCGCTACAACCTATACTTGAACTTTCGTGAGTTCGGCTAGACAAATGTTTTAAGATATAGTCGGATTAATATTTAACTGCATTCATTGTTCTTGCGGATGATCAGCTTTTACTTTTGTTCATTTCGCAACAAAAGATATGAATTCCAAATAAACTGCAGCCAGTACTCGAACGTTTTTTGGGGGGAGAAGAGGTAGACCAATTAATTAAGAAGGTAGCAAGGTTTAACTTACCTTAAAAGCAGCAGGTGCTCGATATGCTGCTTCGTAACCAAAGTGCATTTTGTTAATAGCGTGACATAGCTATCACGTGAGAAATAAGGCATCTGAATAAATGACAAACTCATTGAAAGTGCTTCTTATACCTTAAGCTTGCTCAATATTCTTTCTTGTGATGCATCGCATAATAATCGTTGCCCAATCTAAAAGAGATAGCCAGAGGGAAATATCCCTCCAAAGAAAAGTATTTTCTAAAACCTTTACAAGTGCGCACACTCCCCGGTTTTAGAAAAAGTGTCGAGAAATTTCAGTTGGTTTAAGCTATTATTTTTTACAAAGTCTAAACGAACTTATGATAACAAGCGTTTTAAACAAAATAATACAATATTAGCTTTTATAAAATAGTAAGCTACCGTATTTGCCGGTGTATAAGTCGACTCGTTGTATAAGTCGACCCCCTAAAATTCGACGGAAATTTACGATTTTATGTTTTTTATTTTATTTTATTTACGACTCGGTGTATAAGTCGAGGTCGATTTTTTTAGGTCGATTTTTGATCAAAAAAGGTCGACTTATACACCGGCAAATACGGTATATATCATGGGATTGCGCGCTTCTACAGCGCTCAGTCTACTGCAGCCCAACTAACTAAATTACAGCAATCACTGAGTGACTTCAGCAGCTTTGCAAATAATAAACTCGCCGCGAGCAAAGCCTGGTCAACACTAGGCATGGACTTTTTTAATGGCTTGAACTTAGCTTGGCTTGATTTTCATGCTAAAACTGTCTACGCCGCAATTGCTTTGTCCTGCTTGAGCGCGCGCAATAGCTCAGCGAAAATTGCTGTTCTAGACCAGAGCTTCCCAAACTGGGGTCGGGACTCTTCGAAGGGTAGCGTGAGGAGTTTCAGGGGTCGCGAAAATGGCACCACTATAAAAAATTACTGCCTTAACTGATTTACAAATTATGCCAAAGCTATCATAATGTATACCTAGGCGATGGCGTAGTGGTTAGAGCGTCCGCTTCGTAGTCGGTAGACCTAGATTTCAATCCCCTTGTCGAGTCATACCTAAAGACTTTAAAAAAATGGTATCCACAGCTTATCTGCTTGGCGTTCGGCATTTAGGGAAGGTTGTGGAGAATAAGCCAGCAAGTTCGCTTGTTGTGTTTTTGGGCAAGACACTTAACGGGACGCCTTCGCCTTTATGTGGAAGACAGGTGGCCAGGCCTGGAGAGGGATGGGCTCCGCCAGGCGTCTTAGCCTAAGATTCGCTGCATGATAAACACAACCAAAAACAAATTGGTCATCTGCAGCGCCCCAACGGCAATCGCCACGGGATAAGTAAAAAAAATTATGTGACTTTGTTACATGGTTAAAAGCGTGTGTAACGTTCAAAGAGAACTCAAATGGCGATTCCACCGAGCAAGGGAGACGGCTTAGTCTCAACAGTAGCCTACGCTGATCTCTGGATCAATACAACACAGCAGCAGATAAGAGACTTAAATGAAATATTCTATTGCCACTAATATTTACTCATAGCCAGCCGACAAGACCTGCACAAGCTAAACGGTTGAAGGCAATGTGTACTTAACCTGTAACAAACAACATTGCATTAATATACACAAACAGGACCGGTTAAGCCAATCCAGCAAGATAGATCAGCTCTAAACGTTCACTAATATACTGATATAAACTGCGGGCCGCTAACTGTACTTGCGGTGGTGGCAGCAATAATACACCATACTCGTAGAGCGCACTCATAGACTTACTAACGAACAATTAAAGCCACTAACATAAAACTCAACTCCAGCCACCGCAATAAGTGAACTGAGACTAATATTCGCAGAGCGTTGTTGAGAGTTGACAGAGCTTCGCAGAGGTTGACAGACCATCCACTACAGTGGCCCCAGTATTAGGTCCCACAAGTGTGACGGTCTAAGCTATGCTTTATTAAGCCTCTAGCTTCTCATTGGTCACCAATTGCACTGAAGAGACCTGATAGGTCGAAACAGTGTCACTGTCTGCAGTTTGCTAAGTGCATCGCTAGTCTCTTGCATTACTATACATGTGAGACTAATATTCACCTACAATAGTAAGCCAGACACTGTACGCAATTACACGTTCAGTGCTAAACTGGTCATGCATAAAGCGGTCGCGCAGGGCGGCGCGTTTTTTCTTCTTTCGTCATTTGTACTGTCTGCACCAATACTATCAGCAAATAACCTTTTTTAAACAGGTGTTGAGAGAAGAGTAGACTATGTTTGAAAAGAAACAACAAAACAAACTTTTTTATGATAAAATTTTGTTCTCAAAGAAAGTACAATCACAATGTTTTCTTAGAATAGTATTCAGCGTAGCATGGCACTCGGCATAATGCAACTTTGCATTCTTTGCAAAAATAACGAGTATCTCTACGTCTGCCTTTTTTAGAGCACAACTTGCATTACAATATAAACTACTTGTTGTGTATTCATTTTGCTAAATAAAGAAAATTAGGATTAAATTTTGCATTAAATCTCTCATTCTACCGCTAACTTTTTTTATTCTTTTCTCCTATTTTCAAAGCTCAGCATTTGAAAACCTTCAAAAAGCCTTCGCAAAGTTTTGTGTGCAAAATGTCTAGCGACATTCCTACATACACGCTTCAATGCTTTTCGCTATACAGGCGTTCTAGAACGTTTTTAGCACGGAACGCATTGCAGCTAATTCAAAGACGTTCTGGAACGTCCGAACGCACCCTGTGCATCTTCTCTCAAGACGTTGCAGAATGTGCTATCGCACTGAAAGTGTTAAAATAGCAAACCAATGTCGCTATGATCAATGGTTACAGTGAAAACTAAATAAAAAACGTCTTGAAGAATTATCGTCAAAAGAGAAAACACACAATGGCTACAAGGACTAATTGGTAACAAACAAAACGAGGTTAATTATCACAAAGGCCGAGAAATAATAGATCTCTCACCGTAACAGTGTAACTTTGTTACATGATTGAAAGAGAAAGCTGCTAGCGCAGCTGGATATTTTTCTTTTGTTTGGTCATATTTGCTGCTTCATTGCACAACAACAGTGCACTAGATCAGTGCTTTTCAACGTTTGAAAGTACAGTTCGCGCTTGCTTATTTTAGAAAAATTTCATCCGTACAAATATACCTAGTTTGCAGCTATTAGTTATTCCATTTGTATAATAGCAATGGAAAAATTAGACATAGGAATAACAATAAACGAGCAATTTTGTTAATTACCAACACATCAACAGCAACGAAAATTATTACACACAAAAAGAATCAACAGTTCTTTATTCAAATATGCAAGTATATTGATGACTCGTTTGCTGCTGAATATTTCGGTAAATTTCATACCAGTTAGGCATAATGTCTTACTCCAAAGCTGCCCGCATAAGGTCATCAAGTGTTTCATTAAGTACACAACTCCTTTTTGACGCTTTGATGTCAACTAGTGCACTAAAACCCTTTTCGGCCAAATAGGTAGTAGGGTTTTGCACAAGAACTTTGAGCGCTTGAATTGCCAGGTCTTTGTTCGTTTCATCAAGAGCTTCGACCCAAAATCCAGCATCTTTTCTACGATTAAAAAACGCTTGTTGACAGAAATCGTTTTTAAGAATTTGACCCAAAGGTCCTGGGGGCTGTTGTTTGCCAAAAAGATTCAAAATCCACAGCTTTGATTTTAATTCTGCTGCCTGATGACTGGGAAAGTAAGCTTCAAAACTCTCACGCAGAATGTTCGCATGAGAGCTCGCTACTTCGATGATACGCTGCTCCAGATTCTGTTTTGTTTCTTCCCATTTACATGCAGACATAAAGGTCTGAAACGTCTTCAAATTTTGTAGGTTGTTACTGCAGATTTCTTTTTTTAAACTTTCAAGTTTTTGCTTGAATGATGTGATTTTGGAGATCGCTTCAAGTATATCAATTCCACATCCTTGTAGAGTGATGTTGAGCATGTTAAGCATACCGAATATATTAACAAGATAAGCTAGCCTGGCAAGCCAAAACAAATTTTGAATCATATGAGCTCTATGGTCTTCTCGCCCATTAAACCACACAACATGTTCCTCTCGCAATTTCCACACTCTCTCTATTACTCTTCCACGAGACAGCCACCTAACTTCAGAGTGATAAACAAGACGCACATCATGCCCCATTCCTCTGAGAAGCTCATGAAACGCGCGATTTGACTTTGATATTTTTAGTATTGTAGTCACAATTTTAGTGACATCACAAATCACATCGGCGAGTTGACAATTCTTTTCTTCATTGGCAAGTTTTTTGGCTACCAATGTTTCACGGTGTAGGATGCAGTGAATACTCACAACCTCTGGTGTAATTTGCTTTATAAAAGCAACAACCCCTCTACGAACTCTGACCATAGCCCGGGCACCGTCTGTGGACACAGACTTACATTTGGATCACATCGCTTCATGTTCTGAGAAGTAATTTTTCACTTTTGAAAATACACTTTAGGCAGTGGTGCCTATGCCAATAGGAAGACAAAACAGATAGTAATGCACAATTTTCATGCGTTCCGTATCTGGAAAGCGAACGTAAACAATCAATTGAGCTTTGCTGGTAATATCAGTCGTTTGATCTAATTGAAACTCGAAGCAGGGCGCAAGACGAAGCTTGGCGAGAACAATTTCTTTTTGTAATGCGCAATCATCGAACATCTCCTTTGCATGGTATTATCGGACAATGCCAGCTTTTGCACTTTGGTCACATGAATTTCTCCATGAATCTCCTGCGCTACTATCTCCAGAGAGGTTTTACGACGCTTTCTGCCAACATAAATGCTTCTTTTGAGATATAAGGACATGAGCTATTTTTAGTGATGATATGACGAGAGGTTGATTAGAACGTGCCACCATCAATTTTTTTTTTAATTTGCCATATTTATCCTCCATTCACGAGAAAGCGATGTATCGCTATGTTATGGACGGTGAGTCCGGACTCGCTTGGGAGTTGCCATTTCCGGGTCACCTGTCTTCCACATAAAAGCGGGGCGTCCCGTTAAGTGCCTTGCCCAAGGACACAACAAGCGAACTTTCCGGCTTGTTTTCCACAACCTCCCTCAAATGCTAAGCGCCAAGCAGGGAAGCTATAGATACCATTTTTTAGAAAGTCTTTTGATATGACTCGACAAGGGGAATGAAGCCCAGGTCTACCGACTGCGAAGCGGACGCTCTAACTATTGTTGCTGTTGTAGAGCATATTGTCGTGTTTGTTGTTTGAAAAATATTGCCGACTTGTTTTTGTGCTCGGAACGTTTAGTGTCTCTGTACCTTTTCAGTTTTTACTTTTCCATTGATAAATTGTGGTATATGACCTGGCAGAAAACACAAAGAGCCGAAGGATAGTTTTCGTCTGAATTTTCACAAATCAAAGCTCAGTAAATGCACCTTTCCATTTTCGCTTTTTGCTCTATTGTTGTTTTTTTGTTTTAACTATCGTCTGTTCATTATTTTTTAATTTTTCTTTCGTTTCTTGCTGTACTGCTGCATCTTGCTTATTAGAATGGCGTAGTAACCGACGCGTTGGCGTAGTGGTTAGAGCGTCCGCTTCGCAGTCGGTAGACCTGGGCTTCATTCCCCTTGTCGAGTCATACCAAAAGACTTTAAAAAATGGCATCCGCAGCTTCCCTGCTTGGCGCTCGGCATTTAGGGGAGGTTGTGGAGAACAAGCCGGCAAGTTCGCTTGTTGTGTCCTTGGGCAAGGCACTTAACGGACGCCCCACCTTTTATGTGGAAGACAGGTGGCCATAAACCTCGAAAAAGGCAACTCTCAAGCGAGTGCGGACTTCCCGTCCAAAGTATAGCGATACAATTCGCTTTCTCGTCAATGGAGGATAAATATGGCAAATAAAACAAAAAACAAAACAAAAACAGGACCACCACTTATCACTTCTTCGTAGTTGTTTGACCTAAAGTCTCTAGCTGCGCACGTGTTGCTTGGTCCTGGCATAAATGCAGGCACGAAAAATGCAAACCTAACCGAAGTGATGCAGTCACAGTTAACCTATTACAATTGTAGCGCCCCCATCAGTAAAATCGAATTTAAGAAAATGGTTAGTTGTGAGAATAGTAACCAAAGCTAAATACCTTTTTGACATAGTCAATGGTCGTTCCAAAATTAAAATAACGTGTTTTAAATGGGAATCGAGTAAAAAACACTAGGGATGGTAGTGCATAGTTACTATATTTCTTCCAAAGTTTTTGAAGTCCCTAGCCTCGTGTTGCTTGTTCTGTTTTCAGCATTCACTTAGGAAGTGGAGTTGCTCGCAATTGAAACAGCCTATTATTTTACAAACTTTCATCCGTATATTTCACCAGTTGCATGGAGGCACAATTGTAAAGTTGTGGGAGAAGAGAGCGCCGAAGTGATGGTTGTGTATTTAGAATAGTTAGTATTTCAAAAATATGCTATTAAATGTGTAACACACAACCAACGACTTTTCGTTATGTATGTCTATTTGTATGACCTAACTGTCCTAACATCTCTGTCTGCACATATATTGCTTGGTCCAGGCACAAGCACAGCTAGGGAAAGTGCAAACTGACCCAAAGTCAAGCACTTAGAGATCAGTTATCTCAACAAATCATGCTATGGTTGAAAAGTATATTACCTGGATCAGGTTTTATGGTAAAGATGCGGATAATTGGTATGATTTCTCTAAGATTTAAGATGAAATATTTTCGTTTGTTTAACTTTGCTACATTTGATTAATGTGTTTTAGAGGTTAAGATCAGGCAGGGTTGCAACACGACACTACAAAAACAGGATTTTTTTGACCTACCACAAGGTTAATGTTGTGATGTATCATTTTTCAAACAAAATACATTATTAATTAATGTTTGTGTGCTTTTGTTATTTTTTTTATGATTAGTTTTTATCTTGTTCAATACTCTCACAGGTAGCATATCAATTGTTTGCTGTCGAAAAAACTTTATTTTTATTTTCTTTTATCACTGTCATGTAGACTATAATGCATTTAAAGCTTTTATTATGGTTTGCTGGTCACAACTCTTTAGCGCTTGTTGCAATTTCCTTTTTTTGACTTTTACCTTTTGTGTCACCGTTACGTGCTCTGTATTTCATCTTGATGGCAAGGAATACAAAACGACTAAACCGAAAATTTTTAAGGACGGATCGAAACTTTCTCATTATCCTAGAGATTGACTTAAAGTTTTGCGAGCACTAACGCAGTTAAGTTGTCATCTTGATCTAAGGTGCTACTTATCCACTTGCGATGCTACAAAGCATCAATACAATACAATCTTGTTTGAATGTTATGTTGCTTATCTTTTAATTTACTAATATAAAGATTACGGTGTTGAGTAAAATTATTCGATTACAATTTTGTCGACAGAAACATTTACATTCTTAATATTCTTAGACTATACTCTTGAGATTGATCTTTATTATATTAAGTTCCAATCTTCTTTTATCATATCCGATGCCTTTTCACCAATCATATAACAAGGAGCTTGTGTGTTGCCGGATGTGATATCGGGCATTACTGATGCATCAGCCACTCGAAGACCCTTCGCTTTATAGACACTGAAAAATGGCTTCAAACATGTTAGTATTATAGTCAGCAGAGCAACCAGAATTGTTGTGGAGTTGATTAGCATGGAAACGTTTTCCTATTTTTAAAAAAGACTTATTAATACAGCTTAAAAAAATGGTTGACCTAAAGCTTTTCACAACGCACTCATCAGTGGCTGTACTGCATCAACTGGAAAGAGCTATGTCGAACTTAGCTCTAGCTAGCTCTTTTATCTTACATAATGCAGCCACTGATGAGAATGTCACAACTGCTTTTGGTCAAACAGTATATGAAACATTTGAACTAATCTACCACAAAATTGTGAACGAAGATCATTACAAAGATTTAAGAAAGTATTTATTGAAAAAAAGGCCATCAGTTTTCAAATAGAGTGTTAGGCTTTTGAGCGGTATCTTTGAAAGAAAAAAACTTTGGTCTATTAACACCGCCTCATGCTAAATATAAGTATTACATTTACACTTACCGAAGTCTGGGATCAGTTACTGCCATTGAGTCGTTTATTGATCCCATTTTAGCAGTACCAATGGGATGAAATTCAGTTGTCATTTGGTTCCGAACAAAACATTTTAAAAACTCATTGGACCTGCACAACACGGTACCTAGAATAGTTCATGTTGTTATCAGCCACCTAACTTCACGAAAGTAAAACGCTTTAAAAATAACAACCTACTATTTTAACTTTGTTACATGTTGGCTTAATCGAAGTCAACCGAGTAAAGACAATGCACGCAAAATATCAAGCATTAATTTTGCTGCTGACACATTTAAGCATTAAACCAGCGGAATACTTATTGCGTTTTAACAAAGGCGCTAGTAGAAAGAGGGAGGGATTGCTAGTCGGTTTGATACGTCTCTTTAAAATCTTTAGACTATTGCACATCAGTCTATGTTGCTTCAAAAATTGATCACAGCTTTTGAAGAAATAATTTCGATTCCTTATGATTTTGTTGGTTTTACCACTTTGGTTTAGACAAGCAGATACTTTAAGTCTTACCGCGGTGTTTCTCTCCCACCAGAGCATATGAACGATGGCAATGTAATTTTTAAGTCGTGAAATTTAAAGGTTTCGGTTTGTTCCATTCTCTCGTGAAAACGCAGGGCTAAAGATGAGTTTAAAACTTAGAATTAAAAACATAAAATGGGCCAAGTATATTTACGCTCGTAGGTGAACTTTGATAATTAAAAACTTGTTAGTGCAAACTATGCGTATACGCTAGATTTTTTTCAAACAAGTCCCTAATGAGTACCAGCATTATGGTATTTTTCGATACAAACAACTAAAAGTGATAACGTACTGAAAATATTTTAGATTTAAACATAATGAAAAAGGAAGCAAAAATACACCTTTTCCTTGCTTTTGATATACGCTCTAAAGCCTAGAAATATTCTACCTTTAACCATTGTCATGACATCTCTCTCATCAGACAGATATTGTGGATCTATTCGAGGATATTCGGTGTAGTTGCTGGATTTTAACCGAATTGAACCAACACTCTTAGGTCGAGCTAGGCACGTAACCATCGTAAAATCTGTCAAAATTTCTCTTCCCACTTCCTTGGAACGTTGATCTATTTCTTCTAATTCCTTTATATTAAACACTATAATTTTGATAAAAATGAACGAAGAACTAAATTTTTTTTAAATTTCATTTAAAATGTAGATGTTAGGAATCGTGAAAAAAGAATTATTTTTTTACTCTCTAAACAATAATGCTATTTATGTGTTTTAAAATGCTGTGCTTACCTCGCTTCTAAAGTTAAATAATTTCATTGAAAAATCTTTTGCTTCTTGTGATGAAGCATCTGCACTTGATACCGCAGTGGCTATTATATGAATATCTGGTGTGTTGAATCTAACACAAAAAAATGATCATACACCGTGCTCATCCACTTAAATGCGTACGTTATTTTATCTCACTTTTTGTTTGAATTATTTCCGATGTCATCAAACTTAATATAAGCAAATCCATCAACAGCTTGTGCCACACTATATATCCCACTTCCGCCGTACAAGTACGAGGCTATTTCTTTCACAGACGACTGAAAAAATTCATATAAAATTTAGGGTGTGTTGCTTCAGCTGCACAAATAAATTAATCTACCAAAAGGCATAAATAGCATATGCGCCTATTAACACTACTCAACAACAAAATTTGAAACGATAAAGTATAGACACATTGTATTCAATCTAATGAGATAATGAAATACATCTGTTTATAACGGTGCAAAGTACAATTCTTTTTCACTTTAATCAAAAGTTCAATAAAAAAATCATGGTAATGTTTTTTGTTGAAGAAAAATTTTTCAAACCTATTTTACTTACTAAATCATTTGGTTTAAACATCGGGCCTGAAGAAGACGGAGATGCATATCCAACTGGCATTACTAGGTGATCTTTCAAATTTGATCCCACTCCAGGGAGGTCAGCGACGACTTTTATCTGTTAATATTTGCAAATGATTCAACATGAATGTGGCCATTTAAAAATAAGACAATTACATTAAAAGATTGAGAAAGTATGAACGTATTGTTCAGAACAGGAATATGACACTCACCCAGCTATTACGAAAAAAATTATTTCCATAATTATGGACATTAAATTTTGTGATGAGAGAGTGAGAATTTTTATAAAAATTAAGGAGTCATACAATAACTATAAGAAAGCACCAGACCGGTTTTCAAGTAGCAAAGCCAGGAATTCGATCACTCACTTACAAAAAGCAGCTATAACATTTTATTTTGCCATATTTATCCTCCATTGACGAGAAAGCGAATTGTATCGCTATACTTTGGACGGTAAGTCCGCACTCGCTTGAGAGTTGCCTTTCTCGAGATTTATGGGTCACCTGTCTTCCACATAAAGGTGGGGCGTCCGTTAAGTGCCTTGCCCAAGGATACAACAAGCGAACTTGCCGGCTTGTTCTCCACAACCTCCCATAAATGCCGAGCGCCAAGCAGGGAAGCTGCGGATGCCATTTTTTAAAGCCTTTTGGTATGACTCGACAAGGGGAATGAACCCCAGGTCTACCGACTGCGAAGCGGACGCTCTAACCACTACGCCATCGCGTCGGTTGATCATCAGCAATGGCGTCCAGTAAGGTGTTGGAGTGGTACTTACCATGGATAGAAGGTCTACATCTAGAAAGTTCGGTTCGTTGCTGGTCGGATGCGCATCACTGAAGAGCTCCATAATGGCAAAACCGGTATGGCGCTCCCTTATTGTTATTATTTAAATTTGTGTACAAAAACAATTACTTGATAAGCGTAAGTCATAAAAGCAAGTCGCACCCTGGCGTTAATGAAGAGTTCGTGAAACACTTCAAAAAGTCATTCAAAAATCATAAAGTGTGGCCCACAGAATATGCAAACAAAAAGCTTTTCCCAATCTCGGATATTTTTTGTAAAAATAGCGCAAAGCTAAATTCTCCCAATTTTGCTACTTCTCTCTAACGAAAGGTCGTACATTTAAATTTAGCATAATTGCAAAAAATTTAAAAGTAACTCGTTTAACGATTGTTCTCAAAGATTTGTCATTTGCAATCCCTTAATGATAACACGGATAAAGGTTGTTTAAACATATTTTTGCAAAAACGTTCGAACTGTTAAGATAAGGAGTCTGTTTGCATGTCAAAAAAATATCCTCATAGTTGGCCTTCACAAACACCTTATGTTCATCTAAATGATCTTTGGGACCGATTCCCGAAAGCATGAGTATTTGTGGAGTTCCAATGGCACCAGCGCTTAAAACAACTTCTTTCCTCGACTTAACTTGATGGATATTGCCATTTTTTACGAATTCCACTCCAGTAATTTGTGGCATGCTATCGGCGTTGGTTTGGGACAAAATCTTGGTAACATGAGCATTTGTGACGATGTGCAAATTTTTCCTACAAAAAATTAAAATGTTCTGTCATAATAACATTATTGAAAGGGCTTGTTTTATGGAATAGTTCTTTTTAACTTTTTTTAAGTCACGCCTCACACCCGGCATTGAAACCTTTTTCTTCATTTTTGGTGGATCTTCAAATAAAGGTCGTGTACTCCAAAACAAGGTTGGAAAGGCTCCAAACAAAATTTGATCACCAGCTCAAAAGTTTTTACCGGAAAAATATCGACGTCGAAGATTAACCCCTTCCACACGATGGCATAACTGCTTATGCCCAATGATAGGTCCATGCTAGCACCGATGGCATAACTGCCTATGCCATGAACTTAAATATTTCCATTTCTCAGCCAGTGATATTCGAAGCAGCTCCTGTGCTCGTATATTATTTCTCAAAGCGGTGACTTAATCTAAATTTATGCAAAAAATTCGAATACAGCATATCACTCCTTGAATGCAGAATCGTGTGGAAGGGTTAAGTAAAGTTGGTTTAAAGCTCATGTTTGGCAGTAAATACGCACAAATGCGATAAAACAAATATTTATCAAACTTAATTTTAAGCATTGGCGTCAATTTTCATTCCTTCAAAAGTGCGGAAAATTGGGTACAGTACTATTGTAGAACATGCTCCTATCGTAGCACTTCACAAAACTGAATTGTTTCAGTACCATATATTAAAATAACAAGGTATCATAAAGCAATCAATACAATAATCTATAGAAAAAATTAACAGCGAAAGCCCTCATGTCAATCGAAAAAACATGGTAGGCTTTGCGAAATAGCCATAAAGTAATCAATACAATGAAGAAGATAGTTGTTGATAAGAAACACAACTTTTGACAATGATGCTAATGCCAACATCAGTAAATTTTCTGAGAAGACGTGTACAAATGCTTTTTGGAGGAACTCGTGGGAGACTACACCACTATCTTTTTTATGGTGCTATTTATCTTGTGCTGTTATTTTGAAACGCCTACCAGTTTTTCTCGATCGACAAGAACACTGATCCGGCAGTTCTTTTTATCAATTTTTGAACTGATGACTTCATGACAGCAAGAAGCTTTAATATTCGGCACTTAAACAATCCAGATTTGTGGAGTGCGACAATCGGAACAGTTCAACATCCGCACCAAACTTTCCTCATTTCAGAGAAAATATAAATTGAGAAAAATATTTAAAGATATGTAACTGCTGGGATTACTTCAGTCTTAAACAAAGTTGGAACTGCTGCAAAACATTGGACTTGCAGTAAAATAAGACTGCAGTACTAGCAGAAATTACCTGATGGCCGATTTTGCAGCGTGGTTTTGTACTTTTAGAAACGACTATAAGCTTGCAAATAGGTAAAAACAAAATTATTAGTGGTACAGTGACAGCACATACTGACAGTTATAAATAAAGGCACATACCACAAATAACATTAATATGAAAGGACAGAATAAATGCGCAGACAGCATAACAGGGAGCCGTTCAATTATCATATGACAACTCCAAATGGGGAAAGGAGAAGTAAAACTGTCATATTGGTACTATATGGGGAAAGGAAAAATAAAAAATATCGTTATATTGACAACTTGTTGTTATATTTATAAGAATAAAAGTTTTCAATGGTTTAATTAAACAGGTTTTTGTGGCGAATCCGAATACTTAATGTTTTTTGAGCACTTTTTGTATATGTTGCGTCTCACGTGGGAGAAGGGGGTTTACAGAAAAGTCATCGTGCGTCACGTGGGAGGAGGGGAATAAAAAATGGTCTTAGAGTTTGTGAACAACCCACAGCTATAAATTAAAACAGATTTAGCAAAATAGAACAGCAGTTATAAAACTTATGGCTTCTTGCTGGACGTATATTCTTTGCTCCCGGGATAAACGTCGCTAGTGGAGGGAAAACTGACTCGTAACCCAGAGTCCAGAATCTACAGTTAAGTTATCTCATCTTGGACAATCACGGCATGAGTAGAGAACTCACACTTAGGCTATGACTTAAGTAGATAAGTTACAGGCCAGCTTTTTGAGCTAATGAAGACAAAAATTTTTTCTAAACCCTGCAAGATTTTCATAAAAACTCAGATTTTGTTCTACTTAGCAGCATAAAAATATCTTTGGGGTTAAGAGTGCTCAGTCATCATTGCACTACAAAGGTATTGTGACGTGAGCTTACCTACAGTACCGTTATTATAATTTTCGTACTTGTCATAACATTATCAAAAAACAGTTTCACAGCAGTACCTTGGTGCTGTAATATGTCAGTGTGCTTTAACACGCTTTGCTATAAAACTTTAGGTTTGATTTCAAAATAATGATGGTTTGACAGAGGGTAATGTATAGATACTGACTGCTGCTGATTTCACTGAACTGGTACCAGACTGCATCTATATGTCGTCACCAAGCAGAATGACTCAACAGTAGTTTTTGAAACGTCTAAGAAAAAGGCTGAAATATTTAATTGCTTGTTGCATTGTCAACAAAGTTAAATTGCTATGTAAGTACTTTATCGGAAGCAGCTTGTTAATATCTCTTCAAATAACTTTTAAACGCATTTTTACTTTTTGAGATAAAAAAGAAAACAAATTTTACAATCAGCCGTTAATTATGACGTTATCTAGTTCTTGTAAGAGTGAGATTGGTTGAAGACGGTGAATGAGATGCTGGCTTTTTGATTAAGCAGAAAGCCGCCTTCTTTCGTCGAGAAATGCGATTTAAAAAGTTCATATTTAATATTGACATCATTGTAACGTCATTAATCTCTTGATGAGACTCACTTCGGGGGAAAATCAATCATACCAAGTTTCATATCTGTGCACACGCTAGTTTTGCATGAGTTAAAACAAATAGATTGAAAATGATAAAGAAATCATTTCAGTCATGGGGTGATATCGTTTACTTTTGTTTTTAACCAATTACTACACTTACCGATCAGCTATGGGATATAAAAAAGCAGTAGCAGCATCGACTCGTCTTCCTTTTGAATTTGTTGTAGTTTGTATTAGGGAAAAACCTTCATCTTCTTCATTGTAATCTATTGTTTCATATCCTACAAAAGATAGCGCTGCATGAAGCAACTGCATGCATAAAATTAGTTGGTTCAGATGTTGTACTAGGTCTGGCATCAATTCCTTCACAGGTCTATAGTACAACCCTACTGTAGAGAGCTGATGATACGAGTAGGATGCAGTTGCTTAATTGAAATGCACATCACAGGTCCCAGCAGACTACTTGCTAATGATAATTACATCTATGCCTGATTGGGAAAACTAATTTCGTCAATGGTATACAGCGAAGCATTGAGTAATTTGTTAGACGCAATTCTGCGGTAGTCAAAACAGCCTTCTAGAAAAAATATGAGATCACAGACAACTACAGAAACGGACTTGGAATAATAGCTTTGTGGGCCAGCATGGTCAGACTAATAGTAAATAACAGTTACCAAATACATTAGGTGATTTTGTGATAAGGTTTATCCTGGTTGGTAACGCGTTCTAGGGGGTCATTAGAACACCACTTTATAGATGATGCTGGTGATCACATGGCCGTACGCTGTGGTGGAGGGTTACTTTTTGAAAATAGTTGAGTTACAGTAATCTTGCAAAAAAAAGTAACTTGGCGATGACTGCGTTCTCATATTCTTAGACAGAAACATTTTACAGCAGTTTTTCATGCCCGGTTGAGCAGCTTGAGTTAGAAGATGGTTGTCTGAGCTGGTAACTTTGAAGTTGTTTAACCAATGATGTTACATGCAATAACCAACTAAAGAGTTTTCCTGTGACCAAAGAATAAAAATGTACCAATAATTTGTAAACCATTTCAACGACAAACTGGAAAAATTAAACCCACATTTTTTTTCAAGTCTTTATTGTTTTACCTAAATCACGTCCAGCTTGAAGAAACCATTTACTCAATGGAAAAAGTTTTTTTGCATTCACACTTATATATCCATCGTGTCCATGCACATCAGAGTTTTGGAGTTCTTCAGCTAGAATGCGTTCCGACTTTTTAAAATATGGGAGCACATCTTTGTAACTCCATCCAGTTGCCCCAAGGTGTTCCCATTCGTCAAAGTCATGTTTGCTTCCTCTGGTGTAAACCATGTAGTTGAGAAGACTTGAACCACCCAAAATCTTTCCTCTGGGCCAAAAGCTTTTCTGTAAAAGATTGTGAAAAGATATGGGCTGTAAAATCATGGTTGTCAACAAATCGCGCTCTATGGCAGATAACTCTCAATTGCTTTTTTAAGTTACATTTCTGCTCATGCAAGGCTGATTACGTAAAAGGTTAAGTTGCAATCTTCTCAAAAGAAATGCTAAAATGTCTTAATACACAAAATGTTTGCTCTTTGTATTGTTAGTAGAATGAGGCTACAAATCTATTTGAAAGTATGCTTTAAAAGTTTCAACTACTCTGCAATCGATCAATAAACATCTGCGGAATACTCACAGGAAAAGGATCCTAAATAACGATTCTTAAATTTCTTTAAAACCGATTACCAAACTTAGTGACACTGCGAGGGCAAAAAGAGAAGTATTGTCGTTACTCGTTTCCAAATTTTTGACTTGACGAGATGATCTATTTATTTATAATGATTATGACAAACAAACTTTTTCTAGCTACTCGTTTGATTAAGTCCAAATTTTCCCTCTCTGATTTTTTGTGTGTTTTATTCCGCGTCGTAGAATTCGATGCATTTTGAACGAGTTGAATGAGTGAGGGCATGCTATTTCTTACTTGCACTTGTTCAATTTTGATATAACTGTGCGGTTAAAAATCCTCGGGTCATCAAAATGTTTTTTGTCGGTTATACTTTTATGTACCGATTGATTTTCCCAGGAGCATATTTCCACTAGTTAAAAACAGCTGATCTAAATTAAGTCACAACAGATTCGATCGGTGGTTCAAGCGGTGCAAGCTACACTTCATAGAACGATGCAAAAAATTGATTTAAAAAACATTTTTAACCATTTTTAACAATACTTCCGGGCTATGCCAAAAATAGAGTGGCTCACTTTGAGAGAACTGGTTTTGAAATTAGAACAAGGGTATGGGCTTGTTGTCATGCAGCCTATCATTTTGACCCATAAGGCTCAACTTTACCATGATCTCATTGACGTCATTGAGTTAACTTATAGCCTGCACTATTCATATTTGATGAAAGTAGTTTTTATACGTTATTTAATGACATAAATCTACATCACAAAGAAGAATGCTGTGAACAGATGACGCAAAGGTTGTATGACTAGGTAAAGATTATGGTGGGGTTTTAGCTGTGTCACAAATTGGCAATGTGAGGGCTTGGTAAGGTAACACTTCGTAACAACGCGCCTCGATTTGACGCTGATTTAGATGTAATGCGATGAATTGATGGATCCTAAAAACAAATGCAATGCTTGCCAAGTTAAAATTTGACTAAAGTTGTTTGGTTTTATAATCACGCGACAGCGCGATTAGCAGGCAAGTTTCAAAATTTGACTAATATTAGTTTTATTGCCAAGTGAGAGCGTGCATAACATGAAGGCAAGTCATCACAGCAGAAAATTAATGAATTGTAGTTTTGATTTCAGTACTATGCTTCAGTAGTGGTTACAGCAATGAATATAACTTCCAGTATTGCATAAAACTGGCATGAATGAAATTTTTGGTTTTACTGCAATTTTCAAGTGATGCTCAACAAAAGTGTTTATGTTTTCACCGTGATGATAAGCTGCCTCTCAATTTTTCACAACAACGTTTTATGTACCACGACGGCTGCGTAGCAGCAAAGCTTCACTGCGTGCCTTAGCTGAAATGGTCGAAAATCTGACCGATAATCATTAGGCTCAGGGTTTCAATCTCACCTGATTCGTTTTGAGCTTTTTCCACTGTTCTATGGTAAATAACCGCAAATACTAACATACCTTCATGTGGTCATCTCTTGCAACTATGGTTGGTAACAAACCTCCCCGCCTCTATATTTCTGTGCGCCGTCACGTAGCCTAAAGTCTCGATTTATAAATAGCAAATAGCTGATTGATAAGGCTTCAACGGCAAATTGGCGGTTGTTGGGCTTGCAGTTACGTAGCTCAAATGGTAAAGCACTTGACAGATACATTACAAGCAGTGGGTTAGATTTCCTGCAAATCGTGGTTTAGCCGTTGGCACTGCTACATGATAAGTGACCCCAATTATTGGCTTTGTAACTAATCTTCATAAAAAGGCTGCGTCTAGTAGCTTTATTAAATAATTGTGGCTGATAGATCTATTTCCCTTAGCAAAGGGACTGAAAAGTTAATTTGCCGTCGGTTTCGCGAGTTGTACCTTTGTCACTTACTCCATCTTGAAGATGTCCCATCGCACTCTCATGGCCCTCAGTAACGTACTGCCAATCTGCTTCTCCTTTTTGCATGAAAATGGCAAACGCTGGAACGCTCCCATAAATTGAGAGAGGATTTTCACCACCGGCTTCGAGAAGAAGAATTCTGGAAACACAGTTGAAAATAGCTATGAGGTCGAATGGGATCTTACACAATTTGATGGCAACAATAATCATTTGTTCGAGTTTTAAAGTTAAGCGATGACGTTGTTGTAGTTTAAGGTAAAACACTGCAAAAATTTTCTCTGCTTTGCACATCCTAACAAGCAATGGGTTCATTGAAAGAGAAAGAACTCGAGCCAGTAGATACATAGAGCCGGAAAATTTTTGGTACACTGTATGTCGTCTTTTTGGTCGATAAAGTTTTCTACTCAACTTAAAAATCACATTGATGTTTTTAGACAGACAGGTAAATAAATGCAACAGCCTAACTTTTAAGTCTTTCTGTTTGCCTGATGAAAAAAAGCGATTTGATAAAGGTTGTTTCAAAATTTTTGCACCAACAATTTTAAAAGTAACAGTTGCAAAGACACGTGTATTTTTCAAATGACTTTGGATACATACGCTCAGTATCAAATATTCAACAAATTTGTAAAACTCAATTACGTTCTAATCGATACTTTGTTGAATAAAATTACAAATGTTTTGGGTAAGCCAATCTAATGAGGTGTAAAATGCGCTATTTGCAAGATTTAGTTTTTTTGATATTATTGTGTCAACGAGAGATGTAACCAAATGCAATTTACGGTTGCAATTCAGCTCGGTTCTCTTTTGTTTCCAAGCAATTTGCGAGCAATGTCGACACTTATTTTGAAACAGGTCTTTTTCCAAGGGAATTTTAGGTACATAGCTCAATTGTTGCTGCATCTTACAACTTGAAAAAATAAATAACCTATTTTTACAAAAAAGTTGGCTATTGCATGCTGGCAAAAATTAATTTAATGAACTCCAAATAGAACGCGAAATACATGTAGAAAAAGTGGTCACTAATCGATTTTTATCAAAAGTCAAGACATTTCAGTAAACTGATATTAGCCTATACCAGTGGTTTCCAAACTTTTTAAATCACAACCCCTCTTTTCAAAACACAAATTTTCGGGTCCCACATAATTCTGCATGTACTTTGAAGTACAGTACTTGGAAAAAAGTGCAGTGAAAACAAACATCTATTCAAGATGTTAATTCATTTTAAAATTATTTGAGACAAAGCATGCATTAATTTACATTTTGAATGACTTTCGCGACCCACTGAAATTACGCCCACGACCCACCAGTGGGTCGCGTCCCATTGTTTGAGAACCGCTGGCCTGTACTTAGAAGATCACTACCAACTTACATTGCGAAATGCTCTTAATTTTAGAAAAAAACAAATTTACTTACTTGTTGTTCTTAATCTCACTAAGTCTGTTGGCAATTACACAACCTGTGGTACCTCCACCAACTGCAAAATGAATTTGTGATAACAATGCAGCTTTTATGGATTAAATTACAAGAGGCATCTAGAACGGGAGAATGCACCATTTTGCGACCAATAAGTTCCATAGTGTACTCAGGATGTTTACGGTATGATAATAGTTTATATGTAGAACAACAAGAGTTCAGACCACCTATAGAGTTTCCATTTGGTAACTTCTGGCAGAAATATTTTGAGGCCAATCTCTGCGAAGAACACTGGCGCAATGGCGTAGTGGTTAGAGCGTCCGCTTCGTAATCGGTAGACCTGGGGTTTATTTTCTAAGTCGAGTCATACTAAAAGACTTAAAAAATGGTATTCACAGCTTCCCTGCTTGGCGCTCAGCATAAATAAAGAATAATGTGGAGAACAAGCCGGCAAGCTTGCTTGTTGTGCCCTTGGGCAAGACACTTAACGGGATGCCTCCACCTTTATGTGGAAGACAGGTGGCCTACCCGCGTACATAACCGGGTTACAATTGTAAAGTTGCTAACCCAGCGTGCCGTAAAAGGCGACTCTTGGGTACTCGCCAATGGCAGTCTGCCTTGTTGGTGGTGGGGCTACCAGTCACTCATGATTGGTTCGAAATGGGCTGCCATCTTTCCCCTAGCCTAATTTCAATTAGGTTGACGGCATGAGTCTGAATTGCCGTTCGTGCCGTACCTCCATCCCGAGGAAGAGTAGGGGTACTCAAAACAACAACAAGAAAACTACGATAAAATGCAAAGTGACACTATAGTTTACAAACTAATGTAATTTAACCAATTTGATCAAGCACTTACCTATAACAAAATCATATTCTTCGAGAAAGTTTTCAGTGCTTATACAATAATACCAATAACAAAATTTTGGCAATGAAACAGCCACAAAAACTACTACAACTGCCGTTCTCCACATAATTTCTGGTTTTTCCTTATAGCTATGGGCACTTACGAAAAACAGCAATTAGCATCACAGTTTAAGACTACGGATAAGCTATACATTTTGATAAATATCTCTTACCACTGGATTGCTTGCTATGTAAAAAATATGCCAAGTGCAAAGCAAACCGAAGAGCAAGCATACTGCCATGTGCGATCTCAAGCTTAAACTCTTTTGAATGCGCAAATACATGACTGATATATGCTTTGTTTCAGAGTAAATATTTACGCTATGCAGTCATTTGGTAGAAAGCACTTATTTTGTTACCAGCTACGTATTCTCTTGATAATTTCGACACATTTTTTGACTGCGATGTCAGCCACCATTTGCTGGTGGCGCCCCATATAAAAGCTTGCACGCTATGATATGTAGACGTTTTTCACAAGATATCTATTTTATTCTATTTCACTTTCCTGTTCAAGTTTGATTTAAATCTAACTAATTTAGCCATGTTTTTCAACTCTTTCGCTTTGATATCTTGTTGTAGAAAGTGTGCGTAAGTTTGCTGATCACTTTTTGTTTGAGCAAACTGCAGACAGTGACATTGTTTCGACCTATCAGGTTTCTTCAGTGCAGTTGGTGACCAACAAGAAGCTATAGGCTTTAAATAACGCATAGTTTAGACCGTCACACTTGTGGGACCTATACTAGATCCACTTGGTTGAAGGTTTGTCAGTACTCTGCGAAGCCGTATCACACGTGAATGAGTAGCGATTGTCGCAGGCGCACTAAGTAGAACAACTTCTAGAACAATAGTACTGTCACAGCCCAGTGTTCACAAGCTTTTAAAGTAATACAAGAAGCCAGCGATGCACTTTGAGCAAGCTGCAGACAGTGTCACTGTTTTGATCTATCAGGTCTCTATAGTGCAGCTGGTGATCGACAAAAAGCTAGCCTCTACCTATCAAAAGCTTTAGACAACAATCATAAAATAAAGACTGATCAAGTAAACATAGTATACAAAAAACCTTGATCACAAGAATAGTAGGACAAACGAAATGTGCCCGTACTATGCTGTACCATTCAGGTCTTGATTTGGACATCCTAATTCATTTGGCGTCTCGCATTCGAAGCGGAAAAATTAGGTCATTTTTACACTCCTTTTTATCACCACTTGGACGGATTTCAAAAACGGCATTTGAAAATAAAAACTGTAACTCAAGATCGAAAACTTTTTTTTTTTCAATGATCCAGAAAGATCGCTATTTTATTGATATCATGTGTTCTTTAAGAAAAAATGATCAGTCTAAATTAGGTTATCTCATTTTAGAGGTGTTTTAAAATAGTATTGCCCCTATGGTCTCCCAGATTGGTCCTTTTTTATTGTGACGATGCTGGCCCACCTTACACAAAATCCTTAACTTGTTTGGTAATGTAAACAAAGCAACAATTTCCAGAGAAGTTTGCACATTTATAGATTCTTTCTCGAATTCTGTGTAGTGCGAGCACTCCTGATTGCGAGCTGAACACTTGAACTAAACTCCTGAACACACACACACAACACTCCTGATTGAGAGCATCTGATCTAGGGAGATGCATGACAAAGTACCAAAAAATGAAACTACTTTCTACTTTTACTTCTTAAGTAGTTTAACTACTTTTAAACTTTTGCTCAAATAAAAATATGTAACATTCCTTTTTATTCCACTATAGCATTTTTTTCTAAGTAGAAATACTGTTGTCCAAATACAAATTTTTTGAATGGTTTAACTACTTTTTAACTTTTGCTCAAATAAAAATACGTAATATTACTTTTTATTCCACTTTAGTATTTTTTTCTAAGTAAAAATACAATTGTCCAAATACAAATTTTTTGGCTCTTTGACCACCTTTCGTTACATATTTTGTAAGAAAACATTAAACATAAGATTGTTTCACTACAGCAGTTAAAACCCGTTACCGTTAGCGTGATATCCTAGTGTACTAAAATGCATCCATTCAGTGCTTTAAAACTAACTTCAGTGTCCTTTAAAGTTTGGCAAAGAAACTCTGACTGACCAGCAAAATTTTCTATTAACTTTTGAAAATTGTTATGTTTTGCTCTTAAAGATCTTTCCGCGCACGCTCTTGGATGAAGTAGAACGCCTCAAGTAGTCAACTCCCGTCTAGAAGCAAAATCAGAGAAGAATTTTGAGGGAGCCAAAAATATAATTTTGTTAGATGACCATTTCTTATTGGAGACCAAGTTTTTAAGAGCGAATGTCATCCTATCCCCGCCCGAAAAAAATATGAAAATCTTATTTTAAAATAACTTTTCGAAGGAGGTTATTTTCCTATGTTCTGCCCAAAATGATTTATTCAATGTTCAAATCCAAAAATTTTGAGAGAGCTGTGGTTCCTGGGCCCACTCACTATGCCCTCGCCTTGTGCTACACAACAGTAGAATATGTCTGCCCAGTATAGAAAGTTCTTAGCAAGTCAAAAAAGCTTCAATTAGCTCTTAACAAACCATGGTGTCCAATATCTAGCAGTTTCAACCCTATCAGTTCCAAAAATCTTAACTTATTAGGTCCCACTCAAGATGAGAGTAGAAGCTGCTAACCTAGTGGAACATCTGAGATTGTGGCCATGTATTTTATTCTCCAGTCTGGGCAAAACTTTAGAGGTTATATCTAGAACATCTTCAGTTTAGACTCGCTTTGAAGTTTCCATGACCGCTTGCACAATGCATTTCTACCGCAAGTCTGAAACTAAGCTGGGAAACACTAAAGTGCCTTTCTCAAGAATGAAAAGTATGACTATTAAGGGGTTTGAGCTCACAATCACTGTCGCCCATGAACAGCGCTTCAACAAACTCAACAACGTTGTCGATCATGGAGACAAACCAGCAATTACTGATATCTGCAGTGAGACAACGATTGAAATATTGGGAGAGATTTCTCAGTTACACCAAAGTTTTATATAATTCACCCTCCTCTCTCCCACCCACAAGAAAGACTGAGGCTTTGGAGTAAGACCCTTGAGCAATATCCTCCTAGCCATAACAGAGAATTATTTATTTTTTGTAGTTTGCGTGAAGCGGCTGATCAGCAAACGTGAAAAAGTAATTGATGTTTACCAGCTCACAACTTCTCAGCAAAACTGCAAAAAATTTGGTTTAGTTGTTCCCTGGTTGAGCGATAATAAAAGACAGGAAAGTCACTGCTCTCAAAAACATAATTTTTGAAGTTGTTAGGTTTAGTCATATCACGGCATTATGCTTCTTGATAAACAGCTGAGTAAAACAAACTATGTATCTCAAAACACCAATGTAAAATGTTTGATTGTTGCGTGCCAATTAGTTTTGTGCAGGGATGCCAAAATGGAAAAGTGTAGAAGTATCCTTTTAAAAATATTAGATTTTTGAAGGTTATTTCTTTTAAATTTTGTGAATTATAAATAGTTTTTTGCATGCTCGATAAGAACTTGTATCAACTTAAATAAACGTTACATTACCAGAAGAGCTAAATAAAATGAATTTATCAAAAATACCTGGTAGCCAGAATAACAGTATGTTCTACAAACTTTTGAAGTAAAATTTTAATAGTATCGCTTTCGTATCTTTATCAAGATGAAGGTCTTTTTTTGTTTGGAAATACGAGGTACCTAGCATCTAAAGGTCATTTGTCTCTTTTTTTAGCATAATGACCTACTTTTTGAAGGTGTGCGTGTAATATCGGCTCTTAAATAAGCAAAAGTACTTACCAAAAAATGAAAGAAATTTTTCACCAAAGTTTTACCCCAGCTTTCAGGATTTTTCAAGATTCTTTCGTGAGAGTATATCTTCATGGCATCATCTTGCTAAAAATTTGTTCATAATAAATGCTCTATGAGTAACTGTTGTGTTGAATGCAACAAAATTAAATTGGAGCAAACCGTAAAACGTGGAAATTGCTCCCCTCAAAGTGTAAAATTCTTCTCCTGTTGGCAACTACAAATCTAATACGTGCAGCCTAATTTTGTGTGTGTGTGTGTGTGTGTGTGTGTGTGTGTGTGTGTGCGTGTGTGTGTGTGCGTGCGTGTGTGATGAGTATGTAAGTATGTGAGAACCAGCTACTCCAAAATTACATTATATACTGGGGATAGAAAAATGAAATTTCGTAATTCATTGACGTCATCATATGAAATAGGTCTTTTGAAATCCGTGATTGTTAACGGAAAAATGCAAATTCAAGATCAAATGAAATCCAGCAGCCGACCAAACAACATATCAGAAACCGAAACCCTTCGGGGGTCTGAGATGCCGTCATTTTCTTGATTTTTTACCTGCATATTTTCGGCATTGTTTCACGTTCTTGTTGACCTGCTGGTGTGGCAACTTTGCAATTAGATTTTTAATGTTTCAACCGGTTTGGTGCTAAAAAAATATGGTGAATTTTGCTAAAGCAGCCAAATTTCCTGAAATAAAATTTATTTAAACGTTGAGGTTTTGGGAAAGTATTGAAATTGCAGCTGAAGAAATGGAGAAGATTATTGGAAGACCACAGAATGAAGACCAGCGGTCAAAGACGGAGTGCATGTATAACGGAATAAGTGACGAAAAGCCAAAGCAATCAGGAGTTGAAATTAAATAAGTTGAATGCTTTTTAGTATCTGGAAACTATCATCTAGGATGGCAGAAATATCAATATAGAAAGTGATCATAGAATACGTTCTAGTTGGTTAGATTGGAAAAAACTGTGAGGCATCACTTATAATGAAAAGGTTAGAATTGAAAATATTTAAAACTGTGGTCGACTGGCGGTTTTAATGGTATCCCTTTTGTTAAATTTTTAGAAAAGAAACAAATGTGGCTGAAATGAGAGTGTTGATAATTATAAAGGGAATGATAATAGTTGGTAAGATCAGACACGAATGAATTAGAAAATCATGCACAGTAAAAGTGATAAAGCAATGAGAAGAAGCATGACTGCGATGATACGATTATGATTTGAGAAGAGATTATGTTTATACGGAAGGAAACCCATGAAGTTAGCGGTCAAAAAAAGAAAGGGAGGGAAACTGAAGGAGAGACGGAAGATTGCATGTAAAAAGATCTGGAAGAGGTGGAATTAGTCTACGAAGATACATAAAATAGGACAATTTGGCGAAGAGGAATTTGTATGTAGACTGCGATTTCTTACCTTTGAAATCATTTCAGGTCTTAATCGCCACTTTGGCTCATATTAGATTTTGACACATACAATTGGACGACAACATAACAATCAGTCAGAATGTTTGCAAAATTATTTTAATCCCTATCAGTCCACGACTGACCAGCTCTTAGTATAGGCAGAGACGCCTGGCAGAAAAGTTTCTGTGACTAATTTCTATTCGGCCAATCAATTTGTTGATACCATTTTATTTGAAAAGTCTTACAACTTCATATCTTAATGTTGGAACATTGTCACTAAACATCAGTCTGTCGATTTCTGCACAATTAATGTTTTCACCTACGCCCTATGGTGACGGTAAGTCATTATCTTCTCTACTGGGTTGAAATTTGCTGCATTTGAATTGCATAAAAATGTACTTTTGTTGATAAGTGTGGTTTTTATTAAAAGCAGTAATTTGGCAATCGGCCCCTGAAATGAGCAAATAAGAAATTGTTGGGTTGCATAATGTCTGATATGTGTGTAAACTCACTAAGCGTATAGCCTAAACTCGCACCTACATTACAGTAGCCTCAACGCAACGGTACTTTTTTTGAAATCCAAATAAGCTTGGCAGTAGCCTCAGTTGTAAACGCAAATGAATTAGTTATTTTGGTCAAAACTGCATAAAATGCTAGTGGCATCGCCGATCGGAACCATTAGCATAGGCATGCCCCTAATTAGGCTTGGAGACATCGTACACGAAAAAAGTTTGTGCAATTAAACGCAATATTGATCCACATACGTTCCTTTCCAGCTTGATACAATAGACTTTATAGAGTTGCTGCACATTTGCTGAATTTTTTGTTCATATTTTTTCTTGGCATTGAGAGTGTGTCCAGTGGTGGATTAAAAATTTTAAGGGCTTGAGGCTAGAATTTGTAAGGCCCCACTAACTGACTAAGTTTTCGATGATAGCATTTTTTATAGATTACCACTATTTCGAAGGGCTGAAATGGTATATCTTTATTTCAAATTAGGTGCAGACCTATTTTTCGCAGATCAAAGATTTTAACACCACCATTTAGAACATGTCAAAAAAGGCCCCGAAAAAAGGGGCTCGAGGCAGGTTCCCCACTTGCTTCATCCTAAATCTACCACTTTGTGTGTCTACCACTATCCGCTCGGTTTCAAAGCAAGGTTTTGTTGGAGCAACGCATGGATTGGTCATGGAAATTATGAGATTTATCTAAAGTAGGGCCAGATAATTTGAATTAGGGGTAAGAACCAAAAGTATTTATCGAGCATTTGTAATTAAGGTGATGCAATAATGCTAATTTTAATCTAAAAATTTGGCATGTGCAATGTGTACGTTACGTCTGTTTATTTCGCTTTTATGTTATGTATTTCTCCTTATGTTGTTCTCACAGCATACATTTGATCTAGCTTAATTGCCTATGTCCAATGTGATTCAGGAGTGAATTCTATTTATCCAGAAGTGAATTCTCAGCCAAAGCAATCCAAGAACCCTTGCGCCATGTGTGCGGATCAAATCAGAGGGGAAGAATATTCTGCAAAAATGAGTAAAACTAGTTGAGTTATTTATCATTGCAATAAGTGCAATATGTCTTTGTCCTCAAAACCCATGTTGTTAATGTGCGTACCATGCAATGCGACAAAGTGACATGACTTGAATAAAACAACAAAGGCGACGTAAAGCCGGTCAGCTTCGTTAGCTCTGTGTTCAATAAATGTGGCGCTATCGGTTCGAATAACTGATTTGTTTTACGTTGATTTGATTCATTGCGACTGAGAATTCATATAAAATGTGCTATCACAAAAATATATTTGCATTGAAAATATTTTGTTGAACAGGAAATTGAAACGCAGAAAATTGTTATATCATTTTCCTTACAACACCAGTGTTGCTAGATGTTGCAGCTTGAAAGAATCTGAACAAACAAATCTTGATTCTCAGTAAATTGCTGCATTTTCATTTACTACTGTTCAAGCTGCTACAAACAGAATGAGATCATGCAGAATAATGATGAATCATGAACGAGACCACTTCCGTCTGTAATTCGATTAGAGCGAGCTATAGTAGTTCTCGCAGCACCACTTTGTTTATTAAAAATGTAAAAAATATTGTTTATTGAGGAAAAAACAATTGTATGGAACAATTTTGCAACTAATGATTACCCATCATCAAAACCATGGGTGTGCAATCTGCGGCTTGCGGCTTCAAATTTTATTGCCCGCGGAAGAATTTAGTGACGCAAAGTCGATCTCATGTCTATGAATTCAAGTTTTAAAAATGCATCTCAAAAAACAAAGAAAAAGATCTTGATATGAAATTTGAATGAGAAGCACATGAAATCTCACTGTGAAAGTATTAATCTCCATCAAAAAAGGTTTTTACCATCCTTTTTGTTGAAAAAGCATCTAACCGGTGCTTTAAAGCTTATTCATGATCACGTACTGTTTGGTTGACAAGCTCTGACTGCCCTAAAAAAGTTTCAGCTAGTCCTACTTTGAATATGGCCCGCCTACAAAAAAAATTGCGCACTCTTTATGTCAACCAAAACCCAAAGCATTAAATTCGGACGAGAAATCGCTAATTGCCAACAAAAATTATTCTTTTATGAGTTACGTTTCTAAATCATACAAACTGAAATCAAATTTTGAAGATGAATGAATCCACAAATGGAAAACTTTTTGATCATGAGCATTTAAATTTTCGCAAATATGCTCTATTCTCCACTTAAGTTACTGGTCATTGTTCAAAGAGAACTTTAATAATTCCTTCCAATAACTTTCGCGCACCTCAAGAACAAAATCCAAATACGGTTGAGAACCATTGGTTTGACTTTGAATAATACATCGAAAATTGTAGGCTTATAGACCGAATTTATTAGGTTAGAATAATCTTCTGGCAAACAAGGCCGCGGTTAGATAGAGTCGGTTACATTATATGGCAAACTTTACCAATTATTTTGGCCTACTTTGCTGCACCATTATGCTATTTTCAATGAGCCAATGTGTTGCTGTTGATATGAGGTCGATTTACAAGATGATGCACAAACTAAAGATAACTTCAATTAATTTTTAACAGCCAGTTTCAATGTGAGTACTCTGATGCATTTTCACGCTTTTGAGTCAGACTCTTGTGGGAACCGCGCACCATTACAAATTTTGGATGTCTTTCCTGAGCAACGCTAAGGTGCTATTATGGAGGTTATAACTCTAAATCTTTCGTTAGGAAGTCATGAATGATTACCACAAAGCTTAGGCAGCTTCTATGCATTTTATTGGGTTGAAAACGTACTCAGATACTCTGTTTGCCTTTGCACATCTATTACAGTACCGGTAGTTTTTTCGTTCAACTACAAATTAAAATTGTGGTCAAAATGAGGGCGGTAATAATTTGAGTTCAGTGACTTAAAGATTTTGGCTTTGACGATATCAAATACAAAAAAATAATTCATTGCACATATTTATTTTCCCGTAGGTCTATGTGTTGTTATCGTTATTCTTGTTTTTGCCATTAAAAAAAAATCAAAAACCTTATATCTTGTAAAGTGATCAGTGAGTCGGATAGTTCCCACGTTGCTATTTCATTCCCATGTAATGTCAACATTCTCTTCCAGCGCTGGATCCAATAAAGAAACTTTGATAACGTGATACCAATAAACGCCACTGAGAAGCCTATAGATTGAGCCTGATGTTTAATCTGCTTTGATACGGTAAAGCGTGTATGCATAAATATATATTTTGTTTTCACCCATAACAGCACAAAACGAAAAACCTATACAACAACAGCAGATGATAGAAGGAAGTGATGGCAAAGCGATACAAGTTAAGTTATAATAATTAAACTAAAAAAAATTTAAAGAAGAGCATGGCCATCGCGCTTAAAAGAGCAATGATGACCGCGTGCTGTAGATCAGTACTAATCATGAAGAGCACTCATTTGTGCAGCCAAGTTGAAGCTAAGCTCTCTGGCCAATCGTGTGAAAGAAATAAGGTATTAACTTGTCAGTGTTAACTTTTACATCATGTAAACAAGTTTTCTTTTACTTTGCCTTTATCATGACTAAACTTGATCTTTCTGGTGACGCTTCACAGCTATCAAGAATTTAAACAATAAGAAACAACAGACCAATTATCAAGAATTTAAGCCAACGTTTGAACTTCAATAAGGTCCAGACATTAAGCGTGGCTTTTGTGTTGCAAACATTATGAAACTGGTAATCAGCAGTCTACTGCTCGGAATGACCAATGACATCTGATTTGTGGTTATCCTCGCTACCTTCGGAGACCGATTGTTTTTTGTATTTCTTGAAGTAATTTCAACACAATGCGAGGATAATTTTGATAATTTATTTATACAAGAAACCAGCGATTCAATTGAGAGTAAACCTGCAGAGAGCGTACAGGGTATCAGCATATCAGGTCTTATAGGTGCAGTTGGCGACCGATGATAGGGCAGGAAATCTAAGATGATGCATAAACTAGAACTTCACACTCGTGGTACTTAAACTAGGTTTACAGTAGGTGGAAGTTCTATGAGCACTCTGCGAAATCGAATCACTTGTGAATGAGTAGCGGTTGTCGCAGGCGCACTGTATCTTGCATGCTGTTTGAACAATGTTGCTGCCACAGCCTAGCGGTCACTGCCTCGTAAATTCAAATAGGAAGCTAGCAATTCACCAGTGTAAGGTAGATGGGGCATGATGTGGTGGGATTGCCGTTTCCAGTCTTTTTTCTGGCCTGGAATAGCGTTTTTATGTTATTTTGAATAAAGGACTTTCCAAAAAAGCTACGTAATCAGGCATCATTATCTCAATAAATAACATGCTTAGCTTGTACACCACAAGCAGCAGCTAACGCATAGTGTAGACATAAAGCTGTGTGTGGCTGACATATCAAAATAGCATCTATTCAACGTCACAAAAGATAGATATTACAGTCGTAGTTTGTACTTCTAAAAGTTATAGGAGAATGTTGTAGTGCCATTTTGATTTGCTCAACTGCAGATCAAATGCTGGCTCAATGCCAACGCCCAAACATCCGTAGAATAACATTTAGTTGCATGGACCGGATTGCAGGATTATACTAAAACACACGAAACAATTTTTACCATAACAACCGTGCAGACAACACAGCTAATTTTGGTTCTAGCTATGCTTTGTCTTAAAGCTGCTGGTCAAATCGTCGATTACCAACTGCACTGATATGACCTGACTCTTAAAACAGTGTGCAAAGCCTTGAAAGTCTATCGCAAATATCATTTTGTGAAACAATTTGTTTCGAACATTAAAAGATTATTTAGTCTTTTGACCAGTTTTATCGAAATACCATCAACATTTCTGGTTTACCTACAAAAAATTCTAAGTAAAAGCTTGCATCAAATAAAACATACACAATAAACAAAGTAATCTCAATCCTTGTTTTTGTTCATCTAAAACAGTGGTTTTCAACCTTTTTGCTGGAGCGGACCCCAAAAAAACATTCCAGTGACTCGAGGAACCTCTGTGCAATAATTCAATTGTTTTGTGCTAAAAACAGCATTTAATTTAATTAATGAAATAAAATTTGTGTAACTTCTGGCGGAACCCCTGGACTGTACTGGCGGAACCCTAGTTGAAAACCACCGATCTAAAACAATAATTAATCAATTAAGAGTCCAGCCAACAACGTCATCGTAATAACCACTATCAAACAACTTTTCAAAGATGTTTTTCCGTTCCCGTCATCTGTAACAAAATTCGGTTGTTTTAATAAAAATGTACGATACTGTACGCACTGGCGTATTTCGCAAAAATTTGGCAGGGACTGGGCTAGGGCCTTTTGAAAGTTGAAAATGTTTCGCTTTGGCAATCAACTTTTGGAAACAAGGATTTCACCCAGTTTGATTTTCAAACAAAAGTGAAAATTTTTCGTCAATAGTTTTTAGAGAATTCTGCCCAGATTGCTCTCCAAACAAGCCTGCTGAAGATCTTTTTCTTTTCACATGTTTGGCTACTGTCATATCGCTTGGTAGAAAACATCGCTCTTTACCCCCCTCCCTTAAATACGTTATTGACAATATTGCAGTTTTGTTCTCCTGTCTCGCAAGTCACTGACAGTGGCGTTAAACTTAAAGCAGTTGTTGAAAGCCTGGTTCGTCGGAGTTTTCAAGTTTCAATATTCAGGTTTGGTAATGAATCGCTCTCAAGTTTTGTAGTATTTTCTGGTTTCACTTTAGAAATAAAACAGTGTAGGTTTTTATTCACTATTTTAGACATGTGAACAAAAATACCAAAGGTTTTTCAGCCCGGTTCTTCTTAAAAGGCTGAGGAATTTTTTGATGCATTGATCAGCTAATTCTGCACAAAAGTTTTTGAATAAACAGTATAGAAAGATGCAGCCCAACCCACTTAAGATAAGTATCAGCACTAACAAAGCACATATCCTGATTAATTAACTTTAACAGCAATGCCATTAACACGCAGTATAACTTGTCATATTTTCATGCAACTAACTAAACCAAACAAATAGTTGCAAACCTGAACAATCAAAACCGGTTCCTTGATAGCCAGCAGCGCATGTACATGTGTAGCTTCCCATAGTGTTAATGCATATAGCATTAGAATCGCATGAAGATGTTTTTTCCTGGCATTCGTTGATGTCTAGAATATATCAACTACGATAGCCTAACGTAATACAAACGTGCTTTCTAGACTTTTCAAGAATTTCTTTAAACTTGGTACAAAAAGGAAAATGTAGTCAAATTTAAGGCAACCGCAAATATTGCCGACTTACCAGTACAAAACAAACCGTTTCCATTGTATCCTTCATTGCATTCACAACTATAATTGCCAAATTCGTTTAAACATCGTGCATTGCTGTCACAAGCTGGATTGATGCCCAGGCACTCGTTGATATCTACATACAAATAAAATTGCATTCTTGTTATGGCGAATCTTTTGGAGGCGCATAAACCATTTAGCGAAGTTCCTGCGATACTAGGCCTATATTTGGTATAGGCTACTTTCTTTATTTCTAAGGTACCTGCAGGTAATATGGCCACCCTAACAAACTTTCTCAAATTTCTTAAAAACTACTTGAAAGTTTCTGGTCAAACTGTGCATGGAAGTAGAGTAAGTTGTTACACATCATAAATCAAACGTTGAAGGTCGGATGAAGTTCAGGGTTTCCATGAGGCTATTTTAAAAAAAAGTTTTTTTTGGGCCATATTAGATGCACATGCAGGTAATAAGGCCCAAGACTGTCAAGCTATTTAAGAAATTTTGTAGACAAACTAATGGATATTTTGTGATGTTTTTGCATTAAATGAAGCATGAAGATGCTGAGGAACATTAACAAGAGGTCCTGAATATCTTTTGTGTAGCTACTGGTTAAATCGTAGGGATCGAAAAACATGAGGGCAAACGTACCCTAAATTTAGATCATTACTATGCTGTACGCAACTAAATTAAAAATTAAGCAATCACATTTTCGTTAAAAGAAAGGTGTACTCCCTAAATTCTCACAATCAAATGGTGTACTCAAAATCACTATAGCGTACATGCAAAGACAGGTGTGTTCACACTTACAGTACTGTATGCACACTAACACAATCACAGGTGCACATTCAATCAAATGGAGGGGGGCCGTATTACCAGCAACGGCTCTCGAACAATTTCATACCAATTAAACTAATGCTTAAATCTTTTTAAGCACACAAAACTACTTAGTTTACCTGAAGCAATCCCTTCCTGCCCTGCTAAAAAGAAATTAAAGTTTCCCCAACCATACACCCCATTTTTGGGAAGGGTGAAAAGTCCTAGATTTTATAAAAACGCTCAATTTCAAGATTTCAAACTTTTGTTTCGCTGTAGCGAACTCATTACTGCACAGATCTAACCCTAACTGTGCGAATCAATACAAGTATGGATCCACTCCAAGTTCATAAAAATGGAAAAATATTTCTTCTCTTAGATACGGAGATCGGAGCAGTGGGCCATATTGCCAGCATGGCCATATTACCTGCAGGTGCCTTAATAGCTTTTCTAAATGTACACTTAAAGCTCAAACATGATTTCTATGGGTGGGTCACCATGGCTCTGACTCCTGACAAATCCACTACTTTTTGCCATTTTGACTTACCTGTGCAGTTTTTCCCATCGTTTGTTGACATAAAGCCACTAACGCATGAACATTCGTACGATCCTATAGTGTTGATGCATTCCGCATAAACATCGCAGTCATTGGTCAGTTCACTTAAACATTCATCAAAATCTACAAAGTATGTATTAATAATGAGACAGCGAATGTTGTGCTTTTTTAATGCGAATGAGGAAACAGTAGTAGAAAGGAAACTTAATGGTAAAATGTTGTGATTCTTGCCAAAAACTTGGAATGTTGGCTTTTTTTTGTAAGATTTCGTGACTATTAAATAAAATATTTGACTCAATTTTGATCTAAACTCGTTAGCCGTTGTAGTACAAAAGAAACATTAACAAAAATTGAAATGATGCTCTAGCCATCTATAGATTCTATCAGGAATGTCCACCTGCGATCCGTGAACTGAAATTTTGCATCCAACGGAATGATAATGTTTGGCCCGCGCGACCGTCCAACAAAGGTCTTTATCGCAAATATTATATTTAAGTTTGATAGGAGATATGCAATCTACTTATCTCCATCGTACTTTACAGCATAGACACACAATCTTCCAAAAAAGAAATTTTAGCATAAAAAGTGTTCTAATTTTGGGTTGGTTTTTAAAACGAAGCTTTGATCATAAAATGGCTCTGGGCCATGCGTTCTGATCCAGTTAAGTGAAATAAGCCTGGCTGTGCAGAAGATTGCACGCCCTTGCTTTTACAGATAGCACTGGTCCGTTATTTTGATATGTTTTTCCTACGCTCTTTTGGATAAAAATAAAATTTCTTATTGCTCTCCCAGCTAGTACCTGTTACAACAAAAGCCAGTTTCGGTGGACTTTGTAACGTGATATTATTTATTGTTTCGGCTTCAACAGTAACAATAACATCGTAGGCAGCATCAGCTTCTAGTCCTCTTATCACTTCCAAAATTTTTCCATTAATTTCATCAGCAGATGTCAAAGTAATTGATTGAACACTCGTAAAATTTAAAGCTTCATTCACATTAATCTCGTATGCTACGGCACGATCAACAGCGTCAAAGATGACCAAAATCTCCGAAGTTGCAATTGCAGCCACGTTAAGGTTTGTGACCAAAGGTGCTGAAAATAAATGCTCAAATAAAATACAAAGTGTAAATATCTAATTGTGTTCCGTGCATTCAGATTTGCTTCAGTTTGAAAAGTTTAATAAAGCCTATCTCGGGTTTTATCATATGCTCTGTTTAAAGTTCATTCAGTGCTTTACGACTTTTCTAAAATTTTGCCTATTATTCAATAAAGAAAAAGAAGAATTACGGTTCCTTGTTCTGAGACTTGATAATCACCTGTTCCAAATTCGATTTCAAGTCCGTCATCTGTTAGCGCCACTTGGGTGCTATCAATTTGAACTTCTGCGTACGCTGTAATGACACACAAATCGCTCGAATTTAAACCAAAAACTTCGAACACCACACCACTGAATCTTGTTGTTGATGAGTAGCCCGAAGAGCACGAAACTAAAGATTACAAATTATGTTTGCGACATACTAGCATTGAATTAATCAATTCAGCTGGATATTGCTTAACTGTATCACATAGATCTGAAAATTGCGACACTTTTGCCGCCTCTTACCAGCTCCGTCAGTGTCATGTTTATTAATCGAAGGCTACTGTTCAAATATGACGAACTAATGCAATTATTATTAACTACTGTATAAGTTAATATCAGGTAATAAATCAATAAAAAGTGACCGAATCATAAGGTCAAACTAAAAAATAGAATTATAGTAAAAGGCGACGATAAAACTACACAAAAATCTACGCAAATAAAAATGTGATGAATAAACTTGCGTTTTAGTCTATAAAATATTGTTCCTTGACAAGTTTAAAATCTGTGTAATAACGTTGAGCAGTACGTATCTAAATTGATGGATTCGTAAAAAAATTGGTATGCCAACACATTCTGGACACTTTCTTGCGAAGCAAAAAACAGAAAAAAGGTAAAAGGCTTTATTCTGATTTACTTTTATACTACTATAGAAATGGCATTGAGACTCAAGCACAACATAAACTACTAAACTTTTGCGTTACGTGCGATCTTGGCCTAGCAACATAATAGTCCAAGTTTTATAAGTTTAAAAAGCAAGAAGAAATCAAATTATTTGACTCCAGGAGCGCACACAAGCAATTATTTCGGGGAAGCGGTAAGGACAAAATTTCATGTTGGATCATTTTTGGAGGATGACTTTTTTAGACCTCACAAAATTTTGTGAAGAGAATTCCAGAAGTTAATTTTAACAACTGAGCAAATTGTTTAAAACATACTGCAAACGTTTTGGCCGTGAATGGCTCAATGTTTTGGAAGTGTTGCAAAAGTTCAACTCCGTGGAAAAGCTGGTAGCGCAGACATATGACGGAGCATCCGTAATGTCACCTGAATTGAACGGAGTGCCGGCCAGATTAAAGGAAAAGGTTCTAGGAGCTGTGTTTACTCATTGCTGTGCGCACTAACTAAACATGGTGCTCTTGCATTTAGAAAAATGCATTCCCGTGTGCAAAGTTTTCTTTAAAACGCTGGATGGGTTGAGCGCGTTTTTTAGTAGATCCACTAAGCGCACTCACCTATTGGATGAAGTTGTGAAGCGTCTTTGCCAAGGGCATCACCCAGAGATGGAGCTCAAAATTTAGATTGTTGCAAACAGTAAGCAGGACCATTCTTATCTGCTTACGGTTTTCCGAGTAATTTACGACGGTGAAAACATGATTCGGAAATGAAGTCAGTTGGAAACAAGCGGTGGCTTTTAAAAAACAACCACCTGCTCTTTTTTTGTGACTTATGAGGGGATATTTAATATAACTGATGCGTTGTTTAGAGTGCTGCAAAATAAATTATTGGATATCGCGTTTTGCTGCGTTTGAATAGGCGACTCGATCGTATATGTGAAAGGACAGAGGCTAGAGTTTGTTGGTTTCTATCAGAACAAGTTTTGAAAAAATTAAATTTTAATCATGATCTGCAGCGTATGCTGTGTACTTACTGGTCATTACGCAATTATTCTCTTTTGTTTTTGCCTCCCCCTCCCCACCTGTTGATAAATTGATGTTGTCAATGCGTCACTTGTGATATATTTTCAAATATTACTCAACCCGCGTTTTCACATTATGACACTACGATTGCAAACTACAATAGACGGATTGCATCGTTCCCTTCACGTCACGCATAATTGCGATACATCAAAAGTTTAAGTTCGTCATGCGCTTCAAAGATTTTAGTTGCTACATGTGCAAGATTAATCGGTCAGCTCACAAGATTGCAAGATCAGTAAAAAACGATGAGTCAAAATTTGAAAAGGGCAAAAATTAGTAAAAACGAAAAAATGCTTTAATACTAAAAAACGTAAGCCGTAAAACCGATGTAGTGTAGCGTGTACTTTTTGCAGTTTATTTTTCTGCTCTTATACTTTAACTTTAATTTCTCAATCTAAACGCACTGATCATAGACAAAAAATTTGCTTTTTTAAATTCAAACAAGACTGCTACCAGCATAGCCGGGGTGGGGGGAGAACAAAAATTTGGGAATACAGAATATAACAAATTGCCTGAAAAGTGCCCAAATTTACCCAAATCAAAAACTTAAGGAATGCAGCTGCATCCTCCGCATCTATGGCTCCTACGGCTATGGTTACCTGTCAATTTTCCTTTATCGTTGATATAATTTTGCACAAATTTTGGGGTCCACTTAATTTTTTCTGGCTACGCCCCAGCAAGTGACATTCAAAATTTCTCGTCAATTAAAAATAAAAGAAAACAAACGTTTTACACTACTTTAGATGATATTATTGTTCTGCCAAAGTCAAGGCTTTACCATTTCAATGAACTGTTCTTACTGAGTGAGGTAGATTCCTCAAAGTTTTTCGAAATGACCCGAGAGTTTGATGACACCGAAATGCAAAGCATGTCAAAAAAATCCGCAAGATTCTTCGACTGTGTAAAACTTAAGACTAATCTATAGCTTAAAAATAGTCATAAATGAACGTGAAACTCCTCCACAACTTCTCGGTTTTTTGTACCAGAAAGATGTAATCAACATCGTTTTGGAGGCTACATGTTAAGCCCAAAAAACTAGGCCAACTACTGGCAATAACAGTTGAACCCTAGCACATTTTGGATCTTTTGTAGAAAGCCCCCTCCAAAAAGACACTCCCGCCACTTAACGCTAACCCTATAACCCTAACTCTAATTCTAACATTCTTTGTCAATCATGGAACGGTGAGTTGTGCAGTACTTAAAACGTGGCGGGAGTGTTTTTCTCAAATCTCACATTTTTTCATCAGTGGCAGGGGCTTTCTACAAAAGATCCCACATTTTACCTCACTTTAATTTCATATTTATTAAATAACATCAGTAAAAAACCTGTTTAACGTTTATTTACTAACTGTCCCTTCTATTTACTAACGGGACGCCCCCACCTTTATGTGGAAGACAGGTGGCCCAGTTTTCCCTCTGAAGAGAGGGTTGGTGGCAGGAAAGACATCCGACCGTAAAACAAATGCCATGTCATAAAAATGCAGATATCTGCTGTGGCGACTCCTAATCGGGAATAAGCCAAAAAAAAAGGAGATTTACAAAAAACGATTTCCCTCCTATTCAATTCAATGCAAAATGCTAAAACTGGTCAGCCACTTTTTCGAAAGCAATTTCTGAGAAACGTTGATCAAGTGAGTGATACCTTTCTATAAACAAAGGCACAGAGCACAAAACACAGCTTACAACAGAAGACATATCATAGAGAACAAAACAGAAGAAGACACATTGTTACGTTGTGTCAATATATTTTGTTGGTTTTAATTCGTGTATACAGTATGTCGAACCTAAGTTCTGTGATCGTTATTCGTTATTTGTTAAATGTATCGGCACGCTGTCAAATGAATTTACTCATTTTGAACAGCCTACGGCTGCCCTCGTTTGAGCTGTCAGACAATCAAAACTTGGAGATGATACTGGTGTTGCTTTCTGGTTAAAAATTCATTCTAAAATTTGATGTGTGTGAAAGAGGCTTGTGAACGCCTGTAGAAGAAAACTTTGTAAACCGAATATCGAAACGAATCTCGAAACAAAACGAATCGTGTGCTGTAAAATCAAATCGAACGAATAAATAAAATTTAACTGGCAAGGACAATATCTCTATATTGAAGCCAGGCTATCGAGTTTACAAAGCTGATGTTAAGCCAGCGGTGAGCAGGCGCACCGATAGGAATTAACACACATCACACAATAAAGGAGGACATTTAGCAAATTCATATGTTGCAACATAATGGTTTTAAGTGTAACGACGACGATTAAATGAAAAAGATAAATTAAAAATCATTAAAAAATAATACAAGTTGATTAAATATAATAATGACATATAATTTACGGTAGTGACACTTACTTTTAATGAAATATGCCAATGCATCCTTAACTTCAGATACATTACCACTCACATAATTTGTTTCTACATAGTGCACTGTTACATTGGGAGGGTCAGGCAATTCCATAACTTAAAAGAAAATAATGTAAACACTACAATTGATTGCAAAATAATCTACTAATCTAATTCTCACAGGACCTGTACGACTTGTACCGGTCTGTCGATTTTTACATCGTATCTCAACAATGCAGCCCAATAAACTTTCCATGTGCTTTTGCACGTTTCCTAAATATTAGTTTTTGTTTCTCCAAAACAGGGTGAGTTTAGTATTTTTTTTTTGCGTCAGCTCCGACAATATTAGGCATACTTTTAAAAACCTATATTTTACGTAGTAAACCTGGTAATCTCTCCGGCAATATCAAAACCAAATAAATGATAAGCAGTGTTTAAAAGTCCATATTAATTGGACTCATCTAATGGTTTTCGGTGATTCCAATTAATATGATATTTGCAAAGTTTTGAGATACAAAGATCTCTCACTTGTAGGCTAGTGGTTTAATTTCTGTATTGTATGATAATGGCCAGGCTATACTGCTTTTAGTACATTCCCAAGAGTTGGTCCAGCTCCAGTCCTATCCACTTAACATCATTCATAATATAGCAAAAATTCTTACTTGTTTCTAATGAAGTGAACTCATTTGAACCACTTACAACAGCCTGAAGATCATCAGCGGCCTCATTCTGTGAACTAGAATTTGTCGTTCCAGCAAAAGATGCAAGCACACTGCCGTTTCTACATAGAAACTTGAAAATCAAGGCCATCGGACTCGAATCAGGGATTTGATTTTTAATATTCAATGTCATGTATCCTCCATGGTCAAAAGAAAAATTTCTATCTTAATGTTTAGAACAACTTGGTTTCAAGTGAACTTTGCTGTCGCGTGCAGCCCTACTGTTTGCGCAGTGGCACTTCAGCGCAGTTTTTGTGACCAGACGTAGAATATTGCAATACACGATTTTTCAGCAGTTTTCAAATCAGACCGAGGAAAAAACATGAGTTACAGTCGCTAATATCTTTTAGCAGTCATTTTTGAAATAAAATGGTGAAAGTGAGTGGGCCTATAACCCGCAAAAGTGATAACTTCTTGATTTGAAACAAAAATCTACATTGTAAACTCAAAAATGATTTTGGTTCACTTGTGTAAAATAAAAATAAATAATTCAAAACAGTATTGTTACTTACGTAATAGGGCAGTGTACCACTCAAAGAGCTTATAGTAAGCGAGTATTATAGTATAGTATTATCGCTTATAGTATCTACAGTATCATATCGCTTATAAAATACTTATAGTATTCTCGCTTACTATAAGCTCTTTGAGTGGTACACTGCATTTTCGATACGGATGGGATCACCGTACCAAAGTGATAGCATGCGCCACGCGCGTGATGTGTGCGAAGGAATTTGTAATAGAATGGTACTACATTTTTCGTATTATTGCAAATATGGAGTTTTGGTTTTTAATGATGACGGGACGGGCCCTGCTCATAAGTCCAAAAGAACGAAACGCGTTCAGGGATGGTCTCATCAAGTTATAGGAGGGAGGATTTTATTATTTGCAATGCTATTACTTTGTAAAATAACAACGTCATTCGTGTGAACATGCATATAAAGCGCGTAGATTGCCTTTGTAACTCAATAAATCGATTACGGAATAGGGGTGCCTTATCTGAAAAGGCGCAATGTCTGATAAACTTATGAAGGTTACGTTTACACTTTTCATCGGCAGCGCGGTTAATTTTGATTTCTAAACAAGTATAATATTTAATATATATATAAATAAACAAGTATGAATATTTTTTGGTGATCAACTTTTTCAAAGAGGTTATTCTACCCATAGTTTTGGAGATAGGTTCTTTTCAAGAAGATTATTTTTCCCATTTAGGTTTCCAAGCAAACATGACTTCAACTAATTAAGCCCTTTCAACAACACAGTGTAGGTCCAAACATAATTTTTCTTGAAATACCAAATTTTTCCCGTCTCTTGCGGGCCGCATGGGGATTGCGCAATGTATCTTATGTTGTCAAAAGAGGACAGTTTTTAAACTCTATCGCAACAAAATTTATTACTTGTACTGACACTACCATGATATTTATTCAATATTGTCAAGAAAAGGTTTGACTTATTAAAACCTGCTCCTCTAACTTCAGGTTAAAAATTACTGGTCTATTGAAAGTTTTGGTAGACATTTAATACCACAGATATATGACATTCAGCTTTTTTTTGAGAGCACTACTAAAGCAGAAACCCTGCTACGGTTATGAAACTTATAACCTCACAATGGGGTATCCATAGTCATTATATTAATAGTATGGAGAGTGTGGCAAAAAGATGTCGTTGATTGCTCTCTAGCATCTTTTAGTGCAGATGTTGAACTTTTCAACCTAGAACAAGCTGGTTCCATTTGAAATGCAGTAATAACACAACTGCGTGTGATTTACAACTCAAAAAGTTGTAATCTTGGTATTGCTTTAGATTAAAGGATAGATTTTAGCTAGTAGAAGCATAATATGGTTACAAAAAAGAAGTGTAGCTGTTGTTAAAGACAGCTAATGATGTGCTAGTTTGAAACACATATGTTAATACAACGCAAAATTAATTGTCCAAAAGTTTAATCGCATAGAATGTGTAACAAGACCTAGGGATACAGTTGTCAGTCAGCAGGGTGCTTATGACGGCATTTTAACTGCAAAAGTATACTAAACCACGTAATCAGCATCAGCTAATTTCAGTTTTTCTACTTGCAAAGTAAAGAAATACTTTTTTTAAAGCAGATTAAATAGTTGTTGTAAAGAAAAGCAGTTCTCAAAAATGCTTGAGGCTCTAAAGTAGATTCAGGAAAGCAGTCTTTTATGAGAAATTTGCCGGCATGGTATTGGTAAGTTATTATTCAGTAATTGCTTGGCCGGCTTCCGGATGTTAGGATTCCAGTTACCGTAGCAACGTGCAAAAAGTGAAGAGTATAATTAGTTGATAGTTACCGTTACGCAAAATGTTGATAAAAATGGAATACAAAATGGTTTCTTTATCGCAGCAGAAATATTTCATATTGTCAAGGTTAATATTTATTGCTTTGGATGCTTGATTTGCATGACTCAAATTGACGTTTTTTTTGAGTAAACAACAATCAATTTTGACCGACGCGATGGTGTAGTGGTTAGAGCGTCCGCTTCGCAGTCGGTAGACCTGGGCTTCATTCCCCTTGTCGAGTCATACCAAAAGACTTTAAAAAATGGTATCTATAGCTTCCCTGCTTGGCGCTCGGCATTTATGGGAGGTTGTGGAGAACAAGGCGGCAAGTTCGCTTGTTGTGTCCTTGGGCAAGGCACTTAACGGGACGCCTCCGCCTTTATGTGGAAGACAGGTGACCCGGAAATGCCAACTCCCAAGCGAGTGCGGACTCACCGTCCAAAATATAGCGATACATCGCTTTCTCGTGAATGGAGAATAAATATGGCAAATAAAAAAAAAAAAAATTAAAAATAAAATACTGCTCTTTTTTTCAATACAAAAGCGGTATATATATATATATATATATTAATCAATAAATAGACTCGGTAAAATATTTAAGAGTGCTCAATAACAAAAACAGTTAGAGCAAATTAATATATATCTTTATTAGCAAAAATACTACAGCCTGTTTTGCCATTAAGGCTCCTCAGGTATTTCTGCAAAAAAACGAAAAATGAACCCAAAACAAACAGAAAATGCAGTATTACTTACGGTTGTTTGGGGGAGTAATTCAGCCAGGCACAGGTTACATCTGCTCCCTCCGCATTTGTATGATGGTGCTGTAGAAACAATGGACCATTTTATAGACGGCTCAACGCCATTATCCTTTGCTCGTCAAACTTCTTTTGATAGCTCCGTTGCGTTTCTTTTGTTACGGTGGGTAAATGAATGCTTGTGATTGCTAAATCTCGCTTTGAAATCAGTAGAGCAGGATCCATAATATAATTTGGTGGTATTGTTAGAGGATATTTCTGCTTTATATACAATTGATTTTTGTTTGAATTTGCCGTCAAGTGGGCAAGCTGTTTTTATTCTGCAATTACATTTTGGATCGGCAGTGGAAGGTCTATCGGTCTTTGGCAAGGCGGAAAGAAGCTTTTTGTTATGGCGCAAGATGACCGCGGACATATTTGGCATACAGCTATAACTAATTTTAATATTGTTTTTGTTGCATATCTTGTGAAGCCGATGATGTTTAGGGAAATGCTTTGCAATTAGGTTCAGGAATTCATGGCCAATATTTGTTTCAACGTTTTCACTATATGGAGGGTTGAACCAAACTATGTTTCTTCTTCTTCTGTTGCTAATTGTCTTTGTTGCTTTTGCTTCTTTCCGGTATTTCAAATAAATATCATATCCACTTTCATGGAGAGCTTTATGGTACATCGGGGCCGCTCTATTAAACTCATTCTCAGATGATGAGAGTTGGATAAGGCGGTCATTCACCATAGATGGGATTTGTTTCTTTATCGAAGGAGGGTGATTGGAATTTTTGTTTACGTAAAGTGGATTGTCGTTTGGTTTTCTATATGGCCAAAATTTTCCAGTTTTAAGGTTCAAAGTTGCGTCCAAAAAGTCAGTCTAAGTCAGGTTTAATTCCACCAATATTTTCATATTATAATCCTGAAATATGATATGAAAATATTGGTGGAATTAAACCTGACTCAGACTGACTTTTTGGACGACTTTTGTAGCGACATTGTTGCTACCCGACCCCTTCCTTAATTTGCTCGAACTGTTGTTGTTATTGAGCACTCCTAAATATTTTACCGAGTCTATTTCAAGATATACACCGGCTTCACAAGATATGCAACAAAAACAATATTAAAATTAGTTATAGCTGTATGCCAAATATGTCCGCGGTCATCTTGCGCCATAACAAAAAGCTTCTTTCCGCCTTGCCAAAGACCGATAGACCTTCCACTGCCGATCCAAAATGTAATTGCAGAATAAAAACAGCTTGCCCACTTGACGGCAAATTCAAACAAAAATCAATTGTATATAAAGCAGAAATATCCTCTAACAATACCACCAAATTATATTATGGATCCTGCTCTACTGATTTCAAAGCGAGATTTAGCAATCACAAGCATTCATTTACCCACCGTAACAAAAGAAACGCAACGGAGCTATCAAAAGAAGTTTGACGAGCAAAGGATAATGGCGTTGAGCCGTCTATAAAATGGTCCATTGTTTCTACAGCACCATCATACAAATGCGGAGGGAGCAGATGTAACCTGTGCCTGGTTGAAAAACTTGCCATCTTAAGCGGCGACAGAAAAATAATGCTCAATAAACGATCTGAAATAGTGAACACATGGCGCCACAGGAAAAAATTTAAATTAAAAAGTATCAGATTGGACGGTTCGTTGTAATTTGCGTGTTTTGTTCTTTTACTTTTGCTGTTTTTCTTTATCCTTTCTTTTCCGTCTATTTTCCCAACTTACCGTTTACCATATTAAGTATATACCTGTTCCCATTGTTACGTCACTATTACCCTCATACCAACCTCCACAGTTCTTAGTTACCCAGATGAGTTTACTGTTTGCAGGAAAACCAGCAGATTATTCTTTAGTATAGTTTCTATGGCATAGTTTCTGCTGGCTACCATACTATTTCTGATTACCTCCCCCGAACAACCGTAAGTAATACTGCATTTTCTGTTTGTTTTGGGTTCATTTTTCGTTTTTTTGCAGAAATACCTGAGGAGCCTTAATGGCGAAACAGGCTGTAGTATTTTTGATAATAAAGACATATATATATATATATATATATATATATATGTTATGGTAAAAAATTTAGAAAAGTTAGCAATGCCAAAACAAGTCAAAAAGATAGTAGTTTTGTCACATATGTATTCAAGAAGGCAATGACAGAGTTTAAGAAATTTTCATGAAATGCTGCCAATTCTTTGTAAAAGCCTATTTAATACAGTTCAGCTGTCATAACAAAAACACAATCTTGCATGCACAAGATATTGCTGCTTTTTTTGCTTGTAGGATAAAGAATATAGCATCTGCTTTAATTTTGCACAACATTACTTGGTTCAAATGAAAGTGGCGAATTTGATACAAGGTGTGGCTAAAAAGAAACGGGACTATTGCATTTACAAGTTTATTTAGACACATGTCATGACATCACCACTTTGATTAACACATACAATTCTTCCGTGATCTCTAATTATCCCCTTCAAAGTATTCGCCATTGGCTTGACGCACTTTTTCATTCTTCTTGACCACGGCTTAAGCACCGAGCAAATTCCTCTTTTTTTGATGCTTTTGAGGAAGGCCGTCACGTTGGCCTTGATGTCATCGACTCCCTTAAAGCGTGTTCCCTTCAGTATACCTTTTAGTTTTGGAAAAAGGAAGAAATTACAAGTGGCTAAGTCTGGTGAATACCGCGGATGATCCAAAGTGGTAATTTCTTTTGAGACCAAGAACTGCTTCTCGCTGAGAGCTGTGTGAGCAGGTGCATTGTCATGATGCAAAGTCGAGGATTTGCCTGCCCAAGAGTCTTTTCATTTTTGACGGATTTTGTCTACAAGGCGAGTCAGGACTTCCTTGTAAAACTGTTGGTTAACTGTTTGTCCTCGAGGCACAAACTCGTGATGCATCATTACGTGATAGTCAAAGAAGGTGATCGACATCACCTTCACTTGCAAACGTTGCATTGCATGCGGGCAATCGATAAACACATATTTCGCAATAACTTCTTTCAATAAGCAGTTTATCTGATTCCTTTATGGTTCAGTAAAAGCAGACACAATTGCGTTGTTATGTTGAAACAATTGTTAAAAGAAGAAAACATGTTACACCACGCTAAAGTACAGACTCCTGACGGTTATTTGTATTAGGCAATCTGTGAAGTCATTCCCGTTTCTCTTTAGCCACACCTCGTATGTTGATTTGTTAAATGCCAAATAAGTAAATTTGAAACCAATTGTTTTTGTTTGTACATGTTCGTGATGTCAAGCCAAGTTTGCGTCATGCAAGGTTAGGGTTAGGGTTACGTTACGGGTTTCAGTTAGGGGTGGACATCGTAAGACGTCGTCAAGAACATCGCACTTTTCATGAACATTACTGACACGTACTACGTAGTAATACCCATAAGAAACTTGAACTTTACATATACTGTATATATATATATATATATATATATATATATATATATATATATTGCAATGCAATTTTAAAATTGATTATTTTTCCATTATTTTAAATCCAATGTTTTTATCTTAAGCGATTTTGATAGGTGTAACCGTCCTTGTATCAATATTGCTGTCTAGTGCTTCGTTTAATTGTCATTGATATCAATGCTTTTTGAAGGCATTGGACAGCTTGGCATGTGCTCAATATATGATGGAGGAATATGGAAGTCAAAATTTAAAATCTAGATTCTTTCCCTACAAAACGTGCAAATCTAAAGATATTTGATATAACGGTACGTTAAATAATTTAAAAAAGATTGCTGTGGCATGCAAATGAGTGATATCATTTTAACAGTGCATGTCAAAATAAATAGCGAAATCACCTATAGTTTTATCTTAAGAATTAACTACTAGATCAACACCGGTTTCATACAGAATACAGAACAGTTACTACTTAATTGCTTCTTGAAATGATATGATACTTCAAGTTAAATCTATCCTAAAACTTAAAGCAATACCAAGATTACAACTTTTTGAGTTGTAAATCACTCGTAGTTGTGTTATTACTGCATTTCAAATGAAACCAGCTTGTTCTAGGTTGAAATGTTCAATGTCTCCACTAACAGATGCTGGACAGCAATCAACAACATATCTTTCTGCCGCTCTTTCTTTACTATTAATATAATGACTATGGTGTGTCCGCGCTGTGATATGAGTTGCCTACAAACCACAATAATGCACTAAAAGAAGAATGTACGGTACCTGAAGGCTATTATATCTAGCTCTTTAAATTGAATTTTCGATCCCTTACGATTGGCTAAACGGAGAAAATCACGGCGATACTGAAGCCGTAACTCTTGAAAGCGTTTTGATGTTGGATCCCGCAGATCTGGAGTATATACTGCTCCAGCAAGTCTGGCACTGAAACGAACCGGCTTTAGACCTGTTTAGAATGACAATTATCAATAAAGAATAACCTTCCAACACTAATTTAGGGCAGGTTTTGTTGAAAGGAAAATGCTACCCTGGTGCAGGTGTTTTACTTCTGTTGCGAAAATTGAAAAAAAATGATAAAATATAACTCCATCTTTACTAAAAAAGGTTTGAGTTATAGCTTGTAGTCATTACACAAATAATCATTTTACTCGTTAAAAGAGTTATTCATATTTTAGGAAGCGCAAAAGAGATCTCCGCCAATTTTAGAGATACGTACATATAGGGTGTTTAAAAAAAACGACATCGCAAAAAAGTTTTAATAGTTTTTTTATTTTTAAAATGTAGTGCTTGCAATTTCAAAACAAGGTTTCACTGGCAACGCAAAACAAAGTTTAAAAGTTTCATCCAAAAATTTGAGCTAGGATTGTTTCAGGCTCCAATTACAACACATGCTCCAGATGTCATCCAGCTTTCTGAAGGCAAACTTACGCCCAGCACGAAAAATTGTCAATAACTCAGCTACATTCCTCTTTTGAAATTTCTCTTACTTTTTAGCGATCTCCTTTTTCAAATCAATAACCATCCGGGGTTATTTTGGTATACATTTTCTTTGAAAAACCCCCATAACTAAAAACAAGCGGATTCATGTCGGGGCTATGAGGAACTCATTCATTATCAGTTTTTCTAAATGTTGCTCTAACTGTTCTAAGCTTGCATTGGAGGTATGGGGTGTTGCACCATCTAGTTAAAACCACTGTGAGTCCCTGTCAACACCACTCATTTTTCCCAAAGCCATCTAAAATTTTGAAAGGATAGGAATGTATCGTTCACTGTTGATTATGACTGCTTTTTCCACAATCTTTGAACCGGCAAAGCCTAATAATGCCTTGACGGTTAATGCCACACCAGGCTGTACATTTCACGCTATGGAGTGGTCTTTCTGCTACTTCATCAGAAAATTTACTGGCCAGAACATCAAGTTCTTAAATTTTTTTGACCACGTAAACAAAAGTGAGCCTCGTCGGAAAACCACACTTTATCGAGAAAATTTTCATTTTCTTCCAGTTGATTTGCAAACCATCGAACCATTTGCACCCGTTTTCTTCATCTCTCAGTGCTTATTTGATTTGGATCTTATAGAGATAAAGGTTTAAATCTTTTTTTAGTATGGTCTTAAGTGAGCCAATCTTGATCCTTAACTCTTTACTTCTTCTGCCCAATGACGTTTTTGGACTGGTTGTTGTTATTACCCAAACCCTTCCGAGGCATGCGGGTATGAAGCTCCAGAAGCAATTTTTCGCCCGATTGACTTGCTCTTTTGGTCGATGTTCGCCTAGATTCAAATTGATTTTGGCCTGCCGTAGTGAGCTGATTTGTTTGCACTTTTTGAGTTTAAATTGCGAACTGTTCCATCTTCTCTAAATTTCTAATCCCGCAAAGAAATAGTATTTTTTGTCTGGAGCATTTCTGCATCCTAAAAAGGTTTTAAACTCTCGCTGAACTCTTAAAAGTGACTCATATTTGAAGTATTTTTTCACTGCATAAGTTTTCTGTTCAGTTGATCAAGCCATTATTATGTTTTCTAAATTTACATTAGGTTCTGTATCCACCTCATTTCAGCTATACTTCCAAAAAAATAAAACTAATCAGATCAGTATTTTTAAAAAATTACGCAAACTTGCTCGGATGTCGTTTTTTGAAACACCGTGTAAAATAGGATGAAAGTCATTAATTTTGAGATTATTATTTAATATATTATCTACCCGATATGCCTACGTGAGTACAATGTGCTTTTTTGACCTATTACATGGCTGCAGTAGTGACTGTGTAAAACCATCTCCATCCTAGTACTTTCCTTTTGGCATACGCAGATGTATTTTGTTTATAGCATACTTCCTCCACACTCAAAGGACAGTAGTCTAACAGAGACACCACAGAAAGATTTTACTATGTATCTGCTTCCTAGTTTTAACATTCCTCTTGAACTACTTGATGTTACTTCCAATAAATATACTGTTGGTTCAAGTCTTCCAAATAGAAGAAATCGCAAAATGCCTTCTAGAAAGTGACGACAGCCCGGTTATTCTGAGTTTTGAACACATGATTGCAGTGTATCGCAATTAGGCACTAGTTTACAACTGTGTAGTTGGAAGGCTAGCCGGTCATGATCAGAATACGCGCTGTCGCTAAAAGTCTTTGAAATTGAAAGGCGTCAAAAAACAGCATCACATTTCGTAAACGAGCCTGAACACAATATTTTTTATTATTTACATTAATCTATTACTGTAAACGTACTTTGTGACCAAACGATGAAAACATGATATGCCTCCTACCTGTTAAAGCGCAAAGTTCGTTACTAAACCCAACATCAATAATTTCTTTTTCCGTGGCGAGTGGCTTGGCCGATATACAATAGTTTGTATTAGGCGATAGATTTTGTATTCTCACAGCAACTCTCCTTGTGATAAGATTTGTTCTATTGGTACCTTTTGAAACGACTCGAATCTAAAATTTCAATTGAAATTACTTTTTTCGTTTAGTTTCATACACAGCAGTGTGAATAGCTAAGTTTCATTTTTTACGACTGGATGACCTATTTTTGCTTCTTGTAAAGATTGTTGTTTGTCCGGTAATTGCATTTTTATCCTCCAAGCTTGCGGAAGAGCGACGCCAAGTATGGGACAATGCCCAATCCTGCTTTGATATTTGAGCATTGCTCTTAAATTGCTTGATATTGTTTTTGCGCCTTCGTGAGTTACGTGCTCGGGCCACTAAGACCTATTGCACTCTTTGTAATTACGGCTGAGTAAGCTTGGTTTCATATTTACCCTATACATTACTTCTATTGCTGAACGCAAAGCAGTCAATCTGTGAATACCAATGTTAAAGTCTTCGATATGACTCTCAACATAGGATATGAACCTATGTGTATCGATTGCAAACTAAACGCTTTAACAGCTACACCACTGCACCAGTATTGCTTCATTTCACTTTTAGAGAAATATTTTAAAAACTTCATGCAAACTTTTTTGCAAATAAACTGTCCAAAAAAAAATAACAGAAGCAAGCGAATTATATAGCAGGGAAAAAGCAGCGATTAGACCGAGTATAGCCAGCTCTCATTGGTCAAGGCAACAATGATAATACACTGATGCGTTGGTTTCAGATCGTAAGCAAGTTTTCACTGTCAGCAACTGTTTTGTTCTTAATTTTCAATTTTTCTTGTAAAGCTAGAAAATGAAAGATTACATGAAAAAACAATTTGTTTGCGCAAAGTCTGATCGTAAATCCTGACTCTCATCTCTTGAATGAGAGTCAGAATTTACACCTATTTACCTTGAATGGTCACTTTGCCAGCGGAAGCCCGCGATTTCTGTTGTTTGGTTTTTGCTTATAATCTGCCTTTCTCTTCTGCCGTGAGTTGGAATTAATTTTTACTTTATTTCTAGTTACTTGGTGATTACTAGCCAATCAAAAACTATCTCGCCATTTCTTTTATTTGCCAAAATGATGATTTTTTTTTATTGAACACTGTCACGAATAAGTAAATTTGCATTAAAAGAATAGTTTTTATATATGTATAGTTATTGTAATCTGTTGTTTTATTTTGCAGTGATCATTTTTAATTGCAAATCTAAATTGTCTGAAGCCCTAAACTTGCTAAACTGTTTTCAAAGAAAGACCTTTTTTCTTTCGGATTTATAAATAGATTTGTAACTCACACGCCTTTCTAACGTCACAATGGCTGTCTACATGACCTAGTTTTCCAGCGTATTCTAGTAATTCTTGTTTCTTCTCGAAGATTTCTTTTTTTTATTACCACCGATTACGTAATTTATAAACGGATTTTTTTTTGTGCCATGTGATGTTCTAGCAATTTCTAGATTATTTTCCGTCGTATATATAAGGCGGCGAGATTTTATTCATTGAGAGTGTAATTCAGAGTTTACTTCAGAGCGAGATAGTAGAGTGTAGTAAAAAGGCGTTGTTGTGTGGTGATTGTTGACAGGAATCAAGCGATTATTTTGGTGGTTTTAGTTTTAGTTAGTCTCTGATATTTAATTATTGAAGTGCTTTAGTTCTGTGTTTTGGCAAGCGAAAGAATTCGAAGTTATAAAGTGGTTTGTGAATATATTGTTCTATTCTTGATCGAGAAGTGCGCGGGTTAAAGTGTCTTAGTAGAAGCGAATCTTTTACGAGGCTATTAAGTTGCAACCAAACTTAATTATTCGATCGATACTGCAAGTCGCTTCAATTTAAAAAGTAAATTAAAATTGAAATAAAATAAAATTTCTATCGAAATGCGACAAACATATAAAAACAGAAACCTTGTTTAGATAGAAGTATTTTTGCTTAGATAAGCACTTTAGCACTAATTTAAAACAATACCTGATACGACAAAAAAGTCTTCTGCTTATTCAATAAAATGAACAAGGAAGTAGGACTTTGAGTTAACAAAACTGGAACAGGCAGAGGTTGGACTAAAACAACAATTAAACATCTGACAACAAAGCAAAGTAGAAAATTCTATATTAGAACTAGCAGTTTCTTTTTCAATTTGATCCAGTCTTAGTAACGCAGATATATTTTCAAAATGAGCTAAAATCAAAAGTGTTCCACTACGAATTTCGAGTTTCAAAATGCATGTGAAACTTTATCAAACTATCCTTTACTTGCACTGGGACGCAGAAATAAAGTCGATAAGACTGTAATTCAGCCATCATTTAGACAAGAAGCAAACAATAGAAGTTAAAGAGGTGCTACTGTCGTAGAAACATAATAAAAATACTTATCCACTAGTATCATAAGGTGTAAATTTTCGGTTCAAACCATGGCTCACTCCATTAGCTGTGGTTCAATCACGTAAAATGCTGAAGTACTTATTGATCAGGCAGCAAAAAACAGAAGTTTTTTCAGTATCCGTCTCTGAAACTACTGTATCCTATGACTAGCCTATTTCACGTAGAATAAGTACTAACTTACCAGTACAATTGGGCGGCGTGTAGCCAATTGCACACACGCATCTGTAAAAGGGAAACTTTGCCAAACCAATGCAAGTTCCATAGTTACTGCAGGGACGCTGGTTACAGAGACCTGGAATAAAAATTCTAACCATCTTAATGCAGAAAAAGAATTCTGTTAAACAACCCATAAGATCGTAAAATTCAACTCAACCATTGACTCAATCTTTAATCTAAATTTAGGACCCAACTGACAGATGCGGTTTATAAAACAATGGGAAATCAATAAGAAATACTTTTTGTTAATTAAAAGCTGCTTTAAATGTTATAACTAGTCACTTATTTTGTAAAATAATAGTTCAGCTAATGCAATTGCTTGATGTTGTTGTTGTGGTTGTTCTTCACTTTTTCTATTCAATGGGAAAATATATCAGGTCACTCGGTAATTTCAATCAGAGTCAGCCTAAGGGAAAGTGGTATCTTTATTGGCATCAGTCATGAACACAACTTGCTGGCAATTACAGCAATGTGGGCTTATTCTGATGGATACCCTAAATTTACTTTTTGTGCTGTAGATGTAAGCATCGTTAGGGTGGTTAAAACATTTTCCTAACTCGCAATCCACCACCACACGTTATACCTGTAATGCATCCGGGTAATTTGAAAGTTTCAAGCATTTGCAAAGTGATCTTTATTCCTTTTCCGACATTTGAAGCTAATTCAACAGCTAAACGAGGAAAAATTGCAGAAACAAGATGCTCCAGTGAATCGTTTTTGCAATGATTTAAATTATCAAACACTGTTGCTACTGACTCCTGGAAACCTTCAAAGGCGCTGTCAAAGTAAACAACACATTGCTTTAGCTAGCATTTTCCTAAAGATTTTCTTGCTACGTTTTTAGGAGAAAGCATTATGCAAAAAATAACAAAAAAAAGGCGTCTAGACATATAGCAAGAAAGAAAACAGCTATTGGTTGAAAAACAACGGATTTTTGAACCCAGTGCAGTGGGCATGTCGTCTTCCCATGAGCTAGTTCTTTCTTTTTTGCTTATGTGTATGGGCTCAGCTCTGATTGTTAGTCTTAACTCTATAGTTACCGAGGCGGTTATAAATAGGAATAGTAGGCATAGTACAGGCATAATGATGTAACAAGAGCTTTTGACGTGAAATCTCATTGTATCTACTCGATGCTTAATTTTAACTCATAAAATTAAAAAAATAATTTTTTTTTGAATGGAAAGAAGTAAGGCTTTGTTATATTGGAGCAACTGGTTTTTGTTCGCACACCTCCCCTACCATGCCTGTACTACGCCTACTATGACTGTACTCTGCTTGAACTAAGCTACAGTGTACTATGCTTATTTATAACCACCGCAGTTACCGAAGTGCTTTATATTGGATACCGGGTGTTTCTTTTGTTATTACCGCTATGAATTACAAGTTTTGGGTCTAAAGCAGAGGTTCCCAATCTTTTTGTTGCTGTGTACCACTTATGGAGTTATTCTGTAGCTGCGTACCACCTAACTTTGACGATTAGTTTTGTCCGTAAAAGAATTGTACACAAAGGTTAACAGACATATTAACATTCATATATGAAAAGAGACTTTGACAGTCGTTGTAGACGCATTTTCCCTCCGTCAAGAGGACGGTGACCTTTTTTTTTGGAGACCACCATGTCCTTATTGTGGGGCTCCGTAAATAGGGGTCAACCTCTTCATGGGCTCCATGTCACCGAAAGTTTGAGAACCTCTGCGCTACAGAAAGGAAAAAAAAAGCGCCTAGTAAGCTTGCTAGCCCTCGTGACATTATGCAACATTATACAATATGTACAAATTTACATTTATTACAGTTGAGAAGTAAAAGAAAATGGCTTGAAACCAAATTCACGTTTCTACATTTCTCTGTGTGAGAGTTTCTGTGAAAACAAATACTTTTTTGGCATTTTTGGAAAACATCTCGCGTACCACAGGTTGGGAACCCCTGGTCAAAAGTTTCAATGATTTTTAACAAAATTTTGTCGAGATTATGTTATTTTGCTGCAAAATTTCCAACGATATTTGTTCAAGAGATTTTATTGTTGTTTTCATTTTTCACCTGGGAATTACCAAGTATTCTATTGGACACCGGAATGCATTTTACATTGTATTAACCTATTAACCTAATTTCAAATCTAAATCTTCTTTGTTGTTAGCAGCTGCCTGTTGAAAGTCACTCGTTATAACTTTGTCTTGTTTTCTTTCCCACGACAGCTCTCATTTCTCTGTTTAGTTGCGTTTGTAAAGCCGCAACATCACGTCTTGAAGATTTGCAATTAAAACGTACCGTATAGTTCAGTGTAGCAGCAGCAATGTCTGCTAAATTGAAACTAATGCTCTTGGTAAGTGTTGTTAGCCCATGTTCAGCCATAGAAATATTTCTTACAAAGTTTTTAGAGAAAATAACAGTAGTAGAGTATCGCCTTACGTTGCAGAACTTAGCTAAAAAGTTTTTACTTCGTACACTTTTCTGCGGGTACAATTCATATACCGCTAAAGGCCAAAGATTTTGAAAATTTTGCTTTCTATTTCAAATATGGTAATTTGGAGTTGTGAGCGCGACATGGTTCAGTGCAAAATGACATCTGACGAAGTTGAAAATGTCATCACTATTTGGAATATCGATGACAAATTGTCAAGTGATGAAAACAATGCAGTTACGTAGTTATGTTTTCCATTTCATTAGCTACTAGTTCAGCATTCATTGCCAGAGAGAGCAGTAATAAAAATGAATCAAATAATGAAAGAGCTGGTACTACAAGCACGCAAGATGCAGGTGCTTAGGATGTACTGTAACTGAGAGAAACGGAACGATTTTAACATCCTTTAATTTTACGCTAACAGCTAGAATCCTATCGCTCAACATCAATAGGCTACCACAACTTCTGAAATACCTCGTTATGTTTCATCCAGTATGAGCTCACCATACTGCGTGGGTCTGACACTTTTAGATGACAAAGCAAGATGCTGGTTCCACTACATCACTGCCAGCATCTGATCTGGGCAACACAGCAGGCTCAGGTGGTAAAAGGATAAACCTTCGCCCCCATCATTTTCTTGTGTCTGACCTGGATCATGGATACCCTTTCATACGACGACCATACTTGCGCTCGGGAAATGTTTGTTAATGAGTCAATATTGAAGTCAATAGCTATGTCCATTACTGAAGGAGCTGTACGCCAGAGAGACGTGGACTTTTCTCTGAGCCTAGACAAAGTTTAGTTAGACGAGCTTAGTTTGACGAAGTTGAAAGTTTTATTGCTGTGCCATATGCCTGGGGCTGTAAGAAAAATATTACCCTGTTGCATTTTAGTGGAGCAAGAGTTACGAAATTTCAATCTTCTATGAAGCAATGCCACGGAAAAAATTTAGGCAGATATTGAGGTAAGTGCAATATGACGACAAGCATAACAAAATGAGAAGTGGTGCTGGAGCAGGCTGGCTGGTGTTCACCAATACGAGATGTTTTCAGTGCTTTTACTTTCTTGTGTAAATCCACGCATACAGTACATGCCATTTTTCTTTTACGGTTGACTAACAGCTTATGCTTCTGAGTCTCGTTGCTTCTTCTTCATTATCATCATGCAGAAAAAGCCAAACAGTTTTGGTACGAAATTTTGGGTTTTGGTCGATATCAAATTAAAGTATGTTACAAATACTACTTCGTGCTTAGGCGCACAAGAAAAGAAACAACATAATGATGTAGAGCTAGGATAATCAGTTGTGGTTAATACTACGAAACATATCATGAACAAAAAATACAACAGCTGCTGCGATAACTTTGTTACATCGACGCCATTGGCTGAAATATCGCAACAGGCAAAACTTTTTTTGTTTGGCATCGTAAAAAGAACCGACGTGGTTTGTCAAAAGTAGTGTCTGAGTCATAGCAAGGGTACCGTAACACCTGCAATTTTTTTTGACACAAAAAAAGTAGTGCAATGTTAGTAAAAATCAAAAGTTAAAAAAGCAGTTTGTTTTCTGTTCACTATGCATTCTACACCTGATGTCGACACCACCACAGCTACCAAAAAACCATGTGCGATCGGTTTCTGCAGTCATAGCAGTGTCGGTGTTGACCGCTTTGAACAAATGGCTTGTTTGTACTTTACACTAGAGTTTCCCAAACTGGGGTCCGTGACGACTGCGCAAAAGGTCCGTGAAGGTTTAAAAAAATATGCTTTAAAAACTTTATCGTACGAATAGAACTTCAACGTAAACTGTTAAAAATGGTTAGCAAAAAGCCCCAGAAATTGACTTCAGCAACATTTGAAAAGTAACTCTAGCCCCTGAGGATGAATTGGATCGCGAGTGTCACGATTGCGGCAGCAATACAGGTGTTGACCTTTTTTTTCGGAGGACATCTCCATATGTGTAAGAGGGCATTTTCAGTACTTACTAATATGAAGACAAAATATAGGTCCAGGCTGAATGTCGAGTCTGAACCTAGGGGTTTGTCACAAATAGCCCCAAGCATTGATGAACTGTGCGAAATGAAGCAAGCCCATCCATCACATTGACGAATGAATTGTTTTTGTATTTTAAGTATTATGATTGTAAGTGAATCGTGTCACAAAAGTAATGTCTCATATAATTGGGGTACAAAAAAATCAGATTAGCAGAAAAGGGTCCGCGAAGCAAAAAGTTTGGGAAACCCTGCTTTACACGATCAGCCTCCAGGATGCCACCTTAGCTCTTTGGGGCAACATTCTGAATATTGCGGCTATCCATGCACGTGCTATTAACAAAAAATTGACTAGCACTTAAATATCACGACAATATTTCACATTTAAGCTCATTGAATGCTTGCGTTGCAAACAACAAACTGACACCTTGCCATGACATCTGGACCTAGAATACGTAGAACATGTTGTAAAAAAGGCTGTAACAACAAAATAAATTTTACAAGCTCCCACTGTCAAAATCCTTGTGATAGAAAATGTTGTTGTTGTTACTCAACCTCTTCCAAGGGATGGGGCATGGCGGAAGATCATGGAGCCCCACAAGATGGGAAATTTTTCAGGGTCTGGACCAGAGATTGTAGAAAGACAAAGAGTTGCCAAAGAGCAAGCGGCGCAAAGAGTCCGTAGCTGGACAGTGTAGAAAACAACAAAAGATGTCCTGGGTGGAATGACCGCAGGCTCTGCATGTAAGATTCTCGATACTGCTGATTCTAGTGAGATAAAAGTTTAACAGACGGTCGTGTCCGTTTCAGCGAAGACGAGAGAGAACACAGCGAGCGTGACGAGGAAGCACAAGTTCCTCAGTTGACACCAGGGGGGCTGCGTATCGAAGAATTTAGACAAGAAAGTACGTATCCAGAATGAGAAAAGAAGAGTGAATACGAGAAGTAAGAGGATAGAGAATACAAGTCGTCAGCGACGAATTCATCAGCGGCGTCGTTTCAAGTCATCAGCTGGCCAACTCATTAGCGGCGTCGTTTCTCGGGAGAAACGAGTGTGGAACCCATAGTATCCGGATAGTAATGGAAAAAAGCTGAGATGTTGGGGTCATTAAAAGAAGGGTGTTCAGAGGAAATGACCCAAACAAATACTTTCTCCCCACTGGGGTCAGAAGTACCTTTTCAGTCTCAAAGAGGGCGATGTCAGTTTAAGATCCCTGAATGAAACAATTCTTTGAGGAGAAAAGAATGAAGGGGGATAAGGGGTCGATTCTGCCATCCGTCGAGGAAGACCAAATTGGGGGAGCATAAACTTTAATCAAATAGAGCAAGGAGGACTTGTCTGCACCAATCAACAGCAGCCTTAACGTGATGGTGCTGTCCCCGACCCCGTTTGGGTTGGGTAGAAATGGCTTTTGGACTTCCCAAGGGTCCCAGTTATCCCAGGCACTCCCCTTCATATTTTCGCTATGCTGCCCCCTGTACGACCGCAGAAGGGCAGCGCACAGCTTCTTCAAAATCGGTCGTTTGTTTTCTCTTTCTCTCTTTTCTTTCCCGTCTTCGTCTCCTCATTCTTCTTCTTCTATTAATGAGCGGTAACGTTTATTCCTACCCTGGCCCCATCTTTCCTTGCTCAGTGTGTGTTGGAAATGGACCTGGTGGGGCAAGTCAGTACAATGCTGCATCTGATCCAAATGGGTCCATCTAAGGTGCTCACAACTTCCCCTCTCCAAATTCAGAACTCTTGGCAGCTCTCACTCTTGGAGTTGTCCCCCTTGCTGTGTCCCCACTCGTAACACTGTGACTCCCTCCTCGAACCTCTCCGACTTGTATACCTCCACTGTACAATCTAGCCCTCCTCTGCTAATAATGCACTCCCACCACACCCTCGTCTTCAAACCTCTTATGCTCATGCTTTGACTTGATCATGACTGTCCGTCTACGCCTCTTGCCTCCTTTCCCCCCCTGATTCTCTCAGGGTTCTTCAATGAAATGCTGGAGGTCTTTAAGCCAGGAGCACTGAACTATTTCACTTTCTTTCGTCCCATTCTGTCAACCTTATCTGTATCCAGGAATCCAATCTTAACTCATCTTCCTCTTTCCGGATTCCTGTATTCTCTGCTTTGCGTTCTGATTGCACCCACTCTCGGTCTGGCATTCTCTCTCGTGATGCCACGCACGCTAGTGGCGGCGTCATCATTTTCGTCAGGCAGGGTTTATCTTTCTCTAAACTTTCTACCTCCTCCCTTTCTTCACTTGATCCCTACTCTGATTATGTAGAGGTCAACATCTCTCTAAACAACTCCTCCTCGCTGTCATTTCTCAATGTTTATGACCCCTATTCGCTGTTCTTCGACAGATGGCAGAACCAACTCTTTTTCTCCCTCCATTCTTTCCTCCTCCAGAAATCTCTTCATTCTGGGGAACTTCAACTGCCATCACCCCCTCTGAGACTCAAAATGTACTTTTGACCCCGCAGGGAGGAGGTATTCGACTGGGTCATCTCTTCTAACCCCCCTTCCCTCAATTACCCTGACATACCTACCCTTCTCCATCGATCCTCCCCTGGCATTTTCTTTGCTCCCTCCTCTCTGGCCTTTTCTTGCTCATGAGAGGTGCTTTAGGACCTGGGTTCTGAGCACATACCAATTTTTCTATTTGTCCCTCTCTCTCCGGCCTATCGCCCCAACGAGCGTCCCCCTTCCTTCAACTTTCCGAAAGCTCGCTGGGATGACTTTGACTCCCACTGTCCTTCTACAAAGAAATACTCGTCTCTTTTTCTTTCCTCTGTTGCTGCTCTCTTCAACTCTCTGGCACTAAATGCGGCCAAATCTTTCATTCCTTTCGGCCGCATCAAACGCCATCCTAAAGCCTGGTGGTCTGCTGAGATAGAAGGTGCGGTTAGTGAAAGACGCAAGGCTTTTGCTGCCGCTCACAGAAGTGATGAAGATCGCCAGGCTTACATCTCTGCTTCTCGACGCGCCTCGTCAGTCATTGCATAGGCCAAGGCTGAGGCATGGCAAACGACCTGTTCTTCTTTATCACCTAAATCTGTACACTCTCTTCTTCACTATATCGCTGGCTCCCCTTCCTCGTCTTCCTCCTCTCATAATTTCCCTAACTGTTACTCTTTTCAGGGAATCGGCTTTGACCTATGCCCCTTACCTGAGATCCCACTTTTCCGTTTTTAGTTTTTCTCAATCCTGCAGAGCCACCATAAAGTTGAATCTATTACAAGTCAGCACTTTCCAACTTGTTGGCAGAGATCCAATGGTATTTCGCAAAACATTCTAATAATATTAATTTCTTGAAGTTGATCTTAAACAATTAAAATTTTAATGTGATTGAAATAATCAAAATAATTGCTACGTCAAGTGGGTATTAACAAAAAAGGTCTTTATATTTTGAGAGGGCTCATAGTAGTACTTCAGCAAGTCCACATCGATAAAGAAAGCTACAAACTGAAAAAACTTTGGAAGCACTGATGCAGGAAATGCAGAACGTAGAAGGGATCCCATGAAAAAATCGCACGTGTGATTAGCCAAAAGCCCAAAGCCTTAGCTTTACTTGAGAAAAAATTTAAGATCTTTTTCAAAATGTGGGCCAACTCAACTTTCAAAAACTTCTGCATTTTTCAACGCGACTTTTCTTATTAGAGCTGAGAATATGATATATTGAGCCAAAATCAAATTCAGAAGACGGAGAAACATTATTGCAGCTCAGCAGCTGAAATTTGAATTGGTTATCAAATAATAGAAGACGCCAATTTACCTGCAAAATGATTGATGATTTCTCGCTTTTGAGAACAAACGAAGAAAATTTCTTAAGTTGACATCAATGCTTGATAAGATTGGTTGAAAGCAAGAATCACGTAAAGAAAGCGGGAGGTTTCTTAAAAAGTAAGCAGCAAAAGAGTCATAAACGTTAAGTCTTCTTTGAGACGATGCAGCAGCGTTTATTGGAGAACATATGAAATTGAGCACGTCATTGATGGTTGCAGGATGAGCTCCCAAAACCGCAAAAAACTGATAGTCGACTTTGGAGCGTTTATTGATCTGACAAAAAGCAAAACATATTTCAGTTACCGATTATTTCAAGTGCTTGTACAGTACGAGCCTATATCGTAAATTTTTTTTAAGAACAAGCACCAAATAATTCTCGAGAACACTACACAATTGGTATCGCTAATCGAAATTGCAACGTTACGAGTACACTGCCGGCATGGTTTTTAGGTAATAGTGCCTTTATATAAGATATTTATTGTAATGCGTGGAAAGGCTCCACGAAAACAGTACTAGCGATAAAAGTAAAGTTTGATCACAAGTCTAGTTTTATGTCGCAAAGGTTTTCGCGGTACTGGAGAATCTTACGCACAACCCTCGACTCAAATTCAATACCATTCTACCTCAAACAAACTTTTCAAATGTGGAATCAAGGAGGTCAACAGGGAAGGACAACGGGCTGATAGACATTCAGCGGTTGCGTCATGTAAACATTTAGTGACGGAAAAAAACGAAGATCTAAACAAAAATTAATGATTATACGATCGCGTTGTGACAAAAGGGTTTATGACTGCAATTGGAGAGCTTTGTTGTGATATCTCTTTAAAAAAGAAAGTGGGGCAATTAGTAGAGTGCATCACCTCCCCCTTTTTTGAATTTTCTTCTGCCTCATTGATTTTCCGGGCCTGTCTACTATAAAACTTAACTTGGAAAATTTTGGTCACTAGGATCACCGGCACTCTCACACTTCGAAGACACTCAAAAATTATCAGATTCAAACAGCAACATCCCAAGATCGTTTCAGATAAACAAGAAGTGTTGGTATGAAATTCATTGTGACATATCCATTTATCACAAAAGTAAGGTCAAAAATTTTACTTGTTCCTTTACTCTTTTACTCCCTTGCCCACACTTCCCATAGTTTTTGCTGTTTTGGCAGATAAAAGAAAGACCGTCAATAGCTTTACGCCTCTTTCAGCAAAGCAATATGTCTCAACAGCATTTTAAACCTTTTGCACTTTGGTAGTTGTTGTGATAATTCAAAAAGCATGCACTTGTTTTTACAAAGCCCACAACACCAAAAAGTTTCAAGCAACACCAACAATCAAAACCAGCCAAGCTAATTATAAATCACGTAAAAAAATTAATTTGCCATTTCTTTTTCCTTTCAATGGAGTCTGTAACTCTGGAACATTGCATTAAATCATAGCTGAAGCAATGCTATGCTATGGGAAACCGCCTGCTTTATCCACTGACAGAAGCGTTTTCAACTGTTCGAGCAAAACAGTGACTTCCCCCTGTACCAGGCAAAGTTCCTACCGACCACGATTACAAAAATATTGTTGTAGATGCTGATATAAAGCATTCACCGCGAGCTGCCATGTCTTCATTTGACCAGAAGCTGGAATCCTTCAATTTTATTTTTACTTTTATGAACAGGGTGCCTGGTCAATATGCGAAATGCTATAAGCCAGCACATTCTTTTGGCCTCAAGCACTAGGCAGTTCCGTTGCAACTTGCACTGCTGAACAATAGAGACAAAAACAAAAGAACAAAATCCAAGCACAAAAGAAAACTGGTGAGAAAAGAGCAGTCAGGTAGACTGGCAAAACTGGCAGACTGATGAATTAAAGCCAGAGCACCACCATCGCAGAACAAATTCAAAAATCCCGACTCTCTCACTATCAGTTGACATCAAGCAGATTAACATAACCAACAAATCTCCAGAAATTCTCGGTTGGGACTAAACTCGTAAATCCCTCGCTCTACACCACTAGCTGACAGCAGATACAAAACCACGCGTATTCATTGTTGATAAAACTCGCGAATCCAGAGTCCTGCACCTTCAATCAACGCCAGATACAAAATCCACTAATCCAAAGCGTTCTGGTCAGGTACTAAATTCGTTAATTCACAGTCCCACACCAGCAATCAGCATCAATTATGAACTACAAATGTTCCGGTGAGGGCTTAAACTTGCAAACCTCGGGTTTACACCATCAGTTGGAAACAGATACATACTACGCAAATCACGAGCGTTGCCGCCAAAGACTGAACCTGTGAATCTAAAGTCCCATACCATCAGTAAACACCAAGAAGAACACGCAAATCCCTAGAGTTTAAGTAATGGACAAAACTTGAAAATGTAAAGTCTCACCCGATAAGATACAGAACACAATAAACCTAGGCGTTCACGTCGCAGGCTTCTACTTCTTCTTTTTCTTTCGGCTTATTCCTGATTAGGGGTCGCCACAGCAGATACTATCAGTCGACATCAAGCGCAAAATACACAAATTCCGAGCATTGCCGTGAGGCAGAAAACGCTTGAGTTTATATTCAACGGTCCACAGTCGTACTTCTTGACCATCTTCGCACTCACGACTGCCATTAGTCGCTTTCGCGACTCGCTGAATAAACTGCTTCAAGTATTCTAATCCTGTAGAGGAAGGAGTAGCTGAAATTCTTACAGATGTTACTTCTCTGCATCAGAGCGGACCTTTAAGTTACGACATTTAAAGAAGAAAAGTGGTAGCTTTATGTTTCCCAAAACCTTAGAACTCTGACTCTATGGCTTCATCATCAAATGAAGTTTAGTGCTGTATCCAGGTCTTTGTCTAACTCTCCAACCAGGGCTTCTTGTGCAGCCTCTGCAGTTGTTGTAGAAGGAGAGGAGGACCAAACGGCCATGTCATCAGCATTAGATATAAGTACAGAACTCAACATTCCCTGGAACAGATCTTTTCGGAACCAATCGGAAGATTTGAAAGGAGATGCTTTTATGAAATATATCAACTTGCTTAAAATCAGAAATAGTCTTGATCTATTGCTAATTGAGGTAAGGTGCAAGAGTTAGATAAGAGCTATTTACCGGATATTCTTTGGTGGTTTAAGTACTTTTTTTCATCCACTGACCGATCACCTTGATTAGCAACTGATTAAGCTTTTGCTGGAGTTCAAGCACGATTATTTTGTTGCGGTAGATAGTGCGTTGAAAAAACTGGAATTACTTGTGTGGTACCTAACCTAAGAAATGCTTGTCATCGCGATGTTTAATGATGAAGTTCCTGCAAAGCTAAGTTCACCAACATGGTGCACGTGGTTGACCCTAAAGACCATGAGTGAATACCAGTCTGTTTAAAAAATTGCTCAATGGTTCCCAAAGTACGCAAAAACATAAACTTCAAAAAAACGCCTTTGTTTTTAATTTGGCTTAAATGTGTGAAATTCAGACAGCGAAAAAGTTAATCTCTAATAAAAAAGGCTTTATTTAGGGCCCAATTTTTTTCAAACGATGAGTCGACAGCAGACCTTAAAAAAAGTAGGGAAGTTCACTTTCGATTTGGATTATAAACTAAGGAAGCGGGCCACGACATAATTTACACATCAAAAATGGGGCATGGTCATAAAAAGGATGAAAATACTGTGTTAGATCATTGTTGTTATTTTTTACACGAAATAATTGACATGATCAGTTTTTTTGCATAGCTAAATATCATGAATTATCAATAATAACTTATAGGTAAAGGTAAATTGAACAAATAGATTGTTCCTAAAGTGTGCATCAAACTGGGAGCCCTTCGCCTTAATTAGTACACAGACTATAGCTCGCGGTTTCAAAAAGCTTGGTGGCCCTGCTGTAAAAGAAACATGTTTGAAGCTATGCTTTAATGAAAGGTTATGCAACCTGCCGCCTGCAACGTCAAATTTTGTAACTCGTGACGTGAATTTGGTGGCCTAAGATGGCAAACCTATCACTTACATCACGGAAAAACCAATCTCCGCAGCAAAATTGGTCAACACCGTTTACACACACAAATTTAAAAAATTTGGTATAAATGTTGCTTTGAAAGTATTGATTTCAAAAAAGATGAATAAAGGTCTTCACCACTACTTTGGCTGAACACTTCTTCCAGCTACTGCTTTGAAGCTTAATTGCACGTAGAAATATCATGGCTTACAAATTTTGACCGGCCTGCTAAATATTCAAGAAGTCTGAAACTGGCCTGCCTGCGTAAAAGAATGCACAGCTCTGCTTTAACGCCATATTCCAAAATTACAGTCTCTAATCAAAAGAAAAGGAAAGGGCAAACCAGTTTTTTTTACATATTCAAGCGGGAAATCTGTATTTAGCTAACTTTTGATGTTGCTTCAAACTTTTTGCAGCTGGAATTGGTGTTCTTAAACAACTCCAAACCTTTGGAATACCAAAGCGCAAAAAGGTTTGAAATGTAGCTGTAACCAAGGGCTTTGCAGCACATATCTAAAAATAGTGAAGTCCTTTCTTTCATCTATCGAAAAAGCAAAAACTTTGGGAAGTGTGGGACAAGTGGAGAAAAAGGGCAAACAAACAAGTAAAAACTGTGATGAAGTATTATCAAATGAAAAAATTTTTGTGAAGTTTTTCTTCTTGGTTTCTTTGTAATATTTTCTTGACTTTAAGTTTGTTTCGTGGATTCTGTCATTCACATTAAAGCTTTTTGACAAAATATAATTGTAAGCTTGTTTTTGTGATAAATAGGTATATTGAAATGAATTTGATATCCAACAAGACATGTCTATCTCAAACAATTACCGATTTATTACAATTTGAATTTGATAATTTTTTAAGGGTCTCCGAAGGGTGGGGATGCCAGAACGCTCAGTGACAAAAATTTTTTGTGTAAATTTTTGAAGGAAACAGACGCGGAATATCAATAATGCAGATAAAAATCCAAGAAAAAGAGGAAAGTGACGCACTTAACGAGTGATTTACTCACTGACGTCGCTCACTCTAAATAGAGACCTACAAGCAGAACGAAATCTCGTGCGTATAGACAAGAAACAAAACGATGGTTTACATTCTCTTTTTTGTTTAACGCAAAGGTTTGTTTTCTTTTTGGCTGAACCATTTACGATAATGTTTTGTTTTTAAAAATGTTTACCTGCATTCACTTTGTCTTGGGTATGGATAGTTTGCGAAAAAAGGTCGAATGCAATGAAACACTTTGGAAAGCGTTCTTCGCATGGTGCATCTCGGAAACAATCGAAAATCTTAAAACATAACGAGTTAAATCGTGCGCTCAAAGACATATCCAAAAATATTTAGAGAGATTTGATATACTCATGATAATGATGTCATCATCAGTAAGTCTAAAATTTGAAGGGCAAATCTAAAATTTGAAAGGTAACACCGCTTCTGGAACTTTCTTCCGACCTTGGCTACTGCACTCGAGTGATATGCATAAGCTATTGTATTATAAAAACCATGAGCAGTCAACGATTAAAACAACAAATTTACGACAAAAAGTGATTACTAGTGATTATTCTTTTAAACTGAAACATTAATCACAGGGCCTCTAACACATAATTTACAATCATTTGCAAAAGCATCAGGCCTAACCCGCAAAATTAGCGACCTTGCTGGTATTGCATTATATTTTGATTGGCATTGCATCTTGTTTTTCTCATTGTAAGTCCAATGTCCTACTGTAGTTGTAGCTTAGTTTAAGACTGGAATAAACTCAATGGTTGCTTACTTTTAAGTATTTTGTCTATTTTTATCCGTTCGAAAATGGGAAAAATTTAGTACCGTACGATTTTAGGACGTGCTCAAATTGTTGCTCTTCTCAACACTGTATTGTATCAAAACCAAATATCAAAATAACTTGGTGTCATGAAACCATTAGTTCAAAAATCGATAAAAACAAAATTGACGGATAAAATATTCGTGTCAATCGGGAAAAAGCGGGAGGCCTAGCTAGTAAATAACAGCCCGAGAAAATAACACCATGAAGAGGATAGTGATGTAGTCCCCCACAAGTTCCTGTAAAAAACGCTTGCGCAATGCGAATCAGAAAATGCACTAATGTCAGTTTCAACGCTATTTCTAGTCATCACACTTGTTTCTTGTCAACAGCTATTTTCTTTATGGTGTAGTTACCTTGTACTGTTTTTTTGCTAGGTCTCCTACTTTTTCCCGATTGACATGAACGTTTTCTTTGTCAATTTTTTTCTATCAATTTTTGAACTAATGACTTCGTAGCATCAAGTTGTTTTGATATTTGGCACTAAAGCAATCCAGTTTTGTGAAGTGCAGCAATTCGAGCACTTTCTACATCCGTACAGCACCAAATTTTTCCTATTTTCGAGCGGATAAAAATCGAAAAGTACTTAAAAATAAGCAACAATGAAATTACTCTATTTTAGCCGTAGCTAAAACTACAGTGGGACATTAAACTGGTAATAAGAAAAACATGATGCACTCCCATCACAACATTATGCAAAACTAGCAAGAATTTTAAGGTTGTCAATTTTGTAGGGTGATCCGATGCTTTTGCAAAATACGATACAAAATGTAATATATCCTTACCATCATCTGGAGCTTCTCGGCAAGTGATGGGTGTGAAAGGAATACAATGATCCCCAGAACAGTAATCAAAAACGCACCGTGACGCGCTGCTAGCTAGAATGGAAGGAACATCATCACATGTGTAGTTTCTAGCTTGAGGGTAGGCGGCGCACAAACCCTCTTCCACATAATCTAAATCATTATTAAAGTCAAATTTATATGTAAAGGAAAACAAGTTCCCCTGTCAGAATAAAAATTGAGTTAACATTGTTGGCCATTGCGATTTGGCGGTGCAGCGGTGAAAACTGACAAATCGCTGTCCCTCGTGCTCAGCCATTCTTTTTTTCTTCGTTTGGCCATAGGTAGAATTTCCACTACTTACCTGTAATGTTGTTTTCAAACTATCTCCTTGCCGCACATATTTCACTGTCAATCGCTGTCGCTAGTGCTCAGCTATTCTTTATTCCTTCCCTAGGGCTATAACTTAAGTTTTGATGACTTACCTGAGCTGTTATATGCAAAATATCTCCTCGCTGCACATATTTCACTTTCTTCACAAACAACAGCAGTAAAGTTGCCACCAACGAACACCAAATTGTAGTTTGAAAAAGTCCGGCTACCAGATTGACAAGAAAATCTATCCGTTGAGTTTACTTCTAAGAACAGTGGATATAAGGTCAGCAGATTTTTTTCAAATTGCTTGACCAAGGTATTAGGCAAGGTTGTTTTTACAGCATATTAGTGTTTTATGCGTTTGGTACTGTAGCGCTCCGGCGGAGATGTGATTCTTTTACAGTATCAAATGTTTGCAATCCAAACGGCGATAGTTTTGTGGTGACGAAGCATAAATTTATGCCTAATTTTCCCACTTTTGCAGGCTTAGCCGTGCAGCTTCAGTGAGTTTCTGTAACAACTTACTCGATTTGTTACCAGAATTTTTTCTTTAAGCTGATTACAAGATTATGTGCTTCGGCTTTTATGCTGTGTCGAAAAGTGCTCACTGTGGTAATACATGTATGTCAAAAGTTTATTCTATACGGCGATCAAGTAATTCCCTTGTCCCAATAGCTACTTACATTAGTTTGCGTTTGGATGATAATTTGAGATACTATTGGTGTCGTTGTACTGATGATTTGTAACGTTTGGTGCTCAAAGACTTATACATTGCTTAAAAGTTATATCGCATGACAGTGATTCCAGCGCAGCGCTCACGACTGCGATAGTAGGCTAGTTTTGTCTTGACTTTAGTGTGGCGAATAATCGTGCAAATTTTACAATACTCTTTTGCGGATTGGTCTTTATCATTAGAATGTTGTTATCCTATAGAACGGCAAATAAAAAAAATGACGTCGCTTTTCACGCCATACTCTTATTTTACAAAGTATGAGGTTTTCTAATTTTTCAAAGCCGGAGCAGAAAACTAGAGAATTTATTTTTTCTCGACATTTCGTCAAATAGTTTTATTGGAGATTTATTAGTAAATCACTTAGCTCCACCAAAATTGAGTAATGGCAGGTTGCTCCTAAATTTTGCAGGACTTTTACGGCGTTTTGACCCAAGTTTGTAAAGAGTTTTTTTTTTTAATAAAAATTTCTCGTGTATTGCTTTGGCGCAGAAAGTTTGGGACCTTTTTATCATTTTAATAATAATATCAACAAAGATAATCTCATCTTAATGCATGAGTGGGCACAAAACTTACCAAGTTCGCATTGCGGCAGTTCAAGGTTGAAAGCAAATTGAGTAATTATATCGATGGCCTTGTCAATTTTAGGTAAGAAAGTATGATAAGCCGGTGGTATGATGATTTTAAAAAATTCGGAAAGTGCAGTGGCGTTGCATCGTTGAGTCCATGCTCTTTCAAGCTTGTGTTTTAAATCATCAAAAATACTGAAAATAAAAACGTTTGAGACCTCATTTGCCACAAATTTACACATTAAAACATTAATCCGTAGTAGTCTGTCGTAAAAACAGAAATCCAGCGAAGGAGAGAGAAACTGTTATCATAAAAAGAAGGACTTCAAAGAATTCTCATAGTGGCTTAACAAGTAATGAAAGACAAAATATATATTGTGGGGATACTGTGAATCTGTGGAAAGGATGGGCATTTAAAGACATCTGTAAATGATAAAATAAAAGTTTTGAGAAGAGTGCGTGTAAAAATATTTCTAAACCCAGAAAGTAAATGGAGTGGAAAACTGGACGTAGTACAAATAATAGAAGGGACTTGTTATAATTGATCCAAAAAGTATGTGCAAAATGCACTATATCTCGTATGAAAACACAGAAGGCAGCTAACCTTAATGGGGTAAATGCTGATTTACCTAAATTCATGGGACAAAATAATGTCAAATGACTATTGAATGTTGCAAACGGACTGCTAGAGAGCCTGAAGATGCCGAGGGTTGAAGAAAGAGTAAACTGTTACCACTGTATGTGGGTAAAGGCGACACAAGATTATGCAGAAATTACAGAAGCGTCGAGCAATTGAAACATGGAATGAAGGTAATTGAAATAGTATTTGAGAAAAGCTGTGGCTTAGAATCTCTCAATGGATGTGTTTTCGTGCACTTGGAAGGGGCGCTTTACGCTAATTTCCTCTACGTGGTTGCACCGCCTGTGACAGAAATGTACTGAACTCAGTTCATTGGTCATTATCTGTTAAAAATGACCAATGAACAACAGGCTACGATGACCAACAACATTTTTATCTGGACTGCACCAGGCAGCCATTTCACCTGAGTCAGCTAAAGACCGTTTAAATCTGAATTAAGTGCCCTGGTTATGTAAACAAAAGAGTTTGTACATAAATCTTCCATTCTTCAGGCGATTGCACCAGGTTTTTGTGTGATAGTGCAGAATCGAACAAATATGCTGCAAGCTTCATTTTAGTCAACTACGTAATGTATGACGCCATGCTTTCTTTGCTTATTTTAATAACCACTCGCTACTGTGAAAACACTGCTATTGGCTTGCTTGTGAATTGCACTGTTTGAATTCTTTAAATGCAAAAACGTGCTTTCTCAAGCTCTGCAATTCCATTCTAACTCCGTACCACTGATATGCCTTATCTTCTATTCAAGCCTCGATGGTTGCCCCTGATAGCGGGGTTCTACCGGTTTTCACAGCCTTTTGGCCGTGCGCCTCTGTTTCGGTAATCAACACTCACAATTTTTCTTCGTCCGATGTCATTTGTTATCATTTTGATTTGTTTAAGCTACTTATCATTTGTTACCAATTCGATACCCACACTGACAAAAGCATCACGAGCACTTACGGTACAGCAGTAGATGCTTCTACTTGGTGTCATCTAATGGTTGATAACTAGTAGGCTACCTGCAAACTCGTTGATGTGTTCGTGCGTGCAAGAATTCTCGGCCTGCTGTCCAAGACCATGCCAGCAAATCGTAAACTATCAATTCATCACAGATAGGGTTGGGGCTAATTAAGAAAGTAGCGTTTATATCAAAGCGTGGCAATGGTGACCCAGTTCCGGGAACAGCGCACAAAACACCATAGAAACTACCACTGATGAAATTATTGTTCAATCTGAAGAAGTTTAGGACATCTTGTAGGGAATTGAAATTTGAGACTTGTCGTAAAACCTGAAAAGGAATAGCTCAAATAATATCGTAATTCAAATCATAGCGTAGATGTAAGTTTAAAATACCATTATTATTTTATATTGTGATTATATTATTTTTTATTGTTACGCGTTCAAGAAGTCAATGTGCAACTAATATTTCGATGTGCATGTAACAATTTGATTTTAACTATTTTATGATTGTGATATGTATACGGGGTGATTGAAAAGTCTTTCCCTATTTTTAAAATCTTGTAATTTATTTATGAATCAACATATTTACAAAAAATGAGTATGAGAAGTGCACTTGCAGCATGAGGTTTTATTTAAAATTTTACAAAATATAAATGTGAGAAGAACACGAGTAACATAAGATTTTATCGAACATCTCTCTCCAACTCTGGTTCACTTGCATTACAAGGGCAACCGCTTCTTTTAGTAACCATTACAGAACATGTTGCCTTGAGTTTTGCGGACAATATTTAATAATTTTTGCATCGATCTAAGCATGTATTCCTTGATGGTCCTCCACCATCCCGGAACTTGAATAATTATTTTCCAAACTTTGTCGTGTGACGCTAGCTGGGCGCTCTCTTTTAAAGTCAAACTCATTGACATCTTTACGGAGGTTTGAATTTTAAATCAAAACAATTAATAATTGGTCAATGTGATATGAAAAACAACAATACCGAAAAGAAAAGCAGCAATACAGAACTAATTCTCATATGTTAAGGAACATACGTTAAAGTGCTGAAAAAAAAGTAAACACAAATTAAGAAATTACCTATATTTTTAAATAGGGAATGACTTTTAAATCACCCTGTAGTATTCAGCGTATTGTATAAACAACAACCAACCAGGAAAAGTTAATAATTTATTTAAAACTTTCAATAACTGCTGAAAATGTCCACCATGCTCACGAGTGCAAAAATCAGTTCGACGCTTCGAGTTTTCAAATACGTCGAAATGAAACGGGTATCAGACTCGCTGGTATTAAATGAAGAGTCTGATTCAAATTCAAGCTTACAATAAAATTTATGAAAAGCAAAACATCTTAATCGATGTGATAATTTTATTCATCAACCTAGATGTCTACAACCTAAACCACGCTCGTTTTATATAACAAAAGTATTTGTATGTAGTTAATAGCGAGTGCACAGTGACTTTCTGAACGCACCGTATTTAAAATATTATTTATTATTATTACTATATTCTTATCCTTCGGTTGCAGAAAAGCCTTTATAATAACGCATAGAGCGGAGGTGGTCACACCGCAACTCTTTGGGCCTTTGAATGGGGCTCTTTTAACTCACTTTGTTTTCATTATCAGTGATGAAGCTCGAGGTTTAATGCCAAAACACATTAAAAAGGTCTAGATCTCAAATTTGGATGCAAAAGACCTGATTTCTATCTTTGAAGATAAGATCTTTATTTTCATTTCCAATGCAAAACACGTCAACTTTACTTAGAAGAAGGAGAACTCTTATTTGCTCGAGACCAGTGCTCCAGTCAAATTAGAGATCCTTGTCTAGTCTTCACAGCAGCAGGTACCGGAGAAGGGGACCAAATGGTCAGGTCGTCAGCGTAAAGAGAGCAGCAGCCGAAAAATTTTTGGTGTTTTGGCTTTAGTTCCCTTGTCCGGTTATACTAAAAACTTGTAAACGGTATCAATCGATCTACTGGTTGGTGCCAAGCAATAGGTGCGATGTGGAGAATGACATATAGGCTAAACCGTGAAAATTCCACTCAGGAATGAGTAGAAACTTCTAGCAACAAAAATCTTAGCAGTTGCAATGCGTCGAAAAGCATAATACTAATATTTTACCGACATAGCAAACACCTGATATATCAAAAAGTATTGTGGAAGCTCGTGGAAAATTGTTGGGCAATCTCCTTCCAAACATTCACCAATAACGCGGGAGAGGCAGGCAAGCACTTTATTGATTGAAGATCTTAAAGCAATACCGATTATTACATTTTTGTTATGGCATAGACTACTCCTTCATATCAACAGACTCAGACTTTCACTAGACACATATACAAGTGTTTGAAAAATTAAGTTTCAGTGACCGAAAGTTATCAGAATATAGTAGAACTTGGAGCTAAAACAATACATGATGCATATTAGCCAAAAAATCTCTGGATCTTTGATACTAGACAAAATATAAAGTCTTTTATTTTTATGTACTAGTTCTAACCACTTTCAAAATCAAAAACAAGCTGTGAAAACAATTTGAGGAACTTGAAAAAATGGTACAAGATTACAGATATGGTTATGCATTCTGAGTTATGTAGTACTGCCAGTCATAGGCGCTAAGAAAGCACAACCATCAGGCATTCATAATTTTGGGAGGTGGATGTCCGTTCCTCACCGTAGTGCCATTGGAAACCACAAGCTAAGGTAATTACGGACCAAGTCTTGTCCGCAAGCCTTAAGGTGATAGCCCCGCCAGCCGACCATCCGTAGATAAGCCTGCTACTCACCATGGAGAAACCTTGTAGTTACAAGTAAAACCAATTAAAGTAAACAAGTGAATTTGATTAGCTCTCAGCTGGACTCATAAGTAAGACATATTATGATGAGTTAATTTGGAGTTGCTTTAAGAAAAGTAAAACGGAACTAGCAATTATTTTGCCACCGCAATTTTTCGAAACTAGTGCTCAGCATTACAGTAACTAAGTTTACAGCAAATAAAATTTTCAAACCTGCATTTGTTATAGTCATAGAAAGGATAATTTCCAATAAACAAACCAACACATTGATAGCTTTTGTTTAGTGTCATTACCAAAGAACAATTTGGAAGCAATGCAATATCTAAAAAAGCAATCCACATTAAACTTACTTTTGAAGACCTGAAAAAAACCTACCAACAGTCAATAAAGGTATTAGTCATGCTTCCCATTTGGCTAGAGTTACAATGTTTCCTGCCTGTATCCTATTATTGTAACATTGCATGAAATTTTTCGATTCTTTAAATAATGAAATTGAAGATTAAGATGTTCCATGTAAAATTTTCCTATCTTCTAATATCCTAAACTTGTATTGGCGATAAGAACGAAATCAAATGCTCAAATTTCTTTGTCTGTGAATCTAGTACGGACAATTATAAATGGAATGAGAATATATTGCATGGGCATCGAAATCTAGGTGATGACTAAAAAGAGTCTTCTCCTCGTTTTGGAGTAAATTCGAAGTTATCTCCTGGATAGTATAAAAACATCCTTAATTTTTTGTTTTGCCCATTTTGGTTTTATTATTATACGACAAGCTTAAAAATGTACGCGTGCCTATAAGGTTATTAATGTCAATTAAACAAAACGTTCTCACCATCTGAAGGTAACGCTTTGCACTCGGTTGGTGTGTAATCAATGCAATCATTTCCTTTACAGTGATCGAAAATGCAGTTAGTTGTAAGGCTAGCCTCAGTAAGTCCTAAACCATCATCGCACATTGTATTGCTCACATCAGTGAATAGAGTGCAGCGACCTCTTTCAACGTATTCTGTGTAAAATATTATCACCGATACTACAAAGCAATGGCACAATCAGCAAAATATTTTAGAAGACAACATATCTTCTGATCGGAAATTTTGACCAAACCCATAACATTTAGTTGTTCCTGCTTTTTTGTTTTTTTACCCGTTCACTACGATGACGATATCCCTATCGCCATGACGACCGCAGCGCCTGCCTCCGATGACAATTACCAAACATTTTAACATTTATAGCATTGATATTGCACGAAAATCATATTAATAGGAAATGTCGTATACGGCATCGTATGGCGTGGCCGCGCGGTCGTGCGGAAGGGGTTAACTAAACTTTGCGCTCTGAGTCGTAGAAATGCCTTTGATTGTAACAAAAAAATTGATTTCATACCAACATAATCAAGTAACTTTGTTCTTTAAAAAAGAACAACAAATGAAATCCAAAGTTTGAGGGGAATCAAAAGCAGTAATGCCTCTTGGTAAAATTGTACCACAGTAGCAAAAAGTGTTTGCTGCGTGACTAAAAATGGCTTAATAAAACTGGAATCGGGATAAACAATATTAGCTACGTTTATGACCGCAAGCAGGAATATATGAATAATTACATGTACCTGTAATTAAAGAAGCGTAACTCTTTAAGGATTATAAGAATTTAATTCATAAAATTTGGAACAATGCCGCAAACAACGGAAATATAATGGATTTTAGGCAATTGGATATCACGCCATAATGATATAACAATCAGCAATCATGTGACATATGTGTCACACGGATCCTTAAAGAGCTAATGGTTTATTGACCTGATCTAAACAAAATTTTTTATTCTTTTTCATCTCCAGATGCATGACATTAAACAGATAATTCATTGCAACACCCAAAATTTTACCAAAACAATCTACAAAAAAGCCTACTTTTTGTTTTCTTGAGTTTTCGCTTCAGCTAGTCTCCAGTACCATGCAGCTGCTTGTAGGCTAATGATAAGTGTAATATAACTGTTCTAAGTCTATCTGTTTGAGTTTATGCTTACTCTGCCCTCCGTTTTCGCTTTCATCGTTGTAACGAAAAACGCTGCACACAGCTCCTTTACCACATTTAGCATCTGCTAAGTCATCACTAATGTAAGACATGCGATCGACGTCAAAAACGCGAGTCCCAATTTGGCAGGAGAACTGGTCATTGGGATCAACATCTGCAACAAAGGTAAATTTTCAGCTCTAATTTGTTTAATTTTTCTAATAAGTACGATGAAAACATACAGACGTTTATGCATCTACTTTGCTTGAAAAAGACTGTAGCACTTTAAAAACCATGACCAAATTTAGGAATTAGTTTTGCTTGTAGAAGGGTTATAACCTACTATTGGCTATCCAAGTCAATTGCCTACACAGCAGTGGCAAGTCTTTGAAATAATGGGGTTCCCCTTCACATCACGCAAGATCGACAGTGTTAAACTTGAGGGAGCAATGTGGCAAATGCGCGTCAACATTGCCGAATTAACTAAGAGCCACTTCATATTTCAATATCGACGACGCCTTTCATTATATCTAGGCCGCTCTAAAAAATTGGCTTGAAAGGGACTTGATCCTTCTCAATGCGCTCATGCCGTCGTTTATTCTTGGTGATTGTACAACCAATTACATAGGCGCGTCGTCATACTTTATTCCCACTCAACGATTTTGAATGCTAACTCTTGATCTAGCGGTAGTAAGACCAGAGCTAACACGTTAACATCCTCAATTGATAGGTATTGGAACAAAAAGAAGAGCAATGGGGTGAAAAAATGTAGAGAAGGGTGAAAGGATATGGAGAAGAGATGAAAAAAGGGAAGACTTAGTGAAAAGAAAATATGGGAAAAAGGTGAAAGAATGAGAAAAGTAGAATTAAAGGATGGGGAGTGGGGGTGAAAGGAAGTAAAAAAGTAAAAAGAAAGAGGGGATTAAAGGATTGGAAGAGCAGTGAAAAAAGAGAGAAAGAACTTAAAAAAGGTGAAAAAAAAGAAGGCAAACGATTGTGGAAATTGGTGAAGGGAGAAGGAAGAAGGGAGCGTGAAAATACGAACGAGGTAGAGTAATGCGGATAGCATGAAAATAGATGGGAAAGGGTAAAAATGAAAACGTAGAGGGATATATCCCTTTACTTGTTTTTCCTCGTTTCTTTAATCTCCTTCATTCTGTCTCTCTGAGCTTCTTAACCGATCTTATTCCCGTTATCTCTCTTCCTTTGCTCTTTTTTATTTATTACAATCTGAGACTGCACTTAGCTGTTAATTCAACAACGATGGATTTCAATTGCTTCAACCAAGGATCGCAATACGTTTACCTGCAGTCTTGATCGTCCATGAAATTATAATAAGTTTTATTTAGAGAACAACGTGGTCATGCTCTTTTCTGTATGACTAACTGCCGAAAGCAGGAATTGTAATACTTGATCCTCTAACTATTTCACGATATTAGTTTTACCTCAAATTAATTGAGTACTTAGCTTGTGCCAAGTAAACTTACCAATCACACAGCCGGGTAGTTGTAGGTTGGTCAAAAAGTCTTGTAAAACATCAATGGCAGAAAGAATAGTTGAAGATAAACGTTGAAAAGAAGGTGGTAGAATCTGTTGGATCAATCCAGGAATCACTTCTGCATTGCATTGTGTTGCCCACACTGTTGAGAGGTTTTGTTTCAGGCCATCAAACAAACTGAATAAACAGTAGTAGTTGCATTACGTGGTCTTGCTGCAAAGCTATTAGGTTTATTACTTCCTAATAAAGCATTTTTACCGACCTGCATAGCTCCATATGTGTTCGCAAGGAGAAAAAGGCTCTCACTTTCATCAAACCCAAACTAACAATGCCATTAATGACTCCATCTTCACAAATAGGATTGGAGTCGTTGAAAGTAGGCAGCATGCGGTTTAAAACAGGAGACAAAATTTCGGGAGGGGGAAACCCGGGAACGTGACACGCAATGTCGTAGATGACCTCCGCAGTAGTTTTGTCAACTTTTAGCAGCCGAAAGAAGTCATCCAAGCTATTAATCCGTTGAAGATAACCATTAACTTCCTGCAAAGCATACGAGATCGACTAAAAATATGCTTCCACCAAACAAAAACTATGTAACTGCAACTTTTGGAAAGGTGGATGCGTTGACTGGGTCCTCGACATGAAGTCGAAGAACCTAGAACTTTGGTATCAATGTGTGAGTGATGCCACTTACATACTGCATTTCGTCTCGATATGACTTTGACATAATAACCTTCCTAAATGTGACCGATGATTTGGGAAGCCAATCAAGTGAGCTGCGTTTAATAACACCAATACTTTCATTTTTGTCCAAAATAGTAGAATAGAAAACCAAAATTAAACAGCAGCAGACGAAAGAAGAGAGCAGATGGCAAAACCATATACGTCAAAACATCATAAAAAAATTTATTGAGACCAAACGAAATATGAATTAGACACATGGCCATCGCACTTGTATTAGCACAAATGAAAAAAAGAACAAAACACCCACAAATAAAACAAAACAAGAAAGGCGCGCACTTAACAGATGGACACAAAATATTGCATGTTTAGCAAAAGAATAGTTATATGTACAAAAGTGTCATACAAAAATTTAAAATGATATGCTGCTTGCCGTAACAAATTTGTTACCCTTATGGCAAAGGCTGCCTGGTTCTACACCTTGCCCAAGGGTGACCTGGGAGCAGTGATAGCTAAGAGATAGCTCCTTTAGGTCTCAAAGCAAAGTGCCCTGTCGCCGGTTATTAGCCTTACACCAAGAACCAAAGTCTGAAGCTTTATTTTTAGACATAGCATATTACCTGAGAAATATGCGATTTTCAAAAGTTTCATAGCATATTCCCTGAGGTTTTATTTTGAGAAAAATATTTTTTGTTTTTAATTATTGATATAAAAAAGTTTTAAACGAAAAATGTAGAAATTAGCTTTTTAATTACCTGTAAAATTGGTTGCAATCCTCGTATTGGAATCAAATCGAAAATGGATGGACAGTTGCTGTCCAAACAAGTTCTGATAAATCGGCTTAAGCAACCAAACATCTCATTTACCGACTTTCTAAGCATTTAAAAAAAAACTATTAGCTTACTTCTTTCTAGTTTTGTTAGCACAAGAAACAACAAGAGCTAAGGCTTGTCAATGACTAGTATTTTATTTTATTTTCATATTTTACAATCCTACGTCTAAGTAAATTTTTTGATAGAAAACGCATACTGTAATAAACCGGTACCTATTTTCAACAAACCTAACAAAGCTCCAATGCACAATGAAGTTGTGCAAATTGAAACTAACGTTAAAAATACTTCAAATATGAGATTTCGACCTGTACCTGCATTGCTTTTGATTATAGTAAGGTATGTCTTTAATGAATATTCCCAAGCAATTAAACCCGCCGTTCAAACTTCTTTTTAAGGAACAAGATGGCAATAGTAATGCATCTGAAAAACATTTGTTTTCTCGAAAAGTATATCTTTCAATGCATTTTATAACAGTAACGATGAGATTAATTGCCTTTCTAATGATAGCTTTCGACTGCGCTTTGATTACATTTGGGCAAATACGGCAGTTGCCTTTGTACTGTATGCTTTATGGAATTCTGACGCAGCACATTTCGAAGTGCTACGTCGAATCATATTTTAGAGTGAAAGAAGTAGTCATCATGTTTGTCTCGGTAGAAATCTATACTTGGCCACTACAGCCTATGTTTATACCAAACAAACGTCTCGTTTATGATGCAAATCTTAGTAAACTAAACAAAATCTACTCATTATCTCGACCAGGTTAGGTGGAAAGGGTAATCCATTTTGAGCCAATCATTATTTCAATGCTTACTGAGAGGCCCACTGACAGTACCAACCAAGAGTACTGCGATTAGTAGGTAACAACCCCTCCCAAAAAATGAAATAAAATGAAATAAACTTACCATTTTTCGGCACAGCTTTGCAATTAGCTGGAGTAAGAGAAATACATCTATCCTGATCACAAATGTCATAAACACAGTTGGAAAGGTCAGTGGGTAGTTTCACCAACAACTTGATGTTATTACAAGAAAAACTTTCGGCGTCATCAAATGGCAAACAAAATCCTTCCTCGTTATAACCTAAAATATAATAAATTGTATAAAACAGTCTATTGATTGACAATCAAACTATCAATGCAATCAACAAAGCGGTGTTTAATAATATTTGTTTTCAACAATTTTTAAATAAGACTTACGAAGTTTAAAGGTCTTTAAACTATTACGAGACAGAAAGATCACGATGTGTGGAAACATTGTGATAAAGCTCTACATTTGAAAAAGGTAAAGCTCGTATATTTCTAGTGGAAACTTATCTTCTAAGCATCCATGTTCTACTAAGAACTTCCTTTTAATTTCTTCCGTCTCCTTCCGATACTTTACTGCAGAAACAACCCAACAACAAGAAGTATAGTTGACGAAATAAATTTGATGAATGCAAGCAGTTTTACTGCTCAGTGTTAATCGCATGTTGGGTAAAGGGCAGTTTATTTCTTAAGCATACCAAAACTTTCTTTAAAGATTTATGGACCTACTTTGCCATAACTTTTTAAAGAAGATTATCTGCCATCAAATCAATCGCCAAAACCAATTTTTCAGTACGTCCTTTCTTCCAGTCGCTGATTTTCTCACTGATTTTAGTTGGTCTCACACTTGCAATAGTTCTTTTTGGTTGAGTGACGCCATGAAATAAGCGTTAAACTTTTGTTCTGAAGACGGGGAATTAAACTCTCTGAGCGTCTCACGTTATATAAGACGTGATTGAGCGGCACCGTTGTTTTCTTTTCATCTCTTCTTTTGGGTTTTCAATATGTCTTACGCCAACCCAACTACAGGTGTGTGTGACTGCGAAATTAAAGAACGTAAAGCAGAAATACCCAACCTTTTTACATTCGTACTCCTTGAATACAATTTTTATTTGTGATTACCCCCTGCAGTTTAGACTTTTGCTTCTGTATATTAGATTTTAGAAAACCGGAAGCATTGTTTTTGTATAAATTGATTTTCTGTTTAGATATCTCCTATCTGAAGTTTTGTAAGACAAACAATTATAACAACGGGCATACTTTATGTGAATATACAGAAATAATTGCAAGTATTTATTATTTCATAAAATGTTATATCGAGTTCCACCGTGATCAATGTACATGTCGTACACTTCCGATCTTAAATTCTAATTTCATTCCAATTGCGCTTGTAACTTATACAGCCGTAGCCAGTAACGAAGTAGATCTGCTAAATAAAACTGCTTAAATAGGTTTTTCGGTTACGAGCTACTTACTGGAGCAGTTTCATTATTTGCTACTTCTACTTTTACTTGAGTAGATTAAATAGGAAGGAGTGATTAAAATTTTTACTTAAGTAGAAGCTAAAAATTTGATATCCATTGAATTGCAATGCGGTATGCCAGCGTCAAAAAGCAGCTTTGAATTCAAGTTCTACTCTTCTGAGAATCCTTGATGAAAGTGAACTATTTTTGTTCGAATTTTGACTGGTAGACCTACTACAATTTAATCCTCACTTGGTAAGGACCCATGAGTTATTATCAAAAGGTGATGTATTCTTATCTTTTGATTTTAACAAATTTTTATCGTCCGAAGAAAATCAAATATTTTCCAAAGTTCAATTTTTTGTAGTTTGCCTTGTCTTGCTGAGCATGTATTAGTTTGTTTACAAACCATAGGCTGCTCTAGTCAAGGAGTAGCAAAAATGGCAATTACCTTTCCAAAATATTTGTAAAAGTTTTTGTTTTTAGTTAATTTTTTCGTGCCCTCTAAAATATCATCATATAAGCTTAAACCTTTGCTATATTTTTAAAATTTACTTAATACCACTAATTTTTACCAAAATTTTGTATGATCTCTAGAAATAATAAAAAAAGTTCATCACTAAAAATATGATTGAAGATATAAAAATTTTGCCCCTACCCCTTTCAAATCTTTTTGCTGATTACGCCACTTGGCTCTACTTTTCTTAGAATACAATTTAAAAAACAAAGACCTCAGTTTTGTTTTGTTTAGAAGTAACAGGACATTGATCTCTTCAAGCCGCTTTTTGTTTCAACAATTCTTGTTAACAAACGTTTTAAATTTGCATAAAAACAATTAAAAAATATAATGAAATGGACCTACAAAGAATAGTAGTAATAAGTGGAATTAGATTAACATATCTGTCCTGTATTGTACCGTTAAATCTAGATCATTGGATATCAATATATCATTTGACATTTGAACTCCCTAAAAGAAAAAAATCAATTTTCATTCTCCTTCCTATCATATATTGTATCCTCAAGGTTGAATTCCAAAAGTGCCACCCAAAATTACAAAATTTTACCAAAAATAGATCTTCAACCTCAATTTACAAGAGTGCTTTTCAAAAAAATCATCAACTTAAATTAAGGTAATTCCTTTGGAAAATTTTCTAAAAATAATCTCAACCCCTAAAAGTGTCTCCAGGGACGGATCATGCCTTTGCCTGCATCATACATGTAAATTCTAAGCTTAGTTGGTAATGTATATTAAGCTACAATCGGGAGAAAATTTTGTACCTTTAGGAACTCTTTTCGTTTCTTATGTAGTGCCAGCGCCATTAATTGAGAATCATACATTTGAAGATATACAGAACAAAGCTTCTTTCTACTACCACTACTTAAGTTGTTCAATTCTCGCCTGCTTTTTTGCTTTTACTTCATTAAAAACATCTCTCTTTACTTCTACTTTTACTTGAGTATTTTTTGCGTAAGTAACAATACTTTTGCTCCTGTAGATTTTTAGGCTATTTTGATCACCTGTATTTGTATATCAGCGTAGTTTAATAAAACTTTTTCGCCTACTTGACGTTGCGTCTTCCAAGTTGACTTCATGCCATCTTACAATTGCACAAAGACTACTAGGGGCACATTCTGCTTTAGTAATGTTGTCTTTAGTGTAGGAAATTTGATCAGAAGTAAAGCTTCTCCTCCCAACATTGCATGTGAGAGTGTCAGTACCAACATCACCTGAGAAAGTAGAAAAGTTGACAACGTAGTTAATCTACAGATAGGTTGACAATAATTCACGGCCACCAACAGATAAATTTAGAAAGATGATAAATAACGATGAATAAAAAGTTCAGAAAAAGATGATACATAAAAATGAAAAAGATGATAAATAAAGAAGATTAATAAAAAATTCAGAAAAATGAGAAAAAGCAAGATTTTACAGAAGCTTCCAAGAATGGATTCAAAATATTTTGACTACAAGCAACCTTGACACAGGGCTGTGGTTGCTGACAAAGGCTAAGATTAGCTCGTACAAATTTGATTCTAACTTGTTACAACATAATGATATATTGTATAGACTTGCTATTAATCAGCCCGCGAAGTTCAACAAATCTTTTTACATTTTTGCGCTGTCCGGCAAATTAGCAATTTAAGTTTTTGCTTATGAAAGGTTTTGAAAGATTGTTTGATTATTCAACAACAGTTAACAACTTAACATACGTATTTGACATAGAGGAATTTTCAGCTCTTCTAGTCTCCGAAGAAAATTGTTAGCTCCATGGAGAATAAGCTCGACTAAGGGTTGATAATCAGACGGAAAAAATTGAACTAGATACAGATTAAAACCGGAACATCTTGTTCGCCACATTGTTGCCAATGTGTTCGTCGCATTTTGCCACAAACTAAAAAATATGTTTTAGTTTTTATTATACTTTAATCTGGTAGAATGCGTCCGAATAAAACAAAGTGGGATTTATAGATCAACTGTAACAAAAACAAAACTAACGAAAACAAGAAGTTGGCCGGAAAGAAATACGCATAGCAAAAGATGGTTCTAATTCTTTCAATTTCTAATCAATAGAAAGAAGGTTAGATTGCAACAGTAGAGATTTAAACAAAATAGACTACGTACAACTATTTTTCCCATTTGTGCATTGCGGCAAATGCTGGGATGTTTTTATCTTTTTTTGCTTAAGTATATAACGTCTTTTTCCTAAAAAATCAAATATTTAAAATCAGGAAATATCTAACACTTTTATTCTCACAAAAAAACTGCTTATTACAAAAATTTTCTCATGTTTTTCATTAACCTTAACATTTTTTAGCTTTTTCAAGATACACTAGACCTAGTGTACAAATGAAATTAAAACTATTCCAGCTGTCAAAAATATAGATTAGATAGAATTGCCAAATATCCGAAAACAAAAAATTAACTGAAAATTCACGAAAAATTCGAATTGGGCATACGTTTCATTCCATCAGTATTAACTCTGCTCAGATACCATAGAGTCAATATGACCCCATACGTATTATCATGGATATCTTTTGCAAACGGTAAGATTTTGTGATGCCGCCTACACTCGTCACCTATCTTCTTCATGTGTTCTTGCAAACCTTGCGTCCTCAAACAACTTTGCTTTTATTACTTGCTTCTACTAAAGATTACGCTGCTTTGGTTTGAGGTCATATTTATCCCATGGTATATTTAATTGTTCTTCAATCTAAGCAGAGATTGATGACAACTCGAAATATGAAGCAAATCATTTGCAGCAACGGAACTTACATTTATCTCCAAATTTTGTGTATCATGGAGCGCGAGCTGCTACATTTGTTGAAAGTGGGAGAATAAAAAGCACAAATTTACCCGCAGTAAATGCTGCAACACTATCTGCGAAGGCACTGTACGATGACCTGTAATCAGTGTCAGTAGTAAATTATTTGTTTATTAAGTACTAGGCTACTTTCTTCCACTATTAAACACTGATTGATCACATATTGAGCGTTCATTCTAGTTTTGAAAGCGAAATTTAGTAGTGGGATCATATTAACCACAAGGTACTATTGTCGTAATTTTCTTTATGGTATCATAGCAGGGTTTGTGCAAATTCATTTTATGCCAGATTGAAAATCATTCCAAAAAGCAACATAATGGCAAATATTCAAATGCCAAGATTGGCTTGTTTCGTGCACAACGATTGGCTTGCGTATCAATAAAAACTTATTTTGACTTGAAAAGAACTGATAAGCTGTACCTGTCATACTTGTTATACGCTGTTATTGTTGCTGTCGCTAAAGGGTTTTGAGTTAACGTTGTGTTATATATTATATATCTAACGCTTCTAAGAATTGAACCCAAGACTTGAACTCAGAACCACTCCAATTCAATTGTGTAATTTTGGTGTGCCAGATCGTTTATGTAAATTGCTTAGAGGTGTTTTGTGTAATTAAGTGCTTGCATGTTGCGTAACTCAAACTGTCTTTTGTAAAGTAATGGAGTTGAAGTGGTAGAAGCATTCTTCTCAAAAGTCTGTCAAATAAGTCAAGGATTATTAACAATTTACTTTATTTCATTTCGATTTAGATGTGCTGTGTTTTAGTTTACTAGAGCCTTACTTAAATAAAGGTTATATATATAGTGTTAGTCATAAATGTGTATGACACGTTGCATCTTTGTTTCACATGGTGTATTCTTGTTTCACTTTATCTCTGAAATACACCCTAGACGAACTAGCATTTTCTGTAAAACGGGAACCTAAGTAAAATTTAAAACTGCTTCACAAAAGTTTTTTTGTAAGTAACATCAAAATTGCGAACATTTGGGCTAACTCATCGAATCAGTTAACCAGAATTATTTAAATAATAGCAAAGCGTAACCTTCTACAGCAGGGATGTGCAAACGTTTTCAGGCACATCAAATTCACTCTATATTGGATAATTCCACAAACCTGCGAAGCATAACTCTTAAAGTGAAGATCTTATGTTTGAAGATCAATACCGGAATAGTAAGCGACTTTCTTCCACTATTAAACTAAGCTAATTTCTTCCACTATTAAACACTGATTGATCACATATTGAGCGTTCATTCTAGTTTTGAAAGCTTGTGTGGTGACGGAGCTCAAATGCACAAGGTTTTCAAAGTGAATACATTTTTTAGAAATCGACCACAAAAGAGCAGAAATATTAAAAGGAATATCTGATTGTGTGGCAATCGAATTCAATGCGCAAAGTTTTCCAAATGAAAACGTTTTTTTATTTCGTCTCAAAATGGCTGAATTTCAAAGACGTGCACATTTTATGAGCATTAACGCCAAAAAGAAACGAATTAGCTGATAAAGACCTGGATAGGGATCAATTTGGAGACGCGGGCCACAAGTTTAATCCTTCCAAAGGTAACAAAATTTTACGTCTCGGGTGGTAGTAAAAGGCTTTCAGTTTGCTTCATACGCATTTACATATACAGTGAGGACGTGAGGTTACTTAAACTTACAATGGAGCAGCAGGAAAAGATCCAAAAGCAATTCAAGCCTAAATCGAAACCACAGCCTTGTAATAACTAGACCAATATTTTCCAATCTTTTTATTGCACTTCCCTACAGCCCTGCCTGAAGTTTTTCTTCATCTCCTCTACACTTACAAGTGTCATTCAGGCGGTCTGAAATATTTTGGTGTGAATTTGCATTTTGAAAATTTCGATCTCCAAAAAAAGATGTCTTCTTGTATTGCGGGGAACATGCATCAACTTTTTTCAAATATAATCTGTTCTTACAACTTTTAAATGCCACAACTACCTTCATTCACGATATTTGTGACACAGCGAACACTAATAGCAAAAAATAAGATTATATCTGCGAGGGGATCAAGTTTTGAAAGTAAAACTTTTTCCATTTTGTCCCAAAACAAATTTAAAGACCTTTTCTTTTCAAAAGAGGTCTTTCTGCGTGTCTTTGTGCACCTCTCAAAAAAACTGATTTAGTTTCCCTAGTTAGAAGCCTCTGAACTACAAAAATTACTCTACCAGACACTAAAATTGTATATTCCGTATCTCAACTGGTAAATTATCTGACCAGAAATCACGAGAGTGTGAGTTGGAATTCCATCGCAAGTGTTTTTAATTTGTCGCGCTGCTCCACAAAAGCGGAAGCACCTTCGATTCAGGTAGAATTATCTAATTGTCCATGTCTGGCAACCAAATGAACAAAACACATAATGCTTGCTGCTCAGTAGTATTGAGTGAGTAGCTTCAAAATAGCTTCCTAAAAAAGGAATTTCAATCAAATGTAAGAGCATTGGCACGATGTTCGAGCGCAATCAGAAATTGCATCATCATGTCTCATTGCATTTGTGTTTGAGTATGTATTTCGACTAAACAAAACAAAGAAAGCATTCTTCTGATTACGTCTGAACAACATGTTGAAGGAAGCAGATCTTGAAGTAAATACTCTTGTTTATCTCTTACGTTACTACTGCACTATATTTTTCACGATGCAATGCCGCATTAACTGGCTCCACCTTGAGGTTTTAAAACCCAGGCGTTTGCCTCGTGAAAATTATATTAGTAACGTATGCCGTAAACAAGAGTATTTAGTTTATAGCACAAACAGTTTTGTTATTACAACAGGCTGTGGTTCAGGTTGGCAACCCGCCGATCAAATTTTGGAACTGAGTAGCCAAATGCTTTTTCTGAAAGCTGCACGAGTTTACCACAAAACTTGACATTGTATTCCACCTTTTCATATCTGAATCGAAGTCCTTATACACTGCAACTTTGGAGGAACTTCGGTGATCACTATATCTTTATGAGGTTGAGATCAGTCAAACGTGCAACACGACTGTGACAAAGGTAGTCTAACCTGAAGGCCATCTACAATTTATTTCTTATTTCTTTTATATTTGCCTTTCCATTGTGGAAAAATTAGATTGCTAGGTGAATAACTTACAGTTCCAGTAATGTGCAAATTAATTGACTCATTCAAAAAAAAAGATGAAATTTCAATCAAAATGGTTTGTTATTTAAAAAGCATAAAAAAATTTACTTTCAATATCATATACGACCTCCTTTTTTTTAAAACTTGTTTTACACGTTTGGGCATGGAACAGACAAACTTTTGGCAACTTTTTACAGTTTTCTCATCATGGTACCAAAAGGCGAAAACGGCCTCTATTAGCTTGGTGAGGTTAGTGTTATCTTTAGACCTCAGCCGATATTTAATTACAACTCACAAATTTTCTACGGGCTTCTAATCTGGTGAGCTCTCCAGTCATTTTAGTTTAGCCGACTTTTTTTCTTGGAACACTTTCTTTACCTTTTTAGCAACATGACATGGTGAAAAATACCCCCACTATCTGAAAATGCTGTTTGCATCTAAAGTATCGCATAAAAACATTTTTTGGGGTTTTTTTAGTTTTGGTGGTGTGGAATCACTCTAGCCAGTATAAGAAATGAGAATGCTGACAAGTAGATCAACGTAATCCAGCGCAAGACTGTGAGAGATATAAAAAAAGCATTTTCAGATGATGGGGCTATTTTTCAGCAAGACCTGGCCCCGTGTCATGCTACTGAAAAAGTGAAGAAAGTGTTTTAAGAAAACCAAATGAAGGTTCTGGAACTTTGATTTTTATTTAAACGTAGGAGGTCTAGATTAGAAGCAAAGTTAAATGTAATAAAATCCCAAGTTTGCGAAAAGATCAAAGCAATAAAACAATATTAGCACCAATTTGTAAAATTCGATTAAGAGAGTTCGTTGCTGCTTGAAAATAGCTTACTAGGCGCCTATTGAGTAGGTTATTTGACTTTGGGGGAAAGGCATGTCTTCTATTCTCGCCGTGGCCGAAATAAAGCAAACAGTGCAGCATAAGAACCTAATATCACAAATACAAATACGAAAGGGAGCCCACTAAATCGTCAAGCAAGCCTACCACAAAATCACTTATTTCTTTAATTGTCAAAACAACCATCATTTGGGTACCACCATCATTAGAGAGTGTGTTTAGCCCCATCACTCATTCACTCTTTAAAGAGTATAAATGATAGTTTGTGACATCATTGTTTGTTTGTGAGAATTACCGATCTTGATTAATAGATCAAGATGATCACCATTACGCGTAGTGGAACTATGGCTCATATTTCTAACAACTTTTTGTTGCTGCTCTTACAAATGTTTGTACGGTGAAGCAGGCGCAGCTGCATTAAAGAATACGTTTCAACTCAGCGTAGGTGATGGCATGCACTGCCCGGGTAGAATCGTACCATACTTACGATAAACATTTTTTTCTATTTTGTTTGATGACTGCTTTTTAGAGCTATCGAGATCAAACCTAAAAATTTGGGTAAAATTAAGGACGCTGTTAATTCCTCTGCCTACATGTAGGCAAGGAAAAATCAATATACAACATAATGCGTTGCCAGCAGGGACTTGGGAAAGTTTGAGGGGAAATCAAAAATGAACAATGTCACTGTGTGAAACTACATGTAAGATAATGTTGGTATTTTGCTTCATAACAGCTGTATAGAGCTGCCGAGACCAAACCTAAAAATTTGGGGAAAAGCAAGGACTCTTTCAACTCTCCTGGGTAGGCCAAGCAGGAATAAAAGAACATTCAACATAATACATAGCCAGCTGGGGCTTGAGAAAGTTTATGGGAAGATAAAAAACAACGTTACTGTGTGAAATCGCACCACATGCACGACACTTTTACTGTTGTGATTTAAGATAACTTAATTTGAGGAATGTGTTCCCTACTTCCAAACTAAGGAAAACGCAAGGCTCTTTGGCTTCGCGTAAGCAGCTGATTGAGCATATAGAGTCAAAGCCTAGCTAAGACCTTGAACTCATAAATATTATCAGGAATCGAGCGCACCAAGTTGTAGAAATCTCACGCAGCAAAAACATAAATTTTTTGTTACTGTTCGCACAAGTGCGCGATGGGTGACAACAGTTTGGCCGCGTGACCCGATATTCTCAATCCCGACGTCATTGGTGGAGGTCCTGCCGGCGACGCCTGCAAAGCCGGCTCATAACAAAAAACTCTTTTCAAAAATATCTTACTTGCAAAACTCACGATGCGTCTCCAAACCATAAAAGTCGTGGACCAAAGAAGCTGCAAAATTGATCAAATCCACAAAGAATTGGTCGTCACAAAATGGAAGAGTGTTTCTTTTGGGATACATCAACAAAGAGGAAAAAAAATCAGAAATAAGTGATGGTTCTGAATTGCCAGGTACTGGACAAATGTAAGGATCCAAAATATCCGATGGTAGATTCAATAATTTTAAAACATTAGACAGAGATTGATATTGGTTTATAATTTGACGAATAGCTGCCTAAAAAATTAAAATATTCATGTTAATTCGAACCTTTCGAGCTTCATCAATTTTTATTCCAGGTCAAGATCGAATTTAGAAAGATCTTTACCAGTTGGAGTTCACGTTATTATATCAAACTAGAGTATTTTACAGTCTTCATCTGGAATTTAAATCAAAGTAGCGGTGTTTGCCTTTTATATTTATTCCTCTTGAATTTGTTTTTAAACTAGGTATGTGCCACTGAGAGCTCCAGAATCACTACTCAAAATCCAGTAATTTGGTTTTCACAAGCTGTACCAGAGAAATTTTCATAGGCTTGCTCTTTTCAAACCGTTTTTGCCTCCTAAAATTGAATATTGGGGACAATTTAATCTTCGAGAGGAGAGGAAAAATTAAATCTATTACTCGGGAGCAAGCATACCGATCCAGTTGTTTTATCGTCATAATACCTATCAACACAGTGGTAACATCCATGGCATTAACATAACCAATAATTTTACAGCATTAAGTATATTTGAAAAAAAGCACATTTATCTTTTGAAGCGTTTTCGGCATTGACGAGGGCGAAATGCAAGACAAAAACTTTTGTACCAGTAAGTTTGTTTTTCTTTAACTACGAGTAAAGGTGTATCGTTGACACAGCCATATTCTTCTTCGTCGTTTGGGCTATTTGTTCTGAGCATTATGCAGGAAGAAGCACATGCACTGCATAAGCACTCATGCTTTTTTGCGAGTCTTCCGTTAGACTGGGCCGCCACGACGGGTAGGCCGCTTGGCCCCACCACCTGTCTGCCCCATAAAGATGGAGGCATCCCGTGAAGTGTCTTGCCAAAGGACACAACAAGCAAGCTTGCCGGCTGGTTCTCCTCATTATTCTTATTGTGCTGAGCACCAAGCAGGGAAGCTGCGAATACTATTTTTTAAAGTCTTTTGGTATGATTCAACTTGAGAAATGAACCCAAGGTCTACCGACTGCAAACCGGACGCTCTAACCACTACGCCATCGCATCAACCTTGTTCACACTCAAAGTCACTTTTCCAAAGTAACTATACAGTTATGATAGCGCAGTATAATTGTCAGGCAGTGGTTTCATTCCACGCAAAATCTATTGCTACGCGACCTCACTCAAAAAAACATTTAATGTGACGTAACTATTTAATGTTTGACAAAAAAATAATGCGATCGGTAGCTCTACGTGGTGACAAGACTTTAATTTTTACTTTTTATTTCAAATTTAAGACCATTTTATAGATATTAAGCGGTTGCCGGCTTTACAAAATATGTTAAAGCGTGGTATGCCGCCCGATTGATGAAGTAATCTTTGGTTTGTAGAAAGTATACTTTGATTTTAATTTGATTTTTTGATATTAAGGCATATTAAAAGCTAACTGCAATCAGTTGATTAACATACCACTTCCACGACCGGTTTTGTTCCTATTAGAGCTCTTCAGGTGAACTCAGATATCGACCTGACGATGGTATGCATTGCTTCATGCGGTTTATACCACTCCGCCATCGGTTTTGTCAACTGATGCTGTTAATTTCAACCTTTAATTCGAATTATAGTTTGATTGTTTTTATTAATCTGCCTTTAGTAGCTACGGTACCGAAAAAAAAGCGTAAATGAAAGTATACGCAACATTTCAATTTAATTGATAAAAGCTCACAGCTTTCACAATTTTGCCCTCGTAAAGTCTAGATAAATTTTTGTGGCTCTCACTATCATCAAATTTGTCTATCCCTGCCATAAATTATAGTGTTCGTGTACTTCAAGAAAGCGATTTTTAATTTTCGAATTCAAGTTAAAGGGATTTTATTTTTCGAGTTAAAGTTCAATTTCAACAAAATAGCCAGGTTTTTTCGAGTTTTCAGCCTTGTCTTTTATCACCATGCCGTGGTTTTGCTTCTGTCTTTACATAATGTAAACAATCTCTTTTTCTCAAACTAGAAAATACAATCAATGCGACAGTCATGGTGGCAAGTGGAGGCCAGGGACCACTACTTGGAACTATACAACCAAAGCTATAAATTCATCCAGTTCGTCGCTCTGTGTCATAAACAAGCTGAAATAAAATAATTTGCACAAAAACATGGTCTGTTCAAGCGGTGCAAGGGGTTCAATTCTTTCTATTCCCTGGAAATGCATAAAATATATCGGGTGAGCAGAAAAAAGTGATGACGCTGTTTAACTAAGAATAACTCCAAGAAAACCTTTGCATGCCAATTAAATCTGGTACGTGTCATGGGTAGCTAGTTTTGGTCAAGTGGTGAAATTTTCAGCTTAAAACGTTCATAAACACAGGGATAATAAGGAAATATAAAATTTAGGTCAAAATATATGATGTCCGACGTGGACTTAAAATTTGGTTACCAGGGCTTTAATTAAAAAGAAGGTCAATATGACCTCCATTCTCGGAATCAACCAATTGAAGTCTCTTTTTTCAGAAAGATATGGACTTACGCATTTTAGCAATTGTTGTTTCATCCCACTTTTGTATTATCTTTTCCTTCAGTTCCTGTTCTGTGAAGTTTTCTACCCCCGGGGATAAACTTTTTCGGTGAATTTCGTAGCGCACTTGAATGCTTACTTGGTTCATGTGCAAGTGGTCGTGGATTCAAGGCTCGGCTACATAAGTAATTTTTTTGTTGTGATCGAACTTTCAGCGGCAGTGTAAGGTTGGGCAGAGTGAGGAAATAATGAATCTAAGCTCTCTAAGAAATAACATTTGCTGGCAATGCATATTTTGACCTAAATTTTAGATTTCCTTGTTATCCCTGTGTTTATGAATGTTTTTGGCTAAACATTTCACCACTTGACCAAAACTAGCTACTCGTGACATATACCAAATTTAATTTGTATGGATAGGTTATTTTTTGAGTTGTTTTTAATTAATCAATGGTATCACTTTTTTCTGCTCACCCGATATTTTTATTTTTCTTCAGGTAGTCTAAGCATTTTTTATCTAGCATAGCATTTTTTTTCAATTGCCTACTAGGGTATTAGGGACTTTTTCTTCAATTTCAGATTTACGGATAGCTTTTTTAATTATCTGTGTACACAATTAAATAAAAATTGTACACAAAACGCTATTTCTCGCAATATAAGATACAAAATCTAACTGAAAAGTTCAGTCACATTAACTGTAAAAATTACATAAAGCTAATGTCCACTCATTAAAATCCTTTTTTTCATTCTAACTAGCGGTTTATTAGCTTGCTCCAATCAAAAAAAATTCTGTGGGCACCAATCAGTGGTGGATTAGGGGATGACGGACAGAGCTGACTCTTATTTAGAGGCCTCACAAAATTTACATCGGTGTTGTGCTTTGTTTTCAGAAAATAATTCAATGCCGCTCGGCAAATCCGCAACGCAAAGCTTGTAGCATTTGAATTGTGGAGTAAAGCGGACTGTATTACCATTAGTTCTCCTGCTATGTCTCAGTCTTTGTTGTTTGATAGAATGACTTGTAAAATGTCATAACACCGCATTGGGACTCTACATGATTACTCTTTTTTAATAAAAGGCTAACAATAATGAGGGTATGTTGGATATCTAGAAATTTTCTTGGGGGGACCAAGCTTTAACTTGGCTTAATATAATCATCAAAAGAGGATGCATGCAAATTGGCTTCCAACAGCCGTAAAAGTTTCTGCAGATCGCGTATTGGAATCGTTGCTTGTGCCCTTTCTCCACTTAAAGACCTTATTTTAGAGAATAACTTTTTAAAAATAATTGTTTTTCCCTGTGTAGCCTTCAAGACTTATTTTAAGCACGCGCTTGTTCAGAGGTTTAAGAGGGTGATTGCCCTTATCGCTTCCTCCCTCTGATGGCAGTGACATGCTCTAAGGCTGCGAGCTGCTGATGTCTGGTAGTAAAAAGGTTTACGATTTAGGATTGAGTTATACTCAACTGGGATATACCAGCTCAAAGCAATATGATTGATTAGTGAATTGAGTTACTTCAGTTTAAATCGACTCTTGGGCTATGCTTCCCGGCCGTTTTGATAAGCGTTGCCAGCATTGATTGTTGAATGATCATTACTGATACAAGTATACACATAAACTATAGGCCTAGCGATTGGCTTTTAATATCAGTTTGAGTTTTGGTATACAAATTTCTCCTAACTTTGATTGGTGTGCGTTGGCCGAACTGCGCCAACTCCAACACGTTTGCCCCGTAATGTAAGTACTGTTACAGAAGCCAGCTTTCTTCGTTATCGCTGAAGCAAAGCTGGATTTAAATCTCGTTTGTAGCGTTTTTGCGTGTGTCCGAAAAAAGAGTCTTTTAAATCAGCTGTTCTTTCTGCTGTTGTGCGGGTTGCTTCGCGGTTATTGTTACGTTGTGTCAATACATTTTGTTGGTTTTAATTCGTGTATACAGTAGTGTCGAACCTAAGTTCTGTGATCGTTATTTGTTATTTGTTAAATGTATCGGCCCGCTATCAAATGAATTTACTCGCTTTGAACAGCCTACGGCTGCCCTCGTTTGAGCCGTCAGACAATCAAAAACTTGGAGATGATACTGGTGTTGCTTTCTGGTTAAAAACTTCATTCTAAAACTTCACGTGTGTGAAAGAGGCTTGTGAACGCCTGTAGAAGAAAACTTTGTAAACCGAATCTCGAAACGAATCTCGAACGAAATCAAAATTCTTGTGCTGTCGAATCCAATTGTGTGCGAATGAATAAAGTGGAATAAAATCAGTGATCGCGTTTACAAAGCTTATGTTAAGCCAGCGGTGAGCAGGCGCACCAAAAGGAATTAACAGTTATATCTTTGTGAGATGGTTTGGGCGCTTTCCTTATGCCCATCAAACACGACAATGTGAGCTTAATTATCTTAAAATATTATACCACTGACTTTGCCTTGCGAAACGCAAGAAAACGAACCTTTTAAGATGATTCTTCCCTTTGCATACCTCAAGTAAACGACTAAACGAGGGGTGAAAACTTTTTCCCTACTGGATACCGCACAGCAAACTTTTAATTTACTTTCGGCAGCCAGTTAGACAAATTTAGTATTTTGCTGTTCGTTCAGAAGTGACTATGTTTTATTTTGTAATCTATTTCCTCTTGCAAAATTTTTGTTTTCATCAAAATTAATGCTGTCAATAAAATATATGACAAAAAATGAGTAAAATATCTTTAGAGCAAAATATGTTTGACGTTTCTATTTTTTCCTTTCTAATTTTTAAGTTTCTAAAAGTAATCAAAAACTTTTGCTTATAATATGAATAATTGAAAACATTATCTGATATAATCATAAACAAAAAGCATTTGTTTCTGATTGGATTTCGCACCTGTTTGGGGCCCGCACGAGTACAAAAATATTTATCAAATGTTGAATTTTAGGGTACACTAAAACTCCTTTCCAAATACGCTGAAAATACCAAATCAGCCGCTTCGAAAAATGAAAGTCACTGTTTAAAAAATTGTCCTAATGCTTAAGCTAAAGCAGAACCATTGTTTTCTTTCTCCTACTTGAATTCGAAAGTTGTCATTGATTCCGCCGGTATCGAAAAAGTGGAAAAACGAAGGACAGCTTCCAATCATGCATTCTTGTGCTGCATCTGCTGCACATTTTATGACTTGATCTACAGTTCTCCTGCGAGATAAAAGAAATAATTTAAAGAGCGTGCCTCTATTCTAAGAAGCGATGCTACCTCTAGCTACTTGGATATTTCCAACTTACAAAACGCATTCATTATGATTGAGATGATGAATAAAATCATTGAATAGTACAAACAAGTCAGGACAAAAACTGCTAGCTTTTTATAATCACAAGTTTCCACTAACTTTGATATGGTTATTATTTGCAGTCAGGGGCATAGCTAGCTTAAAGTTTCGGGAGTCCAACTGTTTATTGTAGATCAAAAAGTTTAAGTTTTATGCAACAAAAAAACTTGTCATAGAAATTAATTCTTTGATCTTTTTTCAAGGGGAAAGGGATTGAAAGGATTGCCTTCTTTTGCTCCTCTGGCTACGGCATTGATTGTAAGAAAATGAATCCCAAAAACAAATGTGTCTTTTATCAAATAAAAGGAAAATAAAAAATCGAGCCAAAATCACTTCCGTTTTTCAAACATGAATCAAGAGCCATGTCTTCAAGCATTTACTCAATGGTTGATGTATTTTATCGAGCGCCAACAGCATACAGTACGCAAAAGACGTATAAAAGATGATACCAAATAGTCTATTTTTATAAAATTATCCGCCAATACAACTTTGAAAAAAATGTTTTCCCAGAAGCGTTTTTTGGCGTTCAAATTTATGCACTGATTGAAGTTCAAAGAAAACAACAAATGTTTTATATTTTGGTTTTGCCCTCCCGGTAACAGCTCAATTTATCGGAATCATCTTGTAGTCGGCAATATAATTCCGGGCACTAATTTTTGTAAACGTGAGTCATCGTAATCTCTAGTGATTTCAAAAATTGTTTGAAAAAAGAAACTACATTTTGTCTATTGATCATTCTACAGGTAGGTAGTTACCAAACAAAATTTTTTGGTAGTGACTTTATCTCTTTATATGTGTACCACCCAAAAAAATTTGAGTGACTGCTATACCCACCGGAAGAACAATAAACAGAATTTAGTCTATATTTTGATATCAAATGAGCAACTTAATAAATATTTTATGTGGTTTTGGAAAAGTAAGGAAAGGTAATTTTTCTTGCTCAGTTATATAGGAGTAATTACCTTTCTGCTAATTCCTCGAAATCGAGTGAAATTTAGATTGAAGACATTTTATATTTCTTGAGATAACACTTTTTGAAGCCGCTTTGAGGGTCACAATCTTCAACAACTCTATTGCAACCAACTATGGCATAGACTTCAACTCGAGTTAAATATGTTTGCAGTAAGTTGAAGAATAAATATGTGCAAACCTCACTACTAAATGGTTGGAGTCAATATTTTGGTGAAAAATTTAAGTTAAACAAAGCATGCACAAGTCAAAACCATGCAATAACCTGCAAAGATATCGATCATAAAATGGCACTCCTTTGAGATATCTATTGATGCAGCGCAGACCTAAATCTAAACTCACTTTAAACGAGCAACTGGGCAAAAGAGAGACGTCTGAAACAAAAGTTTGTTAGAAAACCGTAGACTTTCAAAAGTAGAATGTAAAAATGTAGATTCTGAAATATCGGAAACTTTAAACAAATCCTACCACTTTGTTTCGGATATCTATACTTTTGTAACTTTATAAGAACTAGGTACCTTTGACTTCCATGTAAGTGTTAGTCATCCAGTTGACAATCGCACAAACTTTTCGGTTTTGACATTGTCGATTTTTGGCTCGATAATTGAAAATATCATTCGGTGAATAAGTCTTGTTTCCGATGCTACATTGATTCGGCTGTCGCACTGCAGAAATGATTCAAAACTATGGCGTTAAAAAGAAACTGGTGCTTTGATCGATTAATCGGTGCATAAATGTTCAGGATTGCTTTCCCCGGTATTGCTCCTAGAAGTAGGTGGTTGTACTAGAAACGCAGCGCGCAAGTTGGCGATCTGTTTTCCATAGCTGCTGCTTAAATGTTCAGGATTGCTTTCTCAGGAGAAATACTTCATCGCTGTTTGTCGTGCTATATAGCAATGCTAGTGGTAATATTGCCAATGATGTTTGCTAATTTTTAATTAATTTAGCAAGACAATTAATTATGGCAAGACAAACAGCGATGAAGTATTTCTCCTAAAAAAACAATTAATAATTTTTAATTCTTTGAAGGACAGCAAAGGTGATTGTTGTGGTGTCAAAAGTGGCTGTGCGGGCTTAATGAGGTTCAATGCTCAGGTCTTATGACCAAACAAAAGCAGCTTCACATTGCACTTATCACATTACTTCTATTCTTCAGCGCAAATATGTTTAAAGTCTTTGATATGACTCCACTAAATTATTAAATTCCGGTCAACCGACTGTAGATCGGAGGCTGTAACCACCTCACCATTGCGCCGGTCAGCGCCAGCGTTACTAAGCATGGAACAATGTTCAGACCTGCTGAACATGTGCTCTCAGTACTTGCTACTACTTTTGATTAATCTTCAGCTTCGTCGAGAAAATCAGCAAAAAATACCTGTTGCTGTAGCAAAGAAAAAGAATTTTGGTGAGATTTGATCCATGGCAGTTCAATTGTTGTTATTATTGTTATTATTATTATTATATTTACTATGTCGCTCGACCACGTTGCTGCACTCATTACTCGGATGTTGATATTAAGCGGAACTAACAAACTTGCACTTCAAAATTGGTAATTCAAAGTCGGCCATAGTTAGGATTAGGGTAAGTTGCATCCTTCACCGAATTTGAATTCTCGTAGAAACATTTGGATGTCCATATTCAGTAGCGAATCGATTTGACAATGAGGAACGAGGAATGAGTTCGAGTTGGCTGAAGCGCCGTTTTTATGACAAAAATGACTAAATTGTCATGCGTTCAAAGCTCGCGATGACTGCGCTGTTATGCCTTTGGGAAATGCACTTTCTAATGATTCCTTTCTGTTTGACAAATTTAAACCAGCAGTAAATACTGCAGCTTAAAGGTAACAAAAAGCAAATGAAACGGTATGGATTAATCAAGGAAGCTGAAAAGCAGCTCTAGACAAATTATGCTATGCTTATACTGTTTTTGTCTCGCAAGACTGGAAAAAGCACATGTTGGCTTACAAACAAATCGACCAACGTAAGTTTGAAATTCTGTTGGTGACAGAGGTCAAACAACTGCTTGACAAAATGTATTCGATTTAAATGTTTTATTTACAAGTGCTTGTTATTAAACAAAGGTTTCAGAAAGTTACATAAATCTTAGCGAATTAATCGATATAAAATAAAAATGCAACAAAAACACCTTACCAATAGTTGGCCGCTGGATTTGAGTGATGCAAACGCGAAAAATACTCAGGCAAATTAATTGTAATAAAACACTTTTCATTTTGATACAATCAATCTGATTTTAATTGAAAATAATTTAAAGATCGTTTACAATCATGCATATACTAGCTCATGTCGCCCGACGGAATCACAGAGGCAATGATAGTTAGCTTATAGTCCTTATCTCAAACAGTTAGATTTTTCAAGCATTTAGTTTCTTCTATGAGACAACAATCTATTTTAAAATTAAAACCTGCTAGTTGGTCCTCAAAGATTGAAGGTTGCTACAATTATTGTCTCTGTCGCAGATTTCTCCATTTAATCTTTTCGTCAAGTCTAGCGGCCTTTTTCAGAGCTGGAGCCAGCAAAATTTAAAAACCACATGGAAAAACAAATTACATAGGTGAAATTTTTAGATTATTAGCTGCACAGGTTTTTCCCTTCGTTTTTTACGAAGGGCTGAAGGTATTTGTGTCTCAAAACCATTTTTGTTGTGAAGATTATCTTGATAAAAGTAATGTGTTTGCTATTTTCAGCTCCAAATACGATGAATATTCTTTTTGGAGATCACCTTTTCGAAAGAGAGTATTTTGCAAGTTTTCAAATTTCTGGGTGGAAAGCTGGTCGGAAGCTGACGGTAATGTGGGAAGATAAAAACAGCATGCAAGGGTTCAGCTTCTAGCCTCCCTACTATTATGCCTATGATTAGACGGTTTCAGGCTACTCGCCATAGAACTTCGGGTCAAAAATATTGGTTTAGTCAGCTTCACGCTAGGAACACTTGTGAAAACAGCTGCAACGAAAGGCTGTTATAAACAGAGAGGTCATAGCTTTAGTACCTCCGATCGGTGCCATGCTATCTTAAAATCGAAATTGGTTTTGCTCAAAAACAATCTATCATTTCGCAAAATTTAACTTGTTTCTTGCGATAAGAAATGGGCACAAAGTCAAAGAAGGCCCCAACATAAGTGATCATTTATACCAGGGATGGACAAACTGCGGCTCGCGAGCCACATGCGTCTCTTTAAGTCCTTGACTCCGACTGTTTTGACTGCACAGCCCTACACTACATCACTGTAGAACAACTCATCCTCTACAGTGATATAGCGTAGGGCTGTGCAACCTGCCGTGCGACACATTAAGTTTTGTGGCCGGTAGAAAGGTGCAATTGCCTGATTTTAGGTTTTGAAAATGATGATCTCCAAAAAAGTCATTACCCTCTATCTGAACGAAAATTGCATCAACTCAAACTTAGAATTGCGTAGCGGCTCTTTCAATGACGGCTTCTATCATCTTTGGCTCTTACGTACGGCAATTGTGATTACCCCTGTTTTTGCGATAACCGATATAAGCAGTTTACGACCTGAGGCTATCTTTTTGTAATTACTTCAGTGAACTCATTTCACTGGCAGCAACTGAGTGCTCTGATGCAAACATAGAACAAAAGTTTCTTGCACTCAATTACGGAGTGACAATTAAACTATTTTCAAGCAAAAAGTTTCACTCTGCATTACGATTTTGCAAAGAGTTATTGTTTTGTTTTAATTCCTTCTCAAACTTTAGATTTCACAAACTATGCTTCTGATCTCTATTTTGCACTCTTAATTCAAAATGGGTCTTACCTACCATCAGCTTATTACTTTATAAATTTTTATCCCTTTCTTGGAATAAACATGGGAAAACAAAGTAAAAATCATGGAAGGGCATTAAAATAGTGACTGTCTATACAATGAAAAAACGTAAGTTACTGCCAATTAACATTTCAAGGGATCCAGGACGTATGTTATTAGCGTCCATTCTAGTTTCATTTCTCCCAAAATTAAGCAAGTGGTCTAAATGAAAGCTCGTGGTTTTATCTGGGAATTTCAAAAGAATCGTGCTAGTGTGCTTTCTGGCTATAACTATTCGAGACTATCACAGATTGTGCTTAATGTTGTCAAGTAGTTTGTTTCCGTTGTGAAGACACAATGATTTAATTTCCTTTAATTATCTTAATACAGCCGCTATATACCAAACTAAACAGTGTGGTTACAGGCATCAGAGTTTCAATTCTGTTCTTATTTCTCTTTTTCCTGTTTTTGTTGTCTTCCGTACCTTGACTATACATGCTTATATCAAAGCCGTTACAATCTCTCTTTATTGTGAGAACATGTAATCCATACTTGCATGCGGATCTTTTGTAGAAAGCCCCTGCCACTAATGCAAAAATGTGAGATTTGAGAAAAACACCCCCGCCACGTTTGAAGTACTGCTGATTGCGCTCGCCACGTTTTAAGTTTTTTTATTTTTAGCAGTGGCGGGGGTGTTTTTTTTTTGGCGGGAGCTTTCTACAAAAGACCCTTGCATGCTCGATAGAATTTTTTTTCCTTCGAGTTACTGGAGCTTTTCCCTTAAAAATAAAATATTGTTCTGTTTTCTGACCCTTTACAACTGCAACAGTTGTAGTGTCAGGGCACATTTATATCGCAACTATGTGGTCTAAACAGTTCGCACAATTTTATTTTTTTATGTTATCAGTGTTGATGAGAGCCAAGCAGGAGAATACAATTTTAAAGTTTTTAATATGATTCAACAAGAAAAATGAACCCAAGCCAGCCGATGGCAAAGCTTGAACAGCTTTAATTCAGCCATGCTTTGAAGTTTTCGGAAGCCTGCTGTGGGCGCAGAGCGTTTTTGTCACAAGCACTGTAAACATAAGCCGGTAGAAGCTGTCTTAAAGAGCGAACTTTTTGCCCTTTTTTCTTGCTTTAGCTCCTTTATTGTGTTAGTTCAGCAATATCTGTCCGCGTCTGGGATCTTTTGTAGAAAGCCCCCGCCACTAATGAAAAAATGTGAAATTTGAGAAAAAACACCCCCGCCTCGTTTTAAATCTAACCCTATCCCTAACCCTAATCCACAAAGTTAGGGTTAGGGTTAGTACCAATGAGGATTCTTATGTACGATTTATTTTGGCCGTGGCTTTCTACAAAAGATCCCGCATCTGGCCTGCCACAGTATACTTTTACCAGCCAGCTTTTTACTAGAGCAAACACAGCGATTTAACTTCCAGGTACCTTTTCTTGCAAATTCTACTAGTGCATTAATAAAAATTTTTCATTTAAAATTTGAAATTAAAAATATATCCATCCACCCCATGAGTTTTCCGCCTATTCTATTGGCAACTTAGTTGTCACGAATAAGGAAATTTGCCTTGAAAGAATGGTTTTCATAAATGTATAGTTGCTGTAATTTATCACCTTGTTCTGCCGTATTAGTTCGTTGCCTCGCTTGTTGATTGCAAAAAAAAGACCTTTTTTTCCCTTTGCATTTAGATGTGCTACAAACACGCTTTTTTTACGTCCCAATTGTTAATGACGTAATAGTTCCAGATTGCTCTAATAAATCTAGTTTCTTCGAAGATTTTGCGTTTGCCGGTTGCATAACTCATTGGCGGTGCTTTTTTTTCTTTTTTCACGTGATGTTGCTCTAGCGTTTTCTGGACTATTTTTTCGATTTATATACAACGCGACAAAATTGATATGATTCAGCAGTAGTAGTAGTAGTAGCAGTAGTAGTAGTAGTTGTGGAAATGTTCTAGTGGTAGAGTAGTGTGGTAGAAAGTGACGGAGTGAAAAAAGGTTTGTTGTTCGGTGGGAATTTATTGCGAATTTTATTAACGTGACGAGTATTAAACGGTTGATTGTGGAATTAGTTTTGGCTGTTCTCGTGATTGTTATATTTAAGTGATTAGTTGTGAAATCGTTGAGCAAAGAAGTTTGAAGTCTTGAAGTATTATTTCTGTGAATACATTGTTCTGATGTAACGTGTTGCAAAGTATTTTAGTAGAAGCCAATTTTTTCATAACTATTAAGTTGCAGCCAAACTTAATTATTCGAACGATACTATACGCTGCCTCAATTTTAAGATTAAAATTAACGTTGAGTTAGGATCAAAAATTCTATTTGAAACGCGACATTAGTAAATTCAAGACCAATCGCCCCAAATGCATCTCTTTTAACTTTTTTACGTCCCTCTTTTCCCAAAACGTGAAAATTCAACTTTGATTCATTTATGTAGTCTTTCACAAGAAAAAAGCGTATCATTATGTCTTGAGTTTAGTATATTCTAATTTGCTGGCTTTATCAAAATGCTTCGGTATCAATAATTGTGATTATTAGGGCTACCTCGATCAAAATAGACCGTTCTGCGACAGCGCAGAATAAAAACGGGCAACTGATTTTATTAAGGGGCCGCAACAAAAACTATAATTTTTGTGGAGAGTCAGGCCAGAGTTGGAAACGGGCCCAATTATAAGGTTCGAACCCGGCCCGAACTCGACATTTATTTTGTAGCCCGACTTAGGCCCGAAATTTAAATTCCCCGAACGACTTGAAAATGCATGAAACTGCGGAGTTGGCTATAAAATTTTGCATACGGGCCCGAAATCGGCCCGAAAATTTTTTAGAACTTAAGCCCGAACCCGACTCGAAAAGCCCGACCCGTTTCCAACTCTGAGTCAGACAATGCAAAGTCTATCAAGCACTTGGTAATGAACTCTCTGTCAGAACAAGAGGCTACTGTTCTCAGGGATGTTGTGACCTTTTTTGAAGCTGGTCTGTACGGCTGGTTCCATGGACATGTGAAGATTGGTAAACATATTTCGTTGCTTTGCCAACTTGTTTAAGAAATCTTCAATATTTGGTCTCTCTCTACAGTAATTACATTTTTCTACATTTTGCTGTGTTTCGTTTCGCTCACAATGCCTTGTTTAAGTGCAGACGAAGTGGTGTTGTCGATTAGGGATGAATGGCGATGCCACCTAAGTAATTTGACAAGAGCAAAATCTATAGCATAAAGCGCAATTCTGTCTGTGCGCGCGCGTGCGTGCGTGCGTGCGTGCGTGCGTGCGTGCGTGCGTGCGTGCGTGCGTGTGTGTGTGTGTGTGTGTGTGTGTGTGTGTGTGTGTGTGTGTGTGTGTGTGTGTGTGTGTGTGTGTGTGTGTGTGTGTGCGCGCGCGTTTTAAATTGACTTGTCCGAAACTACTGGGCTGACAGACACCAAACTTGACACAATTAGTTACCTCTCCATAGCGAGTGTTACTATAGGATTAGTAAAATCGAGAAAACGTGATAATCAAAGAAATTTTTTTTAATTTGCATATCTTGACAGAGAAAAACCATTTTTTGCTCAAGCGAAAAATAGTTTGGATATTGTCCAGCTCTTGTGGCAGTCTGGGTTTGGAGGAGATTGGCAGAGCGCTAATAAGTTCTAATAAGGCTAGTCATATGGAAATGGTTACACCGACCATGTTATTCAGGTAGGCGACTGCCGAATTCAGTGTTCCCAAGAAAGAAATTCCACCAAAATGTCCAATTAATCAAAAACTTTCATAATTAGGCAACACCTAACTTAAATTCCAAAACCAACTCAAAACTGCGATAAGTGATTGCTACAGAGCAACCGGACTTCTTCACCAAGTCTGTTCTACCTGCAATTCACAATGATGCCGTGCCTTCTCTTCAACGAAGAACGTTGTATATAAATGTATGGGCCGCTGTAACTGCCGGTACGTTGGCCGCACATCCCAAAGACTACAGAACGGAATCAGCTAACATGTACCCAAATCAATTACGTGACAATAAAAAAGAAAGGCAATTGCTAGTGAAACAGTACTTATCTGAAAAAACGAGATAATCTCTTTCCCACGACAGTGACTTGGCTACCGGCCAGCATTTCATGAAATCCAGAATTGAAGCGCCATCTCATTAACAGTCAATTCTCAATGCTGGCAATTGCTACAGCGTCCTATCTTGTAGCCAAGTCCTAAATCTCTTTGTTAGTAAAAATTCAACGCACACCAGCGTAATCAGTTAATTTGGAAAAGACTCTATGGCTTAAATACTTTCTCCATGAATTAAAATAAAATGAATAGTTGAAATAATTGTAACCAATGAAAATGATAATCCACCTTGACTATTTGAGAACTAATTTCCTAGTGACCTCTCGCTTCCCAGGATGGAACAGCTGGGGCCGCATGTGGCCGGTGGGCTTTAAGTTTTCCAGGTTTTGGGTAAACCAGTGAGTAATAAGCCTCGAGATGGCGAACAAGAAACGTGAGCCGCGAAGTTTGGGTATACGTTACCGAAACGGTGCATAGACCCGCGATTCTTGTTTGTTTGCCAGTCACAGGCGTAGCTTGTTGTAGAAGGGTCCATGGCCCCTTCCAAGTTCCTAAAACTCAATCTATGAAAGAAGGTATTTTCAAGTGCAACAACAACGAAACGATGATCTTTTATTTCACTTACAGCCGCCAGCGAAACACATGAAATATTTTTCGGATCGTTTTAACATTAAAGACCTTTCGGAATAGTGCAAAATTTTCCCCAAGACAACAACAAGTGCAAAATTTTCCCCAGTTAGTTATCAAGTTTATTCTTAAGAACATTAGAACAGTTGAGATACCATGGTTGCGGGTTCGAATCTCAGCTGGTAGTGTACAGTGGGGCAGTGTACACTGGAAGGGAGTGTAAAATAGCCACTGCCATTAAAGACGCGATGGATCAAGTGCATAAATTTCCCCACATGGGGACATTTTTGCACTTGATCCGACCTTTCTTATGAAAATAAATTTTCCGTATGCTAAACTTCCTGCTTTTTGTTAAAGTTGATATTCAAATTCAGGCTTTTTTTGTGAAAAATTGTCTTCACGATTTTTTGAAGATCAATTTTATAATGATAAAACTTGCTCATCTTGCGCTCGAATTCAGGTATTCTTTCTGTGTAATGGTTTGACTTTTATTCTTTTTCAGAGATCAATTTCAAATCATTTACAAGAAATATTGCTTGTGCCCGGCCGCTCAAATAATTTAATCATTTACAATCGCAGTTTTTGCTCTTCTTTTATGGATTAAAGCTTTTGCATTTACGTTCACCCAAATGTTTTATTAAATCATGACATAGTGGTTCTCGACATTTTTATTTTTATGATCCATTAAAAATCGAAGTAAATTTTACTGACCAGTGATCAACAAAGAACAAGTCAGCTGAATAAATACGTTGTAGTAATAACAATTTTTAACTTATTTCAATCTTTTATCTATAATACATCCAAAATTCCTTTTGTTTGAAAATAGTTTCCTATCTGACCAGCAATCAGGATTCTGCAGGATTCAGACCTATTAGAAAACGTGCCCTGTAAACCTTTCCTGCCGCGGTGGTTGTACCGATTGCAATTCCCGGATCAAAAGGGGAAAAAGCCTTTCAGGGATTTTTTTGTCTCAAGTAAGATTCGCTCGATGAAACCAAAAGAGCATGTTTTCAATAGTTCGCCCTTACTTCAAAGTAGTTTAGTGTCTTGAAGGAGAATGAATTAAAATTAATCGATGCGTAAGAACAGCAGAGACATGGAAAAACATTACTATAGCTCAATATATAGCTAAAAAGTTTCTACAACAAAACCTTAGGGCCCCCTTCAGTTCTCGCGCGGCGAGAGAAGAGATTTCACGGTTTCGCTTTCACGTCGATCAAGTACTGTTTCAGCGCTCGATCAAATGTTCTTAAGGAAAGCTTTTAATTTAAACGCTTAACCAAAGTCATGTGAAGCTTCCAAGTTTTTTGACCCAATTCCCTATTTTGGAAAAAAATAGTAAAAATCACTGCGCGCACAAAATTTACTTTTTCAAATGAATTCTCTTCTTTCTTAGTTTATGCTATGCAAATGATCACGACCGCAATTAGAAATTGGTTTACGATGGAAGAGGTCGAATGCCAGGAAGGCATAATTGTCAAATTGTTTTGCAAACGCTAAGTTTTTCACATTTCGAGCGTCTGAACTCCCATCCCTTTAAATGCCTAGACCATTTTTGTGTCACGGTGTTTTTTGCGTTTTTCTGCCATCGTGTTTTTGTTTAAGAACCGGTTTTTATGTTACAGTGCTTTTAGTCGTGTTGTTATCTTAATCATCATAAGAAACAGCTCTCGTTTTGTGCAATTTGATTTGATTTCTTTAGTGTACGCTGTTCAGCTAATTGGAGCATATGTTGAGTTTAAAATTATGCTGTAAGTATTTTGCGCATTCGTTTACATTGATTTATTTAGTTATAAGTCTATTCAATTAAGTTCAGTTCTGTTCGATTCATTTCTATTCGGTTCAGCTCAATATGATTCTGTTTTGGTTTAGTGCGGATGAGTTCTTCATGTTAATAAGCGGATCTGCGTTTTGTTGGTTATTTTGTCTACGTGGAGTATCCCCATCGAGTGACCCGTCAATTTGACGTCAGATCACCAGTGAAATAAACTGGTGATTGCTATAAACTATCACGTCGAGGTCACCAGTTTGTTTAACTGGTGATGGTACATCAAATTAATAGCTTGCTCGATGCCAATGCTCCAAAATAAGCAACAAAAGATGGATCCGTTAAATAAACATAAAGAACTCATCCGACCGGCGCGATGGCGAAGTGGTTAGAGCGTCCGCTTCGCAGACCTGGAGTTCATTCCCCAAGTCAAGTCACATCAAAAAACTTTAAAAAGTGGTATTTACAGTTTCTCTGCTTGGCGCTCAACAAAACAGAAATTGTGGAGAACAAGCCGGCTAGCTTGCTTGTTGTGTCCTTAGGCGAGACATTTAACGGGTGCCTCCATCTTTGTGTGGCCGATAGGTGGCGCAGTCGAGTGCTGGCCATTGGCCTGGCCGTGGGTCGTGGATAAAGATGGCACATAAAGAAAAAGTAGAAACAGAGAACAAATATGAATTAAATAAAATCTTGCATGTATACTTGTAAACACATGTTATGTTAATCTTTTATTTAACTGGGGACCACATCTGATGGTGAAAATGATAACAAGAAAAGTTCCGTTTTAAAAAAGTGGCAATATTGCTATCCTTTCTAAGTAAGTGAAGTTAATCTCTCCTCTATTAAACTGTGGAAATCGATGTTTGAAGAGCGCAATTAACAAAAGCGGTATCTTTTATCCCAGGTTGATCTACAAACACTTGAAGTGCGTGCCAGAGCGATTTTAACAATAAGAACTGAAATTAGAAACCGATGTTGAACAGAGCATATTGTATCGTAACAATTACAAGAACAATTGACTCAAGTCAATGGCAATTGATGAGTACAAAAATTCTGCTCATGTAGGAAAAAGTACAAGTAAAGGTTGCAAAATTACTGGCATTTTTTGTATTTGAGAAAAAAGTTAAATTTTCAGACAGAAGAATCATTGTCGAAACAAGGAGCAGCCAATAGTGTCAGGAGCTGCAGAATCATCAACCAGTTTAAATGTCAAAATCTGTATCTTGGAAAGTGTCTCGCGGTTCAAAGGATCGACTAACTAGGTCCGCTCCTGCTAGAAGAAAATCCATTCATGGTTTAACTTGCCGGGAGCAGCCCACGTGGATCAACTGCAAGAAAGACTGCCCTGTCTCTGCAAGGCCTCCTACAAGGTCTCATTCCCCTAGAGCACAGTCTTCTTACAGCTTTTCCATCAAGTCCAACTATTCACTGTGTTTTGTTAGCGAAGATAATGCTGAACTTGTCGATACTGAGAGAGGGCGAGAGGTGTTAAGAAAAAAAGCGAAATCTCAACTACGATTTTCCTTCCCATCTAAATTTGTTAAGTTTGAACCGAGTGATCTCAAAGCAAAAGCACTGCCTAGAAAACAGTCCGGTAAAAAGTTTTCTGCGTCAGCTAATGCAAAAGTTGAAGGTGAAAAAACAAGAAATCGAGTATATTTCATTAACGGTGTTCCGTCGCGGTCATACAGAAGGCCGAGCATCCAGTTCGGTGATGTAGGAGAGCCTTCCTCTCAAAGTAGAAGGTTTAGCGACCCACTACCGCCGTATTTTATCGGGCAAAAGGCACATTCCGTTATTTCAAAGTTTTCCGGGCGCGCATCCTCCGCTGCTGAATCCTTGTCAGCTCCTGCAACTATTGCGTCAAACGATGAATTGCCAGCACCCCGTGACGTCAATGAAGAACCAAAGTATTTAAAGCGAGATTGGAAATCGGACATACTGTCACGTTACTGCAAAACCCAACCCTGGACTCCAAAGTATCGAACAAACAGATATTTTCCGAAATTTAATAATTTTCAGGACCTTCATTGTAAAAATCCGTATTTGATACCAAATGGAATTCTTTGTAACTCAGGAGAAGACCGATAAGTTTGTTGGCCTTAAACAGAAAAGGCTTTCAAAGGACGGTATGCCAAGCTCAGTTGGAAATAGCTTGGCAATAATTGTTTTTTTATTATATGACATCATTCAATAAAAAGAAGAGAAGAGCAGTTGCCTTTACGTCGTGTAACAAAATCAACAAAGCCAAGCAAGCTGACCGCTACGTCAAACTTAATCATTTTGTTGAAAAATGGTGGAGCTACAAATAGATACAGGTCGGGATCAAACGATAGCCCTTAGAGCACCGTGATCTTCACTGAACCAGGATCCTTCGTCATATGTGGACCTGAAGCTTCTTTTTCACTTTACAAACATTTTAGGGAACCATCATTTTTTCACGTGATATTAAAAGCCTGATCACTCAAGGAAAATCTTTTCAACTAAATATTTCGTGGGGTATGGATACTTCCGTTAGCAATGATTACGGTTGCAGGTTGTATACTTAATACATATCTATTCTGGTCATTGGTGATTGACTGTGGTTCAGAATTAAGACTGTAAATACGAACTTGTTTATCAAAATTCTAAAATTCGGTAACATCAGCAAGACCAGAAAAAAAGAGCTGGGTTAACCTTCCCTCTCTTCCTGGCGGCCCGTACGATAGCGATGCATTTAAAAAGTGTTGTCTCCGTTGCAACGCATAAAGGTTTTGCTCGTGATTCTGCAAGGTTGATCTATTCGTTCAGCTTAAGGCTTATGCTTCGGAAGTCAACTTTTTTTGCAATTTTCGTAAAACATTTTCACGGTGCGCCTTTTTCCTGAGCCAATTTTTGATGGTTGACTGTTACTTATTGTTAAAAGCCATGTTTTTGTGCATTGGAAGACTTTTTTTGAGATCATCTTTTTCTGAGCGATTGTACTGATCATGTGGCGTAGCCATTTTTTGAACAAAATGTTTGGTTACTCCTAATGAAATAGATGGTTTTGTTCTTTCACTAGAGTTGAAGACATTTTTTGCTAAAAAAAGTGACAAAATTGAATTTCGTGCTTTTTTTTATGGGATGAAGGGTATATCAGCAGATCAAAGTTTTATTGCGACGGCCTTGGAAAGACAAAACGACTACCAGGGTGTAGTGACGCACAGTTTGAGGACCATTGAGGTAAGTGCAATAAGAAAATTGTTATTGGGTAGTTTGTTCTAAACCCTATTTTCTTTAAATGGGCTGTTCTTGATGGTGACGTAAACTATTTACCGATTGTGCTTGAAAACGTAAAGTTACGAATTAAACTGTTAAGCTATAGTGTAATCTCAATTAGCTGTCAGGGGACAGCAATAAAAAATTTGGCTATTGAAATAAAATAGGCTTACAGTGCATTTTAGCTCACAAAAAATATCACAATTGCTTTGAAATGTTCGTGATAACATAGAAATGGTCTCTAGGTACTACCAGCTTTGGAAAACAGGCTGCTTTTTATAATTTTGGTTATGCATTGTACTGCAATTCCTTTTGATTGGTTTGGTGCCACATGTTGTTGATGCCAAATTTTTGATTGACATATTTCAAAAATTGATTTTTGTTTGCTCAATAAACTATTTGTATTAAAGCTATAAATGTTGTTGGAAAATATGCACATGAAGTTCAGTAACGAATCCAGAAACTTTGGTTGAAGAGGAGCTATTTTGCATTCTGTTATAAAGCACTGTAAAGTCTGTTTTTTTATGCTGATTGTGAGTAGTTTTAATGCTCTCTAAATTTAGCAGAACCAAAGCACAAATGCCCCACTGATATGAAGCAGATATAAGTTGGCTATATTACTTTGGCGTGCATCACTACGAAAGCACGCTCAATCGAAAGTTGCATCTTACTGTGCTGTTTCTAATTCTCTTTTTGGGGCCCAAAAATAAATTCAACTCAATAATGTTAGCTACTTCTGTATAAGAGTTGTAAAGACGAAAAACAAGAACGGTGTGATTTTTGTTAACAGAGCACAAAAATACCCGAAATGCGCTTGTTTACTTGTCTGAAATCATGACCTTTTGGATTGGGTTTTTTTAAAAAATAAAGCAAAAGTGAATGACTCGTTCTCCAACAGTTTTTCATTTTTTGTACAAGTAAGCCAGTTTAACGGAACCAATCCACTAAACTTAACTTCTTGTCAGCTAATCACCATTATGATTGAACGAAAAAGAAGCATCGTCTCTTCCAGCCCTCATAACTCAAAATAGTGAAAGAGCCACAATAACCAAAGATTTTTCCGCATGCCGTATGTCGACATTTTATTTATACTTAGAGCTACCCCCTGCCATGAACAAAAAATAAGCACGTTTTGAAAAGACATTTTTTTCGCAGTAATTTAAGGTGAAAAAGTTAACTCTGATGATAAAAATTGACAAATTTTTACTCCAAAATTATTCCAAATGCAAAGGCTTTTTTGAAGGTCCACATTTTGAGCCAAAAAATTAAAAAAAACTAATTTCTAAGACGAGCTTAGCCACAACTGAAAAATAAGCACGTTTCTCATAAATAAACACATTTTTATTTTCTAAGGTTGTTCTTGAAAATAAGGACTCTTTGTAGAAACAAGCACGAAATAGCAGCCAAAACTATAGGTCTAAACATGATATTGTTTGAGTTGTAACATTTTTTTGATTATTAGGCCGTAAAAAAGCTTTAGCGGCTGCATGCAACCCACAGTCCGTATGTGGTAAAGAAGTGAACTATAATTTATTTAGGGCCGGATTAGTCAGCTTCAATTAATTAAAGAAAAATTATTAATGTCTTGCTCGAAATTAGGCTAAATTTTGGCTCATTTTGCCGCTTATTATTGTATATATTCATGGCTTATTAGGGGGAGGTGAATCTATGCGAACTTGCGATCTGTTAGTTAGGAAGTGAGTGCAAAAGTGATGACCTATCAGAAGAGCAAGAGGAGGCGGCAAATGCAAACATGTGAACTTTACAATTGGTTGACTAATCAAAATAATATAAATATATGATTTATAAGAAAGGGTAATCATGTGGGTTGGAGGATATATGCACACAAGGATGTTTTTGCAAGCTTTATTTGAAGGCTGTTTTATGAAATGCCTTTACTAGGGCTTAGTTTTGTTGTTCAAAACAACTTTTGGAATTAAACTTCCATCGTTTTAAACAAACCTAAATGTGTTGGATGAAGCTAAGATTCTTCCTTGCATATAGTGAATCAAAATGCCGCTTGAGTTTACTGGGCTTCATTGCTTCCACATCATTACTAACAGAATCAGCATAACACAAAACACTTTGAAATTTAACCACTTCATACCAATTAAGTAAAACTTAACTAAAGCCAATCCTTAACGCATTTTTATTGCTTGGCCATTATTTTGTTGGTAGAAAGGGTTATTGCAAATTATAATGATGGTTCAGGATAAACGCGTGGTTTTGAAAATTCAATAAATTTGCGTATTACAAAAATAAGCAAATCAAAGTAGTATTAAACGAAAGATATTTGCATGCCATTTTCAAACTTGCACATTTAATTTTGTATTTAAAATTATATCAGTCAGGTGACGTCCTTTTTCTCAAAAACAAATTTGGAGCCTTTTTGCAAAGCTTTACATAGCTTTCTTTCACATTTCAGTCGGCACAGCATCAATCTCTTGGCTGCTGGACCATTTTAGTTCTTGAATTATGCGTGGTTTGTTCTTGAAAACTCGGGATTTATAATATCTCCTCATAATGTAGTCACAAGTTGATAGCTCTGGAAAGCGCACAGGCCAAGGAACATCACAAAATTGGTAGATGGCATCACCTGGAAAATGGCAACATTTGGCAAACAACTTCCAACGAAGCTTTTGCCGTGTGTGCTGTAGCATCATCTTGCTGGCACCACATTTTGCTCATCTCAAGGTGATGCCCTTGCTATTCTGGACAAAGGAATTTGTTCAAGATGTCAACACACCACCGTGACGTCACAGTAACCATATTCTCATATTCTTCAAAAAAGTGAGGGCCTACAATTTCTAATATGGATACCCTTCACATTCACTCTCAAAAAGAGAAAAAAGCTTTAGACTAGTTCGCCAATAAAAAATTTGCTCTGGAATCTTTCGTTTGCGGTGTTGCTATGGATAAATTTGAAAGTGGCATACAAATATCTTTCGTCTAATACTGCATCAATTTGTTTATCTTTGTAATACGCAAGGGCGCAGCCAGAAAAAAATTGAGAGGGGGGCCAAATTTTGCAACTTTTATGTGACGTCATTTACTTAACGGCATATTCACATAATATTTATGAAAATATAAATTTTATAGAATTTCTGCCTAGTTGCAAACTGGCCGCTAAATTATGCAAAAATTCTAACGCTTTTTTTGAAAAGGTCAGTTAAAGGTAATTTTTGATAAGACAATCGTCATACAATACACTGTTGAGCCATCCACACTCATCTGTCGTCTTATGAACGCGTACACCATTTTACTTGTTGAGAATTAAAAAGCGATAAGATACAGTGCATACAGTAGTATACGTTACTAGATCAGTAAGTGGTCAGCACATGCGAGAATGTCGAAATGGAAGTTAAATAAGTTCTACTTCTAATTAATCACGCTCAAAAATCAATTCGTCGTCGCTTTTCGCCAGCCATGGTTGCCAATATTTGATTGGTCTTCTCCTCATCTACTCTTTCGTGATGGCAGTGAAGCACGCACAAATCAGACAAGCGATCCAAGGTCATATGTGAACGTAACCAAGTTTGGACTCGCCTCATACACAAAAATGACCGTTCAACCTCAACGGTGGTTGCGGGGAGTGTCAAGATAATCTGTATGACGTTGCGCACACTTGGATAAGCTTGGGCGCTCAGAAAAAGCTCGGGCAAGCTTTCCTGGTTTACTTGAGGGGTGAGAGAACTTCTCCACAACTTTTCTTCATTTACGAGGTTGTCCAGTGAATATAAGCTCTCAATGTCATTTATGTTGGTCGGATTGTTTGGAGGCAAGATAGAGAACAACGCAAAAAAAGAAGGGTTATCATTAAAACGTTCTCGAAGAGAGCTGCTTAGACCATCAATGTATGGGAGGAATATCGAACGTTGATAATATTGTGAGACCGATTCTGCTTCAACGTTATCACGATAAACTTGGATTCCAACAACCCGAGGCACTGAAAGCTCTTTCATGCCAACTATTGCACAAGCCTCATCATAAATACTAGATGCGACTGTGTTGAAGTCCATCCGGTCTTGATCGAGGACGCTCTGAAGAGAAGCAATAAGACTTTTCACAGAAGGTACACTGACTCCAACAGACTGAAGCTTTCGCGCTAGTGGTTCCATAAGTGCTGAGTACCGCCCAATCAAACATATGGCGTATGTTACACCAGGCTTTTCGAGGGCTGCTTTCAAGGAAAGAGCTTTGGCTCGTGTCTCACCGCTCGCGACCTCCATCAATAAAGCAAGAGCGTCAAGTATAAGCTTGAAGTTAGCTTTGAAGATCCGGATGCTCTTGTATTTTTGTGACCACCTGGTAAGAGAGAATAAAGGAATATTGACTCCTAAACTTGAGCGCCTTTTAAGGCTTTCCCGAAAGAAACGAATAGTTTCCCTGATGATGTCGCAGGTGCTTCAAACAATAGAAACTCTACTCTGGTCATTAATAACCAAGTTCAAACAATGTGCCGCACAATGCACAAATATTGCTCGAGGGTACTTTTTGCGAATGCGTTTTTGAACTCCACTCACATGACCTGCCATAGTTGATGCACCATCGTAGCCTTGTCCAACAAGCTTTCGAAGATCAACGCCTATTCTAGAGAGGTGAGCCAGAATAGCTGCAGAAATAGATTCCGCGGAAACTGAAGACATTTCAACAAATCCTGTAAAACTCTCGTTCACTTTATCACCTTTGGTATATCTTAATACAATGCTAAGTTGTTCTTTTCCCGAAATATCGCAGGATTCATCGGCAACAACAGATATAAAACTTTCATTGGCCTCTGCAACGATCTCTTCGACCACCATGGTGCTCGCAATCCCAAGAATCTGGTTTTGAATGGTTGGACTGGTATACTTAGCATTTCCAGCCATCTGAGTAAAGTGTTTCTTCAAAGCTTCGTCCCCAGCATCCATGCGGAATTGAAGAAGCTTCATAAAATTTCCCTTGTCTGCGGAATGCCCACGCAAAGGGATATTGTTAGAAGCACAGAAAAGAACAGTTTTGACAATAGAAGTCACAATTTTTTTATTTTCTGCTGTTCGCTTGGCTCTTCCGGCGTCTATACAAGTGTATATATTTTTGCCACATTCCACGGAGCTAATAAAATTTTTCGCTGCCAATGTTGCTTCTCTGTGGTAAGCGGCATCCCTGTGAGAAAGAGCCTTTTCGATAAATTTCTTGAAATCTATGCAAGGTTTTTTGACGAAAGCAGCGTTCGCAAGACTGCCATGTGTCAGATGCGCTTGCATCAAGATGCATGTTTTGCATAAACCACCACCACCAGAGAGTTGCGTATAAACAAGCCAATTGGAAAACCTATCATCTTGAAGCCACGACTTCAGAAACTTGCGACGATTTTGCCGAATGGTATCAAGAAGTAAAACATTTCGTGGACCTTCTGAAATTAAAAGCATCTGTGATCTGTGAGTGAATTTCTAGAACATATCCTAAATCGATGGTCTTCCCCAACACGTATTCTTCATGGCTTTCGGGAACAACTCCAGCCGTATTAAAAGTAGTTGGCGGTTGTAAAACTTCAACATCGTCTTCAACTCTAGCACTATCAACCTGTTTCCATGCAGAAAAAAAAAATCTAATTTTGCCTGTTTAGTGGGTCGGTTCGACATTTTGCCTTTCGTAAACTACGCTCGTTGCTACTATAAAAATTGCTGTACAAAACTGAAAAAGCGCGAATGCGATTTCGCTGATCTAATGTATTTTATCAAGAACAGCTTTAATATTTCAACTTCAATTGTGACGTGTAACGCACTATTTAAGGAATTTCAAGGAAACCACTCCCACTGGGAGGTTGAACGTTCTGATAAAAGAAGCGACGTCTTTGTAGTAGTCCGCGTCGCAATAAAACAAGAAAGCGCTCAGCGAGACGCTTATTTCTTGCCATTACCGTAACTTGAAATATCAATTCATCACTCGACTACGACATAGAAGAAAAACTTCGGCGATATTTAGTGTGTAAAACGTACACATTTTGTTTTATAAAATTTGAAAGTTTAAAAACTTAAAAAGCCACGCCCTCCCCACCCCCTTGCTAAAAGTCAAAAATAAACTCTAATGAACCAGCAGAGGCGCAAAAAAATTTATGTTTTGATTTTTTTGATACTATTTTGTAATTTGACTTAAAATTCAGGGGGGGGGCATGACCCCTTTGGCAAAGCAGTTCACGCAGTTCAGCATCAAAACCAGTTCACGCACTACGACTAATACTTCGGTGGTGACAACTTGAAAAAAGACAAAGTTATTGCGAATAGTTCAGACAGATAGAGCAAATAAGTCGAACCACTTGAAAAGTTAATTGGCCTATATTGGAATGATTAATCAATAGATGAATTCGTAAGCTTAGCCTATAGAGCCTAGAGCAAGCTTGGCCTATAGCTCAAAACTTGAAGAATGTTTCGTGGACTCCTTAATTTCCTGGCAGGTCCCACACTGGAAACCACTAATCTACACCACCATGCAAAATCACAAACATGTTTTTTCTAATTATATGATTTAAAACGGCTAGAGTGGAATCGCATCCCCCTCTGTGGATTCGCCACTGATGAAGTTACGACTGAGCAAGTCTACGACTATTTTGGACAAGGAGGTCGGTGGAATTCGATCACTATTTTGAAATATTGTTGCAAAATGGAAATGAAATTATATGGTTTCAATTTAACCAAGCTAGCCGGCCTAGAAGGTGCTGTCCGGCAGGGCTACTAGTTAGTCATGTCAGGTTAAAAATATTGGTTTAACCAGCTGCACCAGCTTGACCCAAATAACATTTCTGATAGCAGCAACAATAAGTTGATGCAAATGGGGAGCTGGTCTTACTAACTCTTCATTATTTTGCAAATTTCATCCCTTCCTTCCAATAAAGGAAGGGCACGAAGTTCACAGTTGAAAGTGGGACCCGTAATTATTTTAGATCAACAACTACAAAATAACTCGGCCAACTTGGAGGTTTCCTTATTTCACGCTTAGTGCAAATCTCCTTGTAATGATATTAATGACATCAAGTTTCTTAGCTGTACTTATGTGCCTTGGTCCCTGAGAGAGCAAAATGTGGATTCAAGAAATGAAAATAAGATGTAGAAAGATTCTAAGTGAAGTTTAAAGGGCCCATAGTGTCACCCTACAGGGTAAAGGACTATCAGGACGGCAGATATCCATCAAAACCAAGATTAGTAAGACGGCAAATCATCACACAATCAAGAAATTTTAACTGTAGGCTCGTATAAGGCCCTAAAGAAAAGTGGTAGACCCAGAAAAACTAGCTTTCGAGAAGTTAATCTTTATACCTGTGAAAACTTGATTTCTTACAAAATGAAAATATTTGATGCCACATAAATGTGTTATAATATGAATAATAAGAAAAATTTGAGGTGGTCTTAAGCTTTTGGTAGGCACTAAAATTCTAAACGTATTTTAACCTTTAGTTCTACAGTTTAGCAGTAATAATTTTTGGAGTTGCCATAGCATTATTACAAAAAACAGATTCAAACCATCATGCAATTACTACTAAATATCTTTACATCAGTCGGCAGCATATCAGTAATAAACTTTATTGCATATCAAAATTTACATCACTTTCAAAGTGGTAATGAATATAACCTACAGCTGCTGACTGCAGCTGCTTTCACAGAAAGGTACCGGACAGTATTATATCATTTATGCGGTGACAAAGCAGTGCTTTTTGAAGCGTTTAAGTAAAAAAAAGGAAGAAATATGCTTGATCACTTGGTGCAGTGAGAACGCTTATAGAAAAATTAGTCTTATTGCTTGTCAAGTCTCTCGAAAAAGCATTTAACCACGTTTCTACGGTTGGAATTTTTTAGAGAAAATAAATAAAATTATGTGGTCCTCGTAAGAGATAAAATGGCTTTTGTTTTAGCAAATAACCGTTTTTTTTCAAGAAAAAATAATTTAAAAAAATCTACTCTTTATTATAACGATAAAAACCCCTTATGGCACTCACCCAAGGGTGGTGATTAATCGGGCAGTTTTGTTTGTATGCCCAAGAGTTCGGGAGGCGTAAACACATCACACAGAATTGTGCCATGTAATAAGAAAAAGTTGCAGTTTTCTGTCTTTGAATACATTCGTTATCTTAATTTCCAGAGGGTGACTAAATTTCAATTTATCATTGCTCTAATATCAAACTCTTGCTTGCTTGTTGCGTAAGCTTGTCAACTCCCAGCATTTCGACTTCACGCTGTTCCGATTTTCCCCAAGCATAAAGCGAGCTACAGTAATTGTTGAGGTTTTGAGAATGGATAACTAGTGGAGGATAACGTGGTTTACTTTTTACAAGAACTCCTCTGCCCGAAACTCCAAGGCAAACCTTTATATCCCGCACATCATCAGATGTGATTAGGAGTACAGGTTTTACAACTGATCACATTCTTAAAGATGTTTTAGAATCTGCTTCAGCAATACGCATTACGGCGATATTTTCCGCTTGACTGCAAGCAGTGGTAATGCACTAAATTGCTCGCAAGGAGGCATTCTTAAACTGATGGCAGTTAACTATGCGTGTGCATGTACGTATTGTATATAAAACCGTAAACTGCGCTGTGAGTGGAGAACAAAAATAACTAGAATTAAAGCATTAACCACGCAAAAAGCATTCAAATATTACTTTAGCCGTCCTTTTATTTACCGAATCAAAATCCGCCCACAATAAAACTTAAAAACCTTTTACAATAACGTAACAATCGCTTCATCCTTGCGACGTGACAGTCTGCAAGCGCTCGTTGACCTTTGTCAAATTATTTTTCCAATGTTGAAGACGATTGGACAACTGCTGCCATTGCGATTTCCCAAACGTTCTCAGGCAAGCTTGGCTGAAAATAGAATTTCTCTTACATACGGCTAAAAATAAATGCTACGACATAGTATTCGTAGAGTACATGAAAAAATCACACCGTACCGATCCTACTTATCTTTTCACAACTACGACGGAACCCCCAATAAGCGGGTGATCTACGGAATCTTAGTCAAGTGTTCGTGAAAGTGGGGCGGTTCCGTCATCGAATTTTCCATGAACCCACTTAGTGTTTACGTAATTCGTGGTCAGTGTATGCTTTTAACAGTGCACGGCAATTTGCCATAATTTATTAGTGTTTTTCACACTGTAATGCAAACACAACAATGTGTAGAAGTCATTTAACAATTTATTCGCAATACTCCTTTAAAAAATACATCTGTTGAATAAATCACGCTCTAGCAAGGCGGGACAAGAGCGAAAAAGCATTTGTTTGTTTCTTTATTGCAAAAAACACTGCTAGCATGATGAGAATGCGCAAGTTCTCAGTGGAGACTGAGGAGAGTTGTATGTCGAAAATTTTTGAGCATACTGTACGCTGAGGCAGGCGAAAACTCTCCTTTTATTTCTAAACATATATAATTAAAAATTCGAAAAGTTTCATCAACAATTCAGATCGCAACACCATTTTTTAGTTTCGATAGGTATTTTCCTGAAAACCAGGAGGTCGAATAAGTAAAAAATTCATAATTTCAGTTTGGAGTAAATTAATTACGTTTCAATGATGTATCTTTATCTGGTGATGTTTACCAATCACATTAATAATTTTTTGTCAAAGCCATTGTTCAATACTGCATTGGTAGATCATTTTTTACCTAAAAACTGTTTTTCTTGATTTTTGCCCAACTGCTTTACTCAAAGTCAAACAATTACCTGATAATAATTAGCTCATAAATCAAACAATTAGCTGAAATTTGCCGACCGCGATCATTTCCTTTATCACAGTGCGAGCAACAGTAGTGATGATAAAGGGCCCTCTCCGGGATAGGCAACAAAGAAGCCTAAACTGTCTACAACACCCAACACCTGAAAGTAGTAATCACGCTTTAAACTAAGACTGCCAACTACGACTGTATGGTTTCCCCAAATAGAATACTAATGCGTACAGTATAAATAATTTGTAAGTGAAGCAGTTAGGCAAAAATCAAGAAAAACAGTTTTTAGGTAAAAAATGATCTACCAATGCATTATTGAACAATGGCTTTGACAAAAAATAACTAATGTGATCGGTAAACACCACCAGATAAAGACACATCATTGAAACGTAATTAATTTATCGAAACTAAAAAATGGTGTTGCAGCCTGAACGGTAGATGAAACTTTTCGATTTTTTCAGAGAAATTTTATTTAAGGCAGCCTCGCCAAATGGCATATTGACGTATATGGTTGGTAACGAAGGTGGAAATTTTGCCCTCCTACTGCGCGTCTCCAGTCCAAAAAAGCAGATGAGTGAATTTAAAAGGCAGCTAAGGACTGTGAATCACTGAAGCAGTTCATCGGCCTAGGAAGTCGATCTGCAATAACGTTGCTATGTCCTCACACCGAGGAAGGAATAGTGCAACAATAAGCTTGAAGCATGAACATTTGTGCAGACTATTTGCTAGTTTTGATTTGCTAGTTAGATCTTTTAGATCTTAAGTTTGCTAGTTAGATCAACTTGATTTCTGTTTGCTCACAAATCGAATTAATTCAGTCATAATGCTATCCTAAATAAATGCATTTGTTACAATCAACATTCGATTTTAGTCGAAAATGCATATGCCACTCGCCACATCACTCTTCCAAGGCAATATCTTGCAAAACATAGCTTTTTTGACCGACTTGAATGTTAGAACCACCACGTGACACGTTTGCGATTGATTCTAATCGACTGGCTTGAATGAAGCGGCAGAAAGGCGTAATCAAAAACTTTGAAAGTTTACAGGCGGAAAAATGAACTTGAAGGAGCCGGGCTCTCAAGTTCTAAACTGTTAAATTAATTAATGCACTGCAGGTAGAAAAATGCAACACATGCTACGGAGGTTTATGCTGTTAGCCTATGAACCCAGTCTCCTGAAGCTCAAAATGGTCAATGTTAGTGCATTCATTTAAAATACGATACATTGGTTGTATGTATCCCACAGTATCATTAGCTTAACCTACAAGTTAACAATGCAGCATGTACTTTTATTGTAGTTTGAGCTAAAACGCGAACTTTGATGCAAATACCGCTTCTTATTATTTAATAAGATGTTTATATTTTTGTTCACTAAGTACAATTGTGCAAAGCAAAAACCAAAACACATCATGAGCACAATAGGACCAAAAAAGGACCAATTCAGTGGTTTTCTGTTCGAGCTGCTTCCTGAAGCAAGCTCAATAGCTGTAGCCTGCAGCTGTGTAGCATATGTCGCACTTTTACTTCTCGCAGTAATCCTACAGTTATAGAACTCAGAGCACTGCTGCTTCAAGTTCCATTGGCTGCAGATAAACTTGTATCAAAATTTCAACTACACTGCTTCTACTTCAACTTAAACCAATCAATCGCAAGCGTGACACGTGGTGGTTTTAACCCCTTTCACCAAATGTTCCGTTTTCAGTCGCCCTCGAGTATACTCGTCCAAAGCTTAATCTTCAAAAACCAGCCAGAGACGTACATACTCGTCGATTCTGAACCTTTCCAAGCCATTCTACGTGTAAAACGAGTATTCTCGTCAAATCGTACACCGGTTTAAAAAACAATAATTCCAAGCTGTTTTCATAATCAGCATGAAAAATATTATATAGAACTAAAATAAAAAAATTAGTCTGAAAAAGAAACGTTTTTAACTAAAAAATTGTTGGGGAAGGGGTTAAAACCAAGTAGGTCAAAAAAGCGATATTTACAGGATATTGCCATTAAAGAGTGATATGACTGAGTGACATACGAGAACAAATTGATTGTGAACTGAGACAAATGCATTTATTTTTGACAATATTAATGATTGAATAAAATCGATTAGCAAACAAACAGAAATCAAATATTTACGACTAAATCAAATTGATTTCTTTGCTCACAAATCGATTAGACTAAATCAAATCATTGTTCTAAAACACGCATAACGGGCTGTGAACAAATGGCGCCTTATACCTTGCAAGCTAACATACTTTTTTTCAATTGAAATGAAAGACTATCAGCAATATCTAACCTCACTATAACTTTTCTATTAATTTGATCGATTCTTCCTCTAATTAACTTTCTTTGCATCGCGTCGATCACAAACTCTTCGATTTCATTTTCGTTGATTCCCAATCGAGTCTTGACGTCATCAAACGAAAGTTCATGAGCCGTGTCAACAGAATCAACCAATGAAAGCATTTTGATTTTATGAAGATTATTTTCATGCGAAAGATCTAAAATAAATTTCTCATTAAGCAAAACGAATACTTGTCTAATCAGCCAGTCAGTGTACCCAGTAATTTAGGATTCTGATTAATTCCATGTAAAAACAAAGAGACCATATCGATGCTGTTGTTGTAGTGACATCAACGGAGGCTACATGACCAGGCGACAGAGGTCCATTGTAATCTTTTTGATCATGACCAAAAAAACCAAATTCGTACTTGCTGCCATTGGTGAGCGCTAAGGAGATTTAACACTATTTTTTAAGTCTTTATCAACGCTCAACAACGGAATGGAACTCAGGTCTACCGACTGCAAAGCGGAGCCTTTCACCACTACACCACTGTGCCGTGAAGCAAGATATGTGCATGTAAGGCGAGCCAAACAAGAATGTTTTTGGGTTAAAGACATGTCGCTAAAAGGGGCTTCATCCATCTTACACACCGCAACCTTTTTAATGCTAACACAAAAGTCGAAAGTTTTTACACATAAAAAAAATTTAAAGATTTGCGGTTACAGCTTTTACATCCCATTTGGACCTGCTCTAATATATAACAAAGCATCAATTTATCATATTAAAAAAGCAAATTCAGATTACCAAGCAAGAATTAATGAAGCTTTGCTCACAAAGCGTCATATCCCTACTGCTAATAAGAAGTGCTATGCAAGTGAAGCATCGTTCTTGCAATTCATGAGTCAATTTTTTGCAACGTCTGTACTCACTTCATCATATCTTTTAACGTTATTGCAATACCACATTCTACATTGGACTTTTAGCGCAATTGTAAGTCGTTTTCCTCTTCTGTCATACTGTAATCTTAATTTAAGTTTTACAATTTTCACGTCTTACTTATACTTGATGTTTATGTATTTTACAGTTGGCTACGTTCTTACAGCCTTTGCAAATATAATATCACCCTATTGGAACTATAATTGTATTATTTGGAAATATTTCCTTGCTTCACCACAGTAGAATAGTGAGGCTGCTCACTAGGGCTGTTCAAAAATACACTTTTTTTCAAAACATGGAGATCACATCCTAGATTGTTTCCAATTCATGACAAAAGACACCACAAAAAATTTGAGCTTTCTCTCGGTTGAGCATTAACCGTGTGAATCTACTTTAAAGCTTTGGGGGGGGGGAGGCAACGCGGGGAGCCAAAGCACAAAATCGATCATAACTCTTAAACCAGAAGTCCTAGGAGTCCAAGTGACCTCTTAAAATTTGCAAAATACCAATAACACATTACACTATAAAGAACAAAAAATGCATAATATTTGTAGAAAAAAAAAACTAACTTATAAAAATAAAAAATCTGGGCAAAAAAATGAGATTTTTCGAGATTTGACATAACTTTCGACAAACTGTAAATTTACAAAATGTTTAGAACATTTTTTATAGCAAAGAAACAAATTAAACTAAACAATAAATTTCATAAACGAATGTTGGGCTGTTATATCCTAAATTGTGATATTCGTTAGTTTTAGTGGTACTTTAGTTTAACTAGCTATTAATGGTGAAAAGTGCTACTTGATCAATATGGGAGTCAAGTTGCCAGTTCAAGTTCAGAGAATGCTACTTATCAGTTTAGTTTGGGACCCAGTTGTCAGTTTGAGAACAGAGATAATCAATTTATAGCAGTTAAAAGGTTTACAAAAACCAAGAATGATAGTATTAGAACAAACAACTAGCAAAGATGGCGCAGATAACAGAAAATAAAAACAGCTTCGCTGGGAATTTATTTAGTTAACTGAAACTGAAACAGTTTTTTGTTGTAACTAAATAAAGTCCCAACGAAGTTGTTTCATTTTCTGTTATTTAAGTTGAACCCAGCAGCTAAAATGTTTGCTAAAGTTTACGAAGATTGTGATCATTCATGATATTTTGCATCTTAATTAGCAAAGGTTATAGCATTAAACTCAATTAAATTTTACGCGGGTTGAAAGAATACGTTGGTTTATATATCTTAAGAAATGGAATAGAAAAAGGATATTCGCAGGTGGAGTGGTGTGGGAAGAGTAAGAGATGAGCCATTTTGTGGGAAAAAAATTCCTACAAATCAAGATGTTATTGGACGCTATTTCATTACTTAAAAATTATAACACACAGTAAAAAAAGCAATGGGCGCAACCTATATTGACATAATTGCTGTGTCAAAAAAGATTGCGCAAGGTGCAATTCCTGGCTATACTTATTACTTAAGTAGAAATACTTTATTCAAGATCAGAAAGGACCCCGCAAAAATACATTTGGAGGTAAAGACCTCAAACTAGTCAAATAATTGAAACGACAGTTGTCCAAAGAAGAGCTGATAGAAAAAAAAAGAAAACATCAAAAGCTGAGCAAGAACTGTTAAGGAAAACAATAGATACCTCTCAGCATTTTCAAGTGCTAGTAGCAAAACTTCATCACCGAAACCAAGTTTCTCGGATTTTGAAGATAATTTGCTTTTTTCAAGTACAAAGCAAAACCGGATTTTATTGAACTGAAAGTTTTTAGAAGAATTCTCAACTCACCAGATATTGTTGCTGAAGTCGATCGTCATAAATTATCCCCTAATAGCTTCAATGATGTTTTTGCTACTATCGTGAAAGCAAGCGGTGGCAACGTCAATGATTTTGCGTTGAGTACAAGCACAAGTAGCCGGACCATTGAAAAAGTCCGCAATAAGATGTTTAATAAAGTCAAAAAAGACTTTACGGCATCAGTGAAGGATGGATTTGTCTCCACTCGTGGGGATGAAAAATGAATTCAAAAAGGAAAACACTTTACTGCATATGAGCATATTACAGTTCTTTTAAGACATCGCAATAAGACAAAATTTTTGGAAACTACTTCTCCAGAAAAAGGATCTGGCAAAAACCAAGCTAAAGTAATCGAAAGCATCTAAAATGATTGGGAAATAGAAAAGCAATGCGTGTCAATGTGTTTTGATACTACAGCATCAAACACTAAAAAAATCAACGGCGCATGCATAGTTGCATAGATTTGGAAGCACTGCTAAACCATCCTTTGCTATGGACTGCTTACAGCCATCATATGCACGAAGTTATTTTGTCACAAGTTTTTAAAAGCATCTTCGGGAAATCTAATAGTCCCCAAATTATGTTTTTTGAGATTTGAAGAAAAAATAGAGTACTACTAAGTTTGTTATAGATATATGGAGATATTACCCATATTGAGATATATAGATTATCCCCATAAATGGAGATATTACCCATATTGCAAATTCTTCGGTTGAAGCAGATTCTGAAATTTTAAAGAATGCCTCGAAAGCTTTTTGCGAAATCTTCACGGTACAATTGTAACTCTTACATTCCTCGAGATGACTATGCAGAGCTGTTGGATCTTGTTCTTTATTGCTTCAATAAAAATTCCTTTGACACTTATCGGTTTCGGCGCCCTGATGCCCAACTTTGAGCACGCTGGATGTCTTCAGCAATATATGCTCTTAAGATGTTGCTGCACCAAACTCAACTTGATGTGGATGCGAAAATTCTCAAGTCTCAAGGGTTTAAAACTGTTTGGTTATTTTGTTGCTGTCATTTGCGAAAAGCACTGGTTTAAAGCCCCTGTAGGCGTTAAAGCTGCTGCTAATGATTTACAGTGGTACAAGCTGCTGCTGGCACATCAACGAATACCAGTATTTAAAGATATATCTGCTGCTGCTTTCTCAGCATTTAAAAGACATCCTTGGTATTTGAGCAGAGCTAATCCCATTTGCACTGTATTCTCACCAACTGCAGGAGCACACTAAACAAAATCTGGCTTCGTGTTATTTCGTTTCGTGTTTATCAAAAATTTTCAAAGACAAACACGTCTCTACAGAAGCCAATGTTTCAATGTTTCAATCGATGTCAGAAGATACAAAAATTGAAAACGTGGTTGGTGAAAGGTGAGTTATCATTTTTCAACGTTTCAACTTTGCAGTTGAGGACGTTTAATTTCTACGGTATTCATGCACGAAATGGAACAATTTCAAGTTTTCAAAACTTTAAAGACTTGGTTTCAACGCTGCATGTGACGAACGACTTAGGAAAAGAGGTATCAAGATTCTTGAAGATTACAAAAACATACTAACAGAAAATTCGAAACAAAGACAAATGATACTACATTGCATGGAGAAAAGTAGACGTGATCGACCCGATTTTAAGGCCACCCTAGCTGGCTCAATTTCATGAAAATAGAACTTCCAACAATATTCAAATGATTCTAACACTTCGTATTTACTTACTGTAAGTGACATTCACCTCCTGCACAGTTTAGCACGGGAAAAATCGCTTTATATGGGATACCAACAGTCCATCACCCGTTTATGAAATTTACTATTTAGTCTAATTTGTTTCTTTGCTATAAAAAATGTTCTAAACATTTCGGAAATTTATTTTTTTCAACAATCTGTCTTTGAAATTTGTCAAAAGTTATGTCCATCTCGAAAAATCCCATTTTTTTACCCAAATTTTTTATTTTTTAGGTTTGTTTTTTTTTTGCTACAAATAATATGCATTTTTTTAACTTAAATACGTAATCTGTATTGGCATTCTGCAAATTTATGTGGTCACTTGGTCTTCTAGGACTTCTGGTTTAGGAGTTATGATCAATTTTGTGTTTTGCCACCCAGCGTTGCTCCCCAAAACTTTAAAGTGGGTTTACAAGGTGAATGCTTAACCGAGGGAGCCCAAATTTTCTGTGGGCTTTTTGTCATAAATTGAAACCAATGTAGGGTGTGACTTCTATGTTTTGAAAACAAAAGTATTTTTGAACAGCCCTACTGCTCATCCAGCACATCCTAACTTTTGGGTACTTTTAGATACCAGCCAATGTTTTATTCTAAGGTTGGGAACCTCTTTTGTTTAAAAACTGAGATTGTAAGCAAGCAAGGGCATGCTTTCCCTGAAAGAAATAATGCTCCAAAAACTCAACCCCATAAAAAGTTATAAAAAAATTGGCCCCCAGACCCCAGCAACTCTTAAATGAGCAGGGGTTGCGAAGAACCTCCTGGTTACAAAATCTCGACACAACATTTGAAAGTTGGAATGTTGGAAGTTTTTGTAGAAAAGGTACAGAAGTATGTGAGCAATTAAGAAGGAGAAATGTGGACGTATGCTGTGTACAAGAAGTAAGATGCAGAGAACAAGGAGCTTAGTTTGTTGGTGTCAAGGATAGAAGATATAAGCTACGGTGGTCTGGAAATAATGATTGAACACGAGATGTTAAATTTTAATAAAAGAAAAACTATATTAGAAGGTTGTAGATTTCCGAAGAACAAGTGAAAGAGTGATGGCAATGGTGCTGGTTTCCATGGAATCTATGAGAGCGATAAGTGCATATGAGCCCCAGGCAGGAAGACCAGACCGTGAGAAAAATCAATTTTATAATGAAAAGTCGAGGGAGTGGGATTTACAAAACCCTAATGAAATGGTCTGAGTGACTTCAACGAACATGTTGGGAGACGCATTAATGGTTATAAAGGGGTACATGGTGAATATGGATTTGGCAAAAGAAATTTTTCGGGAAGTAGAATGATCGAATTTTGTGATAAAAAGAAGCAGTGTGTGGCTAACACGTGGTTTGGAAAGGAGGAACAGAGAAAAATAACATAAAGTATGGGTAGAAATAGAATTGAGGTTGATTTCGTGTTGGTTGGTACAAGCAGCAACAGAAAGTATTTAAAAGACGTGAAAGCATAAAAGAAATAAATGTATAAAAGAAAATAAAAAAGCAAATTTAAGGAGAACGAAAAGAGCTATGGTGAGAGCAATGTGCGGTCAGAAAGTTGTTGACAGAACGACGACTGAAGAACAAATGAACATGTTGGGGTTGAAGGAAACTATAGACTGGTTAGCAACAGCATATCGAGTTAGGTATGGATATGTGCTGAGGAGGGATGACGACAGTGTTTTGAGGGTTGCTCTGGATCTGGAAGTGAGTGGCAATAGAAAGCGAGGACGAAGGTAGAAAACCTGGAAGAACCAAGTGGAGGAGAAGACAGAGAAGATTGGCTTGAACAAGGAGGATGTCCTGAATCGAGACAAGAGGAGAGACGAAATGCAAGCAATTGCAGAAGGAATGGGATGAATCCAGCCATCTTTGCTAGGGGGACAACACCAGATAAAAACTGAATTACTACTAAGATGTAAGAAGTTTTAATGCGTACAGAGCAGCAGAGTCGTTAGAACATGCTAAAAGATTGTTGAAAGAGTGCTGGGAAGGATTCAAAAATTAGTATATGTTGATGGACTGCAATTTGGTTTTTGAGCCCAGCAAAGGAACGACAAACGCATTGGTTCATTGTAAGAAAGCAAGAAGAATATAGAGATAAGGAAAGAAAGTTACTTATGTGTTTTGTGGATATTGAAAAGGCATTTGATAGAGTTGTAAGAAAGATGATGGAATGGGCGATGAGGAAGAAAGGTTTTCCAGAAGTAATTGTGAAAGTGGTGATGAGCCTCTATTATGGGGCCAAGACAAAAGTTCAAGTAGGATTAGAGTTATTTGAAGAATTTTTGATGCAAGTTGGTGTACGTCAAGGAGCTGTGTTGTTGCCACTGCTTTTTGCAATTGGGGTGAATGCAATAGCAAATGCAAAGGCTTGATGAATGAAAGCATGTATGAAGATGACCTGGTTTTAACGATTCAAAAGTAAGGAGAATTTGAGAGCAAGAAGCTGAAGGTTAATCTCAAGAAGAGTAAAGTAAGGGTGAATGGTTCGAAAGAAGTAATACCCAAAAGCAATGTCAATCTATGTGCCAAGTGCGGCATGAGGATGATGGAAAATTCAATGCTAAATGCAAAATGTGTGCATGATAGATGAACTAAAATGAAGAATGACTTCGACTTTAGGAAAAGGTTTCATTTGTAAGAGATATGTGGAAGCAATAAAAGGAAATGTGGGAATTGATTTATGGAAAAAGCTTTCATTAAAAAAGGACAAATTTACCAAAATTGTGTAAGGTCGGCGATGCTGTACAGGAGCCAGACATGATGATTTTGAAAAGAACTGCAAAAGCAATGATAAAAGCAATGTGTGTAGTTAAATTACTTCACACAAGGAGTAGTTAAAAGCTTATAGATTAGCGGACTTTGGAAGAAACTTTGAACAGACTGGCCAAAGCAAACGAAATGCGATGGCTTTGAGGAGGGTTATGATGATGTGTTATTAGTGTTGGATTTTAAAGTGGTTACAAGAAAAGGGCATGGGCAACTGAAGATGACATGAAAGCAGATAGTTAAAGAAGTAGAAGAGATTGGACTAAAAAAGGATTGACAGAACGAAGAGGCACAAAGCTGAAAATACGCTTATGAGGAACATAAGGTGAATGCGGCCACTTCTGTTAACAGAGAAAAAACTGAATTTAAAGTATTGGATCTATCTCACTCTCTTTCTATCTCATACGTATTATTTGTAATTACCATTAAGCAACGTAATACATATTACCTCACCTTTACAGAACTTAATTTTCAAAGTAAGATTATATAATAGTCGAAAACGTTTGAAAATTAAGATGTTTTGCATATCAAAATGACTTTTATTTATTTATTTTGATTGCTATAACTACAATTGCAAGATGATTCACCTCTTTACCAAAGTTATATCCTAAAATAAAAAGCAAAAAGCAGTGGGGGATTTAGTGCAAGGCTACTGACTGGGGCCCCCTTTTTGGAGAATGAAGGGGCTCTCTTTCCAGGCATGTTCAAAATATTCGTATTAAAATCTTTGATCTCCAAAAAAAGGTCCACACCCTAATTTGGAATGAAGATAGGTTATTTCAGCCCTTCGATGTAGTAGCAATCTCAAAAAAAGCAAGGTGTTGGCCCCAATTTGAAAAAGACAGTTTATTTCAGCCATTTAACATGGTAATCTTCAAAAAAAAGAACTTCATTGAAAACTTTGGCATTCAGGAGGCCCTTATGACTCTTTGCCTCAAGCCTCCAAATTCTTTAATCCACCATCGAAGACATGTACAATGTAATACAGTCTCTCCAGCTCACTGCATTTGCAGTGCTGAGTACAACAAAACAACTAGCACAATGTATGTCAACTTACAGCAAAAATACCATTCACACTGGACATGCAAAAACGACCAAATGAGTCGCACTCATTGCCTTAGTGAAAAAAACCATGCATGACACCCAGTAATCAAAGTTAGTGGCTAAGGCTAAGTTCAAATAGAAACAAATTATTGATACATGTTTTCCTCACCTAAAGAGTCAACAAATTCCTTATTAGCTTCATAAAAATCTTGATAATCTTTGACGTTGCCACTGACGAAAATGTTTAAAAGCTGCAAAACAAATAAATAACTTGAAACCAAGAAGGATAAAACAATGAATATTCATCAGCATTTCTTCCTTTAAAGTACAATAGCACCCAAAGGTATGTTTTATGATTAGATAGGATGAAGTAAAGTTAAACCAGAGTAGCAATGTTTTTAACCCTGGAAGTAGCCTGGAGTATCTCACACCCCACCATTATTTTCCAAATTTCATTCATATGAACTTAAGACCAAGAGATCTCTCCTCCCCTTTGCCTACATGACTTGCCAAGTCCTTCATGGGGATGGGGGTCATCCCGGCAACAGCCTCTCTGTTTGCTATACAAAACAATTTGGTTATCTCACACCCCAGTTTACCTATCACGTTAGGTTATGTGGAAAGACATACCCCATGTCATCTTTGTGCGGTGAGTTGCCTGGGTGTGTCAGGTTCCCATATGAAGTCACTGAGGCGAAATCCCAGTCTCCATCTACTGTGGGTAAACCAAGAAGTTAGCATTTTAGTTTCCAACTCTACGAGCATTACAACTGATCAAGTAAGTTCACTTTTTTATTTTAATTTAAGACAAATAATTGTTTTCAATTACGGTTCAATGTTTTTTTGCAACAATTAATGGAAATACTATAATTCTGTGTATTTAAAAGCATTTTTCATAAAAACAAACATAAGCCTCATTTTTATAATTTTTTTTATTAGGTGTGTAATACCCCAGGTTTCCTGTTATAATCCACAAAAATTAGGTTACTTATCCAGGGTTAAAATGATTTTTATTAGACAAGATAGATACTTCTGAAAAAGTTGTAAGCTCTTACATATTTCTGGTGGGAGGTGAACCTTTTTACCACCGTTAAATCGACAATGACAGGATATTATAATGTACATGGTATTATTTCAAAAGATCAAAAAAGATTTTGGTTGTAAATAAGGTATAACAAAAAGTATAGTAGTTACGCCATACTACCAAAAAGTAAGCCTACCACTTTCATTAAAAAAACATGACGAACGAAGTCAGAAAAAATATTGTACTTCACCAATACAACTTAAATACACTCACATCATATAAAGGTTCACCTTCCAAAAACTGCACTGGTTTTAATGCGAGCAGTTGATCGAATAGATAAACATTTGAATCTGAGAGTGCTCGAGCGATACATCTGAATACAAATAACATAGTCATTATTGGATGTCAGTGATTGAATTATGTGTACGAGCTTGTGCTCTGTTGGCAAGTCTTTTGCTACACTTGGTCATCACATATGGAACACTGCTCAGATACACGATTTGTCTGCCACATGAAGATGAAGAACTCCATCAAGTGCCTCATCCAAGAAAACAACAAACAAACCTTTTGGCTTTTTTTTTCACACTGTCTCTAATGCTGAGCACTATGCAAGAAAGCTGTTAATATCATTTTTAACGTTCTAGATAAGACTCCACAAAAGAATTAAACCCAGGCCTACAACTACAAAGTAAAAGCTTAAAATGCTTCGCTACTGTGCAAGCGGGATGACAGTGCCATGTTGGCAACAATACATTATCAGGATAATACACTAATCTCACCTTGAAAGTTCAAAAAATCATAAGCTCTGGATTGTTATGCCTTTGGAAAGATCACTGAAGATATATATATCCTTCCAGGATGTAGAGTATGTATTAGAAATTTATTGTGGCACTGCTAGTGGTAACTCAAAAATAAGTTTGTACATAAGCAATTCTATATCAGGAAGAGAAAGTCTCACGTTGCTGGCACAATGCTCGATAACTAAGGTTTACTTTACACATATATATAATTTTAAACACTACACGTCAGGGTCGTATATAATTTTGAACACTACGCGTCAGAGTGTATATAATTTTAAACACTGACGTGACATGCAGTGTATAAAAATATATAAGCAGTTCTATATATAGAAAAAATTGTTTTCCTGCAACGAAATTTACTTTATAGCGTCCTCTCGTGCTTGAGCAGCATTTTCTTGCGTATAATCTTCTAACATTTTGACCATTACTTCAAAAGCTTCTTCCGACTTTCCACAATTCACCAGAGCTTCGTACAGCAATCTTAGCAGTTTATGACGTTCTTCTTGTCCAACTTTCCACCAATCTAACCATATTTCAATCTACAAGAAATACGCTCGTAGTATCAAATAATATCTAAACAATCTATTAAGAAAATACAGAACAAACTAAGTGACATGAAAAAGACTGCAGCTCGTAACAAAAAATCTTAGTGATCGCACAGCACTGCAATTACTTTTGTAACAAATTGCAACATTTTATTGTTATATCAATACTTTAAAGCTAGTCTTCAATGGCCGAATCGTTAAATGTCACACCATTACAACCTGTATTCAGGGTTTAAATACCACTCAAAGCTAAATTTTTTCCAATTAAGTCTCACTGTAGAGACCAAGAATATGACTGCATTTCATCAAAATAAACATCATTTGAGATTTCTAATGACAGATTAGAAGCAAAATTATACACTTAAAAAAGATATTGAATATAATTGCAAGAAAAAATTGGCTACAAACCTGTTTAGGATCTGTTGGGATTAGGTGAACATTACGACATTTTCCTGAAACCTCTATCCATGCGCAATACACATTATAAAGAAATGGAGTTTTAGGATGGTAACCATGAAATAAGTTGTGAAGCCTTAAACATAAAATTATACTAATACTTTGCTTGAATGTAAATGATCAAATCAGTGAATGACAATTGAAAATATAGAATATGAACAACAGAAAATAACTTGAAGTCTTCAAGCAACCATGGTAGCTAAGTTCAAGCTTGCAGAGGAAGTTTGCAATAACTACAGACTACGAAGTAAATGATACATTCAAATGTACCAAATAATTTTGTAATTTTTGTGATAAATTTATTGTGAACTTTGTGGTCTTGCCTTTAGTCAATTTATCAATAATTGTTGCATATAAATAGTGTATAAACTTTGGTTTTTGGCTACTGTTTTCACTGCATGTACAGCACATATGCCTGATAGCTTCACATTTTCTTCTAGTTGTGCAGCCATTTCAACATGACAGCAAAGGCATTAATCACAAGAACTCTTGCTAAGGAGAATACAATGCAATCAATATGTTGCTCTGAACAGGCAATGCACTGTCGGCAATAGGATCCAAAGAGTTTGACAGCTGTTTAAGATGGAAATAATAAAGTACACTCTCAGGTTGATTGCATTGTTATATGTCCCTAGTAGACACATCAGGGCAATTTTCTATGCTTGATTACACCGCTTGTGGTAGAAACACACTGTGCCAGTAATATTGGTGACCCTAAAGCACATCTAAATTCAAAAATGTTTTATAATAACTACCCAAAGTTTAAAAGTGTTAGGTATATGAATTTATCATCATGTCATCAGAGAGAGAGAGAGAGAGAGAGAATTTATTTGATTTGCTTTGCGCACCGACACAATAATCAGATTGATAATACACACAAAAAAATCACTAGTAGCAAAAGCCAGGGAGCATCAAGGAACCGTTCGGTTATCGAGTCGAGATACTCCCTGATCTCAGCAGATTGAGATATAAGCGAGATGTATTAAGTGACACTTATAATTTGAGTACATTATGTAAAAAAAAAAGAGTTGAGTTCAAGTTTTTATCAAATGATAAAAAAAAATAAAAATAAAAAAAAGGAAACGGAACAAATCAGAGAATAAATGACTATCTACATAAATATTTCTGATTAAAGGTGATGACTGATTAATAAACTAGGTTTTGTTACCAGTCACACCAACTCACGATTTCAAACTGACAAGAGATTTTCCACATTCCAAACCAATTTTTAACTTGTCACAAAGCAAAACAATTAATTCTTGACCTTTGTCGACAGGAATCACAAACATAAGGGATAAAATGCTATTAATGATTCCTTCAATATCTGGAAAATATAGATTGCAGCATTGCATACCAAAATTAATTGCCAACACTAACATTAAAATAACACTTGGAAAAAGTGGCTATGTATAGCCATTTGTGCATGCACATGTCTTCTCAAATGCTTTTCTTCTGGAGGGTTACAGAACCAACAGTTAAGAGTTTCCAAAGAATGTCATGAGCTCTAGCTACATCTCGTAACTAAACTGTTTCAATTCCAAGCTTTCCACAGTCAACTGTTCTTTCCAACTGATGTGGCAAAAAAATTGACAGCGAGTCTTTCTTGGGGAATTTTAAAGTTTTAAAAATAGTCCAAAAAGTTGTCAAAAAGTTAAAATTTTTGCTTTAGTTTCAGTAATGTACCAGCAGCTTAATTTGTCAAGCTGTGCTGTTTTTTTGTGTGTTCTGACATATGGGGGAGTAATTTATTCACTTTTCCATACTCTTTTCTAAAGACGTTCAGTGCAACCAGCTGAGCAAAACATTAAAAATAAATATACAGCTTTTAGTTGTAATTGTTTTTCTACCATAGGAACAGTTAACCTAGGCTAACCAAGATAAATTTTTCAACGTATTGCATTAAAAACATTATATTATACAACTACACCTGTTAACATAAAATTGTACCGTGACATGTTACAAAAAACATCTTAACTGTAAAAAAAAGGCAGTGACTATTTTACCATCGATGGCATTTTACCCTTGGAAGCTATTTTGCAATGAGACATTTGTGATAAGTCAATGTTAATGACATATTGAGCATCTGACTTTTGGTCGTTTCTGATTAGTCAATTTTAATGATCACTTAAAAAAATTTGTACTCCCAGTCTACACTTCCTCCCAGTATACATATCTCATACATTCACATACCAGGCCCCTCCCTCCAATGTTCACTGTCTTTCTTTAAGTGCCCTGCCAGCTAAGATTTTAACCCATAACTATGGCATATCAAGGCAGCTGCAGTATTTATGTGTCACAGCATCACTCGCAGAATTGTAGTAATTATGGCTATATAAACACACATGAATGATAACAGCAAAATAGCCATCAAGGGTAAAATGCTGTTGACGTCAAAATAGCCACTTCTGAAGAAAAAATAAACAGCTGTTAGACTATAGGGTTAGGCCTCATGAAGACTGTGGAGTAACATTGAGAGTGATTAAAATTACAGATCACCTTTAATGTCATTTTCCTTCCAGATTTCTGATGTTGCTTCAATAATAGCTTTAACTTCATCAAACAGATCATTAGATTCAACTTCTTTTACTTTGATGTTTTGACTTTCAAAGTATTGCTTCAACTCAGAAATCTAAATTCAAACTGAATTGTCAACATTCACATAATAAGAACTAATTGAGCCAAATGTTGATGAACAGAACTTCTAGTACATTGCCATATGATCTTGTACTCACTTAAGTAGGTAGATACCCTTGAGAATCAATAAAGGCCAGTGGCCATTTTGCTGTCAACAGCACTTTACACTTTGAAGCTAGTTTGCCATTAGACATTTAAGATTAGTAAACTTTAATGACATCTTAAACATGTGACTTTTGGTCATTTCTAATTGATCAATTTCTGTGATAAATTAAAAAAAGGAAGCGGCTATTCTGCAGTTGATGGCATTTTACCATTGGAGGCTGTTTTATTGTAACCATTCATGTGTGTTAATATAGCCATAATTGCTACAATTCTGCAAGTGATGCTGTGGCACATGGATAGTGCAGCTGCATTGGAATGCAAAGGTTACAAGTTGGAATCTTGACTAGCAGGGCACTTGGAGAAAGACAGTGTACAATGGAAGGGGAGGGCCAGTATGTGAATGTAGAGGGACCTAGTGTACAGTACAAAAAAGTGCACACCAGGGTTGCAAATTCTTTTAAACTGAAAATCAAAATTGACCAATCAGAGAAGACCAAAAGTCACATGTTTAATAAGTTGTTAAAATTGACCAATCGCGTACGTCTCATGGCAAAATACCTTTCAAAGGTAAAATGCTGTTGATGGCAAAATAGCCACTGCCCAAAAAAATTGTAACTCCACTGTACACTTTCCCATACATTCACATTCCAGGCCATCCTCTGGTGTACACTACCTTTATACAAATATCCTGCCAGCAATGATTTAAACCTGTACCACTGCATTTTAAGGCAGCTGCACCATGCACTACAGCATCACCACCAGAATCATAACAAATAGGCAGTGGCTATTTTGCCGTTGACGGCAATTTACCCTCAAAGACTATTTTGCCATGAGTTATTTGTGATTGGTCAATCTTAATGACGTACTAAACATGCGACTTTTGGTCGTTTCTGATTGGTTAATTTAAAAAACCAATTAAAAATTTTTTGCACCTCCAGGTCTCTATCCCCACCCTGTACACTCCCTTCCAGTGTACACTGCCTCATACGTTTACATACCGGGCCTGCCCCTTCAGTGTACACTGCCTTTCTTTTAATACCCTGCCAGCTCAGATTCGAACCCGCAACCATGGTATCTCAAGCCCAGTGCACTATCCACTACACCACAGCGTCACTGGTGCAATTGTAGCAAATATGGCCATATAAATATACGTGAATGATTACGGCAAAATAGATTCCAAGGGCAAATTGCCGTCGACGGCGAAATAGTCACTGCCTAACAAATATGCCTACAAAAACACTCATGAATAGTTATGGCAAAAATAGCCTTCATGGGCAAAATGATGTTGATGGCAAAATAGCGAAATTTATGATCTACAACACAAATGTGGGAGAGTCATTAGTCAAGCTACTTTCTAAACCTTATAAAGTCCATAAACATTTTGTAAGCCTGTATTTAACGCTAGGGAACCTTAGATAATTGACAGGAAAAATTAAGGAACATATTTTATAAACACGCAAACCTGTTTATTTTTTGCATAGGTATTGGCAAGGAAGGGCAACACTAAAATACAAAAATGCAGACTAACAGAAACTTGTGCTAAAATATGCAATCATTGAATTGTGAAAAAACTATTGAGCCTAATAAAAACAGAAATAGCAGAAATACAAAACGTTAATACAGAATCAAAAATACAACCACCCATCAAATAAAATTAGACAATAAAATTGCGTTCAACCATTTGATTTGTTATTTTGTCACAAAAATAACTAAGCTAGACTAATGACCAATCATTTGATTTCTGTATTTCTAAAGTCTATTTAATTCAGAATTTTTTTTTTCAAAGTTTTGTAATCTGCTTTTTCTGCATTTTGGTACTGCATTCTTTAGAACATTTTTTTCTCTTTGAGATGCTCACGTTTCAAATTCAAATATTATTCATATCATCGAAAAACATCTGCAATTAATAAGCCTGAGTAGACAAGTATTTATGTAACCTAGCATAAACTTACCTGGTCACTTTCTGTTATGTCGATAAATGCAGGTACACTCATTATTCAGACAATTGATAATGATAGATTAAAATCTTTCAATCAAGTTGCAAAAAATAGGTAGGAGCGTGGTCGATCAGATTGGAACCGATTTTATAGGAGTATTACGAATAGCGCGTATCAACAATGTTCACGGTATCGGCAATAACAAAATACGGAATTAAAAAAATTTGCGGACACGTGACTAAACACCAACCAAATTGCGGAAATAGCAGCAATCAAAAATTTAAGAAAACACCGAGCTTAACTCAATTCAATAACCCAATTCAATGGTTATACTTATAGTTTTTTCAACATCTATAAATTTTCATGTTTCTGCGATTTCCGTATTTTGTAGTTGGTAGTGTCGTGAGTTCGTTATTGCTATTCGGTAATATTTCTCAATCAATTCCTCACTCGGTATGACAGTTAATAAATATATTAACGGAATGTCAGCCATGAGGGCAAAGCAAGTAAAGCAGCAGTAACTTGATGCAAAGCATGAGCAAAGCGGATGATTGACCAGCAATAATAATCATAAGCAATGCGAACATGTATAAATGCCAACACGAATCACGTGACACGATAAAGCACTGGGAGTTTCGATAAGATTGATGTGAAAGCAATGCAATTTCCTATACCGAATGTTAACGTTGATATTTAACACCAGGTATGGGAAATACTGCTGGTGATATCAAAAATGAAGCCAAGTTAAATTAAAAAGAAATATGCACACAATCACTACAGTAGTATTTCCGTAAGTTAGTAATTCCTTTTTCAGAATGAATTTCCGTTTTTAATATGGCATTCTGTATTTTTGCAATTTCCGTAATTTAGCAGGGGCTTTTTCATATTTTTGTTTGGATTCTTAAATTGGAAATTCCATATATTACGGCCATCCTCACCTACACGTAAATTAACCCAATCCTAATCTTGCACACCGTAAACATGAGCCAACATAATTGGAACTACCAATTTAATAGTGGTACCAAAAGTCGGCTTTGTCATTAAATAGTTTAAGTCTATTAAATAGTCAATTAATCAAGCATTTGAACAATATGATGATTGTATTTCTGTATTGGCTACATCAATTAAAATCAGTTTTAGGAAGTGTTAACAGCTGTCTTTGGTGCAAAAATTAGACCAATTTTCCAAAAAAAACTAAAACACGGAAATCCGCTTAAGGATATGCATAGAACAAATTGAAGTCAGGTCGATGGTTTTGCTAATCAGCGTTAGTGTTTTAGTAACGGTTAGAGCGTGTAATTTCTACGTTTTAGTTGTCTTAGCATCCAAACTTTGCTGTGGTCTACTAAAGATTTGGCCGAGCGCATTATTTGTGGATTTGGCTACTATTGAAAGAAGAAAGCAAATTAATGGTAGATTAGCGTTCTAGAGTTGGAACTACAGATAGTATTGGTATTAGTTGGAGTAAGAGGAGTTAAGACTAAGATTAGTTAATGCAATACGTCGATTCTTTAGAGGACTCTTTACCTTACTTGGAGCCAAGAGTAAGCCTAATTGCTTATGATAAAACGGTGCTGTAGCAGAAGCAGGGCTGCGAACTAGAAAGAACTCAGTAGTAATATTGCCAAAATAAACCTATAAACTTGAACTTGAAAAAAGTCAATCGGTTTCAATTTCATAACCGATGTCGCCCAATTGCGAAAAATAAAAAAGTATCGGAGTTTTGTGCAGCAGAAGTATTTAAAGTGAGAGACAATGGAAAAGAAATAGGACAAAAATTATATTTCAAAAATTCTTTGTTGTTTTCCATTATTAGGCATATTTCGACAAGGTGTAGCACCAGAGGCGTGGCGTGCTGTACCGTGACCTACACTTAATTACTTATTAATTACTGACCTACCCTTAATTACTTAAGTTCACGGGAGTTCTTTGACATCAAATTATTTCCTTAAGTTTTCAGTTGACACGAATTTTTCTGTTTTGTTTGTTAAACCTTTTACCAAAAATTATTGTACAATTTCAAAATTTAGCGGCATCTTCAGTCCAAAAGTTAATTCTGTTTTTTTTGTCCAAAGACCAAGAGATATTTGTATCTCAAAAAAAATTTAAAAAAGGCACAAGAAATAATTTTTCGTGGGGTGAAGACGAAGCAGTGCGTGAGTCACGTTTCTACGAAAAATAAAAGGAAGCAATAGGGAGTAATATTCGGAAACACAAAGGAATGCACGACCCACATTTCTATGAAAACAAAACGAACCGTGAGACAACAATTGGTTTCACTTCAAGTTTCACTTCAAGTATTGGTTTCACTTTAAGTCCTGCCCAACCTAAAATGAAAAAGAAAGTTGGGAGACGAAGTGTCACTTCATAAAAAGACAGGGCGAAATATGAGAGTGATTCATAGGGGAGGTAGAGACACCTCAGAGAGAAGAAAGGGATAGAAGAGAATGAGAAGCAGCCGGAGATGGCGGAGCTAGCTGCTCAGTGAAGCCGTTTTAATTTGGTAATGTTGGTAACGCTTAGAACGGAAAGCCATCCAGGTAAGGCATAAGTGAAAAGAGGCCGAAAAAAAGTTTCAAACAAAATAAAGAAGGATTCCTAGGAGGGGCACGTTAAGATGGAAGAGACACAGTGCGAGGCCTTGAGACGAGGGAAAATCTTGGCCTCCGGCAAAAATACATCTTTAGAAAAGGAAAGAGCGCCGTCGAAAGTGACCCCAAGAAAAATTGGAGTGGGGTTGAAACGAAGGGGGAGTCAAAAAACAAGAGTTAGAGCTGAAGGTTAGTCTGACGGGGATCCACTTAGAAGAAAGATGCCTTACATTTGCTTGGATTGAGAGGAATGCACCAGTACTCAGACCAGCGATCCAATTGAATCAGAGCTTCTTGTGTGGCCTCCGCAGCAGCAGGAACCCAGCAGGTTGAGGGCCAAATGGCCAGATCGTCAGTATAAACAGAGCAGCCAACCAAAGAATGCAGAGAAGCAGGAAGATCATTGATGAAAAGAGAGAAAAGTACAAGGCCAAGAACGGATCCTTGCAGAACACCTCGACGGACTCGAAAGGAGCGGCTTTCGTGATTTTAAAAAACACGCAAGCACGCCTATCACAAAGGAAAGATTGAGTTCAACGAGCAAAGAAAAAGACAGGCTAGCTGAAACAAAATTTGTGGCAAAGAAAGGGATGCCAGGCAAATCCAAAGCTTTGGAGAAGTCGATAGTAGCAAGAATTGTCCGAAAGCCAAGCTTCAGTTTGTTAAACCCATTCAAAATGAACTGAGAAAAATAAAGAGACTTTTCCATCACATGGAAAAGAATGATAGAAAATGTCTTCCTGATGGAAGGAAAGAAATGCAAAGGTTAGTTTGGCTTAGATTACAGATTAAATTATTTTTTTCCACAATAACAAAACACCCAAAAAGCAACAGAGAACAACACAAGAATTGTATGTTATGTGGACCAGGAAGCAGCGAAGAACCAAAAGGTTATCCAGTCAAGCTGCTTCCGGAGGCCAGCTCGAGAGCAGTAATGACGAATAACTAAATATAATAAAGACAGTTAAATTCTACCACATTATTATGATCCTAATGGTATATTAAGTGATTAAAAGAAAATTTAGTAGTTAATAGACTTCCAGAAAACTCTTTTTCAAATGTTTTTAAAGCATATCATAGTTATTTGTTTTAGAAATTTGAATAATCATTGAGTTTAGATGAGAATTTAATGCCGCCAAATGCCTATTGATTTGAAGCTAAAGCTTTTAAAACAAAAGATAAAAAAAAAATTGAATTTTTGGTTTGTCTAGCACAGCGATTCTCAACCTTTTTCGTTTTGATGTAATAATTACAATGTCACTGGGATAAGCGTCAGATATCATGGCAGTGGAGTTGATTTTCAAAAAAAAGTGGTTGTGCCTCTAGTTCACAGATGCTGGTCCGTAAGGCTGTTCATATGGACCAGTATTTCTCAACCTTATTCGGCATGCAAACCCATTTTTAAAATACACAGGCGTATGTGGCCCACCCGACTTACTTGCTGTGCCCCTCTAATGGGACATGGCCCCCGGTTGAGAACCAGTGTTCTAGTATGATATGAGCACACATCCTATAAAGCAGTAAAATTCTTAACTAAATTCAATGAAAGTTTGTTGTTAACTATTTTGAACATGAGCTTTCCAAGTTCAAGTTTGTAGATATTTTGGAGTTTTAATAATTCAAAACTTCTGTACGGTTTAGTTAGATAACAATACTTTTTACTTCAAGAGATCGTTCGTTGTTACGTGAACTGACAAACAACATCATAGAAAGGAGAAAATCCTAAATTATGAGCAAACGAATAAGGCCAGTGTACAATTCATTCATATCTGACATAGAATTGAACGCCTAATTGACATTCGTGTGTTTATGTGGCCGTATTGTTATGAGTCATTTTGGTGAGTTCGCAGTTCTAATGAAAAACAACTTTACACTACGGAAGGGGGTTGATATCACGTTTAGTTTATTTATTATGACCAAGATCAAATTGTGCCTGAAAAACATGTTATGGATACTGCTTTCTCCTATGACTACTACCGGTTCGTACTCAGAAAACAAATTATTCATGCCACTTTCTCCAATTCGAAGAAATCACACCAAGATCGTTATAAATAACGGCCCCAAGTTCTACTGTGGCAGATTAAAGAAAGCATTGGTTACAAAGCCATGCTGCGATATCCATCAGCTTTAATAAAGCATTAAGTACTGAATTCTGGTCTGTACGAATTAGTAGAAATAGGAATAGTAATATGATTCTTTGTATTTGTAAAAGTAAGATAACCCGAATTTAACATCATAATCACTACCTCGCGTTTAACACTTCCCTCTAATTGTTCTTATGGCCCACAAAACGTGTGTTATATTTTAAATCTTGGATGAATAAAAGAATTGCTTAATTATTGTTGGGCCATTGATCACCGGGAGACGAGAAAGTGAAGTTGAAATTCGTATCCGAACTTATTCAGATAGCATCACTTCGGTTCATTGAGGCGCTGGAAGGATCGAAGATTACATTCGTAGTATATTATTTTGTATAACTTTAATCTTGTGCACAAGAGATTTTGCGGCTGCACCCCATACCGTGATTCCCTATTGAATGTAAGAATATCCAAGGCTGTAATATAGCGTAAGCAGCGTTTCGCTGTCAACATAATTACGTGGTTTATTTATTGTTCTGTTGCATCTAGACAATTTTAAAGTATCTTGGTTTATTTGGTTCGTTCATGTGAGTTTATCATCAATAAAGACACCTAAGTATTTTACAGAGCTGGCTTTTGAAATCAAATTTTGGTTTATGTGGACATTAAACTGTGAATCGAAAATTTGGGCCAGCTTATTTTTGTATATCAACCTATCGTTAGTTTTAGCATAATTTAAATAGATTTTATTAGCTCGCATCCAATAATTGATTTTTGCAAGTTCAACGTTTAGTTTTTCATCCAAGACTGCCCAAGTAATTATCAGATAACATTAAAATCAAATGCTTTTGACAGATCAAGAAATAAACAGCATTCAATCAAATTTTGGTCTATATTTTTTAAACGATATTTGTGTATATCGCCAAGCGCAAAGTTAGTAGAGCAATTGCTTCTAAACCCATCCTGATGATTACTTACATTAGATTAGAAGATTGCATTTTTCCAGGAAGTGGCTTAATCGACGATACAGAAGTTTTTTTAAAGATTTTATTAAAATTAGAAAGTAAAGATATTGGTCTGTAATTAATGATGTCGTTTGGATCACCTTTTTTGAAAACTGGAACTACTTCAGCTAATTTGAGTCTATCAGGATAAACGCCTTTTGTTAAGCGATGGTTAAAAAAAGTACTTGAATATGGCGCGAAGATAATATTTCCTGCTTTAAGAAAATGAGTGTTTATGTCGTTACTTCCAATAGCTTTTTATCTTTAAGTTCGCGAATAATTGTCGACACTTCATTTGCGGTTGACGGAAAGGAGAAACAGAAAGCAAATTTGCTAATTGCGAAGCAGTGGATGTCAACATATAAGGCTGTTCGTCCGTTAGAGAAGCAGGGCCAATTTTTACACAATTATTGTAAAAGTTTTCTGCCATTGCTTGGGGTTCAGTAACTACTATATTATGATCGGTTATAATTTGGGACAACGAAATAATTTTAGGTTTCTTAACATTAACAAGGGCAGAAATAACTTCCCAGAATTTTTTGGATCGCTCTTGTTTTCATCTAGACGCTTGTGAAAGTATTTGCGTTTATAAATTTCTATTAGGCAATTTATACGATTTCGATAAATTTTGTAACTACCATAAGCAGTCAGATCTTTTTTGAAAATTAACCGTTTGTGCACGTTGTTTTTAACTTTTATCAATTTTAAAAGACCTTTAGTCAGCCACAATTTTAACCTAATCTGCTGCTTTCATCTAGTAGTTGACCTGAGCAGCGCGTTCTTGTTTATTACTTCAAAAAAAGTTTTAGTGAGCTTGTATGTTGATGTCGATGAAGAAATCAAAAATTAATTTCCCTACTTTTAATTCAAGCTCATTAATAAAATTACTTAATTTAAAGTTTCTCATTTCTCTCTTCAGTAAGTTGCCTAAAGAACGTTTTCTTTTGTGCTGAAATTACAGAAAATATAGAAAAATTGCACGCACTTGATCAAACATCATCAAAATGCGCTTTCAAAAAAAGTGGCTGACCACTTTCAGTGTTTTTGCATTGAATTGAATTGAAATCATATCGTTGTTTGCAAATCAAATGGATAGACGTGACAGTTTTTTTTTCTTTTACTTGCCATTTTTATCCTCCATTCACGAGAAAGCGAATTGTATCCCTATGTTTTGGACAGTATGTCCGCACTCGCTTGGGAGTTGCTGTTTTCAAGGTGTCTGAGCCACTTGTTTTCCAAATAAAGGTGGGGCGTCCCGTTAAGTGCCTTGCCCAAGGACACAACAAGCGAACTTTCCAACTTGTTCTCCACAGCCTCCCATAAATACCGAGCGCCAAGTAGAGAAGCTATAGATGCCATTTTCAAAATCTTTTGGTATGACTCGACTTAGGGAATGAACCCCAAGTTTACCGACTGCAAAGCGGACGCTCTAACCACTGTAAAATAAACGTTAAATATGTTGTTTTACTGATGTTATTGAATGAATATGAAGTCAAAGTAAGATGAGAAATGCTAAGGTTTACTTGTTGTTGCTAATAGTTCGGCTAATTCTATGGGCTAAACATGCAGGGATATTTGTAGCCAGCTTCTGTGAGGGTTTCATATTCGATTAATCAGCGTGTTTGGGAATGCTGATTTTAAGTTAATTATAATGTGCAACTATGCAGTATATTTAATTGCATAAGCATAATGAAAAGTTGTAAACTTAAATTATACTGGTTGTAAGGTTCACACCGACATAAACCAAAAACATTATATTGAAAACAATTAGTGTGTATTGCAAACAATGTACCCAACCCAATTTGACGAAACCATCCCTGGACGCGTTTCGTCTTCTTGGACTCCTCAGCAGGGCCTGTCCCGTCCCCCAAACCAAACCCTTCCTTTGCAATAACATAAACTCGTTTTCTCCATACGCAATAGCAAACATGCGTCGTTCAAGCGGCGCAAGCATGTTCATGACAGATGGGAACCTAATGGAGACTCTCGGGCTTTTACTGCAAAATGAGGCTCGCAGAATCCACTGCGATCCACAGACTAAGTCACCTCAAAGCAACACCTTGCTGCCAAGAGTTTATGTCGATGTTTGTGGTTTATGTCGGTGTGAACCTTCCAACCATCAACTAACCTTGCATAACGTTATCTAATTAAATTATACTATAGCCTTCATGACAGGGCAGACTTCTGTACCGTTTGTCATATGTTGGATCAGATATTGATGGATAAAATCAGTAATTTTTTGAAATTGTTTGTCAGTAGTACTTGCAGACTTGAGTATTGATTTATTAAACGCAATTTTGTGACCTTAACTACTCCTTAACAATTTTTTGGGTCATTGCCTAGGTTGCTGGACCAAGGGTAATTAAAAAACTTACCGTGTCGATTTATTTATTCATGCGTATGAGGTCATGCTCTGTTTGCATGCCTTTCGTCAAGCTAAGCCACCACGATGGGTAGACTGTTTGACCCCACCACCTGTTTGCCACGTAAAGATGGAGGTATTTTGTTTAGTGCCTTGCCCATGAGCACAACAAGCAAGCTTGCCGGCAAGTTTATGGTACCTGCAGTAATGATCAGATAATGGTTGTATTTGCTAATGCACCGACGAATATTTGATTGGTATTGAGTTATTTTTACTTGAGGAGCAAATGATATTCAGATGGCACTTTCTTTAGGGGCAATTTTTATTAGTTGGCACACAATACAAAGCTTAGACTAGCCAACTGAAAGATCTAATCTCAACCAAATTGCTTTTGATTAAATTCATTTGTTTCCGAGAGTCCAACCAGCAACAATACATTCCAATTTTTAATTAATTTCTCATTAGTTTTCAAAATTACCCCAAAAGCTGGTGTTTGCCCTATACCTTTCCAGCATAAATTACAGCTTTTGATCAGCAACTTTTTTGGCGCCAAATGTGTGACGTCATATGCAACCTTCCTATTGCAAGATGATCATTGATATCATACATTAGAATACCACATATCGTATCATACTTCAAATTGAAACAATAAATGTTGTTTAGTAGGATTTGCGATAAAGGTCATGTGGGCTGATTAATTAAACACTTGCAGGAACAACTTAATAGAGTGTTGGCATAATTTCTGATTAAGTTGTTTGATCCAATTTTTGATAGATCTAAATTAAAGTCTCCGAATATATAATAAGGATGACTTTTACTATTAAGTTTCCAACAAACATTATACAAATAATTTTCTAACTTATTAACGTTATTTTTGATATAAACGGGATGTCGATAAACGACTTCAATTGCTATTGGTTGGATGTTTGTTTCTAAGTCAATCAAGGTTTCTTTGATAAAAGGCAGGTCCAGTTCCAAATTTCTTTTGTAACAAAAGTTAAAGAATCTTTGATGTACATTCCAACACCACCTGAATGTGTAGCGCTATAGGATTGTATAAAAGCGTAACCATCCATATCTGTGTTACTATACATTGTATCAGGATTTAGTTCAGTTTCCGACAAAGCAATTATGTCGGGTTGCTTGTCAAAAGTGCAAATATAATTACTCAACTTATCAATATTTTTCTGAAAGCTTCTAATATTTAAATGAATTACAAATAGGTTATTGATGTTACTTGAGAAAGAATTATTAAAGGAATTGCCATCAAAGTAATCACACAGTTTTCAAACAGATCATTGTATCCTTTCACATCAAAAATCACTTTTTTTGTAATTTGAGTTTGATTTGTTTGCATTAAGTTAAGAGTTATTTAACTCTTTGAATGGCAATTACGGCAAAAGTCGTGATGAGCTCCCCTTTGTCGCGCGATGGCAATCACGACATTTTACGTGATGGTTTTTGAAGCATTTTTACTTACCTTAAAATCAGTGTTTGCTTCATTTTTCCATTTTCATATATTATTTTGACATTCCAGAGTGTTCGTTTATCACAAATAAATCATATTTAAACTTTTCACTGCACTTTTTAGCTTTCATTAGAAATATATACAGAAAAAAAATTTGTTGCTTTATAAATTAAATAACTTTCCATTTTCATAATAAAATTTTGTACAAAACTTAATAAAATGAGGAGAATCTTTTATTGCAAACAAAAAGTACACTTTCCACAACTGTAATATATATCACTTCAGTATTTATCTTGAGTATGGTAAATTGGGAAACAATCTTCAAGCCCTCTAACTAAAGAAAACGAATAATTTACCCGTACTTGCAATCAAAATTGAGAAATAGGTCCAAAACATTCTTTATAGCTACACATAGTAACACATCAAAATTCGTTTTCTTTTACAACGCAAACAATTATAGAAAACTAAGACTTCATCGTAAACTTAAAAAATTTTAATATTCAACCAAACTAGTAGCCCAAAAGTGCAGTTGAAATCTGTCTATTTTTTAGAGATTAAGAACCTTTCCATGACTGTTTCCATAGATTATTAGAGCCATAGAAAGGGTTAAATTAACTGGTGTGGCGACTTTATCAGCAGCAATTGCTATTAAGTCATCTGTGCAATCGCTTTCACAAAAATCAAGTGATTTACCACTGTTTTTGTTACTTAAAGCCATAACTGACAAGAAAAAAAGGCGTTTAAACCAGCAGACTAATGACTACAATTGCGCCTTGACCATCGTCGTAATGATGCACCGAATTGACTAGTAAAAGCTTAATCGATTTCCAGATGAAACAGGTTATCCGGTGATTTTACTATTTACCATTTATTGTTTTTAACGTTGATATGACCACGTTCAGCTTCCATCATTCTGATATTGCCGTTAATTGCGTGACATTTAATAAATTTACTGTCACATTCTTCTTTAACGTAATTGAGAAGTCAAGTTCATAAAGGGGTTAAATTTTCGGAAATATAGTTAGACGTCGTAGTTAGATGATTCCTTTAATAAAAACTTTATATACTGTATATATTCATTTCGTTTTTTATAGCTGATGAAGCGAGCAATGATTGATCGAAGTTTGGATTTAGGATTTTTTTTAATTTCAACTCGATTAACCTGTTGAACATCTTTTTCGTCAAGATCAATGCTCAATTCATCCGCCACTTTCATAAGAACTTCTAGAACATCATCTTTTTTTGCTGCGGTTTCGGGTATATTGTATATGGTATTCTATTTGAATAAGAATAAGGTGGAATGCATGTGTAAGGATTTTGTAAGTGGTGGTTAACGATTGTTATTAAATAATATCTGAAACATTTTAATATCTGGAAGATTCTAACAATTTGAACAATGACCTCAGCACAGTTGGCAGAAGTAATGAAGAAGCTGGATGAAGTATCAAAACGCCAAGATGAGTATAATAACCAATACTTGTCCAACTCATATAATACTAAGCCTACAGATAGTTCTGTTCCTGCTTCTTTTTCAGATGCCACCAGTGCCCAGGGTTTGCTACTGGATGATCTAAATAAAATGGTTGCTACTCTTAAAATTTCGGTTGAGCAACTGGCTGATCAGATGTACCAGAATCAAAGACACTTGGATGATCTGGAGCAATACAGCAGAAGTAACTGCCTCATTCTACATGGGTGTACTAATCTTCCAGAAAAAAAGGCAAGTAATTTAGACTTTGAAAATTTTGTCTTAAAAACTCTAAATTCCAGAATCAAATTGTCTCAGCCAATTACTAATACAGACATCGACATCTGCCATGTTCTGCCTTCTCGAAAAGCTAAAAATCCAATCATCATTAAATTTGTGCGCCGTACAGTTAGGAACCTGGTGTTTGCCAACAAATCCCAGCTCAAAGCAGTAAAGAATTCCGACCCAAAATTATCGTTAACAGAATCACTTACAAAACGACGATTTCAACTGCTTGCTAAATCATAGGAAGCATTTGGATTCCAAAACGTCTGGATACTGAAGGGGAATATATATTGCTATTTTGAAGGCAAGAGGCACTATATTGATGATTTCGGAGATATCTCAAAGATTAGATTTCCATGCTGAGTCCCACAACTTGCTTGCTTTTTATTGTTAACCACACCTCATGACATACCAAAAACCGTTTTTTTTGAAGCTTTAGGTAATTCTTTTTTTTTTTTGTATTGTAATTCATTTTTTTGTATTAATTTTCTTTTCAACTTTATATTTCTTGTGTTTTTTGTGATGTCGCAAAATATATTTTTTAATGAAAACAGTCAAAAATCTAATTTTGAAAACAGAAGCAACAACTTTACATTACCAGTATTTACAAACCTAAATAAGGAAAATTTAACCCATTGTGCTGAGAGCCTTAATTTGATGTTTAGTGACAGTGATCAGAGCAGTAAAAACAGCAATGCAGACTTGGACTTTGAGGCTTTAATTAGTACCAGCCAATACATTGACATATCTAAATTGGATGACTTTGTAACTGATGAGATACCTGAAGGTAAATTATTAGCTTTGGAACTAAACATGAGATCATTAGTAAATAATGCTAATTTTACCAAGTTGGAGGCACTGCTATCATTTATGACATACAAACCAGACATTATATCTATTTCAGAAACTTGGATAACTCCTCTAAGCTCAGGTGCTTTCTTAAATCTACCAGGTTACAAGTTTGTTCACAACTCTAGGCTTTATTTCAAAGGGGGAGGAGTAGCACTTTATGTCAAAGACACAATTAGGTTTCATGTTTTGACTGAACTCACCACTATGCATGAAAAGCTATTTGAATCTATCTTTGTCAAATTAGAATTGCAAAATGAAAGTATTATCTGTGGAACAATCTATAGATCTCCTTCACATGACACTGGATCAAATCAAATATTTTTTGACAACTTAAAAGAAACTCTTGAGTCTATAAAGAGCAACCACAAATGCTTTATATTTGGTGATCTTAATTATAATCTCCTTCAACATGATAATAATATGGTTAGTGATTTACTGGACATTATGTCAGATAATTCATTTTATTCATTGATAAACAAACCTACTCGCATTACAGACACTAGTGCAACTATTTTAGATCATGTGTGGACAAATTTGTATTCTGAAAACATCAAAACAGGAGTGCTTCTTCATCCTATTTCCGACCACTTACCTATAATTACTTGTTACTATACCAATCAAATAAAGCATAAGCTAGAAGACAAAATCAGAATTTTTGATCAAGTAAACATCGAAAAATTTCAAAAACAATTAGAAGAAATAAATATAAATTTGATATTACAAGAAACTAATCCCAATACAGCCTTCTGTATATTTATTAATAAATACACTACTATTTTTAATCAGTGTTTCCCCCTGGTAAAAAAAAAGATTTCTTAGGAAAAGCAAGAACTGGTTTGATGAAGATTTGCTAAAACTAATGAAAGAAAAAGATAAGTTATTTAAAAAATATATTGCCAAAAAGAGTACCCTAGCCAAAGCAAAATACAAAGAAGCTAGAAATAAATATTTTCATAGGATTCAAGAAAAAAAGGAAGCTTTCTTTGCATCAATTCTTGAAAAACAAAAACACAATATTGAAAAGACATGGCAGACCATTAACATTCTTTTAGGGAAAACTAAAAACCATAGCTGCTCTTCCTTAAATATTCATGGAGAATTATCTACCGATGATGCAAAAATAGCTGACCACTTCAATAAACACTTCACAACAATTGGTGGTAACCTAAAGAAAGACATGAACCACACCGGTGCTAAATTTGATGATTATCTTGGTTCGTCATACCCGCACTGTATGTATGTAAACCCCACTTGTGTCTCGGAAATTAAGAATATTTTATCTGGCATGCAATCAAAAAACAGTTGTGGTTTGGATGAAATCCCAATGTCAATTCTTAAATTATCACCAGATAATATATTGTTAATACTATGTCACATTTTTAATCTTTCATTGGGACAAGGTAAATTTATTAATGAGTTCAAAAAGGCCAAAATAATCCCAGTGCACAAAAAAGGATCCAAATCTGATGTAAACAATTATCGACCAATCAGTTTACTACCTGTTATGTCCAAAATTTTGGAAAAAATTTTCTACAAAAGGCTTTGTTCATTTTTGAGCCACGTAGATTTTTTCCATCAATATCAATTTGGCTTTAGAAAAAAACATTCCACAAGCAATGCTCTCACAGTTATGGTAGAAAATGTTACAAAAGCATTTGAAGAAAAAAAATATACACTGGGTGTTTTCTTGGATCTGTCAAAGGCTTTTGACACGATTGATCATTACATCTTACTTTACAAATTACATCACTATGGAGTTAGGGGACTACCCTATGAATGGCTTAAAAGTTATTTAAGTAATCGATCTTTACAAACTAAAATCAATGGGAAATTATCAGCTCCTGCATTAATTAACTTAGGCGTCCCGCAAGGGTCAATTCTTGGTCCATTATTGTTTTTGATATATGTTAATGATCTTCCGAAATGTCTTTCTTCTGGTCAAGCTATCATGTTTGCTGATGATACAAACTTATTCTTCAATCATGTTTCATATACTGAACTATTTAAAAAGGCAAATGAAGAATTGCACCAAGTTGATTCCTGGCTTACTGCAAACAAGCTTACTTTAAACATTGAAAAAACTAAAGTCATAACTTTTAAAACTCCCAATAGCCCTCCAGTCCCACCTAATCTTGAAATCAAGCTAAATGGCAATGCACTAGACAAGGTAACATCTATTAGATTTTTAGGTGTAACAATTCACGAGCATCTAACGTGGAAATCTCACATGGAATTGCTGCTGAAAAAAATTAGAATGGGCCGTGGCATCATACAAAAAATAAAACCCTATCTTAACCAAAAATCACTTCAATTGCTCTATTATAGCATGATTCAAAGTCACTTTCAATACTGTATTTCTTCCTGGTGTTTCAACAACAAAACACTGATTCACAGACTCCAAAACACAACAAATAAAGTCATTCGATTAGCATTTAATGCCAAAAAAGATGACATAACAGCAGTTATGAAAAAGCATAACATTATGACAATAGAACAAACTGCTCAAATGGAGATAGTTAAATTTATGCACAAATATTTTAATAACATGCTACCACATGCATTTAATAACTTCTTTCAGCACAACTATCGAAACTGCAATACTGATAGGTCACGGTCGAAAGCTAAGGTACTTCCTAAATTTTGCAGAATTAAACTAACCCAGCAGTCATTCAAATACAAAGGTCCTGTGCAATGGAATAAGCTTCCTCCAGCATTAAGAGAAATAAAATCTTTGAAATCTTTTATCAACCAATCAAGGCAGTTCTTTATCACTTCATAAACATTTAATCCACTTAAAATTTACATCTAGGAAATGTGAGTGCTTATGATTTAGTCTTTTACAGTGCAATGGTTTCTGTGTTCTTTTTTCTGTTTTCAGATGGAACCTCTGAAGGTATTGACAGTGAAGTGAGAACAGTCAACCATGAACAATCAATTCATAAAGAGCATTGAACTACTGAAACTTCATCATTGCATATCAGATTAGAATGATAAGTTATTTTCGTCCTTTTAAGGTCTCTGCATCAAATTGATTTTTAATTTAGTTGATTAAATTTTACCCGAACAATGCAGCTGGGAATACCATAACAGTACTACTAACTCACAGTAACTTCTTTTTTATAATAGCTAAGTGTTTAATCTAGTCCTAGGTGTATGACTTAAAACTACAACCGGCGACAGGGTTTATGTGCCTTGAGACGTAAAGGAGCTGTCTCTTAGCTGTCGTTGCTCCCAGGTCACCCTTGGGCAAGGTGTAGCACCTGATAGCCTCCCCTGTTAGGGTTACAACTTGACAGTTTTTTATTTTTACTGTATCTAGCGACATTTTGTACATATTGTATATACTTTTCTTCGTGTGTGTTTTTTATTTTACCTAGTATCTTACAGGTGCGATGGCCATGCCATTATCTTCACATTTAATCTAAATTCTATTCATGTGCATGTATTAACGTATATCGTTTTGCCATCGTCTCCTTTTTTTGTCCACTGCTGTGTTATTTATTTCTATGTATGCTGATTTGGACAAAAATAAAATAAAATTGATTGATTGATTGTAAATTCAAAGATTTTCTCCCCTATCATGTTGTTCTAAACTGTCAAGTTTGTAATGGTTTAGATTAATCAATTGTTTAAGTTGATTGTTCTTATTAGTGACTTGGTTCAGCTTATCTTTGTTGACACGTAGTTATTCTTTTAAAATTTGAATTTTTTTTATTAAAGATTTAACTGAAAAATTAACTTCTCAAAGTAGCTTCCTATGAGCTTTATTAAAGCTACAGTTGTTACTAGAGCCATTGTTTCTAGACTTACTTCTGGGCATATCTTAAAGCAATTTGCAAACTACAGCAATTTAAACTCAGAGACAGAAAAAACACGTCTTTATTGCAGAACACCTGAAACAAAAATGAGAACGGTTGAAGCACGAAAGAAAAAGACCGGGAAAGATTGAAAATGTGAGGGAAAAAATCCATGCCAGAGCGAGGAAAGTGCTTTAGAATGGGATAGGCGACTTAGTTTGGGCTAGTTATTGTGGACGAGAAGAAGTTTGTGGCAGCCGCGAGAAATTTAACGGGGGAAAAGAGGGAGCAGATAGAGGAATGAAACTCCTCTGGGAACGTGGCCCATCGGAGCTCAATTTGGTTGCCTCTGGCTCTGCTATGCAATACCTTTAATGTGGAAACAGAAAAGTGGGATTTCAGGTTGTCGGCGAAAACCGAAGCCGATTTCCTGGGAGAGGAATTGTTGAGGAAGTTAGGAGAGGAAGAAAAGCCAGTGACAAGACGAAGAAGAGAATGCACAGATTTAGGGTCAAATGACATGAAAGAGAGATGAGCATGTCGCCAGCCATGCTTCAGCCTCAGCTTTGGGGATGACAGACAAGGCATATCGGGAAGCAGAGATGTAAGCCTGACGATCTTCGTCACTTCTATGACTGTCAGCAAAAGCCTTGTCTTTCACTTCAATATACAACCAGGCTTGAGGATGGCGCTTCACGCGGCCAAAAGGAACGTAACATTTGGCCACAATCAATGTCAGAGAAGTAAAGAGAGCAGCAGCAGAAAAAAGAGAGAAGTATTCTTTTACAGAATGAGAGTGAGAGCCGAAATAAAAAAAAAACAAAGTTATTCTAACGAGCGTTCTAAAAGTAGATACAAAAGAACGTTTATTGAGAAGGAAGACCGGAGAGAGAGAGAAGGACAGTTTGTAGAATTGGTAGATGATCAGAACCCAAGTGCTGAAGCACCTGCCAGGAGCAAGAGAAGAGGGAGCAAAGGAGATGTCAAAAGAGATCAGTTGGAGATCAGTTGGCGTTTCAGGACATTGAGAGGAAGATGATCAGAGGAGACGACCCGATTGCATACTTCCCCACTAGGGTGTGAAAAGTATCTTTTGAGTTCCAGAGAGGGTGATGGCAGTTAAAGTCCCCCAGAATGACGATCTTTCTGGAGGAGGAAACGAAATCAGTTCTGCTATCCATCGAAAAGGAGAAAATAGGGGGAGTATAAACATTAAAGAAGGAAAGCAACGAGGAGCTGTTTAGTGAGATATTAATCTCTACATAATCAGAGTAGCGGTCAAACAAAGAGAGAGGTTATAGATAGTTCAAAAAAGGATAACCCCTGAATGAAAAAATGATGACGCCGTTGCTAGCGTGTGGGTCATTGCGAAAGTGTGTGCAATCAGATTACACAGCAAATAATCCAGGAATCTAGAAGATGAGTTAAAATTGGATTCCTGGATACAGATAAGATCCACAGAACGAGACGAGATAAAGTGTAGTAGTTCAGCGCTCCAGGGTCAAAGACCTCCGGCTTTCCATCGAAGAATCATGAGAGAGTAAGGAGGGAAAGGGAAGCAGGAAGTACAAGAAAACAGTCAGAAACATGACGGGGTGGGGAGCATGCAGAGAGAAGAAATACAAAATGGGCAAAAGAAGGGTAGGAGGTTTGAAGGTGAGGATGGTGCGAGAGCACTGCATTAGCAGAGGGAGGTCAGGTGGAATAGTGGAGGTATAAAAGTTGGAGGAGTCCGAAGAGGAAGACACAATATTGGTAAGTGTGGGAGGACAGCTCCAGTTGTGAGAGCTGCCTAGAATTCTAGGAATCAGAGCAGTAAGCAGTTTAAATGGATCTATATGAAGCAAGTGCAGCATTGCAACGACGTATCCTTCTACGTCACATTTCCAACGCACACTGAACGAAGAAAGGCGGTGCCCAAGGTTAGGATGAATGTTGCCTTTCGTCAGAAGAAGAAGATGGTCAAGAGAGAGGCAGAAGAAGAGAGAAAACAGTTGCCCTTCTTTTCGAGGGCAGAACAGCGAAAAATGCCTTGTATAAAGGGAATGCTCGAAGTAACTGGGACCTTCAGGAAGGCCAACAACCATTTTGACCTAGCCAAAACGAGATCGGAGACCGCACCACCACGTTGAGTCGGCTGTTTATTGGGTTTCAAAGTAGAATATTGTTAACTCTCTCAGTGATAGTACTTTACAATTGAGGCGAACAATGCATCTCTTAAACATTTTGTCCCGTTGCAACTTCACTAAGACCTTGATAATTTATTTACTATTATCCAATCTAGACTACTAGTAGTAGATCCACACCACTTTTTGATTTAAACAACGAGTAATAAGTTGTTTACAGATAAACTAAAACTCAACTGCACTTCAAAATAAGATACGGCAAATATCAGCTAACTTACCTCTATGGCTTTAAAGCCCAAAAATTATTCGCTGAATAAGCTTATGCAATTACAGATCAACACATATCATTCATTTTTCTCTCTTTATTACTGCAAAGTCAACCCTTTGGAGAAACTGGAATAGGCTACTTTTTAAAAACTATCTTCAATGAGTTAAGGTTATCAGCTCGGATGGTTTATAGCAAGGTTGCATGCATGTGATCACATGTCATCAAAATTAACCTACGAAAAAGGTGGCTGACCACTTTCAGTGTTTTTGCATTAAATTAAATAGAAGTATTTGTATTTGTTCATATTTATCCTCCATTCACGAGAAAGCGAGTTGTATCGCTATATTTTGGACGGGACGTCCGCACTCGCTTGGGAGTTGCCATTTTTTTTGAGGTGTCTGGACCACCTGTCTTCCACATAAAGGCGGAGGCGTCCCGTTAAGTGCCTTGCCCAAGGACACAACAAGCGAACTTGCCGGCTTGTTCTCTACAACCTCCCATAAATGCCGAGCGCCAAGCAGGGAAGCTGAGGATACCATTTTTTAAAGTCTTTTGGTATGACTCAAGAAGGGGAATGAACCCCTGGTCTACCGACTGCGAAGCGGACGCTCTAACCACTACACCACCGCGCCGGTACTACACCACCGCGCCGTAATAGTAATAAAGTGTAGTAATAAAGTGTATTGCAAATTACATAAACAAACTAGACAGTTGTTAACTGAATGTTAAACATCTTGTTTTACTGATGTTATTGAATGAATATGAAGTCAAAGTAAGATGAGAAATGCTAAGGTTTACTTGTTGTTGCTAATAGTTCGGCTAATTCTATGGGCTAAACATGCAGGGATATTTGTAGCCAGCTTCTGTGAGGGTTTCATATTCGATTAATCAGCGTGTTTGGGAATGCTGATTTTAAGTTAATTGTAATGTGCAACTTATACAATATATTTAATTGCATAAGCATACTAAAAAGTTGTAAACTTAAATTATACTGTGGCCTGCATGACAGGGCCGACTTCTGTGCCATTTTTCATATGTTGAATTAAATATTGATGAATAAAATCAGTAATTTTTTGAAGTTGTTTGTTGGAAACTTAATAGTAAAAGTCATCCTTATTATATATTCGGAGACTTTAATTTAGATCTATCAAAAATTGGATCAAACAACTTAATCAGAAATTATGCCAACACTCTATTAAGTTGTTCCTGCAAGTGTTTAATTAATCAGCCCACATGACCTTTATCGCAAATCCTACTAAACAACATTTATTGTTTCAATTTGAAGTATGATACGATATGTGGTATTCTAATGTATGATATCAATGATCATCTTGCAATAGGAAGGTTGCATATGACGTCACACATTTGGCGCCAAAAAAGTTGCTGATCAAAAGCTGTAATTTATGCTGGAAAGGTATAGGGCAAACACCAGCTTTTGGGGTAATTTTGAAAAGTAATGAGAAACTTTGTCGGCTGAACAACAATCTCAAGTAAACAAAGAGACTTTTTTCTTCAAACCAACAATAATCTTTTACAAACTGAACTACAGAGAAATTCCATGCGGTGTGAGGAAAACTTCAAATGCATTTATGAAATTAAGTAAGCGATTGCAAAAAAAAGTTAAAAGTGGACACCCTAACATGTACAGCATTCCGTAAACTGACCAAGATCCATTTGTGCTTGGAAAACAAGTCATGGATGCTGCTTTCTCCTATGACCACTATTGGTTCATACTCGGAAAACAAATTATTCATGCCACCTTCTCTAATTCGGAGAAACTACCTCAAATCATTATAAATAACGGCCCCGAGTCTTACTGCGGCAGATTAAAGAAAGCATGGTTACAACGCCATGCTGCAGATTACATCAGTTTTGATAAATCATGAAGTAGAGTGCGTTTATTGAAAGCTGCTTTGTACGAATGTGAAGATATAAAAATAGTAATATGATTCTTTGCATTTGTAGAAGTAAAACAACCCAATTTAACACCATAATCACCATCTCACGCTTTGCGCTCCCATATAATTGTTCTTATGGCCCATGAAACGTTTGTTGTATTTGAAATCTGCGATAAATAATTGAATTGCTTGCTTTTTGTTGGGCCATCGATTACTGGGAGACGAGAAAAGTGAAGTTAAAATTGGTATCCGAACTTATTCAGATAGGATCACTTTGGTTCGTCAAGTCGCTTGGAGGGATCAAAGATTGCAGGTAGGCTGATATAATTTATACCTCTGCGATCAATCAGTTTTATCACAATGTAATCCAGGCAATGTAAATGTCATCTTCCCACGTACTCAATTACATACCAAAAATACAAAAGGCAATCAATTACACAGTGTTTCTAATTGGAACAGCCTAGTTGCTAACCACCTTAAACTTGCTAGACGAGCGCATTTGCAATAGAAAATTTGTGGTAAACCCTTGCATGGCAATGAGTATGAGTCCATGAAATTCTCCAGAAAGAAGTTTAAAAATCAACTAAAAATTTGTAAAGCCAAAACAAACTCAAACAAGACAGATGCTTTGGCTATTGCTTTAAGTTGTGAAAATAATAATAAATTTTGGAGACGCCTGAATACTGTTGTAGCGTGTCGCATCTCGCACTTCGTCGAGTTGCCATGCCAAATATCTCTTTTTTTATTTTTTGTTAGATTGCTTTTGACAGCTTAGCACTTTGCTCCCAATGATGTGTGTGATTCTAGTTGTTCACTGTAAGAGCTGTGTTTGCTATTTTGCAACTTCTTGCGTCCCCAGTTTGACGCCCAGCCAGTTCACCATTGCTACCCTATCCTACAATTTTACTGATAAAGTACTATTAACTGCCGAAGTATCTACGATCAGGTTTGTAGCCGCTCAGCAATCTCTGCTTAACGTTTTTGCTCCCACGTGAACAGCAAAAAAATGTCCGTCAGGTGGCAATGCAAAAATTGTCATAATTTGCCACAATCAATCATAATTAATCATCATAAAATACCTCAAGTTTGTTTGTAAATCCTTACTCATCTGTTTACTTCTACATCAAGTGTTATATATCGTCAAAATCTCCTATTTCTTGAGGATTTTCAAATGAAAATTTTTTTTTTGTTTGAAAATGCAAATTAGCCCTATCCAATAGGAGCTGAGTTATCTTCGAAATTAAAGTACTACCCTTACCTCAAGATCACTAGCAATAATATTTTTCTATTAGTTTTTTTATAAATGGTCGCTAAATTATGCTAAGAAAATAAGATTTCATAGTATATTCATCAAAAACTTACCCGAAAGCCTAAGTTTTCTACAATTTGCAACTTTCTGAGGCCCATGACCTTTTTTGACCGGTACCGGCCGGTATCAAACTTTGTCAGTTAAATTTAGCACCTAAAATATGATCAGTCATTATCTGCTAGACGTTAGCCTAAACACTACAACATTAAGTATTTTTGTAAAAGAAATTTCTTTAAGACTCAAAAAATATTAAGTTTAAATAGAATATGTGGTCACTAGCAATAAAGTAGAAGTTTTTATACACCCCTCCCATTTGTTGAGAAACAAGGGGGATACAACAAATTTTGATTTGGAAAAGCCAAACTTCTGTCAGCTTTCAACTTGCATTTTAGCTTCTGCCCCCTAGGAAACTTGATACAAAACGACGACTTTGGTGGTGAAATATTAGCAATTTATTTTATGTTTTGAAAGAAAAGGATGTAGTTTTTCTAAAAATCATGATTTAGTGAAATTAGTAAAAAATTCTGGGGGAAGTATGGAACTGATATGATGTACGGCACTCATTTTTAATCAGTAAATATCATATACCGCTTAACCTACACTGTTTAAAGTTATATTAGTCACCTAGTATTGTTACATCATGATATGCAACTATGGTTATTCTTTTATGACCTGTTTGTAGGCCAACGGATGATTTATAAAAACGATTACAGTAAAACAACGAGCGCACGAACAGAACGAGAACGTTTATGAGTCACCCACATAATTTCAGCAAAACATCAATGATCCACAGCTTGTATCCCGTAAGGTCGCCGTACTACCATACAAATTTTTTGGAGGGATTTTGAAACACCTAAGGAATTTAAAAATTTTAATACTTAAATTTCATTGTTATTGCTTAAAATTTTGTCAAATGATGCCCCAAAAGAATAGTTTTCAGACTGTGTTAACGATAAAGGATTTGGGTTTTTGGTGGACATGCAATCTCAATTTGATTTCAAGGTAGTTGGCTTTTGCACATGCCTGCTGAAATTTTGGCAAGTTTTGTCGTCTGCAACTGGGTTCTTGGTCTTTTTAACCATTTTTGGGTATAAAAATTCAAGAATTAGAGCACAAATTTTACATCCTCCAATGCGTGAAGAATTAAGCGTGATCTTATCATAAGCAAAAAATCGGATAAGAAATAAAGTCAAAAATCTATTTTTTAGTAAACTAACTTTGTAGCTCAATTTGAATAAAATTGAAGGAAACACTAAAAATAGAGATTATCAGTTGATGATTGCAGGAGCGAGAGTTAAAGCTCCTTTTCAGAAAGTTGTTTGAAAGTTTTCGAAGTGTTCGGTGCCGTTAAATATAGATTGCTTTGTACTTACTGTTCTTGTTTTTTTGCTTCTCAATTGTGGAGTAATTTTAAATCGAAATACTTTAGAAATTACGAGTAGCTTATAACGACTCCAATTGTATGTTGCATAAAATCCCTCACTTTTGCAATGCTTGTCTCTTCCAAATTTAGGCTAACATGAAGCATTTGATGCTTTATTTCGCAAACTGATGTTTTGTTTTTTTGAACGCTGTCGTGTTACTCACTTGTTACTGCATTGATACACTCTGCTAGTCATTTTCGATCCAAGTTTTTTACTCATTACAGTGATTTTTTCACCTTTGACAATCAATGACAAAGCGTTAATTTTTTTGAAGGCAGCCTACCTCAGTAGGTCTGTTTGTACATAGATGTAGGTTTAATGTTTTGTGTGTTTTTTATGCTATTATTTTGTGTGTCCCTGTGCTATGTATATTTGCTTTGGTTCAATATGGATTAGATTAACTCGGTCTGAGATAAATATACAGCCACGGTTTAATCAATTAGCTTAGGCTTGTCGGGAATACAAGAAGGATAAAAAAACTATTTGAGTTGTTCAGGTTTACACCTTTAATTTGCTTTATGATATTCAGCTCAATGACTGAAAATTTGTTTTGTTTTTTTTTGTTTTGTTTTATTTGCCATGTTTATCCTCCATTGACGAGAAAGCGAATTGTATTGCTATACTTTGGACGGTAAGTCCGCACTCGCTTGGGAGTTGCCTTTTTCGAGCTTTATGGGCCACCTGTCTTCCACATAAAGGTGGGGCGTCCCGTTAAGTGCCTTGCCCAAGGACACAACAAGCGAACTTGCCGGCTTGTTTTCCACAACCTCCCCTAAATGCCGAACGCCAAGGAGGGAAGCTGCGTATGCCATTTTTTAAAAGTCTTTTGGTATGACTCGACAAGGGAAATGAACCCCTGGTCTACCGACTGCGAAGCGGACGCTCTAACCACTACGCCATCGCGTCGGTTAAATTTGCTTTGCTAATTGCGTGGTAGTGTGTTGCGTTGGCTATTTATGAAATGAATTGAAATTACCTTGATGGTGTGATGCAGAAAAAACAAACAAACCAATTTCCGTTAATTAGGAACCAAATCTCGAATATTTTGTTCCTAATTCAGCCAGGTGATTCACCTGGTGGTGAAAGCTAACCAACAGTGGGGTTGGGTTAGAGTCGATGAATTTGATAGCTTAATTTCAGTTCATTAAATTTATGCTTTTGGTGCTGCTCAAAAAATAACAGCATGCATAAACGAGAAGACGGTAAATAGATTTATAGGAAATCTAGTCTACTACGGGTACAGTCACATTTAACAAAAGCACAAACACAGTTACTGGAAATATTACACTCATGAAGCCAAAATGCATTCGTGCGTGCACATGAAAATGCAAGTAAAATATATTAAGTATTATATAATGAGCTAATTAGGGCCACTTTTTTGCCATAGTGGTGTCACCACCAAGTGCTGCTGATACTAGACGTACATGCCTACACCCTCATCCAAACACACTTAGCCTGTAACTGTTTTTATAAGTTTTGAGTGCCCATTACTGCATGTCTTTTGACTGATGCTTAAAGTTCTTTTATGATTTTTTCATACTTCGTCTTAGAGATCTGCCGTGGTTATAAATAGGCATTTTAGGCATAGTACACAGGTATAGGCATAGTACTCTAGTACAGCCATAGCAGGAATAGTACAGGCATGGTACTGTAGTAGGCATAATACAGGTATGGTCAGCATATTACAGGGAAGTGCGGGCACAGTACAGTAGTAGGCAGAGTACAGCCATAGCAGGAATATTAGGCATAATATAGGCATATTACAGGCAAAGCACAGGAATAGTAGGTATAGTACAGGCATAGTAGGAATAGTGCAGGCATAATAGGAATAGTACAGTCATAGTAGGCAAAGGACAGGCGTAGTAGGCATAGTAAAGGAGGTGTGCAACTGAAAACCGGATATACCAATGCAACAATGTCTTACCGTACTTTTTCGTTTTCAAAAAAACTTTTTAATTTTGAGTTAAATATAAGCATTGAGTGGATGCAATGAGATTTCACATTAAAAGCTCTTGTTTCATGTGTTACCATCACTATGCCTTCTATGTCTGTACTATGCTTACTATGCCTGTACCATGCCTATTGTGCCTGCATTATGCTTATTTATAACCACCCAGAGACTTGCTATATTTATGATCCAACAAATCAGGGGTTTTCAATAATATCTCTTAATTATTTTATTGGTACCTCAGCTTATTAAGGAATGCATTGTGGATCTACCTTTAACTGCTATTGCAGCCGTAAGCCAATCACTCCACCCATCTAGATGAAGCAAAATGCTGCCTGAATTACTTGTGAGAATACACGAATCAGTTTTGGTTTTGACAAAAATTGGAGGAATAAAATTGCAAAAAAAAGTGTTTCAGAAAAAAGAAAATTGCTAACAAAAGAAAGGTATTTTTACCTTGTGAAAACACGAGGATTGATATCATGAATGAAGGTGCTGTAGTTAAAATTGCATTCAATTAGGATAAACATTCACAAAAATGTTGAAAGTTAAAGAAATGAATGTTTTTCTGTAAATATCAAAAGATAAGGCAGTGACTATTTTACTGTTGACATTGTGACAGCAGAATAAACTTCCAAGCCATTTTACTGTTGGTTGGTTGTGGCTAGTCAGTTTCTACAATGTATTAAAAACGTGACTTTTAGTAATTTGTGATTGGTCAATTTCTATGACATTTCAAAAATGTGACTTGACAAAGTTTAATCTTTGGTGTACACCTATTGTTTTATGTAGGCAGTGGCTATTTTGCTGTTGGTGACATTTTACCCTTGGAATCTATTTTGTTGTTGAACATTAGTGATTGTCCAGTTTCTAAAAAAATACTGATGTTAAAAACATAATTTGTAGTTTATTGTGATTTTTCAATTCATATGAAGTATTCATGAAAAATCTGACTTAAAAAAACATTGTCCTCAGTACACACCTCTTGCACATTTAGTATACTGGTACCTGGCCTTCCCCCTCAGTCTACACTACTGTTATGTAATTCAATAAAAAACAAAAAATGATAATGCTATACATCCTCAGATCCCCCAGATAATGAAACCCCTATTTCATTAAAAGTTTGCAAAGAATCAAACTTCTGACAATGTTAGTTGCACCCAGCACTACTAAGCAATATGCCACTTCAATGCTGAGAGTGATAATGCAAATTCACTTATTTAAGGACACACTAATTATGCATGGAAAAATAGTTTGTGTATGTTTTGTCATCGTTAGAAAAATAGCTTTTGTGTTTTAAATACCCACACCCCTCTCCCCAGTGTACATTGTTGTTATGTAATTTCTAAGAAAACTGTTACTGCAATAGAAATTTTTTGGAATCCATCTTCAATTAAAGAAATATCTTATTCTAGAGTCAAATTCAAAATCATTGGATTTGAATGCAGCACTGTACTCTACTGCTACACGAAGTGCTATTTATCCAATGTACTTCTTTAAAGATACACTTTATGTCCACTATGTATCAATAAATTGGCCAACAAACTATAACAAAGTTTGTGTCTTGATTTAAGATTGTTGCAGTGAGAAGTGAGTAATTTAATAAAGTGTTGCAAGGTTGTTGCTGCCCCTTTCTAGGTGTGGGTGTAGTGTCGAGTCCTAGCTATGTACTTTATTCAAAACTAGTCCAAGACTTTCTTAATTATGTTTGATAAGCTTGATTAAAAATTTTCAGCTGCATGCAGTTTGTTTATCAATGTATTAGATCGAACCTGTGCAACTTGCTAGTGCAATGTACTAAAATGCAGAAAGCATTCCAGAGAGTTGGATAATTATTAAACACAGAACTTTTGCAGAACTGCTGATCAGCATTAGGGCTGAGGTTATTTTCAGGTTAAGGTTATAATTAGGGTGAGGGTTAGTCCATGGAATTTCTGCGTTTTGGTGGTAAACCTTGGTAGTTATTCAAAGGGTTGTCATTATGCTGTGACCAATTGTAATGTCTTTGTTAAGTGATAAAGTAGTTTATTATTTACCAAAAAAAAAATAAATAAATAAAACAAGTTTTCTGTACCTGTACACTCCAGATTTCACTCTGCTTGCAGTTACCTAGTCTAATGATTTTGTTCTTTATTTTATTATAGATGATTTGATGTTGGTTAATCAATTAAATTGCTGGTTCTTATCATATTAGAAAACACTAGACTGTAATCAATGAGTGTTGCCAAGCGTTTGATAAATTCAAGATCTTGCAACAAAAATGAAGCTTTTAGATTTTTGGTTAATCAAATCTGTCATCACCTTGATGATACTTCATTACAAGAACTCAAATATCAATGCCGTAGTCTGATTGGAAGAGGTAAAATGGAACGCATAAAAAGCTTGCATGAACTATTTACAGTTCTTGAAGAAATTGATCAGATATCAGTGGACAACACTTCGTTTTTGATAAAATGCCTTGAAAATATTAAACGTAATGATTTAGCAAAACTTGTTAAACGTTACAGTGAATATCCCTATGACTTGCCTAGTAGTGATGGTAAAGGTGCATAAGGAATTTCCAAACAGATGAATTACTAAATACATGGCTGACAGAATATGCACTGTTGTTATCAAAATTGTACTAATTTCTTACAATTTCTGCAAGTGCATGGGAGGTAGCATTAAGTGGATCAAATATGCCGTTTTCTGTTCAAGAATATTAAGTGAAAGTATATGTTTGGTGAGAAGTGTTTCCAGACAGGGAAAGCATGTGCTCAAAACTATGGTGTGAGCTGGACACAAAGGACAGTCAACTTCAGAATCTACTAGAGTTCCTTGCATGCAGGTTGACTCATTTGCCTTGAACAGCAAGTTTTTGCAGTTGTCTTCAGTTACCTCAGAAAAGTGTACCTGCTATTGCATAAAAACTTTTGTTCCTGCATAAAGTTTGCATGCACTCTCCATATTTTCCAGTTTGTCAATAAAAGGTCCTTGCGAAAGGAATTAAAGTAACTTGTGCCATGAAATGGAGAACTTTGGCCATGTACAGTAACTTTGGGCCACAGCTCCAACTTTGCTTGTGAAAGCTTTCACTATTTTGTAGTTTATCTGTAAAATGAAAACTTTTGTTTGTTTCAACCTTTAGGCTGTATTTTTAGGTTCTATAAAAATTAACTTTATATTTAATGCTGAGTTATTTCAAAACTTAAAAGGTTTTCTTTTCACGTCAAAACTTCCAGGCTGACAACTTTCATTTTCACATTGAAACTAGATGAGTGTAGAATTTTGCTTTTCACTTTTTTCCTACTGAAATTAAGTATTGCTGTTTATAAATAATTATCATGATCATGATGTTTGCATTTAGTTAAAAAGTCAATTTGTTGGGTGGCCATGGTATCCCCAGGAAGCATGATCATTTTGAGGTGACTTTAGGTACCAGTAGGTCCACAGCATGGCCACCTATATGATACTGCCAGTCATGTCACATTTTGAAGCCTTTTGCTAATGAGCCGATGAAATAAAATCTGTTAATGGTAAAATACTTTTTAATAGAGTTGTTTACAATCTTTTGACAATTGTTGTAGTGAACATTGACAATAATCTTGGTAACTAATTGAACTCCCCAATTTGAATGTGCTTTACATATAAAGTCAACACATGAACATAAGTACCTCTGCAAAACCATTTCTGCAGCTTTTCAGCAAGGTAAGCCGCTTCTGTGGATGATGTTTTCCATTAAATCTAATGCAGCAAAACCACTGCAAACAAATTGTGCAAGTGTCTCTGAGCCAACAGTTAAGCCACCCCTGGACAACAATTGAAAATATTGGCATTCTGCTATTTTAGAATTTGTTGTAAGGAATATCTTGCAAGCTGAGCATTTGGACCGTTTTGCAATTTTTTTGCAATATAGCCAGCAATAATTGTACCGACTTCTTTACTTTCATGATCAAGAGTTGCTGCTTGAATTTCAGTTGCAAACAAATCAATTTCATTTTCAAACACCTCAAAAGTGGATTTGCATTCGATTGGGTCTTTTCCAATTTCCTCGTTCCAAAATAGAATATTGCATTTCAGTAGAGATTTGCAAGCTAATATTCTTTCAGAGACTATCACCTTTCTCAAACCAACTAAGAATCTTCCACCATTAATTTGTCTATACTGAGAAAATCTTTTCCAGAGGGGTCACTCTGCAATTTTCCAGGTCTCACATAATCAAATCCGTCAACTAAAAGTTCTTTTACCAATGAACATTGAGCATGAAGTGTTTGTACCAAGTGCTAGGTGTTTGCTTAGTCAATGCAAAAGATGAGGCGTTTAGAGACCATTCGACGGAAAATGCGTCCGAGCCTACAATTGCCCCCAATCAGGCATTTACCGTCTACAAAAAGGTGAAGACCTTTTTTTTTTTTTAGAGACACTGTCGATTTTGCGCGCTGAGATACCACATTGCCAGAAGATTTTGCAAAATTGTGAGCTAATGCAATTTCTTCTATAGCATGCAGCTGTATGAGACAACAAGCCCTGGCTCTCAACCACCCTCAAAATCGTCAATGCGGCCCTCCGGCTAAAAAGTTTGCTAACCCCTGCCCTAAGACATTTGATGCAGAGCGCTTCTTGGCGTTTGCAATCATCCACCACTTATTTACAAAAGTGACACAACTTGGCATATCTTGTCTTTCAGGCAAATAGCTTTTGCATGCAGCTACTGTAGTTTCATGAAATATTGCAAGTGCTAAATTAACATCTTGTTTATTGTTAGCAGGATGCAAAGCCTTGTAGGTTAATTTTGGAGCTTTTTTTAAGTTTCCTTGCAATTTCAAGTCCTAATTGCAAAGAAAGTGATGGTCAGCCCAAGTAATATATCTAGAACCACACGTTATCTCCTCACCTAAAATAGCAATTGAAATAGGTGAGAAAGCTAGCTTCTTTGCATTAAGCAAGTTATTTGGTATATTCTTTACAATGTGCTCACTGTCAAAGAAAAGATACGTTTTTGTCAAATTTTTTGGCACTTTAGTACAATGTAAACCGCTTGAACGATGCATTTTGGTTAAATGTGTGAATGCACTGACATTGGTGCTATGATTGTCTGTGACTACTGCTCTAACTTTAATCCCATCTTCAGCAAGGCTCGATTTAGATGTTGAAATTTTGTTTGGGAGCCTGTGACCATCCACTTTCACTTTCGGACTAGCTTTTATAACAAATACTGACGATTTTTGAAGACCCAGCACCATGAGTACAACCACACCTTTATATAAACTACCATCTTCATCTGCACCAACATCCTCCCCAGAACTATATGGTACTCCCTTCTGCAAATACATCTCGTCAGCCATTAACACTACATATCTTGATATTTCACTCTTGTCAAGCATGATCTTCAAAGCTTTCATAGCATCAAATCCACCTTTTTTTAGCCGTATAAGCAAAGAAAATGATGGAAATGGAAACTCTTTTAATATTATTTCATAAGCTTGCTCTGATGCAAAAGTAGAGCAAATTTAATCATTTCTGAAGAGTAAGTGGGCCTTCCTTTTGCATTGTAAAAGTTGTGGTCCACCATTTCTTTCAACAAACCACTGAACCTTTCTTTTCAGAAAAACTGCAAGTAAGGTTAAAAGTTTTCTAGCATATTAAACCTGGTCAGTTTTGCATTTCTTTTGCAAACCATCCTGGAAGAGGGACTGGCCTACTGTAATATTGTAGCTGGACATTCAAATTTTTATCTATTGATAGCTTCAGCTACCGCGGGAAAATTTGTTGAGTGATCAAAGATAGTAAAATATTATTTGGTTTTTATCCTGAAAACACTGGAAGCCAGCAGGACAATGTGCTTCGGTTATGTCTTAAAACTTGGAAACAACATTCTTTTTGTTAGAGTCGGGAAGTTCATCATTTTGTAAAACTCGAATCTTGGGTGCTTTACGAAGGGGTGGTGCTGACGTTGTTAGAGTAGATGGTCGCTTCAAAGCTTCAGTAAATGATTGGTTGGAATTGGATTTAGATGCCATTTAAGCTTATTTCTTTTACCGTTGTGAATAAATTTGTCTTCAAAATGATTAATGAAAAGAACAGAATTTTTTGTTGGTTTCCAGTTAGACCGATTTACAAATTTTATTCAATGAATTAGCAAATTTGAGTTATCCAAAGAAAAAGCGAATTTTGATGCATTAATATGGGCAGTGAGATAGCCTGATTTACATCCAAAAGCAACACATTTGTTTGGCATTATGACTTTTATCCTAAATATAAAAATTTAGAAAATAAAATATTATTGGCTAACAACAATGGCTTACTATTTATTATTTTACTGAAGTAGAGTCTAGACTGTTAGGACCAGGGATACTAGACCCTTGATGATTTAGTCAAAGGGGCCCGAAACTCACTTTTTTGCTGGCGCAGATGTAAAACAACTGCTAGGTACACTTGTAGACTTTCAGCTTAACAATTGTTCTGGGCATTCCAGCTAAACTATAAACTATTGATCACATATGGTATGGGGAATATGCCTTAGCTTACTTATTAATTCAATTCCAGCTTACTGGTATTAGCCGAGCAAAAAAGCTGCTTCTTGTTTCTGAACAAGTACAGCTTAATTTCACTTAATCTGTATGCGCAAGAATCAGTTTTAATCAATTATTTTATCAGCACAGGTATTTGGCCTCGCAAAACTTGATTCTTTTCACATTTCTGAACTTGTACTGCCTAATTTCACCAAGTAAACCTGTAAGTATACATCTAAAGCAAGCTTAGTGCTTAATATTACTGCAAACTAAACAAGTTTTATCGCCAGCTGAAGCAAATCTCTCTGACTGGCGCCGGCGTGATTTAATTTAGCACTGCTTAAAACAAATTCCATCGGCTCGTTAGAAAAAGGCATTACTATGTAACAAAGTCGGCCATATCTTATAGGTGGCCATGGTCCACAGTCATTTATTTGGCGAATAGTTTTATATCCAAATGCCTATTTGGACACAATTGCATGCTATTATACGAATTATTTTTTCCAGGATATTGGTACTTAGGTTCAAAAAATCTGAAGTCAACAGTATCCCTAGAAATGGGATAACCAGGATTAAGAAAGAACAAATTTATAAAAAAAATTGACTTACCTAAACCAGGGTTGCCAGACACCATTCCAAAAAAATTGCCAAACTGGGTAAAAAAACCAAATTGGTAAATAACATGAAATTTCAATTTCTCTATTAGTTTTAGGACATTTTTGAAGAATAAGGTTGTAGCACTGTTTCTATACTTAATAGGAACAATTTCAAATCTTTATCTTCCACATTCTTCACAGTGCTTGCACTTGAACCGTTGGCATTGGCATAAAGATTGTCAGCTTTGAATTTTTTAGCATTTTTGGTGATGCTTGAAATTCCTTGCAGCAGTTGTTTGAAAGCATAAGATCTATTTTTATCCTGACGATAGCATCCAGGAGATGTAGCTGTATGCAGTTTCTTGCTTTTGTTTTGACTGATGTAGCAATGGAGAATAATCTCTCCACAATAGCATTGCTCACTGGAGTCAGCAGTCATGCATACATTGCAAGCTATTCAAATTAGTCATAATGAAGCACACCAACCCAAAACTTTTCACTGTCTTGTGGAATTCTATGTGACTTAAATGGTGCCTCTTCTTTCCAGTCAATAAAGATTATCTTTTCGTATTGTTCCTCATTTGTACTGATTATCCCCTGCCAAGCGTAGAAGTGGCTCTTTTGCAAAAGCTGCTCTTGATAGTTGGTTGAGAACAACAATTGGATTCAGTTTGCCAAATCCTAGAAATATCTTTGATGGGAAGGGAGTCTCTTGGAAACTTGACGTTCTGCTTCTTCAAGCATAGATAGACACCTTATTTTAAAATTGTCTACTTCTTGATGTGCTTTGGCACTTTTCTTTTGAATATGGTTAGTTGATTGCATTCTGTTAAAAATTTGACTTCAAAATCAAGTTCGTTTATGCTTCTTTTATTTCCATTGGTGTCATAAATCCTATTGTGAAGGCTCTTTTGGTGCAAATGTAGATCCCGGTATAAGTTGTGTGTATTAGCTTTTATTTGGTGAAAAAGACTGTTCATCCTTTCATATTCTTAAACAATTGGTGTTGAAAATACCAAATACAGGGTGTCCATAAAGTTCGTGTACACTTTAATTTAATGTGATTTCGGGTATTTTATTTGTAATTTTATTTGTATCTGCGATAAAAATAATCTGTAAAAAGAATTAAAAAGAAGAAAATCTAGATTTTTTAAGGTCTTAATAAAATTTTATTTAAGTTTCCACATGTCCTCCATCATTAGCAATGCAAAGGGTAATACAGTTTTGCAGTTCACAGAAAACATTTGCCAACTGATTTACTGTAATACCCGAAATCACATTAATTATTTAATCTTTCAAATCTTGTAATGAACTAAGTTTGGTTGCGCACACAATTGTTTTTACATGTTTCCATAAAAAAATTTAATGAAGTGAAATCTGGCAAATGCGGAGGCCAAGAAAATGGTCCACCCCTTTCGATCCATCATTTAAGAAATTCTAGATTTAGAAACTGTCTAATATGCAGAGCAAAGTGGCAAGGAGCTCCATTTTGTAGAAACACTGTATCAGTTGAAACACTGTTTCTAATTTTGTGGTAAAGAATCATTCAATAACTGCACTTGAAACTAGGTAGATGAAACTTTATAACACTTTTTACAGATTATTTCTATCGCAAATACAAATAAAGTTATAAATCTTTTAAAGTGCACACGGACTTTATGGACACCCTGTATAAGTTATTGCTGTTATCAGATAACATTTCCTTCAGAAGCCGAGCCTTGTACTTTGCATCCATCTTGTCTGTTGCTGACTCAGCACAGATAAAATAGGCCTTGAGCTCCTGCCAGTTCATCAAGATGTTAAACATCACATTTCCCCGTACTAACCATCTGGTAGATGTTAATTTTTCAAATGAAAGTGGAATAATTAACATGGATTCATTTGCTGTTGCAGTATTCAGGACACTGTATAGTTGCTTAAACGATTCCCTTTTTAGTTTACTGTTACAAAACCATCGTTGTATATCTGAAAGCAAAAAATCCAATGTTTGATGGCAGTTTAGAAACTGCGTACTAAATGCATAATGCAAGTGAATGGCAAGTACATTGGAGTTGCACATATTTCGGGGACACTTTCTCCAACCTAGACCACGCATGGTTGTTGCAACCAACTATCGCTGAAGCTCCATCTGATGCAAAACTGATGCAGTTAGCCAGATTTTGATTGGTGGTTGTAATTTCTTTCTCAATTAAATTGAAAATATTTTCTCCTGTTGCCTCAAGTACGGGAATTAAACCCAGAAATGCAGTGATTATGTCATTCCTCTTCGCTAAAATAATGAACTAGAATACACAAATGCTTTTGGATTGAAATGTCAGTTGATTCATCAATGATAACTGCATATTTCTTGCATTTCATCAATTAAGTCTGGTTCCATGACAGGTAAAATAATGCTCTTTATTAAGTATTTACACTTCGTTCTGTGCTTCTTGATTTCTTCTAAAGTGTTACCTTTTCCATGTGTTACCATCAACCATGATTTCTCCAAGATGGTCAATACAGCAAATAGCACTGTGACAGGTTCCGCTTACGGCAATCTGAAGTTAAGCCATTTTCAGTGCATCACTATTGCTGCTTGAATCTTACCAACTTTGAGGGTAGTTTGTCCAGTTGGTGGAACTCTTATGTTTTTCGTTTTTTTTATAATTCATGAAGTTACTATGCCTTGGTTAATTGTAGTGTGTCATAACTTGCAATGTGCTTCTGAACCATCATTGCTCATCTTTGACCATGTAAAAGTATTTTCCCAGTTACCATTGTATTTCCTACCTTTATCATGAGTAACTCTTCCACTTGGTGGATGTCATACCCAGGAATTGAATTAGCTTATAATGTACCAGGGAAAAGCAATATGTTTGAACATAAACAACAATATCTAAATTGAACGATTCTTGTTTTCGGCAAATACAGGTTGCCAGATGACTTGCGAAAAAATACACCAAGCTCTGTCTAAACAAGCCTAACAACACTTTTTAGCAATGTGGTATGAATTGTAATGAAAATTATGGAAGTTTGACGCCAACTGACTCCAGATATGCCAAACAATTTTTTTTGACGCCAACTGCTAAAAACAAGCTAAATTTGTAGTCGAAAAAGCCAATCTGGCAACCCTGACCGAAACTGAAAATATTTGCTGTTTTGTTTTTTTTTGTTTTATTTGCCATATTTATCCTCCATTGACGAGAAAGCGAATTGTATCGCTATACTTTGGACGGTAAGTCCGCACTCGCTTGGGAGTTGCCTTTCTCGAGGTTTATGGGTCACCTGTCTTCCACATACAGGTGGGGCGTCCCGTTAGGTGCCTTGCCCAAGGACACAACAAGCGAACTTGCCGGCTTGTTCTCCACAACCTCCCCTAAATGCCGAGCGCCAAGCAGGGAAGCTGCGGATGCCATTTTTTAAAGTCTTTTGGTATGACCCGACAAGGGGAATGAACCCCAGGTCTACCGATTTGCCTCGTACAAAGCGACTGGCTGACGCTATCTTGTAACGTATGTCGTTCAGCCGTCGTTTCGTTATCTTTTGTTGATTGGATGTTTTGCATGAAATTGCAGTTTTCGTATTATTACTCTTACACTGGAACTTGATAGGTAATTTTTATGAAGTTACACAGTTAACTCCACTGGTAAATTTTGTTAATACCGCCAGTGATGTTCATTTTGAATAGCTGACATATTTTTTACCCTGACAAAGCCAGCTTTGAAATTTCAAAGTTGGCGATAAATATGATCAGTGAAGCTAATTTTATTGCAATGTACCTGGTGTCGAAGATTAATTAACTGATCTTGCGATTGATCAATAGTTTTGTTTATATTTAAAAGAAAGCACTTATGCGTTATTGGATGTTGTGTTATGATTACCTGCGGTAGATACATTTGATGTTTGGACGACTTACTTATAATTGTCCATATTCAGGAGCCCAACTAGAGATTTAAAAAGAGTGACCAGAACTTCTTATCGTGGTCACGTTGTTTTGTGTTCAAAAAGAAAGTGTTCAACTTTTTTCAAAGGAAATCTAGCTAAGGGCCACTTGAGCCTTTCCTGGTTACACACCTGACTACTTGGAAGCAGCGGTGCTATCAGGTTCCACATCTCTGCTGTTTGGGTCAGCTTGAAAAAAGAGCACACTGCTCGTTGCATGATGACATTTATTAGTACTCATTAGAATTAGCTCTTTGTATCAATACTGCTGCCTGACCTAAATTTTTAGGAAAGCAATGGCATCTTTTGTTAATAGTGATTTTGTGGTTCCAAATGAATAGGTCTTGATTCCTGTGCTTGGCTGTGATGGTAAAACGCCCTAGCGTAATTAGGTCACTTAGATCCAGGTCTTTTGTAGTCTACCGTTGTTGCAACTCTTATAGCAAAACTTATGTTTCGTAATACGTAACATAATATTGGTGTTTTGTAATGCCTGTCCATTTTGTTTACCTTTTGTACTCGAAGTAGTATTTGTAATGTAAGACTGCTATTGATAGAATATACGAGACGTTGTCTGTCTAACACTCGGAGAGGAAATCGCCCACAACGAAACCGAGCGAATAGCGACGCTGTTGGGGAGGCGAAGATCATGCGTTCAAACATTGCTGGTTATCTCTTGTATAAAGACGCTTCACGGCAATTTTCTCTGTTTTAGCGAAAATATATTGTGCTAGCAGTAGTGGCAACTCGAAGCGTGTCCAAGCACACAGAATACTAGCATTGGAGTAATTTACTAAGATTGAATGGCGTAATGGTGTTTGCAGAGACGTAGCAGCCGCCCCCCAAATGGGGGGCCCAGGCCAACTTTGGGGGCCCAAGTTAGTCTGAAATTGCTTTTTGGCTACGTGACTATTTTCAGTTCAGCAGACTTGTTTACAACCGATTTAAACTGTAGGAAGAAATTGGCTTGTGACATCATAAGTGAATGCGACGTCATTTTATCTCGCAGAATCTAGAATATTTCGATTGATTTTCTGGTAGAATCTTGAATATTCGATTGACGTAACAATGCCGTTGTTACGCAACAATCATACAATAGTCTGGAATTCTGTTTGGCTATAAATACCGGGACAATATATATACACTGCAGACTGCAGATAAAGTATTTTATTGACATTGTATAGAATGAAACGTTCAAAAAGTGGTGCTCAAAAGAGAAAAGAAGCAGCCACTGCTCGAGATGCTGTAGCGAAATTGCCCAAGATGACAGATTTTTTCAAGATTACTGAGCAGAGTAGACCTGGCACTAGTACCGAGAGGGATGAAGAAAACTATAGTGTACAAGAAAAAGAAGACTATGACGATCAGCATCAAAGTGATTGTGAATTTCCAGAAAATGTAAGTTGTGATTTACCTGCCAATACGCAACCTTCAATATCAAAAATAACTGAATCTCAATTTACCCCTATCCCTGATGACCCATGTAAATGGCCTGAAAGTATTTCTGATGCTCAACGATGTGATATAGTAAAGCGTGGACCACATCAACTAATAATGAATTTTCCATATAATAACACAACTCCAAGGCGACGTTTTTCCTCCAACCATTATAAACGTGTGTTACCTAATGGTGAAAGTGTTCCACGGTCGTGGCTAGTTTATTCTGGGGAATCAGATCAAGTTTTTTGCTTTTGTTGTAAGCTATTTGGAAAAACACTAAGCCCCTTTTGTAGTGGTATAAATACATGGGAGGGTTTTTCGAAACAACTGAAAGACCATGAAAACGGCATTTCCCACCAAGAATGCTGCAGTCAATGGATGTTGCTAGCTGAAGGGATAAGAAATTCATCCACTATCGACAAACGCGAGATGAATATTTTTTTCAATGAAAGACGTTTTTGGAGAAATGTTTTAGAGAGACTTATCGACATTGCCTTGTTTCTATCGAAAAGGAATCTTGCTTTTAGAGGATCTGAAGAAGTCTTAGGATCTCCTCACAATGGAAATTTTCTGGGTATATTTGAGCTTTTGGCAAGAAGAGATCCGATCCTAAAAGAGCTTCAAGACAGAATCAAGAATAAAAACACTAAAGATCACTATTTGAGTTCTACCATACAAAATGAACTAATTGAATTGCTAGCGACAGAAGTTGAAAAAGAAAATTTACAGCAATTGAAATTGGCAAAATATTTTTCTATAATTTTGGACTGCACTCCAGATATGTGACATCATGAACAAATGTCTGTCATTCTCCGTTATGTACTATGTAATGAAGAAGCTGCTGTTGTTAAAGAAACATTTTTTGGCTACTTGAGAATAAGTGACAGTACTGGGAAAGGCTTGTTGGACGCTTTCTTAGAAAAAGCGACCGAACTGCAACTCGAATTGTCTGATTGTCGAGATCAGTCATATGATAATGGTGCTAACATGAAAGGAAAACATTCTGGGGTCCAAGCAAGAATGCTAGACATCAATCCCAAAGCTGTTTACGTGCCCTGTGCAAACCATACCCTTAACTTAGTTGTTGTTGACAGTGCTAATTCATCGACGGAAGCATTGACATTTTTTGGAGTACTTACAAGGTTGTATGTGCTGTTTTCTTCCTCTGCTCAGCGTTGGGAAATTTTGAAGAAACATGTGGAGCTGTCCATAAAGTCACAATCTGATACTCGTTGGGAAAGCAGAATTAAATGCATCAAACCTCTTCGATACAATCTAAAAGAGGTGTTGCTGGCACTGAAAGACTTGGAAGCCATTTCCATAGAAAGAAAAGATGGAAGAGCTGCCTCAGAAACAAAATCGCTGATAGCTCATTTATCAAAATGGAGTTTTCTTTTGTCGGTGTTTATTTGGTATGATATCCTATTCCAAGTCAATAAAGCAAGCAAGATTCTTCAATCGTATGGAGTCTCCCTTCATACAATGGAAACGGAAATCCAGGCAACTGAAAAGTTTTTGCAAAACTATCGCACAACGGGTTATGACAGTGCCGCAACATCTGCTGTTGAAATAGCACAGGAATTGGATATTGATCCTTCTTTTCCTCCGTCAAGAAGTGGAAAGAAAAGAAGATTGTTTGATTACCAAGGTGAAGAGGAACAACGAGCTACTCCTGAACTGAAATTTAAAAGCAACTTTTTCTATCCATTAGTAGACCAGGCTATTATGTCAATAAAGGAGCGCTTTAATTTGTTACGTGAGGTTTCTTCCGCCTTTTCGTTTTTGTACACACGAGACAAACTTTTGCTTGTGCAACAAGAAAATGCTCTTCTTACTTGCTGTAAAGAGTTCCAAAAAAAGTTCGGTGACATTGATTCTGATGAAATGAGCGCTGAGCTACAGCGGTTTGTTTTAATTTTACAAAAAAAACGCAATCTCAATACGGCTCAAGACTTTCTGAACTATCTTCTAAAGACTCATTTATTTGAATTGTATCCGAATGTGTACATCGCACTTCGAATCTTACTAACTTGCCCCGTGACTGTTGCCAGCGCTGAAAGAAGTTTCAGCAAATTGAAACTGATCAAAACTTTTAATAGAACGTCTATGACAGACAGTAGACTATCTTCATTAGCCATGTTGTCAATCGAAAATGACTGCGCCCGATCTCTTGATTATGACAATGTCATAACAGCATTTGCGAACAAAAAGGTTCGCTCCAGACTATTTAAATGATACTGTGTTTTTATAACTTTTTCATGTTTTTCAGTGTCATTGCTTTCGTTTCGCAGTGTCTGCATAAATGTCCTACTGAACTCTGGCATCGGTGCCGAATTTTTTATGACTTGCACCTTCGGTATCGGCATGCTTTATTCTGACATTAGCCTGTTTACTTATGTACAAATTGTGGTGTATTTTCTTAATGCAGCTTTTCAATTTTACACCTCTAAAGTGATATGACCTGTGCGCAGAGGCTCTTGCGCTTACTTTGGGGGGGGGGCCGAAGTTGGAGTGCTACGGGACTGGGTGTTTGCAAACTTTCGAGAAACCTGGGGTAAATCCGGCCACCTGCGTTAACGCTCACAAAACCGGATTTTAAAAAGTGGATCTCTTTTTCTCTGTGAATTGCGAAAATGATATGGAAGAAAGGATTGTGATCACTGATCAGACGAGAGAATAACCGGCTTGCTTTGACAATTTGAGAAGGTAGCTAAGTACAATCGCCAACTGTCCGACTTGAACGAATTCTTAATGAAGTACTTCAATTAGAAGACTAGTGTTCTGCGCTACAGCACAGCTGCGGTCGTGGAGCTGCCAGTCAAAACGACAGCCTTTTGTGGCAATCAACCAAAAATTTTTAGGTAAAATCAAATCAAAGAATTCTTTTATTAAAATAGAATTTAAGTACTTTTCACTTTGTTAATTTTATTTAAGTTTATTTGCATTATTTTTAAGCTTGCCATTGGTGCGTTTTTGGCATAAACTGTAGAAGGCCACAATCGATTTTTGCTATTCTTTCTAATTGATATGACTAATCTGTTGAGTGATATCCATGCGGGATGGTTGCTTTTATTTCAAAAAGTTAATCTTTAAAAAAAAATCTTTACCTCCACCACATATATTTTTGGTGACTAAACATATCTTTAGGACACAAAATTGAATTTTTTAGAACAGTGTTTATTGAATCTGAAAGAATTACTTTCATTTTGAAATATGAAAGTAATTCACCACCACCAAAAGTTTCTGGATCCGCTCCTTGGCTCCCAACCCAGAATGAAAATTTTTGCGAATATGTTTCCGAATTCACTAACCCAATAAGATGTCTTCCCAGACTATTTATTTTTTAAGCTGATTTTCTGGACAGTAATCAGAAAGTAACCCTTACTCCAAAAAGGGTTGGTACCGCGCTACCGGTACGGTACTTTTCAAAAAATCTCTTATATCAATATACATCAACTGCATAACCATAATTAACCAAATCAAAGGAAAAGAAATTTTTCCATGCCTCATCAAAATCGCTGTAGCTTAGTAGGCTAAAAGGCGGCTTCTAAGCTCAGAAGATTAAGGCTTAATGATGTATGGCTGCAAATCTAAATTTAGATTGTAGCAGCAATGGGCTAAGCCAAAGGGCAAAGTTATATAATATAAAGTTACCACCACCATATATAATGTAGCTCAGTACTACAAAAAATGGTGCGGCTAATAATGTATGGAGAGTTTAAGCTAAACTTTGCTCCCTGTGCCCCTTGCAGCATTTTCATTTATTGCTTTTCAACTGAGCCAAGCTAATCTAGCTAATTCTTTTCTTCTTCGTCGCTTGAGCTATTCGTTTTGAGCATTATATAGGAAGATGTATATACACTGCGTGAGTGCTCGTGCTCTGTTTATGAGTCTTCAATTAGAGTGGGCCACCACGATGGGTAGACTGCTTGGCCCCACCACCTATCTGCCACATAGATGGAGGCAACCCGTTAAGTGTCTTGCCCAAGGACAAAACAAAGAAGCTTGTCGGCTTGTCCTCCATAGTATTCCTATTGTGTTGACCGCCTAGCAGGGATGCTGTGAATACCATTTTTTAAAGTCTTCTGGTATGACTCGACTTGGGAAATAAACCCCCAGTCTACCGACTGCGAAGCGGGCGCTCCAATCACTACGCCATCGCGCCGGTCAAAGTCTTTGCTGCTGAATTAGAATGCCACACGGCACCACGGATGTGGAAGCGGAAGCGCGAAAATTCTACCGCTTCCGCGTAAGTTATTCGACTTGGAGAGTAACTTGGCAAAAAAGTTTTGTCCATTTCCCAATGTGCATTAAACGATAAGGTTGCACTATAACTCTGAATAAACGTGCGATATCAGTAGCGAGAGAGAACGAGAAAAAGTATAACTAGCATAACATTTTATAGCAATTACGGGTAAGAAAAAGGTAGTTTGGACAATGAAACGTAGCCAACAAAATGATGATTTGATCAAACTTAACTAACCGTGGTTAGGGGGTTGAAAATGTTGAAAAAGAAATTACTCACGACGGAAACAATTAGATCAGTCATCATCAGTGCTCTTCAACAGGAGTTTGGCAAAACATGCAGTAGTGTTTCGTGAGTTTTAAGGGTTCTGTGAGGGGGCCGCGGAGCTTCTTTATTCATTACTAGTATTTATTTCTTGTTTCAGTATATTGATTTCTTATAGTGGTGTTCCGTGTATACAAATAGTAATGGAATCCTGTGATAGCAAGTTGCAAATGGACGTAATTCTATTTACAACTTTAGGAACGTCTGAATTTGCTAACTCCCTTTGTTACGTAATAGTTCGGCTCTAATTTCAGTTTTGCTGTTGTTATTACCCGATCCCTTCCGAGGGATGGGTTGATGGCGGAAGACCATGAGGCCCCAGAAGCCGGGAAACTCCCCAGGGTTGAGACCAGAGGTCTTACAGAGAGAGAGAAAATTGTCAAAGAGCGAGCGACGCAAAGAGTGTGCAAGAAGGATTTTTGATTCTGCTAATTCTAGAGAGATAGGAGCTTTACAGAAGACTGTGTGCGTTGCAGCGTAGACGAGGGAGCACACAGCGAGCGTAACGAGGAAGCACATGTTTTTCGGTAGAAATCGAGGGGGCCTGTGGGTCAAAGAATTTAGATGAGATAGTAGGCCTCCAGTCCGAGAAAAGATAAAGAGTGGATACGAGAGGTAAGAGAAGAGACTACAAGAGATTGCTAATGTAAAAAGTAGCGCTCCCCGTCTGGCCAGCTTGTCAACTGAATCGTTGCACGGGAGAAACGAGTGTCTGGGGACCCATTGTAGCCTGATAGCACAGGAGGAAAAAGAAGACAGTTCCTGCCATACATTAAGGCAAAGGAAAGATGGAGGAGACGAAGGAGTAGCGAGAATCAGATAGGAGAAGAGAAGTGGTAGACTTGTTGGTGCTGGCCAGACCAGCAAAGAACTTGCAGAATGGCGCAGGCTTCAGCGGAAAATCTTGAGCATATTGGACCTGCTGAAAAGAAAAGGGTGGTCTCAGTGCCACAGGGGGAAAAAGAATTGGTTCTGCTATATTTTGGAGAAGAGCGAATAGAGGGAGCATAAACATTACGAAATGAGAGCGAGGGGAGTCGTTTGAAGAGATGTTGACCTTTATATAATCACAGTAGGGGTCAAGCAAAAAAAGAGAGGAGGATAAGCCTTACCGGACAAAAACGATGACACCGCCGCTAACGTTTGTGACATCAGTAGAAAAAATACCAGACCGGGAGTGGCTGCAATCAGATTCCAGAGCAGAGAATCCAGGGATCCGGAAAGAGGAAGATAAAGTAAAGTCAGATTCCTTGATACAAATAAGGTCAACGGGATGAGCCGAAATAAAGCGAAGCAGTTCAGTGCTTCTGGCTCGGAGATCCCCAGCATTCTATTCAAGAACTCTAAGGGAGTCAGGGAGGGGAAAAGGAAGGAGGTAAAGAGAAACAACCAGGAGCATGAGACGGTGGTGAGGATGCAGAGAGAGAAGATACAAAGTGGGCGGAAAAAGATAAGAGGTTTCAAGGCGAGGGTGGGGTGCGAGTGCTGCATTAGCAGAAGTGGGCCAGATTGAACAGTGGAGGTATACCAGCTGGAAGAGTCCGAGGAGATAGGCACAGTGCTGGTAGGTGTGAGATCTCCAAAATAGCAGGGGCGCAGCAGGGAGAGCAGCTCCAGGAGTGAGACCTGTCAAAAATTCTGAATCTAGAAAAGGAGAGTAGTGAGCACTTTAAATGAACCTGATTAGAGCATGTGCAGCATTGCACTGACTTACCCTGCCAGGTCACATTTCCAGCGCACACTGAACAGGGAAAGACGGGACAAGGGTTAGGATGAACGTTGCCGCTCATCAGGAGAAGGAGAAGAATGAAAAGACGAGCAAGGGAAAGGCAGGAGAAGGGAGAAGACAAGCCGATTTTAAAGAGGCTGCGTGCTACCCTTCTGCGGTCGTTCAGAAGGCTGCACGGCGAAAAAATGGTTTGTGTGAGGGGAGTGCCCGCGGTAACTGGGACCCTTGGGAAGATCAACAGTCATTTTAACCCAACCCAAACGGGGTTGGGGACCGCACCACCACTTTGAGGCGGCTGTTGATTCGTGCAGTTCAATTTCATTTGCTTTACATGTTTATACTATATAACTTATATACGACAGAAATTTCATGGTCTTCCGCCATGCCACCATCCCTCGGAAGGGGTCGGGTAACCAACAACAAAAATTTTGCACTTTACTATCCAAAAAGATCGGAGTCAATACCTGTTTTGGGGGCGGACAGAAAGTCCGTAATGATGATCAGAGTTAAAGTTAACTCAAAGTCACAGTTAGTTGAGGATAGAGAGGGAAAATCAGCGCTATTCGGTGTAATTTGTTGTTGTGACGATAGGTTATTTTCGAGAGCAGTAATATGTGGTCGTACGGTTTGGATCTGAGAAGCATTAGGTTAACTGTTGTAAAAGTAGTTGTAAATAGTGAAGGAACTTGTAATAACTGTCTATTTGTTGATGTGCTTAATTATTTTTTGAATTGTAGCAACGAAATATTTGATTTTCTTGCAAGCAATTCGTGATTTCTAAATTTTTGTTAGTGGGGGTTGCTTGAAAAACGCGAAAGTACATTAGGGGCTCCGCAATGACAAAAAGATTGAAAAGCACTGTTCTACATTCAACACGAGTTCTAATATCTAAGAAAAACAAACACAGAGTAGTTTGAAACAATAAGCTCAAGCGAAGTAGGTAAAGTAATAGCAATAAATGAAGATTTCGGTCTCCTCAAAATGACAAAGTGTAGGAGAAGGCAGGCTAAAGACCCACAAAAGTTAAAAAAATTGTCAACGGTCGTTTTCTCGGTTTTTGTTGGTGGAAGCGGTTGAAAAATAACCGCTTCCACATCTCTATAGGCACTTGGTCCATACAAACCGTGCACAACTGCCGCAGGTAGCCACAACCCAGCATCTGACCACATGCCAAACGCAGCTAAGCGCTGTAATACTAAAAAGACACTCATGAATGTATCACAGCAAGACGAGACGAATTTGGCCTTCAAGCTGATACGGAGTAGATAGTTTATAGCGCTGACAAAGTGCCGTTCATAGAACCGGGCACAATGCAGTAAAAAGTTCCGCGGTACAGGCAAATAGAACAAATTTGAAGAATACCACTGGCACAAAAAAAATACTGCAAAGTAATTGTACGAGGTACTGCCCACCTCTGGGTAAAGTATACGGTTCCACAATTGCTCCTGAATACTAGAGCATCTCTAATCATAAGAAACAAAATCTGCTAAAAAGTTTTTATTTAAAACGACTGTCGGATGCACATTGTAATTTGAAAATGACGTAAAAAGCTTCCGTTAACACCAAATATAATCGACTTCAACTGAGAGTCAAAACAATGTCAATTAATCTTGGGATATTAGTGAAATAATGTTTACTATTAAATACTTTGTGAAGTAATAGCAAACAGCATAATAGACACAATCGATTGTTGTCCACAACAGTTGATAGATACCATATCTAAAATACCCAATACACCAAAGCATGCATGTATTGCGGTATGGAATGATGAGCAGTCTGGAAATTATTTGACATAGGATTTAAAAACGATAAGTTTTCTATAGTAACCGTATAATACTGCTGCGAAATCGAAAACATGTCCACGGGTGATACATCGATTTGCACTGCAGATTGGTTCCAGTTGCTAAATTGCTTTACGAATATTCATAATGGCGACCTACATTGGTCACAATCGTCACCTGTCCTGTGGCCAAAAAGAAAACCATCTAACTTGGTTGATTGCATGAAAATGACCTCATATGCCATCTCACAGTCTAAAAGGTGATAAGTCTTTTTATATTTGCTTGCATTGTTATTCAAACAGTAATTTAAGAATACGGGCATCGAGTGAAATCTGGTACTAGAAAGGTAAAAACCTTTACAAGCGATTGTACAGCTTGTGGAAAAGAAGTAATTTACAATCAAGAACAAAAACTGGACCATAAAATCGACATTATTGAGATTTATTAAAAATATTACGAAGCCTAAATGCTAAAAAAGTAAACGAGAGGCATCTCATAAGCCATAGTTCATATCCATAAAACGCGAAAAGCTGAAACCTAACCTATAAACTATTGAACGCTTTAATTGTTTTATTTCAATTAACATCAACAACTTTAACACTGAGATTCTATTTTCATCTTCGAAAACTCGATTTTTAGAAGCATTGCACGGAGATGGTACCTCTAAATAAGCCAACAAATATTATGATGAGCCAATGCAATGGTATCTTGTATGAAAACTCACAAATAAGATAGTTCCCGCCGAATAAATTTCTTATTTTCAATGATTACACAATTAGATTTAAACTAAAATTTTCGCTTTAGACGTTGAATGATGTAACCAGGGATGCCACATTCAAAACCATTTACCTTTAATGCTATTTGGCTAGCAAATTTTTGGTTAGGTTTTTTGGTCAGGATTTACTCGCATCTTTTATCTAAAAAAAAAAAGCAACTTGATCCAAATTCATGGGCTTCAACCACGGTAACCGATTTCTAAACAGTTTTTGGAAAACTGGTGTTGATTTGATTTGAATTGAATTAGCTAATTTATTGCTCTAACAACCCCTGGTAATAACAAAATAATTAAGCAAACGGGGCGTGTAGATTTGAAAACGAGAAGACAGCTTGAATAAGATCCAAATGTTTTCAACTAGCTTGAAAAAACCATAAAATCCCAACAACTACATTTCTACATCCTCAAATCGACATGCTTTACAAGGAAAAATAAACAGTATCGTGGTGCATGTCGGTGTTCGGAAAAACAAAAAATAACGCGGAAGCAAAAACTTAACTAGAGCAACCTTTTATTTTACTTATTCGGGCAACATCACATCCATTCGAGGTCGGCAACATTTCAATCTGATTAAGCTTTTAAACACCAAATGTTGCAAATGTTAACCTAAGGTTTGGCTGTTTTATTTGCAAAAACAAATCAAATAAGTTTACAGTAAACCTTTTCAAAGTTTCTTCTTTACCAGAGCCGCAAGTTAGATCAAGTGGCAACATGGAAAGTAGCACTTTAAATAGAGTTAAATTGTTATGTACAAATGAAGACCAATTTCTTGTTACCAGACCTATTGTTTAGCCTTATGCAACCAAAATCTATAAGAAAACTTTAGGTATCAATGCACTGATGACAAGTAAGCAAACGACTCAAAAATTTAACGTTTCAGATTAGTCCATATAATTGTGCATTCAGTCAAAATGCTGCTTGGTCGTACAAGTGTTATTGCGCTGGATAAGAACGTTTCGAAACGCCGATCACGAGCTGCTACGCTGTGTCAAACTGTTCGTAACAATTCACAGCTCTACTGCAACAAAGAGACCAGAATAAACATAATTGTCTGGCTACAAAAACAGCTAAAATTCTTGCAGTCGACCAATAATAATGCACGGTTTCAATTCTAAACAGTATCATTAATAGATATTGATCAGCTACAGGAAACTGATTACGGAACAGTAAGCAACATTACCATAAGGATGTAGAGAAGGTAACGACAGTACAATTGTTGTGCCATCAAAAGTAATAAATTTTACGTTGCTACAACCTTGAAAACCAGAACATTTTTCTGATTGCTAAAGTGCTAAGGATATCATCAAAATTGACTTGAATTTAACCCAGATTTGGCATTTAATGCAGAAAAATTAATTGAACAAGAGGCATTTTTTCATTACTTCAAACAATGGTTAACATAGGTGAAATATAGAATAGAAAAAGTTATCGGCAATCGGCCGGGCGCTTCTCAGAATACTTTTTAGTATATTCCTCTGCAGTCTTAAAAAATTTCTTTTTGTCTTTCAGATATTCCTCCGCTAAATCACCTCTCAGTGGATGATCAGGCTCAGGCTCATGGAGCAATTGCATAAGAGAGGAAAGAACTGAAATAATATAAGTATTTTTAGTTCAAAACAAACAGAATCAAGGCGGTAATTAGCACCAAAAAAATGCGCTTAGAAAACTGAGGGGCTTAAAGCAAGATGTTTGAATTGTAACACTTGACCAAGTTCTTTGCTCTCATACAGGAACTTCGTGAGAATATTGTTCTAAAATTTAAGCGGTAGGCCTACATTCTTTTAGCAAGCATTCAACTTGACCAACGCTTGCCCTGACGAAGTTCGCTCGACAAAATGTACAGTTATGACATATTCGCTAATTTTTTCACACCTTTTGTCATACTGGACGACACAAATACCTCTTACTTTAAATGATATTTGCTTTGACATGATTTCGTAAAACACGCACCATCACCTGATGAAAAGCTATTTCAATAGATGATATGAACTGCAGAAAACTTCGAATATATAGCGATCGATTTTGCTGTTGAGTAATTGCAGTGAAGGATGAAAATGACTTCTTCAGTCACCACAACTTTACGATCATAAATCACTTTTTGTTCATGCTTGTTGTACATTTCCACCACCGCAAGCACCTCAATCAAGCAGGGCAAAATTTTCGCAGAGCAAGCTTTGTCATACTTTTCCGTTTTGTAATCCCATTTCAGAAAAGAAATTTTCCAGTGACCCCTTGACAAATTTATTCTTAAAAAAAGTTACAAAAATGCCAGGTAATTCCAAAAAAAGCTGGTGATAGCATCCCACAGTTAGTCAAGTCCTGCGGTAGTGTATCTCTTTTAACAACAGAAAAGAGAGGCAGCTTTGTCTTCAAAAATGCGGCTTTGTCTCCGTTTACGGAGGTGGCCAGATTCATCTCCTGTCTTCCACAATTCTAAAAAAGCTCAACTCTACCACTGGCATTTAACTGTCTCCCAAATGACATAAACACTTCGCTACCTGCAAAGTAGCCATTGACAATATAAAATTTAAATTCCTCAACTGTGTCTACCATTACTTTTAATATCTCCTCACATTTTTTACAAAAAAAGATTTTGATAGACTCCAAGGCACTCACTCTCTTTTGTTTTAGCACAGCCCTCATTTAACACACTTCGTGCACAGTGCTATATCTTGTCATTACTCCTTTACCCACAGTTGGCACATGGATAGACTTTGCTCTAAGGCATCTCTCCTTTCAAACCAGTTACTACCACTTTGATTTTGTCTTCCCAAGGTTAACCTTTATCCCCTTGCTCGCAAACGCCTACTTTCAATTTCAAAACTTCATTCCCAAATCTTTAATGCTTTACCTGATTAAAACGAAGTCACCTACATCAAAATTTCATTCATTAAGCCTTGCTTTGCAAACTCCATAATTTTATCAATCGCAATGGCAGAAACCAGCGGAAAAAAAACAGATTCTTGATATAGATCAAACTGCGCAACTTCTTCAGATAACTCTGACTTCACACCAACTTTCCCCTTGAAAAAAACTCATCACCGATCTTACAATTACTAATGACAAGCGATTCTTCATAGAGATCGACTGGGGATGCCATTTTTGTCCCGGACCGGCGGCAGCCGGAACACACTTAAAAGATGGCCGAAGAAGGGGTGTTGGCAATTGCGGTTGTTGCGCCGACATTAAGTGCTCATGATGTAAAAGCAAAGTGAATCTGACGATGTATGCATGCTCGGCTCGGCATGGCGTGGTAGTGACTGCTTGAAAGCAAGTGAACGATGAGAACAGTCGGAATTGACGACGTAAAACCGAGTTCTACTTTGCGAGGCGACATGTCAGACGTGGTTGAGTTCAAGAAAGTTCTTAATACATCGCGCGTGCATGCACACTCACGCGCGTTTTAAACTCCGACCCCGGCCGGGGTTGGCATGGAAACCCGGCCACGGCCAAATTTGTTGCCTCGGTCGTTCCCTAATTCTTCCCCATCGCCAACTCTATCACCTTTTTTGGAACTCTATTAAATGCCTTCTCGATATCGACAAAACACGTTTACAACTTTATCTTCCTGTATCTATGTTCCTCTTGCATTCTTCTCACAACAAACGTCGCGTTTGTCATTTTTCTGCCTGGCAAAAAAACAAATTGCTTTGCATAAACATTCTACCAATAATATCTAACACACATCGAATTTCTTTATCCATTCAATAGACGCTACGAAAAATGCTATCACTACATCATTTCCTATTTCTCTACTGACAGATAAATCTTTGCGCATACTTTGGAAAGCACAGCTGCCTTTCTGGTTTCATTCTTTTGATTAGCCAAGCATATTAGTTTTCGTCATCTACTGCCAATCATTTTTTTAATCGACGGCCTCTTTCATGTGTTTTTTTATATCCTTTTTTTTAGCTAAAACCTAGCCTTTCGTATTTTTTTGTGCAAGTATTTTCTCATTTCAACATCGTTTTTATAAACTTAATTATTTTGAAGATATTGCTTGCTTTTTGCCCAATTCTTTTTCACTCCCCTGCCTTATAGCATTAGCAACAACTATCTGCGTGGAATTTTCTATCTTCTTCTATGTATCCTTATTATTATCTAGCTCAGCGATTCCCAACCGGTGGTCCATGGACAACCAAGTGGTCCGCCCAGAGAACCTTCCATGAAAACTAATTACTTATCAAAAAAAGGTTCTTCTAATGATTCTAATGAGTTTCTGTCCATTTTCATCATGAGGTATTAGTGCGTTTGTTTTCGTTACAAGACTGTCGCACAGTTAAGGCTGCTATTTAGGCTCAGAGGTTATGAAATAAGCTACTTGCAATGGTTGTCAGAATTGATTAAATTAGGATTCTAGAAGGGGAAAGTGCCCGACAATGCCACGCTTTGTACAAAATATCATGTTTTAATCAAAATTTAATGCTTTTAAATTTTTTTTTAATGGCATTTAATCTGTTCTCAGGGAATTGAACATAAAATGTACGATGTATAGCTTTTACTTTTTCTGCAATAAGGTAATAAAAATTTCGAGTCAAATTGGGGCATTGTTGGTCACGGTGTCCTACAGTGCCCCACTATGATTCCATCTCTGTTCATACTTTATGTTGTTTATTAATTAGCTGGGTGTCTTAGTATCGCTTACTATACAAAACAGCTATTTTAAAATTTCAAGTTTTGAAAATTCAATTGAAGGAAAAACTGTACAATAGTTCAACTTTTTTAAGCACAATAAGTGGTGCATTGACCTTTCATCTCAAGTCACGGGCTAGGTCTTTGACAACTCGGCCAGTACAGAAACAATAGGCTATATACAAACAAGAGCCTTGAACTTTTAGAAAACTACAGCCTAAACCCGCTCATTATGTAAGATAAACCAATGCTACACCAAGCCCCATAAGCAAATTATTCAGGCTTTGCCCCATAGCGACACTGTTGAAAATTTGAAATGGAGCGCTGTTGGCATCACTGGCAAGTCAGACGACATGATTGTCTGCCATCTTGATCACTTTCATAAATACAGAAGTGTTTAGCTGGCAATGTGGCCTAATAACTCTGTTAACAAAAAACAAGATCTAACGTGTTTTGAAAATTTTACCCAAAGCTTATATCACCAAGGAATCAACTGAGCTGCTTTTTTAATCTTTTATCCTGGAACTGGGTAATTATTTCTTCTTAAATAGTGAGAGCTGCTCCTCGAATTAAACATTGCTGCTACTGGTGCTTTTAGTTTATTGCTCATGCTAGTGACCAAATGGGAAGGTATATAAAAATTCCATGTGGTAAATTAAAGGTGGCGCACTGTTGGGCATTCTCCCCTACCTCTTGCTTAATTCTTGTTCAACCTCAAGACAGGGTAGGCATTGCAGACTAATTAAAGTAACAACTCAAACGTCATTAATCTTTTTCTAAGTGCTGCAGCTTGTATGAGAGGATATTGGAGATAGTGGTCTTAGACGATGCAGATTATCTTTTAGTGGTCCATGGGCTCAAAAAGTTGGAAATCACTGATTTAGCTGAATCAAGCACATCTTTCTATGTACTACTTTCTTCTGTTTTATTGCTTCCTTCAACCTTCAACCGTGACCTAATATTGTATTTTGTGGGCTCTTCAAAGAAAATGCGTTCTGGAAAGGGAAGTGAAAGCAGTTATGGAAATGTACCATGAAGTCACAGCATCTGTGGGATTGGAGGATGGAAGATCAGAATGGTTTGATATAATCTTGGAGTCTACCAAGGGTCCATTTTTGGCTCTCTTCTATTCACTGGGCGTTGGACAAAGCAGCAAAAGATGTTAGGAAAAGTATTTAAAAAGAGTTTCTGTAAGCGATAATTTGGTACTGCTTGGTGACAGTTGGTGGAAAGTAGAGAAGAGGTTTAGTAAATGAAAAAAAGATTCTTAACAACAAAAGTTTAAAGATCAACGTAAGCAAAACAAAAACTTGTTATATAAGGCAAGAATTATATTGGCATTTAAGGTTGATCCTTGAGTAGCGCATGGAAAAAAGGGGGTTGCAACTTCATCATGCGTGTTAAATGCAATAAATGGTTCCATAAAAAATGCGCGAGAATACAAGGAAGTTTGTTAATAGTAAAAACTTTCCAATGCAAAAGTTGTTAAGTAGTTGTGCAGAAAAGACCTGAAAAAAAGCAAGGCTGGATGAAGACTCAAGCGGAATTGTGGAAAGTTCTGCTACTTAGGGAAAGTAACCTGCACAGATGGAAGAGCACATGATTCAATAGCGTTTAGAACAAGAGCTGGATGAAACAAATTCCAGGAGCTGTCTGGTATTCTGTGTCGAAGACAGCTATCTCGAAGAATAACAGACAGTCTAAAAAATCTTCGTAACACGTCCAATGTGCTACGGAGCAGAAGGCTGGGCTATGATAGTTCAAGATATCGACAGGTAGGAAAAGTGCTGCTCCTCGACTTAAACATTGCTGCTACTGGTTCTTTAGTTTATTGCTCTCATCAACAGGCTGGAAACAGCCCGATGATGGCGTAGTGGTTAGAGCGTCTGCTTTGCAGTTGGTAGACTTGGGGTTCATTTCCCAAGTCGAGTCATACCAAAAGACTTTTAAAAATGATATTCACTGCTTCGCTGCTTGGTGCTCAGCAAAATAGGGATAGTGTGGAGAACAAGTCGGCAAGCTTGCTTGCTGTGTCCTTGGGCAAGACACTTAACGGGATGCCTCCACCTTTATGTGGCACACAGATGGTGGGGCCAAGCAGTCTACCTGTTGTGGTGGCCTTAGTCTGACTGAAAACTTGCAAACCGAGCACGTGCGCAAACGCAGTGTAACCTATATATGCATCTTCCTGCATAATGCCCACAACAAATAGCTCAAACGACAAAGAAGAGGTTGGAAACAACTGAAATAAAAATGCCCCGAATAATATGTGGAAAAACACTGAAGGATAGGATCAGAAGTGAGTGCATCAAAGAGAGAGCTAGAGTTAAAAGTATTCTGGAAGTTACGAGAAGCCAACGACCTGTGGTGGTATAGAAATGTGAGAAGTATAACTGAAGACAAAGCACTGAAAAAGACAAGAAATTCTTGTTCACGTAAAAAACATTGGCAGAAAAAAGAGAGGTGGATAGAGCTGAATACAGATGACATCAGAAAAAGAAAAGTGGAGGGAGTTGATCCCCAAAACAGATGCACTTGCAAAAAAGGCACAAAAAGATGGGTGAACCATTGCTAGCAGGGACAAACACCAATTTTCCAAAATCGAAGACAAACAGAAAATGAGATTATTACTTTTTCACCTTCCCATTTTACCACCACTTGCCTCCATAATTTCTTCCACCATCATATGCCTCTAAAACCCTATTCTTAAAAGCATTCCATACATTTTGCGTATCAAGCTTAACCAACACCCTAATTCTTCTTTGAAACCTTGCTCTCATAATCTTTTTCTTTAACTTTCAAAACCTCCCAACAGTTCGTTCAGTCTTCACTACTTATTTCAACTTGGTTATATGCATCCTTTATCACCAATTAATGTTGATTTTCGTCTCTTTGATACTCTCTGTCGTTTATAGGGACCAACACAAAATCAATCGCAGTTTTATTTTCACTCATACTGTGTGTTTCTTTCCTCTGCTTCCTTTTTCAAAAAGATGTGCTTGTCACTTTACCGCTTCTAACAACAACCGGTTATATGCCGAATAAAAAGCATGGATACACATCAACACTTATCTATTTCTTTCTTTCTTACAACTTTTGGTCATACATATACTAAGCGAAGAACAATCCAAATGTCAAGCGAAGAACAATCTAAATGTTCTAGAATACAGTACAAGCAACAATGGGAACTACCACGATGTTGTAATTACTAATTTAAGCAATGGCTTACCGAACCAATATTACGTCACAATCTAACAATCACAATGTTGTAAAAACGTTTGGCTAAGTAATCAATAACATACATAACATCAAAATAACAGTAGTTCAAGCTGCTACACACTTATTTTTCGTGACAATATCGTTCGCACGAATGCCTTCAAAACCATCAATGCGACTATCAACAGGAATCATTTTATCAGTGTATGGGAAATCTCACTCACATACCATTTCAACATAAAATTGATCTTTCTCGCAGCCTTATATTCCAGCCTGGGGGCCATACACACATAGCACCAATGTAACTTCCTCCTCAAAAACTGCCACCACTGCCATCACTCTTTCACTTTCTACATAAACCTTTAAAACCTTCTAGCTGCACAGTTGTTCTTTCACTAAGGCTGAGTTTGCAATCAGCAATTTTCGTAACCAGAAATAAAACTTCTCACTGCTAGATACTGAGAGTGAAAAGAGCGCTGTTCTGTTGTGCAACCCGAAAATTCTCTGCACCCTTTGCTTACAAAAAAGCTGTTGAAGACAAGCGGCCAATTATTTTGTAGACTTTCTCATCAAATGATTTCTGCTCGAAAAATTTTTTCAGAGGGGTCCTCAAATAATGGGTTGGCACCCTAGTTCCTATTACGATATACTGGGTGAGTAACCTCATTAACACTATCCCGGTGAAGCTTGAGTACAATGAACCGATGACCTCGAGATTATAGAAACACCTAGTTGTGTTGAGCAAAGTATCTCTTATATGTACAAAACTGTTGCAAGCACATAATGTCAAGAGCGTAAAGTATAATTCCAACATACAACACAGCCAATAAATCGACTAGTAATACAGTAATCCAGTTAGCACTACTAATTTGAAAACACTTTACATATTGTCTCATTCTGAAAGCAAATTTATTGCACAAAAATCATACGGCAAAGATAAGAGTTGGTCTATAACTACTTTTCTACTTTAGCACATCTGTGGAACATATAAAGAACGTGCTATGTAAACGGATTAAACATATGAATAACTAAATGTCACAAAAAGATGCACTGTATGTTATTGTGATAAAACCAAGAAAGTATTTGAAGGAGAAAACAGCGGGTCTAAACCGTCCAAAATCTTTTAACATTTTAGGTATTCGTAAAAGACCTGCCCCTATCAAATGCCTGAGTGTCAGCTTATATTTCATAACTTCCTTTTGTTAGTTACATTTGATGTAGTAGAGTTTAATATGCTTAAGTTAAATGATTCACCTTTGATATTATTGCACGATTTAAAATTGCTGTAGCTAAGAATTCGAGAAAAACATAACTGCATAACCAATTTGGCTCACAAGCGGTGCATTCAAAAAACCAAAGTTATAAAACGAAATGTGCAACTAAAACTAGAGTAACAAGTAACTACCGTCAATCAGTCCCGCTCAGGCGATAACCACACAAGTCAGCAGTCAAGCGAGGCAAACTGAACTACTACAATGTTAACGAAAGCTATTTGCCTTAGTCGTAAACAAGCTGCTTCAAGATTTGTTCAAGCCGTAAACAAAAAATGTAAGGTGGGATCTATCTACAAAATTGTTAAAGATGTAGCAAACTATCTTTGTCGAATTGAGATACCCCCGTCCTGCATTGCTGATAACGAAGGCTATTGCAAATGATAAACCGGATTTTATTTTATGTAACAAATACAGCATGATAACATAAAGAACAAATGGCCCAAGTATGCTTTATTAGTGGACTACTGGTACTGAACTTACAGCTGCATTGGCAAAACCATATCGCCGCTAAAGACATAAGTTGCCATGTGACAAAAATTCACCTTGCTCGTAGAAACCACCTTCCATTAAATACGCGCAATGTAATAGAGATTAACGTGAATAGTTCTTTGAAACACAATGAAATGAACCAGACAAACCTCAAAAAGTGCAGGTATTCTATCTACAGCCGGTTCTATTTTCATAACCAAAAAACCCACATAGTGAATATGAAAATGCGAGTCACAATTATTCACTGATTCAGACAATTATAGTACAGCAAAAAATACCTTGATCTGCTTTTGTTGCTGGCTTCCAACGGTCTGGGCTAATAATGGGAAGACACATTTGACCTTTTTCATCAATGTTAGGATGATATATTTTTGTTTTGAAGGTGATTTTAGGTGGCTTAAAAGGATATTCTGCGGGGAAACTCAATTCAATCTTAAAGGCACCTTTATTGTAAGGAGCAGCAGTCTGAAAAACATGAAATAAATACACTAAGTATGTTCTTAACACCGATACCAATGACCAATTTAATACAAAAAATAAGACGGTCTTTACTAAACCCATTAATTCAGCAGAAAAAAAATGTTGACATTACTTCTAAGCATGATTAATTATTCAAAAGGAAAGCCATCTTCGGTACCAATTTTATTTTATATCATAAGACGCTAGCAAATAAAGCATATAGCTAATCGTTTCGGTTTTGTTGGATCACAAATTTGAAAAGCGAAGCCAACACAAAATACAAAAAAGATTTTATCGTTTCTTCATAGAAATTTCATCAAAGCAGTAAACGCATAATTTAAAATAACTAACTAACGTACGCGACGGATTATTTTATGACTATTTTGTAATAACCGTATGCCAGCAACTGACACGGCTGTAAATGTCATTTCATATTTTCTGAAACCAGTAAACACAACACGCTTTTCCTAGTTCAGAAAAAATCAAGCCACTAACTGAGCTGAAAAGCACAGTCTCAACCAACGTCTTTTGAACAGTTCCAGTTAATGTATGAAGTATGATAGATCCTGACCCCACCACTTTAAATCATATACATTACAAGCCAAAATCTTATTTACAAGGCGATAGCTCGTAAAGGAGCAGACCACAATACCGAGACAGTATTTGCTTTGTCTAATGGGCAACACAGAGCATATTGTAGTTGCTACATCTAACAACTCTATCCTCCACTTTCTTACATGCAACCGAAGAGTGCAACGAGAATTGGGAGGACTTATTGTTGTGAAACCTTGTTGGGAGCCATGAACAAAAAATTTTTTTCACACTGTATCCTTCTACTTGTATTGTAGTCCACTACAAGTTATTAAATCGATAAATGACTTAAATGCTCTGATCAAATCATATACGTTAAAATTTCAGATTTAATTTTTTTAAATGAAAAAATACCGCTCTGATGAGGTCCAATGAAAGGACAACTACTTCAGCAGTTCTTTAGGTAGTTAAATTTATGTTGAACAAATCTGCTGCGTGCAACTGCGTGGTTTACAAAAGCTGTAATCAAACAAGGTTTTCAGACCACACTACAAGAATAATGCGTCATTCAACACTGCAACTGCAGTTGCATGCCTTTCCGCAATTACACAGCATACGAACTAACAATTGTGACACCAGTGCTCATCTATCTGTGTAGAGCTAATATCATCAATGAGCCATAATCATATAGCTGCTATTCTAACGATATAATAGTTACCGGTATAAGTAGCATTTTCCATAACAAAAGATTGGTGTCATCCATGTCAATAAATCTGAACAACTTTGTATCCAGTGAACGAATGGTCATTATTTCCTGAAACAAAAGATAGATTTTTTGTTTTTGTAATGGCGATCTTATACTTTACACTATTTGCACTTGAACGTTTTGTAGTTGGCAAGTTGCTCAAAGCTGCATTGACCAAATTATGCATATTTTTGCCTGCATGTTTGCTCTATCTTTTTTAAATTAGACCAATTACTAATAAAATCAAGTTTTTATTGGCAAACCATGGACCAAAATTTAACTTTAAAGCGACTATTTTGTGTGGTGAAGGCGAAATGTACATTAAATTGTGACGTAGCAATGCTGACTTGTATCCAATATGGTTATTGCCTATGTCCACCAACGTGGTGTAGTGGTTAACGCACCCACTTCCCAATTGGCAGAACTGGCTTTTACTCCCTTGTCACACATACCAAAAACTTCAACAACGGTATTCCCAGGTTTCCTGCTTGATGCTCATTACAACTGGAATAGTGTGCGATCAAGCTGACAAGTTTGCATGCAGTGTCCTTTAGTTAGGTACATAAACGAGATTCCTTCATCCTTATGTAACAGACAGGTGGTGGAGTTTAGCAGTATACCCATTGTGGTTGTCCAGTCTAACAAAAAAGTAGCAAACAAAGTATGAGCCAAACAGACAAATCTAGCTCAAACAAGGATCAGACCAAAACTGCCAATACTAGACTAATACTAAAATAGGAGTGATAAACAGCAATTACTAAATTAGCATTGATTCTAGCTAAATGAATGGCATTTCATTAATACTACATAAAAGCTGATAAAGTAGTCCTCGGTGTATGACTTAAAACTACAACCGCAGACAAGGTTAATATGCCTTGAGACATAAAGGAGCTGTCTCTTAACTGTCATTGCTTCCAGGTCACCCTTGGGCAAGGTGTAGCACCTGATAGCCTCCCCTGTAAGAACAGTTTTTATATGTTTAATGCATTCTGCGGCACCTTGCACATACTGTGCTTTTCTTAGTGTGTTTTTATTTCTCTGCTACCTTATAGGTGCGATGGCCATGCTACTATCTTTAAATTTAAACAAAATTCTTTTCATGTACATGTATTAATGTATATCATTTTGCCACCGTCTCCTTTTCTTGTCCACTGCTGTCAAATTTTATTTTCTTTGAATGCTGATTTGGGCAAAAATAAAATGAATGATTGATTAATTGAAAGTATAGTCAAATTGTATGAAAGACTAGCACTGGTAGTAAACGTGACAACAGCAAATAAAAAAATTTGGTAAAAACAAAAGAATGGCAAAGGCTCTTTGATTTTTTAGCATCGATCTAATATATTCTGCAAACTCCAAACCAATTAACCAAATGCTGGCAAGAAGCAACTAAATGTTGCACTCTTCACTTTTTGAAAAATTGATTGGAGAATCTTGTATCGAAATTGTAGTTGTTCTGCTCGAGTTCCACTTTTTTAAAGTATAATTTAATAATACTTTATGAAGTGCAACCTGAACAAACCAAATAAAATTTCGACACAAGATTCTACAATCAATTACACCTATCGCGTTGTAACTTTAGAATAGATATACAACATTCAAAACAATCTATTCCAACAAAACACCAAACTTGTCTAATTGTAAAATATCAGCATATGTTGAAAGATGAAAAACAGGAGTCAATTAAAATTTTCCATGCAATCATAAAAGCAATAAAAAACAACACATTTTTTGAGTGAAACAATTAGCTTTTTTTATATAACATCACTCTGCGCAAAATTTTTAAGCTTTTTAAGCAGTCTAAAATTTTTCAGCAGACAGTTAATCTATTAGCTAGTATTTTCTCAGAATTATTTGACTTGATTTTTTCATGGTTGTATTATGCTTTTGATAGAATGACAATATAAGTTAATAAAACATGGGGCAAATCAATAGAATCAAGGTTCTTTTACTTCTACTAATAAAGACCTTAAATTTTAACATTTAAGATTGTAACTATTTGTTAATGGGATTACAACACAAAGACGTTTAAAACAATAAATGGACACACTCCCATGTAAGAAAAAATAAACAAAACAAGCAAAGTAAGTTAAATTGATCGTTTGTCAAGACAAAAACAAACCTGATTGATTGATTACAAAAAAAAGTAAAACAAAGTTACAAAGATTTACAACTAGCGGAGTAGTTGGTCAGGGGAGCTAAGCAATGTTATACAGTAACATAGAGGGGGTAAAAGTTGCATAGAAATCTACAAGTGCAAAACTGTTGCTACTGACACAACAAAATACTAAAGTACAAGTAAAAAAACTAAAACTACTCAAACAGGTAGAACAAATTGTTACTGACCATTCTCCAGAATAATTTTATTTTATTGTTAATATTTAATCTATTTGACAAATACTTGGTACCATAGCTCATTGTACCCTCAGAAGTTAGAGGTTCATAAACTGGTAAGCAAGTAAGGATTCATAAGACGGCTCAATGCCATAGTTCCAATTGATATCCAAAAAATTGAAATTGAACAAAAAAGCTTGTATGTTGTTGGCAAATTGGAGCAAAAATGGGAAAATTGCCACTTTCAAATAAATTGACCCCCCCAGAAAAAGTCTTTATTTTTTTCTGGACAGCAAATGTGGGGAAAGACTGTTTTGAAAAAATTAATCTCCAAAAGTAAGGTTTCCTGATATTAAGGGGACAGGGAGATGGCATGTGGCATCATTAAGAAAGGCATGCCTTAACAGGTCTTGGAAGTTTAGGGCACATGCCAAGTTGTCAAAATCTGTTCTTAAGTTTTTGCCAGCATTGCATGTGCCCAAAACTTTATCTTTGTTGTAACTTGAACATTAAGTGCACCTAAGTTTTAAATCTCGCTAGTTTACCATTGAGACTATTAATTTTACCATAGCACAACACCTAACGCTTATGGCAACAGCAATAGTATATCAGGGTGACTTTCAACTCAAAGATTGTAGGGGAAGTTTGCAGAATCCCCAAACTGTTTATTTTTTATAATGTTTGACAGGATACAAAAGTTCTCATCATTGTAGTCCTAGGTCAGTTCTTTGAGATAAAACTTAAAAGTGCTTTCTGACAAACTATAATTTTTCATGCAGCAACATCATCTGTTGCTTTTAATGGGTAACTATTTTGACATTACGACAATAGCAAACATGCTATTTCACTCAAAAATATTTGGGCCATGCTTGATCTAAATACCCCAAAAAATTTTAGTAATGACTTTAAGTGTGGACTATCTACACAAAGTGGCAAAACTCAAGTTATCATAGCTTTGAAAAAAGCTGTTTGGCCAAAAGCTAGGAAAGGCACACTCACTATTGCCCCTGTCACATCAATTAGGAAGAGTTAGGGTGAACAAAATCCTACATAAAGTGTACCTGAAAAATTATGCAATTAATCATATGATAGCGGTGTGTTGGTAACAAAATATGATTAAGTCACTTAATGACAAAAAGGACTGCACAAAGCAAGTTGCTCTCAACATCATTATACAAGCAAGAAAAATCAGTAGGAACCATAACGGTTAAAGCATGGAAACAAACATTTCTGCTAGCATAACATAGGTCTTCCAATCCTAATGAACACAGACGCCTCCAGCAAGATCACATAAAAAAGAAAACTTTACACTTAATCTGATCCTAATGTAACCGATGGTGTCACTAGCGTTTGACCCTCGTAGTAAACATGAAGTGCAACTCCCAACAAAAAACAAACAGCTTTTAGCAACAAATAATTAAAGGTATAGACTTGATTTTGATTAGTTCAAGAATCTTATTTCCTTTATATAAAAAAGTTGAGTAACTTGTAATTACAGGTAAGGTTCTCTTCTAGCTTCATTCAATATTATTTCGAAGGAGGTATGACAACTGCCATAAACCTTAACTAAAATGTGTATCTCCGTGAAAAAAGTTCCAGAAAATTTGATACAACTGAAACACAAAAAAGTCTGCAGAACTGTAGATAGGCAATAAGGTTGAAGTTAGGGTTAGAGTTAGAAGTGGAGTTAGTCTGCAAAAATTCTGTGTTATTGTGGTATCCTGACATCTTACATAAACACCATGTGATCATTGTGCAACAGCAAGCAATGGTGGCATTTAAAGAAACATAATTGCTGTTGCCATCCTTTTGTTATATTATAAATTATGTCTTGAGCAATTTACACAAAACAAGATTAACAATGTATTTTTTTGCTGCAAAGCCATTTTTAGTTGAGATGGTAAAGCAATAACAGATCAATGCTCTCAATTATATTTTAACACAGAAACCCTAATTTTCTACAAGAGGGGGCATTGACAGCAAAATTGATTAAATTTTGTATTTTTTTAAGGTTCAGGCCATTTTCACACTTGGTGGTTAATCACTATAGCTATGTTCTATTGCTGCTCAAAGGCCAAGATTAAAATAATTAAAACCAAAAAAAGATACAAAATTTAACCAATTCAACTTTTGACACTGCCCAAAAAAGTTGATGATAATGTGTTTAATAACGTTGAAAATCAAAAAAGCAAACCAGCTCATCAAAAATTGTCTTTAAATTAAAAGAAGAGCTGCATATCTACAGTTTTTACAAATTGTTGTGACATAATTTGCAATGTAACACAAAGAGTAACATCACCATGCACATCGCTGACAATAGGGGCCTTTAACCTTAGGAATGTGTGCCATAAATGGCATGCCAAAAAATTAATCAACCACATTCTTTGTTTCTCTTACCATACAAAATGCTTTACAATTTGTGAAGTTGTGGGCAGCAGACAATAACAAAGCTTTATCCTTTTGAATGTGTACTATATCTCCCATCCATTTATTTGCATGTTTACTAGAATTATTTTTCATTTTGGAAAAGAAAATTTTGCATCCCTCTGCAACTAAAGATGTACAATCAATAATATACCCACAGAAGTTAACCCTGCCATTGGTTTGATGTGGTATATAGGGTAAAGTGGGGTAATTACAGCCATTTTTAAAGTTTTAAACTGAATACACTGCTAATTTACTATTTGTTAAGATGAAACTGCTGCTGCAGCGCACTCTTGTTATATGCCTGTGATGCCTCTTTGATTGGCACATACAAGTCTTGAGTCACTGAATGACGAAACATTTTGTGTGATGTTATATCAGTGGCAGTAATTTCCTGCTGTTGGGAAATTACAGCCACTGAATCAAATTTTTTTTTCAGATCTCTAAAATGCAGTTAGGTCATTTATATAACTAAGCTCTATCACAAGTATAAATATTTTTACATTTTCCATGAAAATTTTACTTCTTTAAAGGTAAGGTTGGATTACTAAAATTAAATAGAATTAAAATTCTCAATCTGTAAATGATAAAAATAGGCTACATAAAAAAATATGTTTTGATTTCATCGGTTAAATTAGCAATGTAGCTTTTTGAACCTTGACCTTTTACTATCTTTTAATTAAATGCTTTTCAAGTGATAGATGATTCCTGAGGGCAAAGCATATAGTTTTTTGGTAATGACGTTTATTCTTACCCCCTTAACGACAGATGCAATGGTTTAGGAGCTTACAGTCTTTAACTTACGATTCTATTGAACTAGCAATCCTTAACCATTATTTGAGGATTGAGACTGTTATCCACTTTGTACTATATGCTTAGAAACAAAAATTACGAGAATGTTGCTCGTAGATGGAGTTGTTTTGCTTCATTTTTTTCTCAAAGCTGAAAACTTAAAAAATAGCATCTAAAGTGAACACAAGTTTTACCATTTATATTAATGTTTTTTGTAAAATTTAGGTTTGCTAGAGAGATGGAAACTTGATGTTTCATGAAGCAAAATAATTACTCGAACAAACAAGTGGCCGTAATTTCCAATCAGTGGCCACAATTTCTTGTGGCCATAATTACCCTGCTTTACCCTACTTTTTGAAACTATTTTTTGTCAAAAGTTTCTTAACTAGTATGGTAGGAACATTTTCAAGAGAAAATTGTAAACGTCTTTGGCAACTTTATCACAAAATTAATGAAAGATGGCACTTTTTCAATGGCTTGTTGCTTTTGTAAGCACTTTATCAATGAAACAGCTAAAAGCTTTTATGCTTTGGTAACATGTAATCATATAAAACACTGTAAGTAGACAATTCAGACCAGTCTAGTACCTGGACATAACCAAAATCTTTTGGCAACCAATGTCATTAATAGTTAGCAAACTTGCACATTATGTTTTGAAGGTTGCCAACACCTGCCCTTTAATTTAACAGCAAAGCTACTTACAGTGACGTTATGATTACATGACAGTTGTGCAAGGCATAACACACTTTTCTAGAAACACTGTCAGTGGAAAGTTTGAAAAAGCCCAAGTAGTTTCTTTTCTACAGAGAAGTAGTCAAAAGTGTGATTGGAAGTTCTGAGTAGTACATGTCTTCAACATCCCTGATGCCCATATTGTAAAGGATTAAGGCTAGATTTAAGGTTAGGATTAGTTGACAAAAAAAAGTTAGGCAGTGGCTTATTTGCCATCAACTGAATTTCACCCTTAGAGACTATTTTGCCATGAGTTATTTGTGATTGGTCAATCCTGATGACGAATTAAACATGTGACTTTTAGTAGTTTCTGATTGTTTATTTTAATAGCAAATTTAAAAAATGTTCACCCCCAGGTGTCCACTTCCCCACCCTGTACACTTCTTTCCAATGTACACTACCCTGCACATTCACAAGCCAGGCCCTCCCCTTCAGTATACACTGCCTTTCTCTGAGTGCCCTGCCAGCCAAGATTCCAACCCATGACCATTATATTTCAAGACAGGTGCACGATTCATGCACCACAGTGTCACTAGCAAAGGTGTAGCTATTATGGCAATATAAACACACATGAATGATTGCGGAAAAATAGTCTCTGAGAGTAAATGTTGTCAACGTCAAAATAGCCATGTCAAAAAAATTATGATGGACATTGCCACAGACATAATTATTTAGTAGGTCAGGAGTGTAATGTAATGGTACCTAACCCTAGATAGTACAAGGAAAAAAAAATTCTTAAGAGCAAAATATAAACTAACGCTATTGGAAACAGGTGTGACAAAACGCTTTAAGTTGTTTTAAAAGTGCATATGCTGCTGCTTTGAAAACAAGTACTTTGACATAAGTATGCATGTGCTTACACAAATTGCCCTTTTATTAAACAAAATTGACAAAAAGGGAACCGTATGCCAGACTGTATTGCATAGCCTAGTTCAGGATAATTACCTTCTGCAGACGTTTAGTGGCTGCCATGATGAATGTACTCAAAAGAAAAAGCTTTCTACAATCAGATGGCGACCTGCCTTGCTCTATCCTGGGCAATTACAAGTTGTGACCTAAATACACAACAAACCTAAATCTGAAAAACCTAAGATTAGACTGTAATAATTATTTCAGATTACACACTATTCCACTTTCCTGCAGCAGTAACTTTACGGTGCTAGCTGACCAGGTACAATGGCCGGTTAAATTTTACATTGACAAAGGGTTTTCTCCTCCACCTCTCCTAGACTTGGCCTCCTTTGTTTGTTGGATGACAACCATCATCCATTTCATATTACGTATGTTCCGTACCGGTTTAAACCGTTATAACTTGAGATTCCTCATTAACATCAACGATCTACCGCAAGGGTGGACAAACTACAACCCGCCAGAGCATTTAGTGCAGCCGCCAACACTTGCAAAAACTTCCATATATCTAATTTAGTGTGACAGGGGTGGCCCCACTAATTGTACTAATGAGCCAAAAACAACAAAAGGCATAATGGAAAGAGCCGCTACGCGATCAGTTCTTAGTTTAATTTGACGTATTTCCGTCCACATAGAGGGTAATGACTTTTTTGGGGGGAGACCATCCTTTTTAAAGCCCGAAATTATTGCAAGATATTAGGCACTGGCCCGCGTCCAACTTTTAAATTGTCAATGCGGCCCTCCAGCTAAAAAGTTTGCCCATCCTTGATCTACCGCATTCTACGCTAGTAGGCCGACCCAGTACATAGTGACCATAGTACATAGTGCTATCACGTCGAGTAACTCATTTCTCAGTAATTTCAACAAATAAGATCTAATTGCAAAAAAATTAAAATTTGTGTGAAAATAAAGACATCACTCAGCCCCAATGATGATCAAATGTCATCAAAATGCGCTTTCGAAAAAAATGTCTGACCACTTTCAATGTTTTTGCATTGAATTAAATAGAAATGATACCGGTACCGTTTTTTTTCAAATTAAATTGACAAACTAGACAGATGTAAAATGAATGTCAAATATGTTGTTTTACTGATGTTATGGAATGAATCTAAAGTCATAGTAAGCAAAGAAGTGTTAAGGTTTATTTGTTGTTGCTACAACTTAACTTGTTCTACGGCTTAAATATACAGGCTTATTTGTAGTCAGCTTCTGGTTGGGTTTCATATTTGAATAATCAGCGTATTTGGGAATACTGAGTTTAAGTTAATTGTAATGTGCACTTATATAGCATATTTAGTTGCCTAAGCGTAATCAAAAGTTGTAGAACTAAATTATACTACAGCGTGAATGACAGAGCAGATTTCTGTATTATTTACCATGAGTTAGATTAGATGTTGATGGATATAATTACCAGTCATTTAAAATTTTTTGTCAATAATACTTGCAGATCGGTACTTTGATCTGTCGGATGTAATTTTGTGAGCTTCGCTTTTACTTTAACAATTTTTTTGGCTATTGCCTCAGCTGCTGGACCAATAAACCAAGAATAATCAAAAACATACCACAACAGTTGTAACAATCTGACTATGACTGATTTTGCTGATGTATCTACGGGTATCTAATTGACAAACTATTTTTTACAGAGAATTGAATGAAATTTAGATATTATTTAATTTATTTCCCTTAAGGCCAATTGGCTCATGTATTAAGTTAAAACTAGACATCTAAAAGGCCTGATCTCAACCAAATTGCTTTTGATTAAATTTCTTTGTTTCCGAGTAACTAACTAGCAATAATTCATTCGATTTTTTAATTAATTTTTAGTTAGTTTTTAAAATTACCCAAAAGTTGGTAGTCGTCCGATACTTTTCCGGCATAAATTACAGCTTTTGTCAGCAACTTTTTTCGCGCCAAATATGTGATGTTATATAAAACATTCCTATTCAATTAATTCTTTGTGGGTGTGTGTGCAACAACCAAAAATAGAAAGCAACAAGAAACTTGGCATGATTGATCACAATTTCCTATAGAATGCCAACTGTAATGTAGCAACCTCGTCAACTTCAACCACAAACCATAAGTAGAAAGTCACCAACAACACTAGGATTTATATATGGATCGCTATCTATGTTCAGTAGCTATCATGACAAAAGTCACTAGTCGACACATGGAGTGCACTCATTTTAACTTGATAGATGTCGGATGCCTGCCGTTGCGCAACAGTGGTGACCCCAACGTCATAGGCTACATCTTCTCCGATGTAACTGGACGGCAACGTTTTCAGTCAAGCAGCACAAGCCATCGTCAAGTTGTCGAGCACTAACTTCAAAATCGCCTTTCCTTGAAGTCTTGGCAGGAAACCCACTTACTTCGGCCGGCAACCCTTGCTCTCTCAACTTTCGCGGAAAAGGCATGTTTGAACCTCAGCAACCTCCTCCATTCTTTTGCACGTCTCCGCCAACTGCGCGTGGTTGAAGAAGGGGAACTGTGTAGCAACCTCTGCAACTGCAACTACAAACCGAAGTAAAAAGTTGCCAACAACACCGGGATTTATAAATGGATTGCCATCTACGCTCAGTAGCCATTATGATGGAAGTGACTAGTCGCCACATTGCCTGCCAATGCGGAACAATGCCGCCATCATTTTGTTTGTTTGTTGCTTTCGTTGATGTGACGTGTGCTGCGACCTAGTTTTTAGTGACATGTGCAATATTTTGTTACCGACCTTGCGGTCGGAGAATTTCTGTTCTCTTTCATTGTTGGACGTCGTGACGGACGGATGTGTTTTTGGTTGTCTGTCACATTGTTTTTCATCGCTGGACTTCGTGGAGGACGAATGTGATTTTGATTGTCTGCCACAACTGCATTAATTGTAGTCCAAACATCAATGCAATAAAAACATTACTGTTACCGCCGTAAAATGGCACTTGATATTAGGCTTTAAATTCAAATAAATCAGTTTCCTTTGTTTCGATTAATCATCGTTTGGTTTTAAGCGTAAATTGTCTGCGTACCTCATTTCTCAATTATTTCGGAAACCTCGCTAAACAGACAGTTGGATAAAGCTCCATTGTTAGACAACATAAGTATTGTAAAGGCTGCGGTGTTATTTAGTAATGAAGTTTTGTATTTTTTGTTGTGCAGAACCTCAAATTTATATATATCAAAATTTGTGCTACCTTTAATTACCTTAAAAAAGAAAACGAAGTGTCACAATTGCCACTAAGTTCGTGTTATTTGTTAATTTATGATTGTTCGTTTATGGTTTGCTTATTTGTAAATAACGGTTTCTTCAATACAATTTCAAATTAAATCAAGTATTGGGAAATCAGTGTTGAGGCTATGACACCTCAGTCAAAGTTTATATGACGGCCACCTGCTCAAATCGCCGTCATTATTACTGTCATGCTTCCTTTTTTGTGACTGCCATAGTTCCCAGAACTTGGGGTTCAGTGAGCACGCTCTCGCTCAAACTCAAATTTTACAATAAAGTACGTGATAAACTAAAAGTTTGCAGAGTTTAGAACTTATCGTACTGCAACATGAACATTTTCGTTTCCAAAGACAAATCATGAAGCAACAAACCAACTTTTTTTTTCCTAAACAAATGATGCAGCAAGGAAACAATTATTTTGTTTCAAAGGCAAATCATACAGCAACGAAAACGTGGTAAAGTGCCGTCTGTGACATAGCGCTAGTTATAAATTTGCGTGTCGTGCAAAATATGTTTGGAAACAACTATGCGTATTCTGAAGCGGTAAGATTTGGTTTGTAGTAAAATTTTCTCGATATTTATAGGTAGGCTTAGACCAATGGTGTGCAACCTGCGGCCGGCAACAAAAGTTTGTGCGGCCGTGTACATACAATTAAAAATACACGATATAGCAGCAGATGCTGGAGTATATCAACGCGAAACAGAAGAAATACAAAAACACATTTGTCGACAGGATGTGTAAAAGCCTGATTCGAGAAGTCTGGCAGAAACGCAATTTAATTCTTGAAAATGATGACATTGGTTAATGGTTATGCTCCATTTAATCCAGCAGGTGATCGAATTTCAATAAATTCTCGCTTTTATTTAAAATGAGTTTGTGCTCCATGGGTCGGCAGAGTGGCCAATAAATAATAATATTGTTTTATAGCTGTGCTTTTTCTAAATTACAGGCAATGTATAGTTGTTAGTACTGGTTGAGTGGGCGCAAATGCAAGTTGTCCAGTTATGGTAAAACGACGAATCAAGGTTGAAGCTTCATATAAACTTGTTATTAACAACAAGATTTTCAAAACTATTAGATAATTTTTAGTAGGCATTTGCAATCATTTTGTTTTTAATAGCTGAACGTTGAGTTTTGCATTCATCTACTTTTAACATTGCGTTGTGTGGTGTTTGGTACAGCGATAGTGTGTCCTCAACCGTAGAAATATTTTAAATATTTTAAACAGCATATTGTATCATGTCGTTGAAACGGAAAAGAACTCTAGGAGAGGAGAAAAGGATATTCAATTCTCACTGGAAGTTGGACTATTTTATGATCGAGACACCAGCACACACCATGATATGTCTAATATGCAGTCAATGTAGTTGTTAAAACTTTTAAAGGAGATAATGCAAAGCAACATTTTCGTTGTCATACATCACACGCTAACGCGAAATTGAAAGGCGAGCCCAGAAAAATCTGCGTAGGAAATTTGAAGAAAAGTGTACGACAGCAGACATCTTGCATGTCTACTTTCATTAAGTCTGATACTAATCGCTGCGAAGCTTCTTACAGATTGGCATATCATTTTGGCATAGCGGGGAAACCTTATTCCGACGGGGAACTTGTTAAGCGATGTCTCATGGACGTGGTTAAATGCATTCATCCTGGTAAGGAAACTGACTATTCATCAATTGCTCTCTCGCGTTATACGATTCAACACCGTCAAAATGATATTGCCAAACAGCTGACCCTTTCCCTGCAGACAAAAGTTAACAAAGAAGCAAGTTTATTTTCACTCGCTGTCGATGAATCTACTGACATCAAGGACCCAGCTCAACTACTAGTATTCATACGTTTTCTATCTCCAGGTTTTGATCTGTCTGAGGATCTTCTTTCCATGGAAACACTCTCTTCTCGCACCCGTGGAGAAGATATCTTTGTTGCAGTTAAAAATATCTGTCTTCGCAATGGATTAGACTTGAAAAATGTTCGTGGCAATTGCTCAAATGGTGCGCCTGCAATGAGTTGTAACTTATAAGGTTTTGTAGCAAGATTTTCAGAGTATATATCAAAAGAATATGATAACAAACAGCTCACTAACCTTCATTGTATTATCCACCAAGAAGCATTATGTGTCAAATCTGTTTCTTTAAATGCCATTTTAAAAGAAATGAATCGCATTATTTTATACATTCGCTCAAATGCAAAAGGCGGCAATTTCGGGAACTTTTGCAATTGAGCGAAACGTCTGCCGAGGATATTATCTATCACACCGCAGTTCGTTGGCTGTCTCAGGGAGAAACATCTCGCGTGTTCTGCAGTTGCACAAAGAAATAGTGGAATACTATTCCACAAAAAACAAAGGCTATCCTTTACCGAACAACGACTTTGCTATATCTTTGGCTTTTCTAGTTGATTTTCTAACGCACGTCAATAACCTGAATAAAAGTCTGCAAGGAAAAGGAACAACAGTTTGTTTCATGCACTAGAAAGTATTGGATTTCAAAGACAAAAGTGGTCTCCTCAAAAATCATCTTCAGCAGCATGATTTCTTCCATTTTCCACAATTGACGGCTCTGATTGTCAGCAATGAAATACAAGTTGACAAAGTTCCAATCGCTCTCTTTTGTAATGCTTTTGACCAGGGATGTGGAAGCGGTTATTTTTCAAACGCTTCCGCTTCCACACCTATCGCTTCCGCTTCCGCCGCTTCCGCTTCCACCAACAAAAAACGAAAAAATGACCGTTGACAATTTTTTTAACTTTTGTGGGTCTGTAGCCTGCCTTCTCCTACACTTTATCATTTTGAGAAGACAAAAACCTTCATTTATTGTTATTACTTTACCTACTTCGCTTGAGCTTATTGTTTCGAACTACTCTGTGTTTGTTTTTCTTAGATATCAGAACTCGTGTTAAATGTAGAACAGTGCTTTTCAATCTTTTTGTCATCGCGGAGCCCCTAATGTACTTTCGCGTTTGTCACGGAACTCCCACTAACAAAAATTTAGAAATCACGAATTGCTTGCAAGAAAATCAAATATTTCGTTACTACAATTCAAAAATCAATTAAACACTTCAACAAATAAACAGTTATTACAAGTTCCTTCACTACTTACAACTACTTTTACAACAGTTAATCTAATGCTTCTCAGATCTAAACCGTATGACCACATATTACAGCTCTCGACAATAACCTGTCGTCACAACAACAAATTACACCGTATAGCGTTGATTTTCCCTCTTTATTCTCAACTAACTCTGACTTTGAGTTAACTTTAACTCTGATCATCATTACCTTCTGTCCGTCCTCAAAACACGTATTGACTCCGATCTTTTTGGATAGTGAAGTGCGAAATTTTTGTCGTATATATAGTATGTACATGTACGAGGTGTGGCTAAAAAGAAACGGGACTATTGAATTTAGAAGTTTATTTAGATGCATATCATACAATGTCCAAATTGTCTGACACATACAAGTCTAAAGTCATCTCTACTTTTCTCCTTCGAAATATTCCCCATTGGCTTTGATGCACTTTTCCATTCTTTTTTGACCACGCTTTGAAGCACTGTGAAAATTCTTCTTTTGTGATGGTTTTGAGGTGTCTCGTGACGCTGGTCTTGATATCCTCGACTCCTTGGAAGCGTGTCCCCTTGAGAATCCCTTTCAGCTTTGGAAAAAGAAAGAAATCGCAAGGGGCTAAATCCGGCGAATAAGGTGAATGATGCAACGTGGTGATTTCTTTCGAGACCAAGAACTGTTTCACGCTGAGGGCTGTGTGGGCAGGAGCATTGTCGTGATGCAAGATCCAAGTTTTTCCTGCCCAGGAAGCTCTTCGTTTTTGACGAATTTTGTTGACAAGACGAGTCAGAACTTTCTTGTAAAAGTGTTGGTTAACTGTTTGCCCTTGAGGAACAAACTCATGATGCACCATTCCCTGATGGTCAAAGAAGGTGATCAGCATCACTTTTACTTGTGAACGTTGCATGCGGGATTTCTTTGGTCTGGGCGAGGACACACTTTTCCACTGACGACTCTGTCGTTTTGTTTCCGGATCATATTGAAAGACCGATGACTCGTCTCCTGTGATGACGTTTTCCAATAATTTTTCGTCTGCTTTCATCTGTTAAAGGATGTCTCGGCATGCATTCAATCGTTGAGCTTTCTGCTCCTCAGTCAAGAGCCTTGGCACCATTTTGGCACACACCTTCCGCATGCCTAAAGTGTCAACCAAAATGGTGGGGACCGTTTCTTTGTCCATCCCAAGTTCATTGGCAATGACGCAAATTGTTACGCAACGACCACTGCGAACCAACTGTCGAACCTTTTCAATGTTGGTATCAGTTGTGGAAGTGCAAGGCCTCCCTGACTTCGGATCATCCTCCACCTCCTCCCTGCCTTCCACAAATCGCTTGTGCCATTCAAAAACTTTTGTTCTGGACATGGAAGAATCTCCATAAACATCACGCAATATCTTCAAAGTCTCAGTTGCCGTTTTTCCAAGTTTGACACAAAATTTAATGTTAATTCTTTGTTCAATTGTCATTCTGCAATTGAACTCCCTATCGCCAAAAAACTCAATCAGATCTCGCACAGCAATTTTTTTTCAACAAGCAATCAATCACATTCACCTATGGCTCTGAAAAAGCAAATATAATTGCGATATTGTGTCAAAACAGCTGTTAAACAAAAAACACATGTTACGCCACAGTGTAAAAGATTTGATTACCCATGGTAAATCGTGTTGCGCAATCTGTGTCGTCAGTCCCGTTTCTTTTTAGCCATACCCCGTCCTCAAAACACGTATTGACTCCGATCTTTTTGGATAGTGAAGTGCGAAATTTCTGTCGTATATATAGTATGTACATGTAAAGCGAGCAAAATTGAACTGCACCAATCAACAGCCGCCTCAACGTGGTGGTCGGTTCCCGACCCCGTTTGGGTTGGGTCAAAATGGCTGTTGGCCTTCTCGAGGGCCCCAGTTACCCTGGGCACTACCCTCACACAAACCATTTTTTCGCTGTGCAGCCTTCTGAACGACCGCAGAGGGGTAGCACGCAGCCTCCTTAAAATTGGCCTGACTTCTTTTTACTCCTGCTTTTCTCTTGACTGTCTTCTCATTCTTCTCCTTCTCCTGATGAGCGGCAACGTTCATCCTAACCCTTGTTCCGTCTTTCCCTGTTTAGTGTGCGCTGGAAATGTGACCTGGCGGGGTAAGTCAGTGCAATGCTGCACATGCTCTAATCAGGTTCACTTAAAGTGCTCACTACTCTCCTTTTCTAGATTCAGAACTCTTGGCAGCTCTCACTCCTGGAGCTGCCCTCCCTGCTTTTTTTGGAAATTCTACATCTACCAGCAGTGTGACTTCCTCCTCGGACTCCTCCATCTGGTATACCTCCACTGTTCAATCTGGCCCTCTTCTGCTAATGCAGCACTCGCACCCCACTTTCACTTTCAAACCTCTTATCTTTTTCCGCCCACTTATTATCTTCTCTCTCTGCACCCTCACCCACGCCTCATGCTCCTGGCTGTTTCTCTATATCTCCTGCTTTCTCTTCCCCTCCATAACTCTCTTAGGGTTCTTCAATGGAATGCTGGGGGTCTCAGAGTCAGGAGCACTAAACTACTACACTTTATTTCGTCTCATCCCGTTGACCTTATTTATATCCAGGAATCTAATCTAGATTTATCTTCCTCTTTTCGGATCCCTAGATTCTCTGCTCTGCAATCCCATGGCACCCACTCCCGATCTGGTATTTTTTCTACTGATGTTGCAGACGCTAGTGGCGGTGTCATCATTTTCGTCAAGCAGGGCTTATTCTTCTCTGAGCTTTCTACCTCCTCTCTTTCTTCGCTTGGCCCCTACTCTGATTATGTAAAGGTTAACATCTCCCTAAACGACTCCTCCTCGCTCTCATTTCTTAATGTTTATGTTCCCCCTATTCGTTCTTCTACAAAAGATAGCAGAACCAATTTCTTTTTTTCTCCATTCTTCCCTCCTATGTGGAAGCGGAAGCGGTAGATTTTTCGCGCTTCCGCTTTCACAGAAAAAGTACCGCTTCCACCTTTTCCGCTTCCAGCTTCCGCTTCCGCTTCCAGATCCCTGCTTTTGACGCAGTATTGCAGGATTTTTCTGACCGTTTTCAAGAATTTGAGAAAATTTCAAAAACTTTAAGACTTGTTGCTTTTCCACATCTGGTGGAAACTGAAAGTGCTCCAATGGATCTGCAAATGGAACTGGCACAGATAAAGAATGATGAGCAGCTTGTACAAAAGTTTAAGGACGAAGAAAATTCGCTGGAAACCTGGAAAAGTGCAATTAAATATCCTTTGCTACGAGAATTGGCAAGAGAAACACTTACTCTTTCTGGAAGCATTGATTTGTGCAAATCAGCATTTTCAAAGATAAAGTATCTGAAGAACGGATACCGAACCCGATTATTAGACAGCAATTTGGAGTCTGAACTAAGGCTGATGGTATCCGACGAGACACCCGACTTTGCGAGCTTATCTGCTCGTATGCAAACCAAGGGAGTCATTAATGTATGATGAATCGCAAACTTTGTAATCAATAAATTCTTTGTATCAAATAAATTTATTAAAAACTGTTTGACATTGTTTTACATTACGCTTTTAACTAACGCAACAAAAAAGTTTTCAACTTACTGGCGGCCGTACTTTCTAGAAGTAAACGTAATGCGGCCGGAAATAGCAAAAAGGTTTCACACCCCTGGTCTAGACTTTGCTTTGCTGTTAACTGAATCTTACAGCTAACCGGCGCGATGGTGTAGTGGTTAGAACGTCCGCTTCGCAGTCAGTAGACCTGGGGTTCATTTCCCTTGTCGAGTCATACCAAAAGACTTTAACCCTTATCGTTATTTCTGTGGACATTTTGTCCACAGACGGATTGTAAATCTCCCTTCTTCAGGCAAAGCTTGTATTCCAGGTCTGTCCTCAAACTATGATGAAAGGATATATGTCATCATCATTCAAGCCAACGGGGACCAAATTTTTCTTTTTACATTTTACTTTAAGCAAAAAAGTTACGTTGTCTTGTTTCTGTGGACAAATTGTCCACAACCTTATTTCTTTATGTCGAGTGGTTCTATAGACATCTTACAACGTAGAAGTGGCGTGCCGATTGGCGTTGAGCCAAGAGCGTGGTTATTACAGTCCCATTTTTTTGTTCACACCTGGTATAATGTGAATGGTAGCTTTCTAAACGTCTTCGTAGCGTTTATATGCAGCTGCAGGCAAAACAGAAAAATCTTTTTTTATCTGAGCATTCATCCATGCTCTAGCACATGGCAAAGTTTCCAGACAGTGAATCAGCAATTCAATACTTGTTTTTCATTCGTTATTGGAGGCTAAGGATCAGGAATCATGTAGTACTATTCAAACCGTCAGAAACAGGCTAAATTTTGTATTTGACAGTAGCTTCATCTCTGTTGTGTAGTAAGCTTTTATACTGTAAGCGATCTATATCTATAGCCTAAGGTTTGAATTGGTGCATTTGAAGTGTATTAGGTGTAGCAAGGATGTCTCAATCATAGATGGGCTTATTGCTGTTTCTTGTTTTCAGGAAATTTATAACTACAACTTAATATTTACCTATAAGCCTACTGTAAAAAAACGTAACTGCTGCACTAAACATGAGCGCTAGCAGGCGATTCACTTTCAGAGAGGTTTGCAACTATCTTGGCATCGCTGATGATGAAATGAATGTCGAGAATGAAACTGAAGCTGAAGATGACATGCAACTAGATCTAACTGAAGATGATGAAGATATGGAAGAGCAATTGGGTGCTATTGATGATGAAGGCGATATTGAAGGTGCCATGGAGGGTGATGACGAAGATGATGAGGATGACGAGGACCTCACACCAGCAGCAACCAATAGTGACACTGACACTGATGATGACGGTGAAAACTTGCTTAGCCCGAACGGACTTTTATACACTACCCGATCTATTCCCGCCAGAAGGAGGATCCGAAATGTGCTTACACAGTCATCCCTAGGGATTGCTACACCACAGAACGAATTAGAAAGTTTTGAACACTTTCTAAGTGAAGGTATCCTGAGAGCTATCTTGATGCACACAAACAGAAAGGTTCGGAAAATATGCAGAAGCATTTCTAGGCCTCATATTGCCAAAATATTTTTCATGGACGAGTTGAAAGCGGGCTTAGCAATTATTTTGCGTGCTGGAAGCGACAGAGACAATTTTACAGAGCTAGCGAATCTGTGGGTACCTGCAGATAGCAAGCCATTCTACAGAGCAGTTACGTATGTCGAATGCAATTTTTGCTAAGATGTATCAGATTTGACAATTGGCACACACACGAGAAGAAAGAAAAACATTGAATAAATTCGCTGCGGTTTCAGAAGTCTGGGAAATTTTTCTGAAAAATATAAGGCGTGTTTACATCCCAAATGAGAGCATAACTGTGGACGAACAACTGGTCGGCTACCGTGGAAGAATTCCTGGCAGAACCTACATGCCGTCGAAGCCTCGCAAGTACGGCTAAAAAATATTTTGGGCTTGTGAATTCAGCACTGGATATGCTCTAAACGCCATGGCTTATGGTGGCAGAGAAGGCGATCGCGTCTATCGAAATTTGGAATAGGATGTTGTCATGAAATTGGTAGAACCATATTTTGAAACCGGCAGGGATGTGTGTACGGATAACTTTTTCACCACATATAATCTTGCAAAACTTCTGTTGGAGAAAAAGCTCACTCTACTTGGTACTGTTAGGAGGCAAAGACGTGATGCGCCAAGGTCTATGGTGAACAAAATGGAGCTGTATAATAGCAAATTTGTCTACTGTATAACCACCAAGATGGAATATGCCTTGTTGCAAACCAGGCAAAGAAAAACAAACTTCCGGTTATTATGCTAAGCTCAAGCCATTTTGAGGGAGTTGTGTCAACTGATGAAGCGAGGAAACCAGAAATGATTCTGGACTACAATAAACAAAAAGGAGGAGTAGACATGTTCGACGAGAACGTGGAAGAATTTTCTTGTCGTAGAAAGACAGTGCGATGGCCTCTCCTCTTTTTCTATAATTTGCTGGACACTGCAACAAACAATGCATATATTCTGTTGAAAAAAAGTGGAATACATATATGTTCCAAGAAAGTGTTCTTGAAAAATTTAACGTTTGACCTAGCAAAGCCAGCTGTCAACACTCGATTGAAACTTGCAAGGCAAAAGGAAAGCGTGAAAACTGCGGCAATCCAGATGGGATTTTCCTTGACAAGTGTTCCCGCTCCTCAGAACCCAAACACAGGCACCAGTAGATCAAACCAGAAAACACGATGTAAGGAATGCAAAAAACACACCCGTACACGCTGCGATGTCTGCAGTAGAGGTGTGTGTCCTTTGCACAGACGGCTGGACAAATCTTGTAGATGTATGTATTGTGATGATGTTTAGTGACAGACAGGGGCACTGCCAGGAAAGAACTGGGAGTAGGCTATGTTACATAAGCAATGACGTTATAAGTGTAGCATTATACAATATTAGCTTAGTGACGCATTACGTTTAAAAAGTGTATACAGGCTAAGTCAATTGCTTAATTGTTATGCGCTTTACACATAACCTACGATCAAAAAGATAATCGGAGGCAACAGCACCTCCCCCATGGCGGCGCCTTTGGTGGCAGGACACTTTTGCGCATTTCTTCGTGTGCTATTGTGTTGTATTGTAACGAAAATAAAGCACTTGTAGCGTAATAAGCGTGGTTTCGCTATGTGTTGACAAAATGTCCACAGAAATAAAACAACGTATGTAGATTTAGAAATAATTATAAGGGTTAAAAATGGTATCCACAGCTTCCCTGCTTGGCGCTCAGCACATAAGGGATAGTGTGGAGAACGACCCGGCAAGCTTGCTTGTTGTGTCCTTGGGCAAGACACTTAACGGGATGCCTCCGTCTTTATGTGGCAGACAGATGGTGGGGCCAAGCAGTCTACCCGTCGTGGTGGCCCAGTCTGAAGAAAGACATGCAAACCGAGCATGAGCTCATACGCATGAATGAATGAACCGCTTCCGAATTACCACGAATGTTTCCAAACATATGTAGGAAATAAGTTCCTTAGAGCAATAACGTGCTGACTGAATCCCAATTGCTGGGAACTATGGCAGTCACAAGGAAGAAAGCACTACAGCAATATTTTATTCCATCAATTCGCGAAAGCTGTGGCAGATAATCAAAAATCACGTCCTTCTGCCACGACGATCAACAACGAACGAGAAACATGACTGACAACCAGAACACGTCCGTCCGCCACGGCGATCGACGAAGAAAGAGAGCACAATATCTCCGACCACATGGTCGGTAACGATCGACGAAGAAAGAGAGCACAATATCTCCGACCACATGGTCGGTTGCACGCGACACCAGGAATTAGGTCGCTGCACACGTCTATGTAAACAGGACACTGCACACGTCACATTAACAAAAAATAACGGATAAACAACCTAATGGCGGGAAAGGCAAGCCGATCACCGAGCTACCAAGAGAAGGTAAAAATAAACATAATCTAGCCCTAATAAAAAGAAAAATAAATGTGTGTGATTTTAGATGCATACAATAATAATAAACAATACGCGTTGCAATATCACGGCTAGGTTGCCGGAAAGCCATGCAGGCTAGATTCCTGGCGTGAGGTTACATCGCCAGGCGTGCGGACTATAGGAGCACGATATACTTGAAACAGAGATAGCCGAGCGGCTACAAACCTGACGGTAGATACTTCGTCAGTTAACATTACTTCATCAGCAAAATCATAGGATAAAACAGCAAAGGTTCGCGATCTGGGCGTCAAACTGGGGACGCACAAAGTTGCAAATTAGCAAACGCAGCTCTAACAGTAAACAACTAGAATCACACACATCAGTGGGAGCAAGGTGCTAAGCCAGTGAAAGCAAACTAATAAAAAAATGTAAAAAAAGACAAAAAGATGTTTGGCATGGCAGCTCGATGAGTGCGAGGTGCGACACGCTACATATATTTTGCATGAAGCATTATTTTGCAGACGCACTTCGCCGCGTTTTCGTTACTCTATGATTTGTCTTTGGAAGAGAAAAACAGTTTGGTTGCTAAAGGATTTGTTATTAAATAGTCACACACGAACATTGAGGAAGCACTAGACCGGTTTCCTCATAATAGGGAGGTTGCACACATGGGATTAAACGTCATCAAAATTGACTTTCGAAAAAAGTGGCTGACCACTTTCAGTGTTTTTGCATTGAATTAAATAGGAGTGATACCGTTTTTTGCAAATTAAATGAATAAACTAGATAGTTGTTAAGAGAACGTTAAATATGTTGTTTTACTAAGGTTATGGAACGGATCTATGGACAAAGTACAGTAAGAGGTGTTAAGATTTGCTTGTTATTGTTACTAGCTAGACACTTAAAATTGGAAAACAGTAATCAAACCCTAGCAGGATAGTCTATTCAAGCGACTTTACTCCATATCAGTAAATGTTGAAAAGGGGTATGCTATTAACAAACAGTAATAAAGTCAGCTTAGACATTTATTTGCAATAAGAAAAATTAATTTCGCTAACGCATCCTCAATCTGTTATTTAAATAAGAGCTTCTAAGCTGTCTTTATTACTGTTTGTTAATAGCAGATCCTTTTTCAACATCTACTAGCTAGACTAATTTTTTGGGCTAAACATGCAGGCTTGTTTGTAGCCAGCTTTTGTTTGGGTTTCATATTCAAATAATCAGCGTATTTGGGGTTGCTGACAGACTTCTGTTCCATTTTTCATATGTTGGATTAAATATTGATGAATAAAATCAGTAATTCTTTGAATTTTTTTGCCAATAATGCTTGCAGACCAGTTATGTGATACATCAGATGTAATTTTGTGAACTTCACGTTTCTTTGAACAATTTTCGGACTACTGTTTAGATTGCTAGACGAGGGGTAATTTAAAAACTTACCGTACCAGTAGCAATGATCAGATAATGGTTGTTTTTGTTATAGTAACCACGAGTATCTTATTGGCATATAGTTATTTTTAACTGAGGAACAAATGATATTTAGATAGCACTACTCTTAAAGCCGATTTTTTGGCAAATAGGAACACAGTACTAAGTTTAGACTAGCCAGCTGAAAGACCAAATTTCAGTCACATCGCTTATGATTAAATTTCTTTGTTTCCGAGTAGCAAACTAGAAATAATTCATTCCAATTTTTAATCGATATCTTATTAGTTATCAAAATAGTCCCAAAAGTTGGTGTTTGCCTTATACCTTTCCAATGTAGCAACCTTAGCAACTTCAACTACAAACCACAAACACAAGGTCACCAACAACACTAGGCTTTATATATGGATCGTCATCTACTTTCAGTAGCTATCACAATAGAAGTAACAAGGCGCCACATGGAGTGCACTCATTTTAACTTGGATCACAGTCGCATACCTGCGCAACAATGGTGACCCCGACGTGAAGCTACATCTTCTCCGATGTAGTTGGACGGCAGCATCTCCAGTCAAGCAGCACAAGCCATCGAGTCGCCGAGCACTAACGTCAAGACCGCTTTCCAATTGAAGTCTTGGCTGGAATCTCACTTACTTCGGCCGGCAATCCTCATTCCCTCAACGTTCGCGGGGAAGGCATGCTGCGACCTCAGCTACTTTCTCCCTTTTTACACACGTCTCCGCCAGCTGCGCGTGCTTGAGGAGGGAATTGTGTAGCAACTGCAACTGCAAACCACAAACAGAAAGTCACCAACAATACTTGGCATTATACAGGGTGGCACAAAAGTAGGTATACAGTTATTAAAAGTAGGGTTTGGATCCAAAAGTAGATTTGTAGTTCTTATGTAGGCACTTTTAAACCTCTAGAATGATAGTTGTATCTTAAATGGAAACTGTTTAATCTTTTTAGTGCTCAAAATGTCCTTCTTTACATCTGTTCAAAACACTTTGACATACCGTGCAGCACAAATTTCAATTTGCATCAATTTCTCTGAATGCGTCATAAATGCAATCTTTTAATTCATTTACTGTTTTGGGATTCTTCTCCTTGTTCTTTACATACTCTTTGTTCTTTACAACACCCCAAAAAAAGAAATCCATTGGTGTCAGGTCAGGTGAGCATGGTGGCCATTCAATGCTACCTGTTCTTCCGAACCAACGCTGTGTAAAGACTTTGTTAAGGTAATCTCTTACTCTTAACGCATAATGTGGAGAAGTTCCATCTTGCTGAAAGAAGAGTTCATCAAAGTTAGGTTTAGTTTGAAGTTGTGGCACTACCACTTCACAAAGAATTTCCAAATAGTTCTCTCCATTAACTGTATGCCTACTTTTGGGCCACATAAAGTGCACTGCTGGTAACTTCAGAGCACATAAAAAATAGTTTAATAACTGTATACCTACTTTTGGGCCACCCTGTATATGGATCGCCATCTACGCTCAGGAGCTATCATTATAAAAGTGACTTGCTAATGTTATAGCATCTTTTGTAAGTGAATGACTAAAATGATTTGTTTAGAAATTCTTCTTTAGTATCTCGTTGGTGAGTTAGCGATTCGTTTTTAGAAATTTACAAATGGTTGGTCTTTAGAAAAAAAAATGATATCGTTGAAGTACGATATGTTCTAAACCAAGGGCTCTTAAACTTTTTTGGTTGTGCTGTCCCTTGGCATTAATTAAAGAATGTCACACCACCTCTTCCACTTCATTAAAACTGATCAGAATAATTAGTTAAACTAACAAAGTTTATTTTTGATTTTTATCATTCATAAATCGAAAAAACAAATAGAACACAATTTAGCTTATTTTCACTAACATTAATTTTTTTTTATTTACCATATTTGTCCTTCACTCAGGAGAAAGCGAATTGTATCGCTATGGTTTGCACGGTATGTCCGCATTCGCTTGGGAGTTGCTATTTCCGAGGTGTCTGGGCCACCTGTCTTCCACATAAAGATGGGGTGTCCCGTTAAGTGCCTTGCCCAAGAACACAACAAGCGAACTTGCCGACTTGTTCTCCACAGCCTCCCATAATTGCCGAGCGCCAAGCAGGAAAGCTATAGATACCATTTTTTTAAAGTCTTTTGGTATGACTCGACAAGGGGAATGAGCCCCAGGTATACCGACTGCGAAGCGGACGCTCTAACCACTACGCCATCGCGTCGGTCAATGTCAAGAATAGAAGAGTGTGAAACCTATTTAACACATTTTGACTTTGCTGCCCAAAACATTTATCTTTTAGGCTATTTTAACCAAACCTGCTACCACTCTATACAGCAGTGATTCCCAAACTTTTTTACTTGTGTGCCATTTTGAGTTTTTGTACAGTGTTCGCGTACCATCTAAGTTACATCTGACTACTAGAATATATCAAACTAAAAAATAAACAAAAGTAGGCTATATAAGAAAAACTAGCATGTAGCTGTATTAAAGTTAGACGAACGGCAATCCAGGAAGACATAAATAGCCAAAAAATGAGTAAAAAAATAGCAAATAGTTTTAATGCGATGGATGTAGTTGTTTTTTCTCCACCAGCTGGTCAATGCGAGGAATAACTTCACTGACAGCGCATCAAAAATCATGTTCAGGCGTTCCAAGGCGATTTCGGCTTTTCGATTTGATGGTCAACAAAGCTGAAAACCCTTGTTCGCACTCCCAGGTAGATGGAACAAATCAATAGGCGGGAAACAACAACACAGGCTAGGTTCGGGTACAAAGATGCCACGCTCAACCAGAAATTGATGGGACAGTATTCCTTTTGTTTTATTTTTGCTGTCTCATTGGTTTGCATGTCTATTAGTTCTTCTTGTTCTCCGGTCCTCACAGGCACATCAGCTGGATCCATGAAGAATGGGTTGATGGAGTAAGCACAGCATGCAACATCAGGAAAGTAATTCAATAGCTCTTTCTTAAGTTGTGAAAGATGGTCAATAATTTCGTTAGAAATGCCAACATCAGAAATTTTCTCCACGGAAGTGAAGTTTTTGGACATTTCGTATCTTTGGTTGTTAACATTCTCTACCCAGAGGTCCAGCTTACGAATGAGTGCTCTCAGCTTCAAAATGAACTCAGTTACAGTTAGATCGGGTCCTTGAAACGACAGGTTGAAGTTGTTCAGAACTTCAAAAATGTCCGATAGATATGCCAATCTTATTAAAAAATCTTTGCTCTTCAGGTCGTTTTGAACATTGTGATTTTTTGCCTTGAAGTGTTTCGGAAGCTCATCTCGCAGTTCAAACAGCCGCTTTGTTGCATTACCTCTGGATAACCAGCGCACCTCCTTGTAGTAGAGAAGACAAGTGTGGTTGAAATTGATATCCTCACAAAGTTGTTTTAACAACCGGCAGATGTTTTGACAAAATTTATCAGTTTGATCACTCGGTTTAAGCATGATAAAATATTCTGTGGTAGCACTTTCGCGCAAAGGGCGAATCTATGAATGAAACAATCAACAAAAGTCACGTTTGGTGCCACAGCTGCCACATGAGCTTTGAATCCTGATTTGTGTTCCAGCATAGATAGAGCTCCGTTTTGTAGTACAGCCAATCAACTTTCCCCAGCCTAATTCATTTAGTTTGAAAAAGTTGTCCAAAGCTTCGAAAATATTCTTTCCTTTTGTTGTACCGGAAAGTTCCTTGCTCATCAGTAATTCAGTTTTTACAGCATTGTCTTGTGTATATCGAACGTAAACAAGTAACTGTGCGTTATTCGTCACGTCCGTCGACTCATCCAATTGAATAGGAAAACCATACCTTGAATCTTTCACTTCTGAAATCACTTGGTCAGAAATATCGACTGACATCTCCTCTATACGATTCTTAACCGTGTCGTTGGATATGGAAATACTTTCTAGCTTTGCATCCGCTTCCTCTCCAATCCCATGTTTTACCAGCATTTTTGCTGCTGGCATTATGAGGGACTCTCCAATGGTATGTGCTATCATGTTTTTAGCTATCAAGAAAGCAACTTCAAAGGAGGCCTTGGCAACCCCCTTCTTTCTCTGTTAGATTGTGCCAGTCTTGTCCAAGCGCTGCCGCTTGACACACTCGCCGAGTCGCTGAAAGTAGCTCTCATCTCGGTCCTTCTTGTCGGAATGGTTTGTATGAAGATGACGTTGAAGTAAGCTTGGTTTCACAGCAGAATTAGCAAGGGTCTTCATGCAAATTACACAGTGTGGCAAAGCTTCTCCATTGTGTTCAATAGCTATGAACCCATACTTTATGTAAGCTGGACTGAACTTTCGCTTAGACATATTCAATAGATAAAAAAACTAAATTGAGTTTTCGCACTATTCCTGTTGTTTGAAGAAAGTAGTTCAATACGATTGGAATATCATTAAACATAGTACACTGGTGCCATCACTCATTCCTACATATATTGAAGAGTCTTTGCAACTGGAGTTATGAAGCTGACCTACCTTACTTTTACAACATAGATATTAATACTGTTATTTGCATATAAAACTTCGACATTAATTACAATTTTTGCTTTACAAACGTGTTAATTTTATCGCTTTCACTACTGGTATAAAAACTTTCTCCAAAATTTTGCCTACTACTACAAGCAAATCACGCTCAAAACATGCAGAGAAATCCGTCCATTTCTGACTCTAGTAATAAATTTCGTACCCAACAGATCACAGTCTAATTATATATTGCGCAGTAGTTTCACTTCATTGTAAAAATGGCCACAAACTTTTGGTATATTATAACGTCACAAAGGCATTTTGTCTCTGCTAGACCTCCCAGTGTTGCTACAGCAAATTTTTAAAAAATCAAATTTTAGATAAAAAAGTTCGGAAAAATTACATAACTAATCTTTGACTGTCTTATGTTAACAATACGTAGCACTTTGTTTTTTTAGCGCAATGAAATAATATATGATAATAGGTGTAAAATATGGCTGCTAGCTGCAGTGACGTCGTTACGAAAGTCTGTATGAAAGGTTTAAAAGTTTAATGTTTTCGCAAAATTATAAGTAAGCTGAAGTTGCTCGCGTACCACCTGACTGACTCTCGCGTACCACTAGTGGTACGCGTACCACAGTTTGGGAACCACTGCTATACAGCATTAATGTTTACAAAACATGCAAATAGTTTTAAAATGTAACAAACTTTGGCGTGCTTAAACGTCATTTAAATTTTTTTTCCGCATTGTGGAATAGGTCCCACCCTAAAGAACCAATTCAACACCAACCTAACTGCAAATAAACAACGAATATTTTTTTTGTTGCTATCACAAAAACCAAAGAGAAAATAATTTTTGTACAAATGTAATATAGTAGCAACAAGATATAAGTAATATTCATAGTAGCAAAAGATATCGATTAAAGAAATAAGTATCCTCTGTGTCGAGTTTTTAAGCTGTTTGCACCACACAGTTGGTAGCTTCAAATAAAAATTAAAGAATTTCCGACAATCTAGTTGTCTGAGCAACTAGCTGTGGTGGTGGCAACACACCAACAATGTCATCATGAGGGATCGCAGCACTTCCACTTCGGTAAAGATAAACCCATTCTTTAATTTCGATGACTTTTTCAGAAACTTCAGATCATAATCATTAACTTCGTCAGGCCCATCAATAAATTTGAGCGAAAAAATTCTTGAAGTTTTTTAAAGGCCAATAAACCTTAGCAACTACAAAAGTTCCTGCTTGCATCATTGCTAGAATGTTATTACTGGATCGAGTTCAGTTCTATTATACTGCCATCTGCAAGCAGTTCTTCATCCAATAATTCTGCTTCATCTGACTCCAGATCAACCTTCTCTTCCTCTTTTTTGCTTTCAGATGAACTTTCTGCAAAATGCGGAAAGCGCTTCAGTTTCTTGACAGAACCTGCGATCACGCTAGATTTCTGCTGTCGAGTTTTGCGCTAAACAGGTTTCAGGGTGGCCTTTGGGCATGGAGTAATTGCAATCAAGATGCTGATGTCATGTAAGCCATCAACAGATGTTGAACTTCTTGGCTGTTGAGCTGGAATTAAAACAGCATGATTCTCTGCTACTGCAGCAGGCAAGAACATATTTTCGGTAAAAATGTCTGGGTTGAATGGATAAATCCCAGTTCTTTGAATGAGGACACTATGTTTTCCCGACAAAAAGCCTTGGAAAAAGCTTTCCCAGCCAGTTCAGAAATATAATGTATTGTCAATCGCTGACCACGAAATGATGTCATCTAGGCATCACAAGCTCTGTTGTAAAATCATTTAAAAAGACCAAAGATGCTGTTATCTCACCAACGCCGTTTAAACAAATGTTCTTTACTTGAGTTTGCCGGGAGTCGAACTGCCGCCCTGGGAGCAACAGCCTTTTTTACACATTTGTTTATCGCAACTCACACGTTATCTTTTTTGACTGGTCTGACTTAAACACAAAAACGCGTGGCTTTAGGGTTTTAGTAATTAGCTATATAAGAAAAAGAAGCTACACTTGGAGGGTTATTTTTTGATTTGGTTTCGCTGGTTCAGTCGTTCCGAGGATAAAATTTAGTCAATTCTCCCGTGCTGGTCTGTTCAAAGTTGTTATCGTTTTGCTTTCAATACACTGATTTGGATTTTATTTGGTTTCGGATTTTATTCTTTGAATAGACAATGCGGTGAAGGTCCTGGCCATCCGCTTGCGACAAATATATTAGAAGACTTATTGCCATCGTGAGGTGAATCCTTACCAGACGCAAACGTCTGACGGTTGGAGCTAGTAACTGCAGTGAGATGTAAAAGTATGAGAATGCGAAAATGTGAGAATGTGCAAACCATTTTCTTCTGGGAGTTCGATGACTTCCAGAAACAAATGGCTGCAATGATTGTCCAATATCAGGAGGCCAAAGTTTGCTTTTGAAAAATCCATGAAGCCCAGAAAGTGTTGCGGAACTATTGGAAACATATTATTATTTGTCCAACCTAATGGATTATTACAACCTTGACTTCCAGCTTGACGCATCACACCTACTTTGTTGAATTTCACGCGAGGAAAAATAAATGCAGGTGGAAGTTCATTTCCGATTGCATTGATACATGTGTGATGATTGCGTGTATATTTGATTTTAATTTAATTTGTATTTGGCTTCATTTTTGATATTACCAGCAGTATTTCCCATACCTGGTGTTAAATATCAACGTTAACATTCGGTACAGGAAATTGCATTGCTTTCACATCAAACTTATCAAAACTCCCAGTGCTTTATCGTGTCACGTGATTCGTGTTCGCATTTATACATGTTCGCATTGCTTATGATTATTATTGCTGGTCAATCATCCGCTTCGCTCATGCTTCCAATCAAGTTGCTGCTGCTTTACTTGCTTTGCCCTCATGGCTGACATTCCGTTAATATATTTATTAGCTGTCATACCGAGTGAGGAAATTATCGAAGAATAATACTGTATAGTAAACTAACGAACCCAGGACAACTGAGGAATAATACCGAATAGCAATAACGAACCACGGAATTGGTGCCTCGAGTGGGTCTCGCCATTGGAATCACGACATTGGTTCTCCGCGTGATATCAAAAAGGAGGAGAGAAGAAAGAAATTAGCTAGAAGGAAGCAAGAAATTACTAATCGTCAAATTTCAAGAGGAAAATCATGTGATGGCTACATGACTTTATGTTAAGTAATTATTGTTTATTTTTCTTCTGCATAGTTTTTAACTCTTTCGCTCCCGCGAAAACAGCGAAAAATTCGTAAGGTGGCAGCGCGAAAAACTGTCATAATCAATCATAATTATGTACCTCAAGTTTGTTTGTAAATCATTACTCAGCTGTTTACTTCTACATTAAGTGTGATATATCATTGAAATCTACATTTCTTGAGAATTTCAAATAGAAAAACAAAAATTTTTTTTGAATATGCAAATTTTATGCAAATGAACCCCCCCAACTGGGGGGGTTGTCTTTAAAATTAAAGAGGTACCCTCACCTCAAAGATCACTACAGATTTTATTTTCTACCAATTTTTTTAGAAATGGTCGCAAGATGGATGCTAAGGAAATAAGCTTTCGAGATACATCAATCAAAACTTACCTAAAAGCCTAGGTTTTCTACAATTTGCAATTTTCTGAGGCAAATGACCTTTTTTTTGACCGGTACCGACCGGTACCAAATTTTGGTAGTTAAATTTAGTACCTAAAATATGATCAGTTATTATCTGCTAGAGGTTAGCCTAAACCATGTAACATTATGTATTTTTGAACAGGGTATTTCTACAAGATTCAGAAAATATCAAATTTAAATAGAATATGCTGTCACTGACAATGAAACAGCCGCTTGTTTACACCCTTCCCATTTCTTGAGAAACAAGGGGGATACAGCAAACTTTGATTTAGAGAAGCCAAACTTCTGCTAGCTTTTAAACTTGTATTTCAGTCTTTGTCTCCTTGGAAATTTGATACAAAATGACGACTTTATTGGTGAAACATTTGCAATTTATTTTATCTTTTTAAAGGGTGTAGTTTTTGTAAAAATTATAATTTAGTGAAGGTAAGTCAAAAAATTTTGGGGGTTTTGAACTGACATGATGTACAGTACTCATTATTGATCAGTAAATATCATATACCACTTAGTCTAAACTATTTAAAGTTATATATTGCTGAAAAGCAAATTTCCTAAGCTTTCAAATGAGACCAGTATTTAGCAACATATCATATTTTTTACGCACTAAATTTACTTTTATCTACTTATCACTCAAATTTGTTTGGGGGGGTTTTGAGACCCCTAAAAAATTTGAAAATTCAAAAACGTAAAATTTATTATTATCGCTTAAAATTTTGTCAAATGATACCCCAAAAGAGTAGTTTTCAGACTGTGTTAATGATAAAGGGTTTGGTATTGTGGTAAAGATGTAATATCAATTTGATTTTAGCGTAGTTGGCACGTGCTGAGAATTTGGCCGATTTTGTCGTCTGCAACTGGGTTGTTGGTCATTTTAACCGTTTTTGGGTATAAAAATCCAAGAATTAGGGCACAAATTATACATGTTCCGATGCGTGAGGAAATAAGCGTGATCTTTTGAAAATTTTATGAAAATCGGATTAAAAATAAAGTCACAAATCGATTTTTTAGTAAACTAATTTTGTAACTCAATTTAAAAAAATTTCAGGGAAACACTGAAAACACGAGATCATCAATCGATGATCGCGGGAGCGAAAGAGTTAAACTAGTTATTTTAAGTGTGATGAGACTCCCGGTTTGTTACAGATCGCTGGAGCATATTCGTCCTGGGCATGACGTGAAACTGCATCCGAGTTAACGCTAGTTTTGACTCACCCTTTCCTTATTGTGTTCCTCAGTTTTACATCATTACCATATCTTCAACGTTTTTCAAAATAATCGGTTCTGTTTTGTGAGAGTATTACTTGACATTATGGGTTGAATGTTGTTTTTCCTTCATCGGTCGCTTTTGCGCGCCGCCCTTTCTTGCTTCAGAGACCTTGCTTGACATGCAGGAAATTGTCAGACAATGGGATTGGACGAATCCGCCCCTTTCTCACTAATGAGCGTTGCGTATTCTTTTTCATTGTTTTTTATTCATCGTATACTTTTACATTCGCCAAGCCCGACCAACTATGTCGGCACGTTGCTCCAGCGTGAGTCTAAGCCCGGGTTGTCACACCGGTAGTTTTTGTATTTTGTTTCATGTGTTTTTATTTCGTCGCGAGTCTGGCAACTCACGCCGGCAATTAATGCACGCTCGCCCGCTCCCCCAATCCCATACCGCGTCCACAGTTTTGCATTTTCGGGAATGTCTTTGGAGGGGGGTGGTTGGCTGCTCATGTAATGGATGAATTTTTAATAACATTTGCTCTTATGCTTCAACTTCATCCGCCCATCACCTTGGTGTTAACCTGGCGTTTACTTTCACTTTTCACCTGTTATTTTGTTCCCACCCTTTGGAATTTTCGTGTTTGCTTGCCTCGCGCCCGTACCGTCTTTTACCGCAGATTTCGCGCCCCTACGGATGATTAACTCCTTTTTCTTTTGTGGTCGATTTCTAAAACTGCTGTGTCTGTCGACCCACCATTTTCAAAAATCTGGGGTGAAGATATGTGGTGATTGCGTGTATATTTGATTTTAATTTAATTTGTATTTGGCTTCATTTTTGATATCACCAGCAGTATTTCCAATATCTGGTGTTAAATATCAATGTTGATATTTGGTATAGGAAACTGCATTGCTTTCACATCAAACTTATCAAAACTCCCAGTGCTTTATCGTGTCACGTGATTCGTGTTCGCATTTTTATATATGTTCGCATTGCTTATGATGATTTATTGCTGGTCAATCATCCGCTTCGCTCATGCTTTAAGTCAAGTTACTGCTGCTTTGCTAACTTTGCCCTCATGGCTCATATTCCGTTAATATATTTTATTGACTGTCATACCGAGTGAGGAATTGATTGAGGAATATTACCAGATAGCAATAACGAACTCACGACACCTGCACCAATCAACAGCCGCCTCAACGTGGTGGTGCGGTCCCCGGCCCCGTTTGGGTTCGATCGAAATGGCTGTTGGCTTTCCCGAGGGTCCCAGTTACCCCGGGCATTCCCCATTCATTTTTTCGCTATGCTGCCCCCTGAAGGACCGCAGAAGGGCAGCACACAGCATCTTTAAAATCGGGCGCCTGTTCTCACTTTCTCTTCTCTCCTGCCTTACTCTTGCCCTCCTTCGTCTCCTCATTCTTCTTCTTCTTCTGATGAGCGTTAACATTCATCCTAACCCTGGCCCCATCTTTCCTAGCTCTGTGTGCGCTGGAAATGTGACCTGGCGGGGCAAGTCAGTGCAATGCTGCGCTTGCTCCAAATGGGTCCATCTAAGGTGCTCACAACTTTCTTTATCTAATTTCAGAGCTCTTGGCAGCTCTCACTCTTGGAGCTGCCCTCCCTGCCGTAACACTGTGACTCCCCCCTCCTCGGACTCCTCCGGCAAGTATACCTCCACTGTGGAATCCGGCCCCCCCTCTGCTAATGCTGCACTCTTGCCCCACCCTCGTCTCCAAACTTCTTATCCCCCATCTGCCCATCTTATATCTCCTTCCCCTGCCCTCCCACCACCGTCCCTTCCGGAAATCCTGGATTCTCTGTTCTGCGTTCTGATCGCACCCACTCCCGGTCTGGCATTCTCTCTTCTGATGCCTCGCATGCCAGTGGCGGCGTTGTCATTTTCGTCAGACAGAGCCTATCCTTTTCTGAACTTTCTACCACCTCTCTTTCTTCGCTCAATCCCTACTCTGATTATGTAGGGGTCAACATCTCTCTAAACAAATCCTCCTCGGTGTCATTTCTTAATGTGTATGCCCCCCCTATTCGCTCCTCTCCAACGGATGGCAGAACCGATTCCTTTTCTCCCTCAATTCTTTCCTCCTCCAGAAATCTCTTCATTCTTGGGGACTTCAATTGCCATCGCCCGCTTTGGGACTCAAGAGGTACTTCTGACCCCTGCGGGGAGGAAGTATTCGACTGGGTCATCTCCTCAGACCTCCTCCCCCTCAATGACCCTGACACACCCACCCTTCTCCATCGCTCCTTTGGCAGTCGCTCCTCTCCTGACATCTCCTTTGCTCCTTCTACTCTTTCCCTTTCTTGCTCCTGGGAGGTGCTTCAGGACCTGGGTTCCGACCACCTACCAATTCTTCTATCTATCCCTCTCTCTCCGGTCTTTCGCCCCAACAAGCATCCCCCTTCCTTCAATTTTCAGAAAGCTCGCTGGAATGACTTTGCCTCCTACTTTGACTCTCACTGTCCTTCTGCAGAGGAATACTCGTCTCTTTCTCTTTCCTCTGCAGCTGCTCTCTTTACCTCTCTGGCAATGAATGCAGCCAAATCCTCCATTCCTTTCGGCCGCATCAAACGCCCTCCTAAAACCTGGTGGTCTGCTGAGGTGGAACAAGCGGTTGGTGAAAGACGCAGGGCTTTCGCTACTGCTCACAGAAGTGATGAAGATCGCCAGGCTTACATCTCCGCTTCTCGACGTGCCTCGTCAGTCATTGCCAAGGCCAAGGCTGAGGCATGGCAGACGACCTGCACTTCTCTTTCACCTAAATCTAATCCTAAATTTGTGCACTCTTTTCTTCGCTCTATCGCTGGCTCTCCTTCCTCATCTTCCTCCTCTCCTAACTTTCCTAACTGTTCTTCTCCCAGGGAATCGGCTTCGGTCTATGCCGCTTACCTGAGATCCCACTTTTCCGTTTCTCAGCCAAAGGCCCTGCGCAGCAGAGCCAGAGGCTACCTCACTGAGCTCCACCGAGCCACGTGCTCTGTGGAGTTTTACTCGTCCTTTTGCTCTCCCTTTTCTCCCGATGAATTTCTTGCGGCTGCCTCCAACCTCTCCTCATCCACTGCCACTGGTCAAGACAAAGTTGCCTATCCCATGCTAAAGCATCTTCCTCGCTCTGGCATGGATTTACTTCTTCACATCTTCAATCTTTCCTGGTCTTCATATTCCTTTCCTTCTATCTGGAAGACATCTTCTATTATTCCCATACATAAGATGGGAAAACCTCTCGACTCTCCTGCTTCCTTTCGGCCTATCTCTCTCACCTCCTGCGTATCAAAGCTTTTTGAACGCATCATTCTATCCCGTCTTTTCTTTTTTCTGGAATCTAATTCCATTCTTTCTTCCCGCCAGGCCGGTTTCCGCCCTGGACGGTCTACACTTGATCAAATTCTGTACCTTTCTCAGTCCATTTCGGATGGGTTTAACAAACCCAGGCCGGGCTCTCGGACGATCCTGTTTACTATCAATTTCTCTAAAGCTTTTGACTCTGTCTGGCATCCTGCCCTTTTACACAAACTTATTTCGGCTGGCCTCTCTCCTTGCTTTGCTCGATGAACTCAATCTTTGCTTTCTGATAGGCGCGCTTCTGTGGTTTTTCAAAATCACAAAAGTCGTTGCTTTCGAGTCCGTCGAGGTGTTCCGCAAGGATCCGTTCTTGGCCCTGTACTTTTCTCTCTCTTCATCAATGATCTTCCGGCTTCTCTGCTTTCTTCCGTCAGCTGCTCTCTTTACGCTGACGATCTGGCCATTTGGTCCTCCTCCCCCTCGGTCCCTACGGCGGTGGAGGCCACACAAGGAGCTCTGTTTCGATTGGAGCGCTGGTCTGAGTACTGGTGTCTTCCTCTCAATCCGAGAAAATGTGAGGCCTCCTTCTTCTCAAAGGATCCTCACCAGGCTAACTTCCAGCCCAACCTCCTCCTACTCGGCTCCCGCCTCCGTTTTAATCCCACTCCAACTTTTCTTGGGGTCACCTTCGACCGCACTCTTTCCTTTTCTAAGCATGTATCTTCGCTGAAGGCCAAGTTTTTCCCACGTCTCAAGGCCTTACGCTGTATCTATGCTTCCTCATGGGGCCCCTCTAAGGAGTCGCTCTCTGTTCTGTATAAATCTTTTCTTCGGTCCCTTCTCACTTACGCTTCACCCGGATGGTTTCCTTTCCTAAGAGCTACCAATATCACCAAATTGGAACGCCTTCACCGAGCGGCCAGTCGCGCCATCACCGGCTGCCTCTTGTCCTCCCCTATCCCTCTACTACTCACCGAGGCTTCTCTACCTCCCCTACGAGTCACCCTGACTCACTTCACTCTTTTTTCTCATGAGCGGGCTCTTCGTCTCCCAACCTCCTTTCCCATCTCAGGTTTTACCAGACTAGTAGTGAAATCAAGACTCTGCAGATCGTCCTGGAGAGCTTTTGCGTCCACTCACCCGCTCATGCTTCCTTCTACTTGTTCTAGGGAGGCTCTTGTTGCTTGCCCTCCCTGTCCTCCTTGGAATCTGCCTTCCTTCACGGTCGAGTCCACCCTTTCCTCTCCATGTTCTCGCTCTGATCCCCCTCACTCTCGCCAAGGTGCGGCTCTCGCCCACCTTGACTCTCTCCCCCCTCATGATCTGGTACTCTGGACAGACGGCTCTGTTCCTTTTCCTTTTGGCAAGGGCGGCTCCGGCGTTCTTGCCAACTGCTCTTACTGTGGCCACTCTTTCCTTTTCGGCAGGCCCAGTTTGTTCCAGTTTTTCCGCTGAAGCCTGCGCCATTCTGCATGCTCTTTGCTGGTCTCGGCAACACCATAATGTCTGCCATTTTTCTTCTCTTCTTCTCCTGTCTGACTCTCGTTCTGTCCTCGCCACCCTGTTCTCTCCTCCACTTTTCCTGTTATCTCAAACTCTGTGGCAGATCTGGCAGGAACTGTCATTTTTTTCCTCCTGTTCTATCAGACTACAATGGGTCCCCGGACACTCGTTTCTCCCGGGGAACAACACAGCTGATGAGCTTGCCAGACGGGTAGCGCTGCTTGCGCCCTCCGCAATCCCTTGTAGTCTCTTTTCTTTTATCTCTCGAATCCAATCTCGTCTTATCTCGGACTGGAGGCGTACTGTCTCTTCAAAGTATTTTGACACACAGGTTCCCTCAATTTCTACTGAGGAACTTGTGCTCCCTCGTCATGCTCGCTGTGTCCTCTCTCGTCTTCGCTGTAATGGACACAGCCTTCTTTTAGGTTCCTATCTCTCCAGGATTGGCAGAATCGAGAACTCTTCTTGCAGCGCCTGTGGACACTCGTCCCAGGACATCTCTCATCTCATTCTGCACTGTCCAGCTACGGACTCTTTGCGCCGCTCAGTCTTTGGCGACTCTTTGTCTCTCTATGACCTCTGGTCCAGACCCTGGGGAGTTTCCCGGCTTCTAGGGCTCCATGGTCTTCCGCCATGCCCCCATCCCTCGGAAGGGGTCGGGTAATCAACAACAACAACAACAACAACAACAACTCACGACACATGCTCAAAGGTGACTTTTTCACCTCGGTCAGCTGACGTGATTGTTCCAACTCGCTTTGTTTCAGCTGCAGCAAACACCTTGAGGGGATTTTGGACACTTGAAATGCCAGTTTGATCCAAATTAAATTTATTTTTTGGGGGAATTTATTGACCTCTAGCAAAAACGTCCTTCAAGTGGTTCAAGAAGAATTCAACGTTACGCTTGTTGAATGCAGTAGCCCTTGTAATGCTGATGTCGCAGACTAATATCATTGTGCCTGCTTCGTAATCCTAGTTGCCTAACTTGTAACTTGCTCAAGCCGTGAAACATTTTGGATGACTTTGTGAGACATTCCTTCATCGCCGCCTTCTCATTATTTGTAATTATTTGAAATATAAATACTATCATGAAGCGAGAAAACTGCAAACCGGCGCGATGGTGTAGTGGTTAGAGCGTCCGCTTCGTAGTCGGTAGACTTGGGGTTTATTCCCGAAGTCGAGTCATACCCAACCACTTTAAAAAATGGCATTCACAGCTTCCCTGCTTGGCGCTCAGCATTGAAAAGGGGTAGTATGGAGAACGAACCGGCAAGCTTGCTTGTTGTGTTCTTGGGCAAGGCACTTATTGGGACGCCTCCACCTTTATGTGGCAGACAGGTGGCCTACCCGTACTTCACCGAGCTACAATTGTGAAGTTGCAAACCCAGCATGTCGTAAAAGGCAACTCTTGGCCCTTATAAAAAAAATACAGGTAAAATCGACGTAAATCTAGGTAAAATGTTGGGTATTATGACCGATTCCTGGTAAAATCCAAGTTTGTACCAGTAATTGTATAATTTATATCAAAATGGACTGCGACTACATCCCAATAAAATCGTGGTATTGCCTGGTGTATTCTTTATCATCGATTTCAGTCCCCATAAAATCCAAGTTTTTACCGATAATTTCAAGTTTTCCCTGATGTTTTATGATTAAATCCTAATAAAATTTTGGTATTTCCCGGTAAATATAAAATTACAGACATCAATCCCAGTAAAATCTAAGTATGTACTGGGGATTTCCGGTAACTAAACAATTACTGGCATAAACTTGGGTTTTACCAGGAATCGGTAAGGGGGGTACCCACCAATGGCAGTCCGCCTTGTTGATGGTGGGGCTACCATTTACTCATGACTGGTTCGAAATGGGCTGCCACCTTTCCCTAGCCTAATTTCAATTAGGTTGACGGCATGAACTTGAATTGCCGTTCGTGTCGTACCTCCATCCCGAGAAAGAGGAGGGGGTACTCACAACAACAACAACAGAAAGCTGCCTTTTACTTTTCATTTGGATCCCACATACAATGTAGTAAAAAAGAAAAAATGAGACTTATCAAATTAAAATCACTTTGTAGCCTAGCATCCAGTTTATTTAGTTGAGTGATTATGCCCAAATAATTATAATCATTTAGCAACCCTACTACAATCAACAAACAATTCATTTGCTTTGTCACCATGCTTAGTTTGGTGATTGTAATATTTTTTTTTTATTGTTTTGCTTTGACCAAATAGCATAGTTTGGGATTGTTGTTTGATCCAAATCATTATGTCTTGCGACATCTCTTAAGCTTCTTTTCTTGTTGAGGTAATCACTGACGGTATGGCGACCTAGCGAGATACGGACTTTGGATCATTGATGTTTTGCTGAAATCATCTGGGTGACTCATAACATTCTCGTTCTGTTCGTACCCTCGTTGTTGTACTGTGTATCGTTGCTGTAAATCATTCGTTGGTCTAAAACTGGTCATAAAAGAATAACCATAGTTACATAACATGCTGCAGCAATACTGGGTGACAAACCGTTTGGCCAGGCGTGGTTCCGTCTGACGTGCGGCGGAGTGACCTAGTAAACCAGCATATAAAGAGAGGCATTGTTTGTTTCATTCAATTGGAAAAATTCAAAATCAATTTCAAATTCAATTCAATTAAATTTGCTTCAAAACTCAAGGCAATTTCATTCGTGCTTCGACGTTGCGTTTATGATTTGAAATATACCGTATTCGTTCTTGGAGTCCTACATGATCGACGTTTCATTTCCCCATTACGGCACTGCTAAAGGTATCGCTGCTAAAATTTCCTTTTAAATTCTTAGATTCTGTAAACGCACATTTGCTTAGTTTTCTGCCACAAGAGGAATATAAACTATGCGATGGGACCTTTTCAATACCATGTTAACTATTGAATTGGTTCCTGAGCTGAGAGTTGAATTGGTCTCACAGTTGGCAGTTTTCACTTTTTTGTTCAAAACGTTTTGCTTACAAAAGTGCCGAGTATGAAATTTCGTGACAGCATACACTTACTACCTGACGATAAAAATCAACAGCTAACTTTTATTAGTATGCTATACAAAATTTTTTATCACACTTTGACTGCACAGCCTGAAATTAAAACGTTACTCTCAAAACAAAAACTTTACTTTTTTAGCTAACTTGGGCAACAGCTGAACCATATCTCACAATGCACTGCCTGCCCTTCAAAAAAATCAAAGCCTCTTATTTTGTAAGGGACAAAATATGGTAGCGTTGAAAAGATCCCACATCTCCTCCACAGCTGCTTTTTCGAAACTAGCAGTTTAATTCTTGATTTAGCTGAAGGCAATGCACGTCGAATATAGGCTTTACTATCAAGTTTGCTCCGAGCTTTTGTTTTCACACTTACAAGTTCAGAAAAGCCGCTTTCATACATACACGTGGCTGAAAATGGTAGCAAAATGTGCTTAGCAACATTACCAATATTCCTGTACACAAGCGCGTATTTATCCCAGAAATCATCGAGAGACCATGTCTCAAAGTCATCTTCGGCAACAGAGTCAAGTTTTATTTCCCAGAATTCTACCTGTATTTTTTTGTGGTAGAAAGCATCAAAAACGAAACGAAAGGAATTTCCTGCCAGTTTTCCTTCTGAAAGGTTAGCGTTAGCGAAATCTGGAAAATACCTTTCTAATACTTGTTTAACGATTTCAGATGGCGGGCTGATTGCAAAGCACCGCTAATTGGAATAACTACACACTTGATTGAGTTTGGCGTTTACAGCTTGTTAGACAAAAATATTAAACAAGCCGTCACTCAATACCAAATTAAACTGCTTTCCCATTCACAGATTTCGCTTAAATTTTGACAATTAACGCAAATATAAATTTGCTAACACATAACAAGTTTGGCGGGGTGATTGCAAAATACCGCTCATCAGAATAAATCCATAGTTGTCTGAGTTTGGCGTTTACACCATGCTAGGCAAAAATGACATTGAATGGTCGGCTCGGCAATGTGTTAGCAAATTTATATTTGCGTCGTTTGTCAAAATTTAAGCGAAATCCTGTAATGAGAAAGCAGTTTGATTTGGCCTTAAGTGACGGCCCGTTTCTCGTATCCTTGTCGCTCTATATCATTTTTGTGCAGCGTGGCAATTGTCGAAATGTTTTTTATAGACGAGAGAGCTTTCTACATTTGTTTGTCGCAAAAGTTTTTACCTCGTACTTTTGTGAACGCAAAAGCGGGTCTATTTTTTCTGGCAGAACGATCCGGGTGATTGTTGACATGCTCCTACAATCTGTCGTAATGATGGTAATACATGGAATAAGGTTGAGTGAATGAATAACGTAGAGTAAATTATGCACAACTAACAGCTGTAGATAGAAAGAGAGAGTCCCAATGGTTATGTCTGGCTTAACAAACCTATTGTGACTTATACTATGGCAGCGGAGTTATGATGACTCATAGCATAGAGCATTTGTTTTACATGCGCAAGTTCCTCTCCCAAGCAGAAAAGTTAGCCAGTGTGAGCTTTGAATGCACTAGCTTTGGTGCTTTAAAAGTCAAATCCTACTTTTTAAATCTCAGCTACAACAATAGTATGTGTGAATTTGAGTGATAATAAATGGGCATAGCAGCATAGTGCAGGCATATTTCATGTATTATGCATCAGTAATACTACACAGGCATAGTGAGGTGGTACGGTAGTAGGCATAGTACAGGCATAGTAAGCGTAGTACAAGCATAGTAGGCGTAGTACAGGCATAGTAAGCATAGTACAGGCTTAGTACAAGAATGATAGGCATAGTACAGGCATAGTGCAGGAATAGTAAGCATAATACAATCATAGTAGGCATATTACAGGCATAGTACAGGAATAGTGTAGGCATAGTGCAGGCATAGTAGGCATATTACAAGCATAGCCTGATAGTACAGGCTTCAAGCAGGTTTTTCCATGCAAAGATTCCTAGAAACAATTTTATTTCTCTGCTGTTGAAATTGATGGTAAATAAATAATTTATTTTCTAGCACCAATCGCAACAATCTAAACCAATGCCTGCATTATGCCAGCCATTACTGACTTAAGCATATGCACACCTACTATGCTATTACTATGTCTATTATCAGATTATGCTGCTGTGCCTGTACTATGTCTGCAATGCCTGTGCTATGCCTGTTCTATGCCTATTATGCCTGTACTACACCTACTATGTCTGCACTATGCCTACTGCTTGTACTACGCCTGACAATGCTTACTATGCCTATTTATAGCCACTCTATTACACATGGTAGAGATACTACAGGCATATTAGACGTAGTACAAGCATAGTAGGAATAGTTTAGTTATTGCCCTGTACTAAGCCTACTACTCTGCCTGTTTAGTACTACTGTGCTAATTTGATATACAGGTGCAGTTTTAGTTATGCTACCAGTGCCTGCTTGCACCTTTTTTGGCTACAGTTGTAGGGTTGGCTCTACAGTACACTGATATTTTCAAGTCTTTACCCTTGGAAGCTATTTTGATGTCAGACATTTGTGATTGCTCAGTGTTTATGACATATTGAAGACATGACTTGTGGTCATTTCTAATTGATCAATTTCTATGACAAATTAAAGAAATTATAACCCCAGTGTACACTTCCCATACTTTCTTATTCTGGGCCTCTGCCTTCAGTGTACACTCCCTTTGTCTAAGTACCCTGCCAGTGCAGATTTAAATCTACAACGATTGCATATGAAGACAGCTGTACTATCCACTATTTCATTGCATCATTACTAGAATTGTAGCAAATATGTGAAATTAAATACACATGAATGGTTATCACCAAATAGCCCTTAAGGGTATAATGCCACTGACAGCAAAATAGGGACTTCCTTACATTAAACTGTGGTGTTGTTGCACCATAGACTATATGTTAGTTTTGCAGTCAAAAGATTAGTATATTTAGAGCAATTTTCAAGCAAATTTCTCATAAATTTGGGCATATACCAACTGTATATTATGGTGCCTAGCTGCAAATAACAGCTGGTGCATTTTACTGGCAGAGGATGACTGGCTAAAAAGAGTGAAACAACACCTTGTGTGTATGGTTGTGTTTTCTGCCAGCTATGATGTTCTGCACCTGATATTAAAAATTGACCTAAACAGAGCTAAACCTAAATGACTGAACTACTGAAGTTGTACTGCACACAAATATGGTATGCTATAGGGACAGTAACTGTGAGGCAGTTACTACAAGTCATCACACATTCACACTTGTAGCACTTGCCAGTCACCTGACAGAAAAATTGAGATGTAAAGTTAAGATTTAATCTTTTGGAGCTAATGGCACAGTTGCTAGTAATTTTTTCGCCTGAATTTCTGCATAGGGATCGACTGCAGCCCCTACCTCAGCTCTGATTGAGGATGTCATTTTTGCCTTGGACCAGCCCCAGCCAAAGCAAAAGATGGCCAAAGCAAGGATATTGCCCACTGTGATTGTTGTGCTAACATTAAGTGCTTGTGATGCAAAAGCAGGGTGTGTATCTGACAATGCATGCATGTTTGCCTTGACATGGTGTATGGTAATGACTGCTTGAAAGCAGGTGAAGGATGAAAATCGTTGCTTTGCACAACAAAGTTGTTGATGCGAAATCAAGTTCTGCTTTGCAGGTCAGCATGTCAGACATGCTTTGGTTTCAGCAAAGTTCTTGATAAATTGAGTGTGCATGCACACTGATGTGAGTTTTGAGCTCTGGCCAGGGTTGGTATGAAAACTAAGCTCCAGCCAAATTTGTTGCTCTAGTTGTTTCGCGTTTTACAGTGTAAAAGCTGTGTGGCAGGCCAACTGACATCAATGCCACAATGTGCATAATGAAGGGAGTTAGTTTTGAGGTTAGGGTGAGCATTATTATCTGTAATGTGAGTTAAGTTTGGCGTTGGCTTTAGGATGTTGCTGTGTTTGCACTAAAAATATTTTACTTTGGAATTAATTTTGCTGTTGATTGTTTGTGTGTCTCTAAATAGGCACATTTGCAACAATGCATGGAGTGAAGCTGTGGCATAGTGGATAGTGCTGCTGCATTTGAATGTGTTAGTTGTGGGTTCAAATCTTTGTAGGCAGGGTACTTTGACAGCAGCATTAGCCTAAAGTAAAATTGGGATAATTTGGGACAAAATTACAACTAATTTTATGTACTGCTTTTTGTACTTGTGTTCCCAATCGAACCACTTTTTTGAATATATGTGTATTTATTTATCACTTCGCAATGCTGCATGTTTCAATAATTTTTGGATTTGAAATTATGGATTCTTCAATTATGTGGGTCTACTGTCACAAGTTACCCCATAAATGGGGTATTTTGAGACAAGGTTAAAAATGCTATGAATGAATGGGGTATTTGAGAAAAATGTGATAATTGAAGATATTAGTTTGAAAGCACTGTGGCTTGACTTGCAAATTGATTTAATCCAGATTCAATCATAATTTGTTGATTAATTTATACCCACTTTTATCAGTTACGTTTCACTCGTGTTGACATATTTGCATTGTGTCTTTGTTAGTCAAGCATCACTGAGTGTACTATTAAGCAAAATTAGCTTAGTCGGAAATGCAAAAATTGATCAGAATTAGCTTAGGTTGAATTCAATGTGTTTCTTTGAATTATGCGAATCATAACTGGATTTATATCAACTTGTCCCAAATTATCCCACTTTTCTCCATACACTGTGGCAGGCAGCCTGTTATATAAATGTAAGGGGGGAGTGTACACTGGGGATAAAGTTTTTGTCAAGTCATGTGTTCAATATGTCATAGAAATTAACCAATTACAAATGACCAAGACTTACAAAGACCAAGACTCAAGACCAAACAAATTTTTGTCATTGAAATTGACCAATCGCAAATATTCAATGGCAAAATGAATACTAAGAGAAAAATGCCATTGACAGCAAAATAACCACTGCCTTACATTTAGTGATGGGATTAAGATTTGGGTTGACGTTAGAGTTGAGGCTGACAAAAAAAATTTATGCAGAAAAATACAGAGTGTCCAAAATTACTGTGTGACCAAATTAGGATTGGAAACATTGCAGTTGGTTGCCATAGTTTAAAAAAATTTCTCAAATTGTGTGAGAGAAATGTATAGCATGTGAATTTACTGTCACAAAAATACCGTGGAGCAAAATTATCAGTAACCAATGGCACTTTTTGTAAAAGCACTGTGTTGGTTGGGTGCTCAGAATGTTATTTTTTATCTACCATGGCCATGCTGATCAATTTCTCTCATTATAGCTTCCAGAGTTTACACTTAAGATTTAAACTGTTCTATGTGTGATCGTAGTAACATCTACTAATTACTGGAAATTGGTAACTGTTTAAGCAAAGGTTGTATAAGATCGGAGGTTTTCAACCTATGGGCCATGGCCAGGGCCGGATTTACCAATAGGCTAGGCAGGCTGAAGCCTAGGGCCTCAACGTCCAGGGGCCTCGAAATTCGGTTTCGAAGTTTGTAATTCTTTTAAAAACTTGACAAGTTTAAACCCTACCTAAAGTATATATATATATATATATATATCAAGCTTTTCAGAGTAGAAAATTCTATACACAACTGGTTTCAACCACGTTGTAAACAGCCATTATTACGTCGTTTGCATCACAATAAAGGCAATTGTTGTGCGCATTCTGCTGGAAGCTTCTATTTTAAAGTACTGTAGTCTACTCTGCAAAAAACAGTATCCGTAGTTGACATGTTGCTGAAATAACTAATAGACATTGTGTTGCTTACTGTTAATGTGGTAAATTATTTGTTTTATCAATTGAAATTTACTAATGTTATTGACTTATCTTATTATTAGACGTCTTGGTATTGCTAACCTGCGTTTAGATCAAGCAATAATCTTATTTCATAATTTTTCGAACCTTAAATTTATTATGAGTAAAAGATTTGAAAGTGGAGCTAGCAAGCGCAAGAGAAAGAAATTTGGAAATGATATGGTAAAGAAGATAAAACCAATCACTGCTTTCTTGCATCAACCTCTGACAGAAGCAACAGGTGCTGGCAGTGAAGTAGGTGCCTTGACGCTAGCACAAGAAAATCAGTGTGACGAAGCAGATCAGCCAACTGCTAGCATTCAACCAGAAGAAAGTCTTACAGAAAAAGCAATGCAGCACGTTGAACAGCAACCTGGTAATGAGGAAGAAGCCATGCCCAGTGAAAATGAAAATACAAGTATTATTTCAGAACTCAGTTGCTGCAAAGGGAGGGGAAAAAGAAACATATGAAAGTAGTGGAGACATTCAAAATTTTCAATTCACACCTGGTGAAGTAAATCAATCCCAAGGTATTACAGATACTTATGCGGAACATAGATGTACACATACACTGAGTTTAAAGGACGTTGGTTTCAGGAAAGAATTATCAAATGAAGAAATAGCCTACTGGATAGAGAGAGGCCCTTCTGAAGTTCAGCACAGTTGTGGACCATTTTCTAGTTCCAAACAAGAGTACAAGAAGCAATCCAGGTTTTGCACAAAAGCTCTGTTTTATGCAACGAAAGTCAATGGTGAAACATATAGCAGAGAGTGGCTTGTATATTCCCCCGCAAAAGGATGGGTATATTGCTTTGTTTGTAAGTTTTTTCCAAATCATGCATCTTCTTCGGCTTTAGCTTCTGATGGTTTTGATGACTGGCACAACTTTTATCTTATCCAAGCATATGAAAACTCAGAAAACACACAAATGCCATGTTAACCTACCTAACAAGAAAGCGAGGATATATGCTTACTTCAAAGCTGGAGGAGCAAATAAAAGTAGAACAGCAGTATTGGTGGCATGTAATGGAAAGAATCACCGCTGTAATTTGTACTCTTGCAGAACGAGGCTTACCTTTTAGAGGGGACAACGAACGATTTGGATATCCCAATAACGGCAATTATCTTGGTCTTTTAGAACTAGTAGCCAAATTTGATTCATTTTTACTTGCTCATATCAATCGCTATGGAAATTCAGGATCAGGAAATCCCTCTTATTTGTCAAAAACTATTTACGAAGAGATGATTCAGCTCATGGCCATAAAAGTTAAAGAGTCAATTGTGGCTGACGTGAAAAAAGCGGGATATTTCAGCTTTTCTGTGGATTCTACTCCCGATATTTCACATACCGATTAGTTAAGTTTGATTATTATATACGTGTCTCCTGTAAACGGTTTACCAAGTGAGAGATTTATAACTTTCCTTGAGTTGAAAGACCACTCTGGGGTAGGCATGGCAGATTTAGTGCATAAATATCTCACTACTGAGCTTCAGCTTGATTTTAATAAATGCCGAGGGCAGTCTTATGACAATGCTGCAAATATGGCTGGTAGGTACAACGGTATGCAGCAAAAAATCCTAGAAAGAAAGAAATTTGCAAAATTTATTCCATGCGCAGGTCACTCCTTAAATTTGTTAGGCCGCTCAGCTGTTGATTGCTGTCTTGATGCAGTAAACTGTTTTGGCATTATCAATGAAATTTACGCCTTTTTTTCAGCTTCCACAAAGAGGTGGGCAGTTCTAAAATCATTTTTGCAACCTCAATCAAAGGTGCCAAAACATTTGTCAGATACTAGGTGGGATGCACATGCAAAAGCCACGGAAGCTATTACTGGGGTTGCCAACCGTCCTTTATTTGAACCCCCGTCCTTGTCCTTTATTAAACTTAGAATTGTCCTTTATTTGTAGAGCTGAAAAAAATTTACTGCAAGAGCGGAAAAAATTTGCAAAAGTCCAGTCCAGTCCAATCGCGGTTGTGTAGCACAACCATGGAAAACCGGGTGTTGACCTTATGGTGGCCTCCAAAAAGAAAAAAAAGGTCAACACCTGATTACCCACCCGGACAAGAACAGAAGGTCTCCGATTAAGGATTGTCCTTCACAATACAGGACGGTTGGCAACTCTAGTCACAGTGTCCTTTATTGAAATTTGTCAAAGTTGGCAACCCTAGCCATTACTAATGCTCTCAGTCATTTGCACTCCAATGTAAGTGAGAAGGGTGATACCAGACTTTATGCTAATAACCTTTTGCAAAAAATAGAAAAACTGGAATTTGTGTTTATGCTGCATTTTTGGTCCAGAGTGCTAGGTCGTTTTCACAGGATTGGCAAAGTCCTTCAGAAATCTGAATTGTTATTAAGTACTTGTGCCGAATTGTACAGTTCACTTGTAGACTTTCTAAGCGATATTAGAGATGAGTTTGACGAGTTTGATCAGCAAGCAAAAGCAACCTTGCCGAATATTAACTACAGAGCTGTCACTTGGAGACAAAGAAATGCACCTGACGCTTTAAGTGAACTCTCTTCAAAGGAAAGGTTTAAAATAAATTCCTTTATCCCTATGCTCGACGCACTTGAAGCCAATTTAAGAAGAAGAGCTAATGTGTACAGTGACATTGCAGAAATGTTCCTCTTTCTTGCTAATCTGAAAGCAACTAAGTAGAAATTGTACGAGGCGTAGAACTTTTAAAGGAAGCGTATCCAGAAGATGTTGACCCGAAACTTACTGATGAACTTCTACATTTTCATTTGTACGTGAGACAAACACAAGACCAAGGGCTTACCGGTACAGAAGAGCGATCTATTTCCTTGTCTCATGGAGACGTTTATGAAATTATGTGCAAGGAAAAAATTCACACTGCTTTTCCTAATGTGGAAGCAATATTAAGACTGTTTCTAAGCTTAATGGTCCCTAACTGCTCAGTAGAGAGATCTTTTTCAAGGCTCAAAAGCATCAAAAATAAACTGAGATCGACAATGCCTCAAGAAAGGTTGTCTGCACTGAGCACTCTGTGCATTGAGAGTGACAAACTTAAACAGATAAATTTTGATGAACTTTTGCATGATTTTGCTTTGACGAAAGCTAGAAAAAAATTTTGTAGCCTAGTCTTACTCTATTTGATGGCTGTAACTATTTCTTATGTCCTCGTAAATAAACTTTACAATTATTGTAACGGTTGTTTGATCAAAGAGATTAAAATTAAAAGCAAAACTGCCTTAACACGTTCAACTCGTTGTGTACCACCAGTGGTACATTCGTATCTTTCGTTACAAACGTCGTGTACCACCTGTGGTACATGTGTGTAGTTGCAATATACTCTTTCCTGCAGTCGTATCGTTCAAAAAGTTGTAATTGTAATGCCTTTAACGTGCATATATTACGGTTCTTGTCAGAATGCAAAAGGTTTTATACTTTTTTGATAAAAGTTCAAAAAATTATTTACGTTTAAATTTCTGATTGCTTATACATCTACAAACAACCATTATTAGGCGAAAATTCAAGCTTTTATTTTTGAAAAACAATACAATAATGAACAACAAATGAAAACATAAATTTTCCTTGAGTTTGCTTAGTTAATGCAGTTTATTAAAGCAATCAAGACACAGAGAAGGCTTATCTTCACATTCTTCACAGAATGTGGAAACGCGTTTTGCGCGTTTTCTGGCGACTTCAGTCCCTTCACTCCTTTTTATATTGTCGTAACAGTTCTTGCATCTTTTTCACATCTTCCGAGCTGGACCATCATGCTTTCCAAGATGATGCCTCTGTAGAGGAACTTTTCTTGCTGTTACTGGAAAAGTTTCTTCTTCATGACTTTCGTTTGCTTGTTTGGTCATTTCATCAATTACAGCATCCCTAAAACGGAGCATATCCATTTTTCTCCCAGAAAGCTTGCAGTGAACATACCAAGAATTTACAATTGCAGTTCCCAAAATTATTTCAAAGAAAACTTTTCTGTACCACTTGACTGTTTTTCGGACGCATGTGTAATATGCTGACATCTGATCAGATACATCTACTCCTTTCTTGGCCGCATTGTAATCTAAAACTGCTTGGGGTTTGAAAACGTCTTCATTGTTTTGTTTTTTCCGTCCCGTAGCTATCAAAACATCGAAATGCTCAGGTTTGCTCGTCATCATCAGCACTGGCCGTTTATCCATCCACTTAATGACTCTTATGCCATTTTCTGTTTCTGATCCTATTACGTCTCCTCTTTTTTGCTTTTTTTTGGCACACTTCTTTAGGATTTCCTTTTCTGTTTTGTCTCAATGTTCCACACATAAATGTTTGTTTAGCTAAAAGAGCGTTAGCTAACGTCAGACTAGTATAGAAATTATCAACAAACAGTGTTCTTCCAGCCAAGAGTAAATTTTCCATCAATTTCATCACAACATTTTCCGAATGAAGAGTCTGGACATTTCCACTTCCTCCTTCTTCTTTTCTTCCACAATATACCTTGAAGTTCCATGTATACCCTTCCACTGTGCAAAGTTTGTATATTTTTACTCCATATTTGTGAGCTTTTCCTGGAATGTATTGTCGAAAGGATAATCTTCCACGCCACGGTATCATGGTTTCATCAATTACAACTTCGTGGCCTGGGGTAACAGCTTGTTTAAATTGGTGAATTGCCAAGTTAAGGATTTTTTCAATTTTGAAAAGCCTGCCAGAGCTATTGTCTTCGTTATTGCAAAAATGCAAACATTTCAATAGCATTTCAAACCGTTCTCTGGTCATTAATTCTGCAATACGTAAATTTCGATATTTTTTGTCTTTTGACCAATACAAATGGAGTCGAGGCAATGGACTAACTCCCATAATGGCAATTATTCCTAAAAATACTTGAATTTCTTCAGCATTGGTATCCTTCCATTTAGACATCAGTGATCGACGTCGCAGCTGATTGGCTGAAACGTATTGTTGCGCATATCTATTTGTTTCTTCTACGATCAACTTTAGCATTTCATCCGTTAAAAAATATCTATAAATTTCGTACGGCGTAGATTCTGTGATGTTGATCTGAGGGTTTCTAGGTCCAGAAAAGCCAAATTTAGCAGTTTGAAATGTGCAGGGACCCCATGTTTTGGTTATTGAAGCTACAGGAATACAATCACTGCTCGTTTCCTCTTCACTTTCACTCTCAACAGTTACAGACGAACTGCTATCACTGTCAGCAGGTTCAGAACTAGGTTCATACTCCACAGATGAGTCGGATAAGCCAAAGTCTGAGGACATGCTCTCCGCCTCGTCTTCATCAGCTTCACTTCTTGAATCTTTTCGACCATAAAACATTGAACTATTCATTTTATTAGAAAGTATCTGCAATTTGAAATGATACTTTGGTCAAATATTTAAAAAAAAATATCGTGTACCACCCGTGGTACACGACATCTAAAACATTAAAAACTGCAAAATGCACGTCGTGTACCACGGACTGACACTCAAAATATCACACTATTTCTGTGCTGATTCTACAACTAGCACGTGTTACCGCTACTAGATTAATGTCTAGACATCGAAAAGCTTATATAGCAACTTACGTCCCAGGGGAACATTTCATCAAAAATGCAGACGAGCTGAACGTGTTAACTAAATTTTTATTCTTTTACTTAAAAATTTGAACCCATGAATGGAAAGAATGAAAAGAACGAAGAGTTTAATGCACTCATATTTTTAACATTAAGCAATGACATGTGATGTTGTTTAGAGAGAAATTCTGAATTCATAAATAGGAAGGGGCCTCACAAATGGAATAGCCTAGGGCCTCTCTTGGTCTAAATCCGGCCCTGGCCATGGCCCAATAATGGGCCACAGAGCTTGGCTAGAAAGGAACATTTTTACTAAGTTAATTGATTGGAATTTGTAATGATCTCTTCAGATAAATCTTTTCATACCATAATTATCCCAGTCCCCGTTTAGCAAACAAAGTATTCTACATGGCAGCACTCCAGTTTAATGTGTATTTGTTTCTATATATTGCATGTTGCAAGAGCACATTTTTTTTCACTTGCGCAAGCTCGTTCTCGCTTGAGCAATTTCTTCGCTCTATGAATTTCAGGATGGTAATACATATGTAAGTGTAATTTGTGCAAAGGCAATGTAGATCTTTGTTTGTGTGGCTTCTTCAGTATAAAATTTAGTTCTTGTTTATTTTAGAAAAAGGTCACGCATAGTTTTTTACTGCACGCTTTAACTAGTTTTTTTAACTTTGATTTTGTACGTGCTTTAAGTTGGTGTAAATTTTAAATTTTTGACTTTTAAATTTTAAAAGAATCAGCATGCCTGCCAAAAAGAAAATTCAATCAAGATTTTATAAAGTATGGGTTTACTTCATTCAGTGGTCAAGGAGAGGAAAAGGACCAATACGTCATTTGCTATCATGTTTTAAGCAATGAATCAACTGCGACCATACAAATTGCAAAATCATTTGGAAAAGAATCATCCCGGCCTTAAAGGCAAAGATATTGAATATTTCAAAAGACTGCAAAACGGTTGAAACGTCAACGGCTTGACAACACTGGATCTTTTGCACTTACTGATAAGAAACTGACAGAGACACCTTTCGAAGTGAGTCTACTAATTGCAAAACAGAAAAGGGCTCATAACATTGGTGAGACTCTTGTCAAGCCAAGTGCTCTGGCTATGGTTCGAATTGTATTGAATGAAGAAAGTGAAAGAAAGATTTAGGCAATTCCTTTGTCGGACAACACAGTTCAGAGAAGAATTGCTCTTATGGCCAATCATATGAAAGAGCAAGTGCTCACCGAAGTTAAAGATAAAGCATTGTTTGGTTTGTTTGCTCTGCAGCTTGATGAATCCACAGATGTTTCTTCAGCACCTCAGCTAATGGCCTTTGTTCGTTATGTAACAGAGAAAAATGTGAAAGAAGAGCTGCTCTTTTGAAGTGAATTAAAAACCACCACAAAGGCAAAAGATGTAATGGCAAAGGTCGAGAACTTTTTTGATAAAGGGAACATAAGTTGGGCAAGTTTGTGTGGTGTGTGCACTGATGGCGCACCAGCCATGTTAGAAGCAAAGAGTGGATTCCAAATGCTCGTAAAGAATAAAGCACCTAATCTTGTGACCACTCACTGCTTTATTCATTGGGAAGCGTTAGCTTCAAAAACCTTACCAGATGCTTTTAAATGCGTTTTTGATGTGGTCATTGAAAGCGTGAATTATAGTAAAAGCAGTGCATTAAGTAATTGCTTGTTCCGGAAGTTGTGTGAAGACCTAAATTCTGAACATAAACAACTTCTCTACTATACCAAAGTACGGTGGCTGTCAAGAGGCAACCTTTAAGCCAGAGTGTTTGAGCTCCGTGATGAAATAAAGATCTTTCTGGAAACAGCAAAACCTGAACTCGCAGTACATTTTGAAAATGTGAAGTTCCTTTCTCGATTGGCATATTTAGTGGATATTTTTGAAGCTTTATACCAGCTGAATTTAAAGATGCAAGGAAAAGGAAAAGATATCATTCAGTTTGTAGATTTTACAGGGGCATTTGAAAGGCTGGGCAATTGGAAACGTAAAGTGAAAAATGGCAACTTTGACATGTTTCACAGTTTCACATATTTGTCCGATATGGATGATGAGATTAAGGATGAAATGGCAGACCACCTTGGTACTCTACAAACTGAGTTCAAATCCTACTTTCCTGAACTTAGCCATGATGCTTTTACACTGGTTAGGATTCCATTTTGTGTTACTATTGAGCAAGTGGATGACGAGTTTCAAGATAAACTAATTGATCTTAGAAATGATTCAAGCTGTCGTGACGTATTTGAAGATGTGTCTGTCACTGAATTCTGGATCCAAGTGTCCTCATCATATCCACAAATCAGCAGAAATTGTCTTATGAAATTACTGCCTTTCTCCACCACGTGGTTGTGTGAGTGAGCTTTCTCAGCCCTATTGAACATAAAATCCAAGCTGTGCAACAGACTTGATGTTGAAGCTGACATACGCTGCGCACTTTCATCAACTGCGCCAAGAATACAAAGTCTTGTGGACAAAATACAACAGCAACCTTCTCATTAAAGTTAATATATTGTGTTATCAAAAACTGATTTATTGATTCATTGTGTAATTGAACTTTGTGCTTTTTAACAAAAGTTAATGGACCACTGTCATACTTTTATTATTTTAGTGGGCCATGAGCAAAAAAAGGTTGAAAAACCCTGTATAAGATCATCTTGTCATGTTGATTGGATGTCAGCTAAACTTCAACTGTTTTTCAGGTTTTTATAGGTTAGGCCAAATTTTAAATGTTTGTTTGACTACTTTTTGAATGCCAACTGGACTATTTTGTTCTTTTTTTACAAACCAATAACTATAACCTGAACCTAAAATGTCCATCGTACAAAAAATTGCTGAAATTGAGGCAGAGGTGAGGCTGCCAGTTTGTGATAATTAATTTATCAGTTGGTGTGCATGTTTTGTTGGACCATTGTGTGATCACAAAATTTGTATTTTTTGCATGATGCTAAAAGTATAAGCTTATTTAACATAAATTCTTATTTAATCTGTGGCTCTAAGACAATTTTAAAGTTAGCTGTCATATTGTTTTGTGTTTCAGATGGCTCGTACTCAAAAGAACAAAGCTACTGCTGGTCACTTGGGTCTTTTGAAAGCTAAACTGGCAAAGCTCAAACGAGAATTAATTACTCCAAAGGGTGGCAGTAGTGGAGGTGGTGAAGGTAAGGAGCTAGTATTTTTTTGTATAGATTTTGCTTATCACGTGTATTCGTTACCATTATCAACGATGTTAAATGTTTGAATTTCAAAGCAGTAAAGCAAACAATGTCAACGAATTAAACTTTGATGAAGAATCGTTGGCATTAAATAGTAAAAAATTTAGGAGTCACTAATTGTGTTATTGAGGTTGAAACGGAGAGACTACGCAGCATGGGTGAGAAATGCCATGTTGTATAAAAGCGAGACTTGGGCTGTAACCTAGTCTAACGTCTAACGTCTGCTCTTACTACTTAAACTAGTAAAGAGCAGACGTTAGAGCAGAGCAGCCTAGTAGTTGTTATTGTCATGTGTGAAAATGACAGGTTAATGTGTTGACTGTGTCCACAGGATTGGTTCAGACTAATTGTAAAAATCAGTTGTTACGTAACTGTGTTTGTTATAGCACTGTTTATTTGGTTTAATAATGTTGTTGCTTTGATTTTCTGTCAGTTACTGTGCATTATGTCGTGCAAGTCCAACTTTGACTGACCTGTTAATGTAGTTCATATTTTTTAGGATTTGATGTAGCCAAAACTGGAGATGCTCGTATCGGGTTTGTTGGATTTCCGTCTGTAGGAAAGTCAACGTTACTGAGTAATCTCGCTGGAGTATACAGTGAGGTTGCAGCATACGAATTTACAACCCTGACTACAGTGCCTGGTGTTATTAAGTATAAAGGTGCCAAAATCCAATTACTTGATTTGCCTGGTATTATTGAAGGTGCTAAAGATGGCAAAGGCAGAGGAAAACAAGTCATTGCGGGTAAGCTGGCTCTCGAAACAGATATTAGATATATTAGTTATTTTAGGTACTGTAGTCATAAAGTAATGATTTTTTGTTATAAAACTTTTGATCTTTGTAGGGCGGATAATGTGTTCGATTGGTTGAAGCACTTTATCTGTTGTTACCTGCCTTGCTGATGAATGCAGATCTGATTTTTATCGCAGATTCCTTCAGCATTATCAAGAACTTGTGATAAAGCATCTCTGAAATTAGTGCAGCGTGCATAAAGTTGAAAACAAGTTAACGAGAGCTGATCTGCAGTAAATTACGAAAAGTGTAATGTTCTAGCAATTAAATATAGCAGTCTTGCCAAATAGCTGATAACAATTTCAGTCATGCGTTTGAATCAAAAGTTGAAGCTTTTTAGTTGTAAGATAAGTAGGCTGCATTATTTTGTGAGTGGATGTTTTTACCGGATTTTTAAATTCATTATTGTCAATTTACTTTTAGTTGCTCGAACATGCAGTCTTATATTTATTGTTCTTGATGTCTTGAAGCCGCTTGGAGACAAAAAACTGATTGAAAGAGAATTGGAAGGGTTTGGCATAAGACTTAACAAGCGTCCTCCTAACATGCACTTCAAAACAAAAGACAAAGGAGGAGTTAACTTTCAAACTATGGTAACTGTCTGGCTTTTACGTTGTTAAAAGGGGGCATTGAATGGGATTTGCTTTGAGCATTTTATAAGCTGTGTGCTCAGCCATGGCTGCCTTAACGTATGTTGCCGACGATTATGGTAGGTCATCGCTCAGGCAACAGATGTCCGTTTTATCCCGAAAATTTGTTAGCTATTTGCTGTTGATAAATCTCTTGTGTGACCTTATAAGTTTTGGTCGAACTGCCATCTGTTATTTGGGAAAATTGATGGCACACTTCTTGTTGGTGTTGAGATACAGATTGCAACCTACCGTCCATGTTGTTGTTGCTGTCACTCCGTTTGCCGTCAATTTCCATACATGTCGTAGCAGCTTCATGGCATATCTCCTTGCAATAGAAATTCTGTAGTTATACTGCAGAGAGGGAAAACGGGACATACAAGCGATTTGCTACAACACTGCAGAACGAGCAGACTTATGGGGTGAGGTAGGGCTGCTGTGGCCACAATTTTTTTGATAACTCTGTATAACTAACATGCTTGATGATTTAGGTCCCGCAAAGTGAACTCGATGCCGACCTGGTTAAAAAGGTTTTGTCAGAATACCGGATACATAATGCAGATGTCATATTAAAGGAAGATTGTACAACTGATGATTTGATTGATAAAATTGAAGGAAATCGAGTTTATATTCCTTGCATTTATATTCTAAATAAAATTGATCAAGTGAGAGTGTTTACTATTTTAACAAAAGGCAAGTTGTAATTGCTTATAGGAGCATCGTTTTTCGCAACGTGACAAGTGAAACCTTTCGTTGCTAATATTTATGCTCGATACTTAGTGTTAATTAATCGTGTGGAACATGGTAGAGTGGATTGAAGCGCCGTTCATAGTAACAATAATTGTGCATTCAGACTTTGCAATAGCTGCCTTCTTGTGTACTTGAAAAAACTTGGCTGCAATTTTTCCTGCGTAGTTGCACTGCTTGAGGTAGGAATGCACTGTCAGCTGTACTGGTAACTTCAAAGGTGATCCGGGTACAACGATATTCTGCAGTAATTGGCAAAAGATATTCCTGTGTCTAGGGCATAAAAATATATAAAAGGAAAATGACATTTGATCAAGACTCCAATCTTCTTGAAATAAAGCGGAAAGTTATAGTGGAAAAACATCAAAGGTATTAACGACAGTCTGATATCTGTACCAATCAACGGCTATCTCAGTGTGTGGGTGCGGTTCCCGGCCCCATTTTGAGTGGGTTGAAATGGCTATTGGCCTTTTCGAGGGTCCCAGTTACCTTGGGCACTTTGCACATCCAATCATTTTTTTGCTGTGCTGCCCTGAGGACAACTACAGAAGGGCAGCACTCCTTGTTAAAAAAGGATGCCTGCCTCTATTCTTTTTCTCCCTTTGATGAGCGGCAACGTTCAATTTAACATTGGTCCCGTCTTTTCCTGCGTAGTGTGTGCTGGAAATGTGACTTGGAGGGGTAGGTCAGTGCAATGCTGCACTTGCTCTAAATGAGTTCATCTTAGGTGCTCACTGCTTACTTCCTCCAGATTCAATGCTCTAGGCACCTCCCACTCATTAAGCTACCTTCCTTGCCACGTCTCTGCTTCTCCTTAGGATCCTTAACCTTACTGTGATTTTTTCTTTGGGGCCCCCAGAACAATGCCTCCACTGTTCAATCTGTCCCTTCTGGCCCCCTTATGCCAATGCTGTGCCCCCACGCCATTTTCTCATACAAACATTCCTATTCTCCTTCTGCCTACTTTGTAACTGCTCTCTTTGCACTTTCCCCATTTTTTTATGTTTCTGGCTATTCTTCTACACCTTCAGCTCCCTCTTTCCTGATGCACTCAGAGTTCTTCAATCAAATCCTGGAGTCTTCAAGCCAGAAGCACTAAACGTCTCCATTTTATCTTTATCCTGTAGATCTCATCCATATGCAGAAATCCAACTTTAACTGATCTTTCTTTTTTTGATACTCTGCTCTGCAATCTGATCGCACTCACTCCCAGTCTTGCATTCCTTTTCTTGATGTCCTGTTTACCACTGGTGGTGTCATCATTTTCGTTGGGCCGGGCCTATCCCTGCCTGAACTTTTACCTTTTCTCTCTCTTTGCTCGACGCCTCTGACTATGTAGAGGTCAACATCTCACTAATTAACTCTTTCTTGCTTTTTTTTCTTAAGGTTTATGTTCCCTTTCTTTGGTCTTCTCTGACTGATAGCAGAAGCAACTTTTTTTTCTTCTCCATTCTTCCCTCGAGAAATCTCTTCATTCTGGGGTGTTTCAATTGCCATCATCCCCTCTTGGATTCAAAAGGTGCTTCTCACTCCCGTGGGGAGGAAGTATTTAATAGGATCATTTCTTTGATCTTCATTTCCTTCAATGACCCTGACACTCTTACTCTCCTTCATCGCTCCTCTCATTACATTTTTGCACCCTCCTCTCTTGCGCCTGGTAGGTGCCTGTGGATTTGAGTTCTGATCATCTTCCAATTCTGCTAACCATCCCCCTTTTTCCACTCTTCCTACCCATCAAACAGCCCCCTTCCTACAATTTTCAAAAAAGTTGTTGGGATAGCTCTGCCTTTTGCGTTGACTCTCTTTGTCATTTTGCAGAGGAATACCCCTCACTCTTTACTTCTCTGGTATTGAATTCAGACAAATTTTTATTTCTTTGGCCCACATCAAACGCCAACCTCAAGCCTGGTGGTCTCCTGAAGCAAAAGCAAAAGACCAGGCCTTTGCTGACGGTCTGTGCTGACTACCTGAGATCCCACTTTTCTGTTTCTCCACTGAATGCCATGCGAAGCAGAGCCAGAGGCTACCTGATTAAGCTCCGATGGACCAGGTGCCCGGAGGAGTCTTTTTATTCCTCTTTCTGCTCTTTCTTTGCTTCCCTTAAATTTCTCTCGGCTACCACTAACTTTTCGTTTACTACCAATAGCCAACACGGAGTCACCTATCCCATGCTAAAGCTCTGGCATAGATTTTCTTCTTCATTTATTTAATGTTTCCTGGTCTTCACATTCCTTTCCTTCTACCTGGAAGATGTCTTTGATTATTCCCATTTATAAAATGGGTAAGCCTCTTGACTCTTCTGCTTCCTTCTAGCCTATCTCTTTCACCTCCTGCATCTCAAAGGTTTTTGAACGCATCATACTCTTCTTTCTGGAGTCTAACTCTATACTCTCTCTCCCCACCAGGCTGGTTTCAGTCCTGGACGGTCTACCCTTTATGAAATTCTGTTTCTTAGTCCATTCCAGATCGGCTTAACAAACCCAGGCAGGGTTCTTGGACGATTCTTGCTACTATCAACTTCTCCAAGGCTTTTGACTATGTCTGGCACTCCACTCTTTTCTACAAACTTATTTCGGCTGCCCTCCCTTCTTGGTATGCATGTTGGACTCAGTCTTACCTTTCTTACAGATATGCTTGCGTGGCTTTTCAAGATCACTAAGTTGCTTCATTCGAGTCCGTTGAGGTGTTCATCAAAGATCTGTTCTTGGTGTTGATCTTTTTGCTCTTCATCAATGATCTTTTTGAGTCTCTACATTCTTCCATCAGCTGCTTTCTTTATATGCTGACGAACTAGCCATTTGTTCCACCTCTCTCTCTGTGCCTGCTGTGGAGGCTCCACAATGAGCCCTGATTTGACTGGAGCACTGGTCTGAGGACTGGTGTCTTTTTGAATCCGAGAAAATGTGAGGCCTCCTTTTTTCTAGGCTGGGTCCCCACCTAGCTAACTTCCACCCCCACCTTCGCTTCTATCCCACTCCAATTTTTCTAGGGGTCACCTTCAACCACACTCTTTCTTTTTTTAAACATGAATCCTTTCCGAAAGCCAAGTTCTTCCATCATCTCAAGCCTTACACTGTATCTGTGCTTTCTCAATGGGCCGCTCTAAGGAGTTTCTCTCTCTTCTGTATAAAACTTTGCTTCGGCTCCTCACATATGTTTTACCCGGATAGTTTCCTTTTGTTTGCATTATCAACATTTCAAAGTTGGAACGCCTTCACTGAACGGCTAGTTGCGCCATCTCCAGCTGCCTTTCATCTTCCTCTATCTCATTTCTCTATAAGGTATTTCTACCTCCCCTACGAGTCACTCTGACTCATTTCGCCCTGTCTTATGAGCGGGCTCTTTGTCTCCCAACTTCCTTTTCCGTTTTAGGTTTGGCCAGATTTGGAGTGAAACCTAGAGTCTGCAGATCCTCCCGGAGGTTTTTTGGGTCCACTCATGTTTTTCCGCTTATGTTTTCTCCTACTTCTATTAGGGAGGCTCTCTTTGCTTGCCTTGCCTCTCTTTCTTAGAACCCGCTTTTCTTCACTGTAGAGTTCACTCTTCTCTCCACGCTCCTGCTCTAACCTCCTCTTTCTTGCCAAGGTAAGGTTGTCGCTTACTTTGACTTTCCCATCTCCTGGTCTGGTGATCTGGACTAAAGACCCTGTCGTTCTAGCCAACTTCTCACTTTGTGGTACTGAGACCACCCTTTCCTTTTCGGCAGGCCCAGTTTGTTAAAGTTTTTTTCATAAAGCCTCTACCATTATGCAAGCTTTCAGCTGGTCTTGGCGGCACCAACAAGTCTACCACTTCTCTTCTCCACTCAGATTCTCGCTCTGTGCTCCACACGCTGTGCTCTCCCCCGTCTTTTTACCTCAAACTCTTTGGCAGATTTGGTAGGAACTGTTTGACTGTCTTCTTTCACTTACTATCATCTACAATGGGTTCCCGGACACTCTTTTCTCCCGGGGAGCGACGCAGCTGATGAGCTGGCCCGGTGGGGTGTGCTACTCCTGCTTTCTGCAGTCCTTTGTAGTCTCTCCCCTCTTCCCTCTTGTATCCACTCTTTTCTTGGACTGAAGGCGCATTGTCTCATCTGAATTCTTCAACACACAGGTCCTCTCTCGTTTTTGCTGCAACGGACACACCCTTCTGTTAATCTCTTGTCACTCTAGAATTGGTAGAATCGAGAATCATTTATGCAGTCCCTGCGGTCATCCGACCCAGGACACTTCATCTCATTCCGTGCTGTCCAGCTACGTGCTTTTTGCGCGGCACGCTCTTTGTCTCTGTACGATTTTTGATCCAGGCTCCATAATCTTCCGCCATATCCCCACCTTTCAAAGGGGTTGGGTAACAACAACAACATAGTCTGATTTATCAATAGCAAGTTAGCTTTTTGTCGGACTTTTTTACCATACATGGAACCCTGATGAGCTGACCACCGGTAGCGTACCGAGGAATTGAAATAGAAGTCGCTATATTGGCAAACTAAGCTTATTGTTTTGCTTTCATTTGCTGGATCCCCTTTTACCTCTTCACTCGGCGACATGTCACGACCAAAATGGAATCCCACTAAATACTGTATTGTTTGCTTTTCCTTCCTAAATACCTTAGTGCCAGCCACCCATGGAGCTGAAGTCCTTGGGTCATGTTAGCTAGGTGGTCGCATTACTGATACAAAATAAAATAAACCATATTTTAAGGATCATAATGAATTCAGAATCCCTTGCTTCACTGGGTTAGAGTTGTAAAACTATTCATCTGTCACATCAAAAGAGGTGACTTTGGTCAACCACCTATGGCAGTACGTTTTTGCAATTAGTATACTTGACTGGTTCGAAATAGGCTGCCGATTTTTCTTAACCTGATCCTGTTTAGGCTTGCAGCATGGATTTGAACATAACCGTTTCATGTTGTTCCTCAATTCCAAGAAAGAGGGGGGGGGGGTAAGCTGGGAGACGCAATTCAAAATAGGTTAAAAGGGTCTTGGTAGGGGTAACCGCCCACTAGATATTACTGTAGTTCATAAGAGAAAAATGCTATCAGTAGATATTCTATTGTAGATCTCAATTGAAGAACTGGACATCATTTACAAAGTTCCTCACTGCGTTCCTATATCTGCTCATCATAAATGGAACTTTGACGACTTGCTGGAAATGATGTGGGACTACCTCAAACTTGTTAGAATGTAAGTTCATCTTACCTCCATGATCAGGGGGAAGGGGTTAGTCGTCACGGTGGCCACAGTAACTGCAGTGCCTAGCAGTCAATTTTTGTTGCCATGTTGAACATCGATAGAGCTTTTTATAGAGCGATGAATTCTTTCGTGAGAGATAAATGTTATTTGCGGGATCAGATGCATGGACATGGCTTCACTTCAGTCACCTAGTTTAATCTTTTGCAATCTACCTACAGACTCGTGGACCTCTGTAATGTTGATTGTAGCTCAGTGCCAGTTAGTAGCTCACTGATTGGAGGCTCTGAAGACATTCACCATTTTTATGAACTAAAAGTACGGTCGAGGCCTTTAGTCGTAATAGAAGGAGTTCGCCAAATAGATACAGTACAATGCTATTTATATTTTAATTTGGAAGCCTAAATTCGATTAGGCACAAAACTGACTTCATTGCCGAATTCTGCATCGCGACGTGGTTGGTCGTAGTCGATAGGTAAATCGTTCTACACACTGTTGAACACACAGTACTGCATTTATTAACGCTTGCACTTGATTAATTATTTTTTGACGAGGCTGGTTACCCGACTTTGATAGCCTCTGGAGTATCAAGTGGAACAATTCAACTCTGCATCAATCGACTTCGAAAAAAGGCGTTGTACAATACAAGTCGTAAATCCAATTGCGATGAGACTATGGGAAAACGACAGTTTATTTCAAGCCAGTCGTGCATGCAAATTGCGGACTCGTAGCTCAACCACTAGTTAAGCTAACCAACTGCAATGTCTGGGATTCCCAGTCTGCTGTGACGACATCTTGTGGGGGCAACTTCACTGTTTTATTCCGATATATTGTTCTGAAAACGTTGACCTCATCTCAATGATCTGGAGCCACTTTTGTCAAATTTTATTTCTTTAAATATAGCTGAACGGGAAAGAAAAAAAAATGCTTTGTGCCATCTTTCAAAAAAGCTGCGCTTTTTACCGTTTTTATAATTTCAAAATAAAGAAGCGGTTATTTTGTGAACAAATCATGTGCCACCCTTGACTGACCTACACGTCGGTAATTGTCTTAAAGACGTTAAACGTTTCTTTTACCGTACTCAAGTGGCGATGCACTGTGGTTTCTCCCACAGACTATGGTGACGCACGCAACAGTGTCGGCGTCAAATAGAAAACCTCCATCTTAGTTTTGGCTGCTTTGCTTTGGTTTTATGAGATCTGAGACCATGTTCGGTTGTTCGCTCTGGCTACTAGGCGTGACGGACTCTAATGAGTTTGTGACAAAAAATTTTTTCAAGCCATATTAGTGAAGTATTATTTGTAAACTGTCGCTTTTCAATTATTATTCTGCAGCTATACAAAGCCGAAAGGCCAACTTCCAGATTACGAAGCTCCTGTCGTATTATCATCACAATCTCCCACTGTTGAAGATTTCTGTAACAAACTTCATCGTTCTCTAATGAAGGAATTTAAACAGTAAGTTCTGTGTTTACCCAAATGAGTTTTTAAGACAGTGCTAGGACTCTTCGATAAAAATGTGGCGCTGTTGAAAAATGTTTTAAGTGACGTACAAGGAGCACGTTCTTGTCTAACTCTGAGTGAAAATTTATATCAAGTTAATTTCATGTTACGGTTTCCAAATAAGAATATGTGAAACTGCAAAAATACTACCAATGGCTACTCGTATTTTGATAACTTTATTGTTGCGTTTTAGCGCCCTCGTGTGGGGTTCTTCTGTGAAACATAATCCGCAAAATGTTGGTAAAGATCACACGCTTTTCGACGAAGATGTTGTTCAAATTGTTAAGCGAAAATAGCGATAGCAGGTAGCAATTATTCTCATCTGTGCGTTTTTTAGCAATGTTATGTTTCCTACTACCTATATATCATTTAGTTGGCTGTGCAATAATTTAAAATTGGCATATATTTTATTCATGCGTATGAGCTCATCCTTTTTTTCGCTTATCTGCTCGGCCACACAACCTGCCTGCCGCACAAAGATGGTGTTTTCCGGCTAAGTTTTTCACTTTAGGACATAACAAGCGAACTTGCCGGTTTTCCATACTACATCTTTTGTGCTTAGCTTCAAGCAGGGATACGGTGATTATCGTATTTTTTTAAGTCTTTAGTTTGACTCGTTAACGAAATTTCACCAAAGTCTACCAACTGCTTAGCACACACTAACCAATAAGCCACCTCGCCGGTATAGCTGGTGTATACTTTGACCGAGATGGATATATTGCCAGAAATATGGGAACCGCCGAGGTGTAGTTGCTTCGTTTCGGACTTCGGAACGAAAGGTTTTGAGTTTAAAACTTTGTAAAAGCACTATAGTATTTGTCAGAAAAGGTATCTGAAATTTAAAGTGCTGCGTTGCACTTCTGGCTTGAAAGCGAGGATGTAGTGGTGGACAGTTACTAGAGATGTCATGGGCCTAGATTTTGCAGGTTCGGCCTGCCCTAAGCTCGTGGATTTACGCCCAGTACCACAACGATGTAGACAAAATGTAGGCCTGGCCCGCCTAAGCTTGCAGTACGAAACTCGAATTGTATCAATAGCCAACGAGTAGCTGATGACAAAACTGCTCAATAGGAACTTGTACTAACAATTAGCTGCCCGAAACCCATTAGAACGTTTATAATCCGCCAATTGTACCAGAAAAATCCGCCGTTAATCGCCCTTTGAAGGGGCTTTTATCAGCTCATTCCATTTACAGCACACTAAATCAGCACTAAAGTGTCCCCTTGTTTTTCACGCTTTTTTGCAATCGTTTTGTTTAAATATTTACAGGATACAAATCAACTATTAATCGCCACGCAATAAAATGTCTTGAAAATTTTTTCATCTTTGTACTCCAGAAAGCCCAAACGTATTTTAGGGGAGCCAAAAATCCTGAAATTTTCCATATCTTGATAACCATGCCACATACAAAGATAGTTCAATGTCAAACGATTCAGAACACCTTGTTTTTTATTTTTTTACAACACATTATGGTACTGTGTTTCCTTCACTGATGTAGTTATTTTGAAAAACTATTTTATTTCATATTTTATCAGTTTCTTAAGCCGAGTTAATTTTTTTAAAGCAGTAACTTGCATTTGAATGATGCTTTACAGTCCGCATTGTTTAAGATTGTTACGGCTGTGGTACAAATCTATTTTGAGTTACTTTTGAGTAAGAGTAACGTGTAACCGGAACAGTGTCTTCAAGGAAAATGTGAATTTGCGAAAGATATAAAAGAAAACTTTTGGCTACAAAAAGAAATGTAATAAAGCAGCAGTCTTTGACCTTTTTTGCAAAATTAACCCCGTTTCAAAATTTTATATCAAAATTGTTCATGTGAGATAATTATTTTTGTACGAAATTTCTTGTCTTTTGTGATATAAAATACGCTCTAAAATTGTCACATAACAAAACGAACAATTGAAAGTAAACATAAATTTATTCAAATAGCAGCATGTTTGGGCTAATGCTATTCTTGTGCCTGGTGTTTTTCTGCATGATTAGTAAAAGCTGGTTGCAAGTTATTCAGCTTAAGTCATATTGTGTTTCCTCACAGTTGTTCATACTAATGCGATTGCGATATTTATTACGCATGTGTAGTACTTCGCTGAAACCGTACTCGACGATATGTCGTAGGAAATGTTAATAATAATTATTTCGCTTTTTCCCACAGTCCCGGAAAACGACCGTCGCACTTGATCCAAAAATCTGCCCTTTCATGTGCGTTAAAAATAGCATGGGATTCTTCATTACTTTGCATGTCTCGAAAGAGTTCCTGCGTAGCGGGATCGCATTCACTTACCAGCATGGTAGTTGCAAATGGTTCTGTAGTCCACGGGAAAACCTCAAGCTTGAGTAGATCTTTCAATCGAGAGTGCATGTCATGTGGGACAGCTTCCAGGTGTTCAACATAAACAAGCCAGTGGTTGTCAGTAACATCTTCCAACATCTTTGTCATTAGGGGAAAGTAACTGAAATTTCTTTTGTTCATTTTCTGCCGATAAAGTTTCAGTTTGCTAGTTAGACCTCAGATAACGGTTTTGCATTGAACTAACGTAACTTTTTTACCTTGAAGTTTATATATTACTGTTAACTTTCTCGTAAAAATTCATCAGATAACTGATATCTTGCCAGCATGAAATTACATCTTTAGCTAGAGCAGATTCTTCAAGAAATTCCATCACACTGTTGTGTAGTTTGTTGTACCGTGAATGACATTCGCCTTTTGACAACTAGCGAACTTAGTTAAGTGTAAAAGAGGAAGCGATCAAATTCTTTGATCATTTTCTCGGCAAAGCTGCCTAAACAAACGGTTCTCTGGGTTTGCTTTTAGTTTGTTAATTACTTGAACAGCAACATCCTAAGATTCCTGTAGAGATGAACAGCGACGCTTTGCCACCAAATGTTGACGGGGTGTCACAAAATTGAATCAATGACCACTAGACAAAGTATTAAAGATCGAATTACTGATGCTATCGAGGGAGTATGAAAGAAAAGCAGCTTGCTTGTCATGAAAAGTAGTGCAGTGGAAATAAAGTAATGAACTTTTCAAGTAAATACTCTAAAGCAAAACCTAAATGAAAAGATAAGAAGTTACGAAAGGTAGAGAATCAGTTTGGTATTTGTTGCTGCAAAGAGTGCGCTTGAAAGCTGATGCGAGCAGTATGGATAGGGTTGCTTGTAAATGTCCCATGCATTTCAAAAGTGCTTTTAAAAGAATAGTGAGCTGATGATTTCAATCAAAACATTACGAATTTCAAGAGTTTTCTTGAATAAATATTTTTTGAACCAACGATCTAACTGTGAAATCCACATGAGGCGATCGCAGTGGTACTTGTGATAACGTTGTTAGAATTGCGGTATCAACACTGCTCAAAATTGCTAGTTGGCGTATTCTCGCACTTTTCAGCTTCGATAACATCTTTCACGTGGTCGCTGGTCTCGAATATTGGCTGCCGGAGGAAGCCGCAAGAAATTCAGCGGGGAAGAAAGGAGAGCAGAAGGACGAGTGAGACTCTTCAGTACACGTGGCTTGGCAGAGCTCAGAAAGGTAGCCTCTGGCTCTGCTACGCAGGGCCTTTGGCTGAGAAACGGAAAAGTGGGATCTCAGGTAAGCGGCATAGACCGAAGCCGATTCCCTGGGAAAGGAACAGTTAGGGAACTTAAAAGAGGAAAAAGTCGAGAAAGGAGAGCCAGCGATAGAGCGAAGAAGAGAGTATACAGATTTTGGGTTAGATTTGGGTGAAAGAGAAGAGCAAGTCGTCTGCCATGCCTCAGCCTTGGCCTTGGCGATGACTGACGAGTCGCGTCGAGAAGCGGAGATGTAAGCCTGGCGATCTTCATCACTTCTGTGAGCGGCAGCGAAAGCCTTGCGTCTTTTACTAACCGCACCTTCCACCTCAGCAGACCTCAAGGCTTTAGGATGGCGTTTGATGCGGCCGAAAGGAATGGAAGATTTGGCCGCATTTAGTGTCAGAGAGGTAAAGAGAGCAGCAACAGAGAAAAAAGAAAGAAACGAGTATTCCTCTGTAGAAGGACAGTAGGAGTCAAAGCCATCCCAGCGAGCTTTCTAAAAGTTGAAGGAAGGGGGACGCTTGTTGGGGCGAAAGACCAGAGAGATAGGGACGGATAGAAGAATTGGTATGTGGTCAGAACCCAGGTTCTGAATCACCTCCCAGGAGCAAGAAAGGACAAGAGAGGAGGGAGCAAAGAAAATGTCAGGGGAGGAGCGACTGCCAGAGGAGCGATATAGAAGGGTGGGTAGGTCAGGGTCATTGAGGGGGAGGAGGTCAGAAGGAATGAACCAGTCGAATACTTCCTCCCTGCGGGGGTCGCAAGTACCTCCTGAGTCCCAGAGGGGGTGATGGCAATTGAAGCCCCCAAGAATGAAAAGATTTCTGGAGGAGGGAAGAATGGAGGGAGAAAAGGAGTCGGTTCTGCCATCCGTCGGAGAGGAACAAATAGGGGGAGAAGACGTACACCTTAGGAAATGACGGCGAGGAGGAGTTATTAAGAGAGATGTTGACTCCTACATAATCAGAGTAGGGATCAAGCGAAGAAAGAGAGGAGATAGAAAGTTCAGAGAAGGATAAGCCCTGCCTGACAAAATGATGACGACTCCGTCGCTAGCGTGCGTGGCATCACGGGAGAGAATGCCAGACCGGGAGTGGGTGCGATCAGAACGCAGAACAGAGAATCCAGGAATCCGGAAAGAGGAATATAAGTTAAGATTGGATTCCTGCATATAGATAAGGTCAACAGGTTGGGACGAAAGAAAGTGAAGTAGTTCAGTGGTCCTGGCTCGAAGACCTCCAGCATTTCATTGAAGAGTGCTGAGAAGATCAGGGAGGAGAGGAGGCAGGAGGCGTAGAAGAGCAGCCAGGAGCAAGAGACGGTGGTGAAGGGGCAGAGGGAGAAGATACAAAATGGGCAGACGGGGTATAAGAGGTTTGGAGACGAGGGTGGGGCGGGAGTGCAGCATTAGCAGAGGAGGCCAGATTGTACAGTGGAGGTATACATATCGGAGGAGTCCAAAGAGGGAGTCACAGTGTTACGAGTGCGGACACAGCAGGGGGAAGCTCCAAGAGTAAAAGCGGCCAAGAGTTCTGAATTTGGAGAGGGAGAGTTGTGAGCACCTTAGATGGACTCATCTGGAGCCGGTATAGCATTGCACTGACTTGCCCCGCCAGGTCCATTTCCAGCGCACACTGAGCAAGGAAGGATGGGGCCAGGGTTGGGATAAACGTTACCGCTCATCAAGAAAAGAGAAGAATGAGGAGACGAAGACGGGCAAGAGAAGGGCAGGAGAAGAGAGAAAGAGAAAACGGGCGACCGATTTTGAAGAAGCTGTGTGCTGCCCTACTGCGGTCGTTCAGGGGCAGCATAGCGAAAAAATGAAGGAGAGTACCCGGGGTAACTGGGATCCTCGGAAAGTCCAACAACCATTTCGATCCAACCCAAACGGGGTCGGGGACCGTACCACCACGTTGAGGCGGCTGTTGATTTGTGTAGGCTAAGTTATATCAATTACATTGAAGGGAAATCCGTAGTTTTGATGTGATAATCGCCGAACATTCAATTTAGGCTCAGTTATCTGTCAAATATAAGCTAGAGCAGTCTATACTATACACTGTAAACACCAAAGAATTGGCGTGGGAGAGAAAACTCTTAAAACGTATTCTCGAACCAGCTAACAGGCATAATGAATTGGAGTTTTGGAACAAAAGATTTGGGTTTAAGTTGACAATATGCGCACATGGAAACGTATGGGTACATTTTTTCGATTTTTATGAGAAAGAAAACTTTGTGAATTCAAAAGTAAAAATGAAATTACATAAATTAACATCACAAAAATGAAATTTAAAATGACTTCCATAAAAGTGGTTATTTCTAATTAGGCCTTGCTTTTGTTGCGTTGCTTATGATTTGTATGTTGCATACAAATGGCATCAAATTTTGAACATGGATAAGCTTGTGTGATGTCATATGCTGGTGAAAATAACATTTTTTGATTTATCTTTCTAAATGTAGGAGATAAAGAGTACCATAATGTATGGTAAATAGATAGGAAATCGTGGGGGGAAAATGAACATAAACGCGACTGCTAAATGGATGGTGGAATAACCGTTTGAAGAAGAATGCTGCTTCAAGTAGGCCTACGTAGCATCTGCAACTGTGGAAGGCGAACTTTCTGTTACATGAAACTCATATTTCTTTTTTTCGTACTTTTGACTGTTTGAAGCGAAAGTAAAAAAGAGAACTAAACTAATTTTAAAATGCGGAAGTAGCCTAATAAAATCACCGATTGTAGAACTGATACAGTAGGTAATATTTTTAGCTATTTTAGATCTAACAATAGAGTTCCAACAGTAAAAAGTGTTGTCGACATATAGTATGGTATAGAAAAGTTTTTGCAACCTCGTCGGCATTCGACAGAAAACGCTTCCGTTATTAAGACACATTTACAAGTCAAAGATTGATTCACTTTACTCAAGAAGAATGTTAATGGCATACAAGAAGCATAGCGGATTTCTAACGTTTTGTTTCGTGCTCAACCGTTTGAGACTGACCGCAGTGGCTTCTCGTAACCAAGAAAACAAAGTCGTTTATAATTGCAGCAGCTTGTGCATGTGCTTATTTGCATACGATTAGTGATTGGTAAAAAGCTCTGATCATCGATTTGTATATTTGAATTGTGGAAGGTGCAATTTTATTGAACAGACAAACAAACTGAAAGTAAAAGGAGTAAACAGTTTTAGCTGTATTAAAATCACTTTCTTTTTTAGGTTCGTTTGTGCATCAATTCATTTTGAAAATAGAAAATTTACAGCTGTACGAAGAATTTTGTTTACTTCGGAGAATGTTGGCTTATTCGAAACGTACCAAACCCTTTCGCTTTTATTTTTTTTGCATGAAAGGTTTTGAAAAACGTAAATAAACAAAAAACTCCTGGAAGTTTGTGTTTCAGTTTTTGGGGATTAAGTTTTTTGGAAGAGCAAAACTTGAATTCGTGACGTATTTTGCAACACTTGATTGAGAAGAGCAAATACAGTCAACTTCGGATATAAGAGATCCGCCGGGACCAGCTTAATCAGTCTCTTATAACCGAATTCTCTTATAACCGACTGCCGAAAAGTTCGATCCGATACCCTAAGGACCTTTTGCGTAGTCCCTTATAAGCGAAAATCCCTTATATCTGAATCTCTTATATCCGAAGTTGACTGTACTTATAAAAAATGGTTTGGAGAGGATCAAAGTGTAAAGCTTTTACCAAGCAGTTGAAATACAATGCTATGTTGATGGTACTCAGACGTGTCGCCAGAAACAAGGGAGGAGGTAGCAAGATTTGACTATTTGCTGGTCGATCGTAAGGCGTTACGATATGTAAGCAGCAATGGGAGCGATACTTGAAATTCATGTCAAATCTATATCAATACACAATACCTTTTAGCATGTTCATTCGATACCAATACTCGATACATTGGTGTCAACTTAATTTCGTACCGAATATTGACACAGTATTGCCAATACAAATGTCGAGATACTTTTCAAGGTTTTTCGTAAAAGTGGCTGTAATGGCCATATATCATGGCTACCTGCTCAAGGCTACTTGCCTAATACTTAAAATCGGTAAGGGTATCGTTGATCTACGCAGCAGTTAAATTGACAAAATAAAAAATATCAAGTTTTATTTGATTTAAGAGCTTTTCGGAAGAAGGTCGACAACAAGTTGTTAATTTGATATACAAATTGCTAAACCAATTCTACGGCTTGTTTCGACTTTTAGTGCACTTCGTTTGACGAACTCGTGTTTGAATCCGATACCTTAGGCTCCGCTTACCAGTTCCAAACCGCTGCGTCACCGAGTTTCGGTCTTGGAAGCAAGATTGCTGCAATATTAAGCCAGCTTCGCTAACAACTGTAGGCTCATTCTACCTGGTTGCAGATGCGTACCCAGGGGGACCGCTGGAACCGCGCTCTCTCGCCCTGATGAAAAATGAATTTTTTTGTAAAAAACTTCAACTTTTCATAGCTCACGATTTGCCGTTAACTTCAATATTTTGTTAGATTTATTTACGACTTATTTATTTTTTAGATTTATTTATTAATTTATGACTTTGATGTAACAGACATGCTAGGCGAGAAATAAATGGACAAACCAGTCACGGTTGCAAGTTCTGCAGTGTTGGTACCGATTTACTGAATTTAATACAAAGACTTGGGTACAGGTGGAGCAGCGCCAAGATGAAATGATTGGGTGATAGTTCAAGCAAGTTGTTCAAAAAAGGACTTTATCTCAGGAACTATGGTGGAAGGTACAGAGAGCCTAAGCTGCTGTATAACCGGGCGTTAGCTTAGGCTAGAAGCTATAGCTGTTGGCCATCAAACATGTAGCCGGCCAGCTGGTTTATTAGGCTACTAGACCAGCATTTTGCTTAGACTACCGGTATCAGATTGGTGGCGTAGCAAACTGAAATAAGTTCCCTACAAAACTTGAAAAATATTTCTCTTTGCAAGTTGTAAGCGCAAGGTGCAGGTTGTTTACATGCTTAAGAGGGCTGCAGAATTTTTAAAAGAAGCGTTAAGGCATATTTAAAATCTAATCAGAGTCAAAGTGCATACGGAACATATTTTCGTTCTTGAGTAAATAAACATAATAATAAGGTTACACTGTTATAGGCTGTTTGGTTTACCATCATTTGCAAACGGCCGAGTTGGAGTCGTGCGATTTTGGCTGCGTCTCCACAACTCTATTTCGTACACAAGTTGCTTACAAATATGCAAACTTTACTTTCAAGATAGTGTTGCTTTAGCAACCTATAGTTGACTGAACTGAAAGCACAAGCTAATTGAAAGGTTACCAAAATGTAAAGCTGTAGGTTTAGCTTAGCAGTTTCAGTTCACATTTCTTTTTCATAATTCATATTGTGAGAATAAAACGGCATTTGAATGAGCTTAATTGCCGTACCAGTGTAATGTAAGACAATGTAATTCCTTAGCACAGGGGTGGCCAACCTTTCACCTACCATGCGTCAACTTTTTATTATACGGTTTCAGATGCGCCACAATCTCCATAAATCCTGGCGCAAGTATATCCCTCCCATGTCGCGTTTGTTTACAAAAACAAAGATTTGTTCGCGGTTGTAAGCTGCGTGTTATTACCACAAGGTTACAATGCGCCACTTCTGATCATGCAATGCGCCATCTTATGGCGCATGCGCCACAACTTGGCCACCCCTGCCTTAGCACAAGAATAACTTGCTTTTAGGATGTTTTTAAGTTGAATAGTGATGCTAGTGACCACTCTACTAAAGCATTAAAAGGGTATAGGCCTAAAAGAGTTTTGTGTGATTCCTCTCGCTACCGTGCTTTGGTAAAACTGCAGTCTATCATGCTAATGCTTTTTAAAAAAGCTGACAGAGCAAGTGTCTGATTCGTTGCATTCTAACTCGATGATTGATTTGTTGCATCCTCTCCAGAATGCTCGTCAAATAGGCCTCTGCCTACAGTTCCTTATTTCCAATGCAATACCTCGAAAGTACTAAGTATATAGCACATCTTTCAATTCCTCTTTCATATGATTGGTGGCAGTAATCATAAAATGCCGCTGTATAGATTTATTCAGCTAATACTGGTTGTACCAGTTGAGTTTTTTCAGCGGGTGGAAACTATATGGGTACAATTTGATTGCTTGTGTGTGTTTTTTGTTTTGACGTTTTTATGATATGAGTTATTGGAGTCCCAGATAAATAAGTTGTAGCGTTAAATTGCAGCATTGGGCGGACGCAGAAAGCTGCCGAAAGCCTAGCTACGCCAATATTAATAAAATCAAAGCATTAAATGCTGGAATATAACGAAACGCACAGATTGGAAGGCGAAGCCTTGCATAAGCTGATACAAGCAAAAAAGCTTGTCCCACCAAAAAGCTTTAGCTGTCCAAGTTTTGAATTGCGCCCCCCTCCTTTGAAAGTTCTTGGTACGCCCCTGGGTTGCATAGTTTTGAATAATTCCTTTAATAGATGAAAACGCTCAATATTATCTATCAATAATGAAATTAACATTTTTGTCAAAGTGCTGACGTACTGCCCAGCATCCACGTCCCAGGTGTCAGTTCAGCCGATGTGCAGTTTGACCCGCATTGTTGATGTTAAGTGCGAGAAATAATCGTTTAATGATAAAGTCGCCACTTACTTAACATCTTTGCAGGGACTTGATTGAAGTCTAAGACGCGTTTACGGCCTGACAACTTCGAAATCAATTGTTGATACTACCAGCCATGGTCCGAAAAAGCACATAGGCTAAATAGAACGAAAGGTTAAAATAAACTTCGTCATGCTTATGGGTCGCAGTTTCACGAATGCGATGAGTGACATCCTTCAACCGGCTAAACCGATACTGATCTAAAAAGTAGTGAAAATAGCCAGTACATTTGATCGAAGGTGAAAGCCACCAAGAGGAAACAATAATTGAAAAGAGGTGAATGGGAGAAATTGAAGAGTGCTACTGTTTTCATTACATTCCAGTACTTGGCCGCCAACTTAACAAATACAGTAGACGCCGCTTAATATGACCACCTTGGGACCAGGCCATTTTGGTCACAATATCCGAATGGTCATAAAAACCGAAGCCGCCATAACCGCACCTGAATCGACGCCGTAAATTCCGGACCGTACCAAATTGGTCATAATAAGCGGCTGGTCATATTATCCGTGGTCATAATAAGCGACGCCTACTGTATTAAATAAATTAAAAATATCGCCGATATTATTTGTATAGAGGAAAACAGATTAAATCAATACCGATACTTTTAAGCAATGATAATTCGATATCGATACAAAAGTTTCGAGCTTATACACGTATCTAGATATTGCCCATCTCTGTACATAAGTAACGGTCAAAAATTTGGGGTAAAGGAATTAGTTCCCTCCTGCTGCTTGGTTAAGTCTGGTCTCGGTGGGGGAGAGATTAGTTTTCATGTGTTGCTAAGAAGAAACCTTTTGCGGTGCTTAAAAATCACTGCAAGAAAAAAATAAGGATGGAAGTTTGCTTCCATTTGAAAGTCTCGCAACTTTTTTTTATCTACAGAGTATTTTAAGTGGCATTTCGATAAGCACTTCGTTATAGCACTTCCAGCAGGATACCAACTGACTAACATCACGTGTTTTCCAAATGCCGCAAAATTCTTACAATGTTGTTGCGGCTATCGCTTGCTGTTAAAAACTTTATACGTAGTAAAAAAAAAACAAATCACGTGATTTGCATGGAACCATATTCGGCAAGACATTGTTGCTGACTCAACATGTGACCTATTTTATTCGCCAATAGACGCCGTCGTTTTTTTTCTCCTAACATTTTACACGAGTTTTTCGTGTGATAAATCAATACCGTAAATGGTAGCAAAAGTTTTGAGACAGCAGCATTGTAGCTGAGAAAAGTGAATCGGTAAAATAAATAAAAAGGTGCAACAACGCTGTACTTTTGCTGCTGTCTCTGGTTCCAAGCAGCTCTACCGCTATTACTGACTTCGATTGTAGAATTCTTCGCGAGTTTTCGAAGTACAATATTTGCTCCACAAACAGACGACGACTTTATGTATTGATTTTGGTGGGAAAGTCAACTGTAGTCAACATTATAATGTATAAATTCATTGTGGGAGCAAGAAAAATCTACTTTTGTTGAAGTTTTGACTTTGCCATTACTTAAAATGCGTTAGCAACTCGTGCATATGAAAGTTTTTGCAGTTGTAAGTTCGATGTTATAAAAATTTCTGTTGTGCTTGTGCATAAACAGCTATGCACGAGCACAATAATGATAGGTCTTCGATTTGATAATTGTTCTTGCTAGGAGTTCGCCATATAAATGATATAAAAGTTCTTTTGAGAGGTGAATCAACTATACAATTTATTTGGCTGAAACAAGGTAAATTACTAAGTTGAAACATACGTCAGTCGTCTGTGAAGCGTATGGAGTTTGCATACTACACGAAACTATGTAACCTGTTCTTTTTGCAGATTGCATCATTACAAGACATTTGCTATGTAATAGGTAGTTACGGTTTGGCAGTTGAGATCGCATTTCCTATTGATGGTGTAAATATTCAAATGCAGTTCATGAATGAACGAATGAAAAGTGCTCGAAGTCATTTGATTTCACCGCTTTGAAAGGAAGTATTACGGGCCAATTAAGCTTTATATCGTTAGCTACTGTATTTTGAAAGTTTGTGGTACGCTGATTCAAGCTGAAGCACAGGGCAGGTTTATGTAAGCCCACATACTGATGCATATTAAAATACTAAAGATCAGTAGCTAAGCGGCCGTTAATGACGTAATCCAAAGAGCTTTAAGGAAGCGGTTAATTAGTAAGTGTTTACATTTGCTACCAGCTTCAAGCTGTATGGATAATACCAACGCAGAAGACGAGGTGTTTCTTTGGTTAAGCAGCCAACTAAACCGCAGTTACTTTTACTGTGCTTGCGAAAGCTACAAATGAGTAAGCTTCCCATAAGAGCGTAGTTGATACCTGGATACTGGTTTCAATGCGAAGTTGTTTTGCGCCAGTAAACTACTTTTCAGTAACGCAAAATGCTGAAAATGAGTGCCAGCTTAAGTAAAAACCTCTAGGCCTTGTCTATCTAAACAAAGCATGTAAGTTTTATTTCTTGGTAGGCCTGCGTAGGGAGATAGCCAGAATTTTGACTCAGGAGAGGGGTATGATGTGCATTTTTTTAGTTTTAGTGAGGTATGAACAATGATTTTTGAGCTTTCAATAATTAGCCTGCTCGAGAGGTTCAATTTGGCTGAAGGACGTGTCCAGCGTTTTTTTTCCTATGAGGCAGTTAGTCTATGAGCAACGTATATGTTTACTGTTTGCCATTTATAATTGTTTGTGTTAATTTATCGCTGAAACAATGTATGGTAATCACTGTTTGCTGGTGAAAATTTAACTCCGCGTGAATGGGTACTGCGTAATGCATGAGCTGTAGACGTGATTTTACGTCTTATTTTTAAATAGAAATCATCAAGTTCTTTTCGTGCTGGAAGTTTTCTTTAATAGAAGCAAGACAGTGTATGTTATGTACTGCTGGTCTAGTAGCCAGAAACAAAATTTGGGTAAGATATTCAACTCTGGCTGTCGTGATGACGTCATCAGTAGATAGTACTTTTTCTTTGCGAAAGAGCCTATGAGGCTCGACGTGCAGTCTTTTGTCATTCTGGGCCACCGCGACGGGTAGATTGCTTAGCCCCGCCACCTGTCTGCCTCATAAACATGGATGCATCCCGTTGAGTGCCTTGCCCAAGGACACAACAAGCGAACTTGCTGGCTTGTTTACAACCTTCCTTTAAATGCCGAGCGCCCTACATGGAAGTGTGAATACCATTTTAAAAGTCTTTTGGAATGACTCAACAAGAGGAATGAACGCTAGGTCTACCGACTGCGAAGCGGGCGATCTAACCACTACGCCATCGCCTCGGTTAGTAGATAGTAATGACGCAGGTTCAAAAATATTGGTGTGTGGGTGAGGCGATGACGCTTTTTGCATTTAGTTTTTCGCTGTGTGGTGCTGTATTTTTAACGTATAGCGTTGTGAGTTTGTATCGATGACGAAATTGAATAATGGCTCTTGCGTTAACGGTTCTTTACTGGGACAAAAGCGAAAGTGAATGCAGGTTTAGTTCGCGCTTGTTGTGGCATCAGAAAAATATTTTCCACGCCAGAGCCAGCAATGGCAATTTTAAGCTGTAGTTCAAAAAAGAAACCTTATTGCTGAGAATGAAGCAAAAAGTTAGCCCTTGCCTGGAACAGTACTACTATGCTTAAAATGTTTCGAAGAAGATTAAAATTATTTTCGAAGACTGGAAATGTTTAAGCCACTCACGGATTTGTTGGTTTGCCGAAAAGGTAGAAGGAAGCAAGGACATACTGGGTTGAGGGAAACTGCAAGCTGGACTTACCTTCACAGAATATTGTGGTGTTTTGCCTTATATTTACCGGATAGTTTGCCAATTTTTGTACAAAAAGAAGGGCAAACAGTATTGCTTTGTTTTTTCAACGTTTCTCATTGACAAACTATCGGCAGTCAGTAGGCAGCAGTATAAGCAATTTACTATGTAAATCAGACGATTCAATTTATGCGCTTATGCGCTCAAATTAACTATAATTTTGAAAATTGGTTAAGAAGGACGTTACACGGCCGATGCGTTTAAAACATTGAAACTCTATTCATGTTGTGTTTCAATCATAGTTACAGCAACAACTAGTCAGTTTTTTAGCCGTTTTGTTGCAGAGTTTCAAAACTGTAATGGTAGTTTATTGATTTTCTTATTATGACACACTGCGACCATGATTACGTCATTGAAACTTCAATGCATCGCCTTGGTGGATTACGTCACATTAAAAAAGAACAAAACATCTTCGAAAAAATAAGCAAAGAATACGGCAGGCAAGTATGGCGTGTGATTTGTTGATGCAACAATGTCATAAACTGTGGATTTAATGTAAATGTCGGTATCACTATTGTAATGTGAAGATCGGGGCTCAATTTTGTTGTCAAATTCTGCCCGACTTTCGTGCATTGTATTCGAGAACTAGGAATTAAACATTGTAAAAACTTAGATGTGAAACCATTTCAAATGTTGCACAAAAGGCCAACGTTTGCTTTAAGCGTAACAGCAGGCTGTGTTTACTGTTTCGACCTCTTAGGTCTTGTCAGTGCAGTTGGCGATCGACCAGTGACCCAGAGGCTTTAAATGAACGGCTTCTCAGAATGCTAACAGAACTTCACTACAGTGGACTAAGTTAAGACGCCACAAACGATAGTTCTAGGCTATGCTTTGTTTAAAGCCTGTAGCTACTTGCCGGTCACTAAATGCCCTGATAAGATTTTGAAGGTCGAAACAGTGTGCGCTGTCTGCAGCTGCACTCCTGTTAATCGCTGGGTTCTTGTGCGAATTAAGAAGACTTTAATCACCTATCACTGCCAGAACTATAGCTCTAGCGTTGTGCTAGATTTACTGCGTCTGCTACCACCGCCACTAATTCACGAACGATACGGTTTCGTAGGACGCATGTTGAATATCTTTGTTATGTTTATGAATGTCTCGTAGATAGCACAGTCATAGTTGACAAGCTTCAAATCTTACAGAAATTTTAGTGCAATGTTGCTCTTGATGTTGGTCGAACAGTCTGGGTTCGATTCTTGGCTAGGTTATTTCTAATGATTAGAAAGGTCTTTTTTGCTTTACCGTATATGTGACGAAATTTGGATGTATTGCCAGCCTTTTGAATTTCATAATTTTTCAGCGGCAGTTACGACCGTGCGACTAATAATAGGTTTTGGACTTTGTATAGGACCAGCCTTGTACCGCCGAGGGGCTCACGTTTCAGCTGCGCCATCCACTACGCGCAAGGATAACTTCTATGATCTGTGACTAAAAGTAGCCCCAGTAGAATAAATTGCCAATACGTGTTGCCTTATTGCAGTAGGCGCCGCTTATTATGACCACGTATAATATGACCAGCCGCTTATTATGACCAATTTGGTACGGTCCGGAATTTCTCCATTTAAAATTCTCTGTTTAATATGACCAAATTTCGGATAATATGACCAACATTTTCTCTATCTTTCTTGTTATAGTACAGTATTTTTTCCCGCCACGCACTTATAACTTCGCCTTTTCAACATATTGTTACACACTGTACTAAATTTTACCGTCACTTGTAGTGTTACAGTACTGTACTTTGTTTTACTGCCAACGTCACACTGTTACTTCGGGTAAACGATGAATTTGACGGTACTTGGACTTCTTGTGGCTTACGGCGTCGATTCAGGAGTTATTATGGCGGCTTCGGTTTTTTTAACCATTCGGATATTATGACCAAAATGGTCTGGTCCCAAGGTGGTCATATTAAGCGGCGTCTACTGTATTTGCTACAAAATATTTTATGCGCTTCAGGTGGCCAAGTGGCGATACGCTGATAATATATTTACACATATTCAGTTGAAAACGAAAGTAAATGCCTTTCGCAAAAAGCGCACTTTACTGGAAACTACTTGTATTTTCAAAAAACTCAATGTAATATCCAGCTTTTTCGTGCTTTTTGACTGTAACGTTTTTTAACCGTCGATATATTTAAATCATTACTGAGTAAATTGTGCTCAGTTTAATATGTCATTCTTGACGTTTTTTCTATTGCTGAGCATAGATCAGGAAAACGTCGTTGTGTGACTTGGGACTTAGAAGAAAGACTTGATATGGTAAAGGAATTGAACCCGCTTCTATCCACTACGAAGCTGATTATTCGCAACCAATATTGCATCGCACCAGTATTTGAAAGTAGAATTTGCGAAGAAGCAGTGCTACTTGCGACACGCTCATCAGCTTATAGTTAATGCTGTTAAGGAAGTGTAGGCGAGGTAGCCTTAAATATATACGCATGGAGATATTTCTAGATAGCAAACTTTTTGCTGCCTAAGCGAAGACACTTCTGTTTTGGCGATTTTTAATAAAAACGAGCACATGCGACATGTAGACAAAGCCCTTGCCAAGTCATAACTATACAGGGTGTTCCAAAAGTCTTGGACACATTTTGACGTTGAATGTGTCAAAAACTATTAAGGAAATAACAGTGCATCTGATATATTTTGAAAGCTTGCAGTCTCAAGTTTTTTATAGAATGTTCAAACATGTTCAATGTAAACACCGTTAGTCACACGCCTCACATCAAGCCGATAGTCAAATTCCTGCTAAAATGCGTTCCAGCATTGTGTTGTCTATGGTTGCAAGTTGCAACAACTTCCGTTATTCGGCCTTGAGATCAGCTACATCTTTTGGAAGGGGGAGGCGCATAGACCAGTGCTTTCACGAAACCCACAAAAAGAAGTCGCAGGGTGTGACATCTGGAGACCTAGGATATCAGGGCAAGAGAACGCGATCATCAAGTGTCGCTGAATCAGTTTTTGAAAGTTCAAAGACACAAAACGCTTTTTCTGGTTGAGTGAAAGCCATTGGTGGATGTAGGTTATCTTAGTTATTAAAGCTACATGAAAAGATATGAAAAAATTGTCAGCGTGACAAAAAAAACTCAATGAATTTAGCATTAAAATGACAACAGTTTCATTCAACTACCATTCATAAATCAGCAGAAATGAGGACTTGAAATGTGCCCCAGACTTTTGGAACACCCTGTACTTTAAAAATGATATTCACAGATCTCCAGCCTGAAGCTTAGTAACAGGAATAATGTGAAGAATAAAATATGAAACCAGAATAGCTCCGTCGTGATTATAACACATCCTGGCGGTAGAAAACCATTGCAATTAGAAAGCTGTAAAAGTTTCATGACATTCCATTTTCCTTGCATCTTTACATTTGTTTGACAACGAGCAATCAGCATTGCTACCTGAATAGCAGCAATTCACATGATCCAACGTTATTTCAAAGTCCAAATTGTTGAAGCCCTCATCATAAGGGAGCTTAATGGGCAATTTCGTTCACTTTAAGCAAAGATCGATTTGTAGCTCCAATTTGTCTTTTATTTGTGTATCATACTTCGGCAGGTCACGGACATTTTAAAAAAGCACCGTAGGTTTAAAAATATCACAAAAAGTTCAATCGCATAAGGCACTCTTTTGAGCGTATGACAGTGTCAGTAAGCTACTCGTTGATTTGAATGTTATTTCAAGTTCAGATACAAATAACTTATTGCATTGAAATTAGTCAATCGAATAGGAGGTATATCTTCCAAACTTTTGTTTTTTTCTTTTTGAATAGAGTCAGAACCAAGCAGTTAAATAAAATTAAAATAATTATCGTAATTGCCATTTAATCTGAATTGTTCTCTATTTATTTAATTATAAGCCCTGTGTTAGTTAACCAAGAGCGAGAGCTGTTAGAGTTAATAGCTTACTAACCTTATCGGTGCTAATTAAATAATTGCTTAATTCTACTGGGTGTCTGTAAAGTCTGTACACATAGGGTAATTGGATATTTTTCAATATAAGATTCAAAATTATGATTATATTTTTTTGCATCCACTGATTAATTACGGCTTTGTCAAAAGAAAAGAGAGTTGAGCTGGATCTTAGTCCACTTGATTTCTTTTTCTTGTGTACGCTAAAGGAGAAGGTGTACTCAACAAAAATCACACATTCAATTCACTTGACTCAACAAATATAGAGTCAAGCAAAATTGAAAGCGATGCAGATTTATTGAATCGAGTTCACGCAAATTTTGCCAAAAGCATTAACCTTTGCATTGCAAATGATGGAAATTATATTGAAGATGTTATTTCAATAAAAATAAATAGTAAAATAAAGCTTCATTTCAATTGCATGACAAATATTCAATTGTCCTATGTGTCTAGACTTTACGGACACCTCCAGATTTTATGGACACACTGTATTGCTACTTAAACAAATTTTACCTGGTATTTGGTCATTGATTTTCATCCTTTGGTCGCGTGAAAACCAGCGTGATTGTAATTAAAACAACTTCTTTTATTGACGTAGCTTGGGAGGAGTAACAACGGTGCTAATCTTCTTCCCAGATTTCTTGGACGCGATCAAGATATTAAACTACTTTCAAGTAAAATGACACCAAAAAAGTTATCCCAAAAAAGTTATCAACCAAAAGAAGGCACAAAAAACCCGACAAGAAACTTTCGCCCATCTCACTTTTTTTATTTGTTTCGCTTGTGGCATCTGTGTTGTGCTTGGGTACCGCCAGTGTCGTGGTTTGTGGTGTTTTTTATTGACCGAAGCTAAGAAGTAAGATTTGCCAGACGTTCCGAACAATCAAGCAGGGAAAATTACCGTAAAGTGTTTCCCCAAAGAAACAAAAACGCAGCCCTCGAGCGCGAATTAAATTTATGACTTCTGGACCGCCAGATCAGCCGCCTATCCACGAAATAATTTTAATGAAACGACCAGACGATAAAGATATGTAGTCCAATTCAGGTGGTGCGTATTGTCTTTACCGAGTAAATTTGCTTTGTATCGTGTAATTTTGAGCTCAAAATTTCTCGAAATTTTTATATAAAGCCGGTTGCTGCTAGGCAGCAGATTCGCATTTTTGTTTAGGTAACAAAAATTGTTTTACCATGTGAAAACAAGTTTGCAACATTATTTATAGTTTCAACAACTGTCGCAAATTCATTGTTTTGATTTACTCCGAGGAAAATACGAAGATTCAAACGATATATTTGAAGTGAGGAGAGTTTGTTTCGGCATACGAATTTATGACGCGCTGTCAAATATTGCCTAAGCACTGCAAGTCTTTTCCACAAGTAGCTAGTAATTATATCACAGCATTGCTGAAGTTAACTATTCAACTGTAGCTTGCAGCCATTCTTTTAGTATCTGGCTTTGAGCGCTGTAAGTCTGTTAGCATTGATTTTGAAATATTTTTTGTCGAGCAAATGATACGAGCAGATATCGTTTTGGGCGTCTGCACGGTGATGATGTGTTTTTAGAACGTCTCTTTTCTAGTCAGTAGGCCTGGGCGCTATTTGCGAGTCGTACCAAGCACTTGAATATTGGCATTCACAGACTTCCTGCTTAGTTTTCAGCAGTAGGAATGATTAGAAAATAGGATATAATTCCGAATTTTTTTTATCATTATTAGAAGGACGTCCTGGTGCGAGAAGACCGTTGTTATTAAATTGCGCCGAAAGCAATTTATATTTCTCATTGTTAGTGCATTTTGTCAAAGCAAACTGGTTTTGCTGATTTGGGTGCGTTTAAGAGTCACCCCTTAAGCAATGTCGTTGTCAGCTAAGTTCGATTTAAAGCTCTGCCTCAGGTTCAAACTCAGCAGTCTCAAAAATCGTCACCTTATTATGCCCTCTTCTTTTTGGCGTTTGGCTTCTCGGAGAGTTAGTACAGGCAGATATTTGGAAAATCGAGATAGAGTGGTAAACTGTCTCAATATAGGTTATAAAGTGTTGTTAACTGACATTGCATTTTGCCTTCAACAACATATGTAACGCCGAAATCAGTCGCTGCCTGTCTCCGTTTTCCTTAATGCTCTTTAACCTTTGATAAATCACTAATTTTATCATCGGTCTATTTGTCGTTATTGTCAGTCAAGTTTAAATTAAGGGTCTTTTACATTCTGTCATAACTTTGTGATGTATATAGCGGCCTGCATTGTTTTTACAGTGGAATATAAATAGATCTATTTATGCCTTCCTTTGCACAATACCCATCTAAAATAGTTGTACCTATATAAAACAGTATTATCCTGTTCCGTTGTGGTGTACAGCGTAGGAGACTACAGCGCGGTTAACTGCCTTAGAATAACAGGGTAGCTCTAAACACCTACACCAGAGGAGTGCTCTGCCTTCCTTTGCCAGAAATATTTTGCGGTGCAATAAAAGCGCGATTTGCAATACTAGGTCCAAGTATAATCAGGTGTTGTGAAACCTTGTATGATTACGACTTAAATTATTAGTACATGCCCAATTTTGAACTTCTGCAACTTGAAGAAGTCGTTTGTTCATGTTAGCAAGCGTAAATCAAAATTTGGGAACATGATGAGAGTCCCTTGCCTGAAACAATGTTGATAATTGAAGTAAATGTGCGTCGTGTACTAACATTTAACCGTATATTCTATTAGATATATCGGGCGTCACAGAAAAAGTGAACCGCTTTTTGTTAAGAATTTTCTCGGATGTGATAAAACCGAGTGAATTTATTGGAATTTTACACACAGTCCCCTTAGTATATTATCAGCACTTTTGCAAAGTAGCTGTAAGATCATTTGCAAATTGTGCGAGTAAAGTTAAATTCAACACGTCTCAAAAAATGCAATATCAGAAAAAAATTATGCGAGTAATTCTTGAATAAGCGCTTTGTGACGTCATAATTAAAACAATTACGTGTTTCACTAAGATGAAGCTCCTTTTCACACAAGTAGGGTAACCCAGACTCATTTGGAGGAGGCTACACCAGAATTCATCAAGAAGGCATGAATGACCTCCGCAAAGTCCTGACTACAACCCGATGAATTGTGTTTTATGGGACTTTTTGAAGGAGAAAGTTTACCGCGGAGTGCAAGACAAATTGTCCGAGCAGGCGTTAATGAACAGGATAATAATATCATGGGAGGAGATATCGATAGAAGAAATACGCAAAAGCATTTCTGCCGGAAAGAAACGGCTTCGTTTAGTCGTGGAGGAGCATGGAAGTCACATTGAGCATAGATTGAAATAAATAAATTTTGCTCTGATATTGTATTTTTTAAGACGTTCTTTTGACTTTGACAACGTGAAATTCGCAACTGATCTTTGAGCTACTTTGTAAAAATGTTGATAATAACCTAAGGTTACTGTGTGTAAAATTCCAATAAATTCGGTTTAACTATGGCCGAGAAAATTCTTACCCAAAAAGCGGTTCACTTTTTCTGGGACGCCCGATATACATTTTCACTCATGAATTTCAGACTACCTTTTCAAGTTGTAACGTGGTCTCTCAAATTCCTACCGCAAGATGTAAATAATATTTTCTTGAAACGAGTTGGTATTTTACGCAGCACCAGTTCCACGTGTTTCTGGCTATTTATTCGAGTTTCGTCTATGAATTGTACAGCCAGGGGCGTAGCATGGTGAGTGCGATCCGCGCACGGCGGCCACTATTGACTTGAGAGAGGCAAAATTTCAAATGTGTCTGAACACAGGATTTTATCACCGACCATAGATTATGATCAAAGGAGGGGTGCCATTTTTTGATTCGCTCAGGGCACCCGAAAACCCACGCTGCGCCGTCGATTTTAGCCACGATGACGTCCAAGCAGGCGCGGCCAGAAGATTGTGTAAGATAACCAGAAGGAGAATGCTATGTGGGTCAAAAACGCTATTTGTTCTGGAACTTGTTTTTTTTTTTAGAAATGTGCTCCCCACTTTTTATTGGGTGTAACTTTGTGCCGACAAAACGAAACTTCACTTGTCATGTGCGATAGTGTTTGCATTGAAGCATATTTTGTCGGTTGTGAACTTAAAGCGCTATTGGCCTATTTTGGGTTTATTGTATGCATGTTGTTGGTTTCTGTGTGTCAGAGTAGTTTTGTGACGTCACATCCAGTCTTTAGTACCAGCTTGTAATATAGTTAGTACGTTTTGACACGCGAAGAGCTCTATTGTATCCCAATAACAACACGGTTACGCGCTTCTACCGTGCTATGAGACACCTTGTTGTGGTCAGTAAGTCTATTCAATGGATGTTGAGTATGTCAGTCAAAAGTTATCAGCTTCCACATTTTTGTAACATAGTAGATGGAGCTCTCTAAGCGGCCAAATGCTGTTCACACTTGGCAAAGCTGGATTTATGATCATAAATTTGCACAAAAATCAATAGAAAATATGTAATTCATGGTTAGTGGCTTTGACCAGTTTTGGAGCAAAAGTAAGCTTTGACCAGTTTTTGGTTGCAATAAACATGTGCATAAAGATGTGTTGTTATAAAAGTTCTCAATATGATTGTCGTAGAGCGTAGATGAGTTGTTTATCTAGTCTTGAGGATGCAAGTTGGCTAGAAGTAATCCTGAGGTGAAGTTGCTCAATATTGGTGTGGACTTAGATTCACTGTTTATTTTAATGCAAAGCATGTTGTTAGTTTTATTAACTGGTTTACCGCTTTAAAAGGGGTAAACATCTGGATATATTTAGCCACTGAGAACTTGCTGAAAGCAGTGGTGTAGCCAGGGGAGGAGGGATGCTACGTCGACCCCTTCGTTATTTTAAACTTGCAACAGATTACCTATTAAAGACAGAATTAAAGTTCATGTTCGCCTGATTGTAAGCTTGACTAATGGCTGTTCTTTGTATGTGATGACCATTATTGAAGAATTTTCAATATCATTGGTTCCACCAAGGCCGTATATAGTGAGTTGCATGGTAGTCGACGAGGGTAAATGCTTTATTGGTTTCGACAGGGAACTCATGCCCGTATTTAGAGGAAGACTAGAAAGTTTAATCATTTCCTCTCATTAACGATTAAAACGTTTGTTCAGTCATGGCTGACTATAGAAATGTCCAGCTCTTACAGCGAAAAATTCCGAAATTCGCATTCTTCCCTATGGTAAATACGGCTTTAGGATAGTAAACCAACGAGCAAACAAAAGGTGTCTGCACCTATTAAGTTTTCATTGTCAGCATTTTTTTACAATTTAGCAGGAGAGAGATCAAACTATTAAAAGCAAACCATTCCTAACGCCCGCACAAGATGATTTTTTAGACATCATAAAATAATATAGATGCTCTTTTCCGCTTGCCGTTCAGCTGAGAGTAACGTCGAGAATCTGGCGTGTATACTTGAGTGACTTTCTTACATAAACTCATCTACTGTACCAAAACTGCAATATATTACCATTATGCAAGTGTTTTACAGCATGTCAGATACTGGGCATAACTTTTGTGAACATTGTGGGCTTTCGACGAAGCAAAGTCAGCTTCTGCTTGTGTGCGGAAATTCCTTTCGGAAAAGCTCAAACCTATAAAAAGGGAAGCTATTTTAAATAATGTTAATGTGTCTGAAACGGCTTCTTTTGAACAAGTATGGTTAGTGTACGTTTTGAGATTGAATGGCGGTAAAGGGATTGCAGCCTTTTATCCTATTTTTCTCCTCCAAATCCGCCTCAACACCTATTACAAATCACGCATTTGATTACGATACAACCTTTATTTAGGCTTTATAAAGACGATTGTTGTTATTGGGATACTGCTGGTTTGCCGACCTCGCAAGTCTGAAGCATGTCAAAACACAGTTGTTGTGTGTATAACCCTTGCCGGGATTCAAACTCATTATCTGTTGGTTGCAATAAAGGTTTTACCATTTTTATTTAACAATAATAGATTGCTCATTTCCACCTGCTTCCGTTTTATTTTAACCTTTGTCCACTGTGTAGTGACTGAGGTCATTTTCCACATAACTCATGGTGTGTGAATAACTAATAAGCTATAATTCCACTTGAAGCGTACACCGACTTAATTACAGATCCTTTTTTTTCAAACGCTCGAGCAAGTGGCAAGCACGCAGGACAATCAGGATTTTTTTGCGAGGGAAGCTAACTGAAACTACTGACGGTTACTAAAACAGGGTCCACCAATTATTTATACAAGTCACATGAGCGCCTCTATCGTAATTTAGAGCTAATAGCAATCAATCAATGTATTTAGAAAATATGTTTCGAGATTTTAAGTCGCCACCTCATCATTAGTTTTAATTCAAATCAAATATAACTCCAAAAAATTTATTTGAATCGATTCTATTTAAATGAGATCTGCGAGGAGATCATCATTTAACACATCGAAATATATTTTTTTTAAATGCAGAAGAATTTACTTACAACAGCCCCTCTAAAAGATTAAAAAAATTGTCGATGTAAACGAATTGGTACAAACAATTCCATATCTATTTTTTGATTCAATAAATAGGTGTACTTGTGTAATCAGCAATCATTAAATTAGGTTTACTCGCGCAAAAATTTTTTTTACATTAGAAATGTAACTTGAGTACTAGGCTACATATGAGTACATATAACAGAGAACTTAGTTATTCGTTAGCAAAAAAGTCATAGTGATTAATTTATTTGTTTTGATTTTTTAATTTTTTTTGCTAGTTTGGTATGTTTCTAGCCTTAGCGCTGATGAATCGGCCAACATTTATATTTTTTCCTAAAGGTGAAATATCTTCGTTTTTTTGGCTTTTTACTCTTTAACAGATTTCTTTCAACTACTGTACTGAACTCTGTCGCGACTGCAGCTTTTTGTTGATACTTTTTATAAAGATTTGTTTCGATTTAGATCATTTGCATATAGCTGTGACGTGTAATCAATTAACTCAAGTCACTTTCGTCAAAGGCATGCAGTACAATAGCGAAATCAACCACAGACAAGTCATAAGCTGGAGGCTTAACTGGATTAAACAATATTATCGTTTGTGGCAGAGGTGATGGCCTAAATGCCGCTACAAACGAACCAAATACGTCTGGCAAGCAAATAAATGGTGCTGTTATGCGTGAATTTACGTTACAGACGATGCTGCCACGAAGCATTCCACTTATGGAAAAAAGATACAAACTGTCGATCAAATATAACTTAGAAGGCGAATTGTCGTTATTAGCGAAGCCGTTATAGGCGAATTCTAGGGTACAGGTTGATTGCTCTTGGTATTGAATTATATGCTTGATCAAAGATTAGGAAAGTGATTTTCGGGCATGCTAGCTGACCCAGTTGTCTTAGGTTCTCAAAGCGGTTGAAATTTGAGCCGTTATGAGGGCTTTTTAAATAATTACTCGTGCGACATGCTTTGTTTGCATTATTTTTTTGAAACAGCAAAGCTATAGCGCTTCAGTCCCGTCATCTTTTTCGCGGTGGCGCCTTTGCGTTGGTGAATGCGTTTCTACACAATAGGCAAACAAAAATGAAACCGGTTATTACTAGCAAATGTGCAGGTGAAAACCAACTGAATCGTTAGTAAAGTCATATGAACGCAGCGTTCTTTATGTCGTCATTGTGCTATGAAACATTAATTGCTTTGTCGTGTTTTGTTCTCTGGGGTGCTTTGCATCGTTTTCAGCAGTAGTGCCTTGTTGAAGCTTGTTCAAAGAGACACCAATCGTGAAGTGTCACCAATATTTGTCGAGTTTTTGTGACTCAGACTATAATAGGGTAATTGGTGATAATTTTTGGCACAATGTGATTGAGCAGGTCAAAAAGCCGTTTTATTACGACCCTGATCGAATCCTACTGTTTTGTCTTGTCTCTAGGAAAAACCTTCACGATAATTTCCTCTACTTTTGCGAATTTTAACAGAGTAAATTCGTCAAAAATAAAACCCAACAGTTCAAGCGAACCGATAAAACCTGTTACCACAAAAGAGGGTACCGTGCATACTCGTAGATCGATCGCACCTTTTTTACCAAAATTTTCTTCAAAAAATCGGTGCGACCTATCTACTCGGCATATCTGTAAAATTGCCATATCATAACCGGCATAGGTGATGATGAGTTGAATGACTAATTATGACATGGCCACTGATGACAATACAATATCTGATGAACAACTGAGAAAAATGTTTAATTGTGATGGTGATGTTATAATTGTCTAGTTTAGAGTTTCAGCAAAAGTATTTCAATATTTGTAAGCAAAATTTTGAAACGAAGGTGCATATTTATACTTGATTTTGTCAATGACAGTTTGATTCCCCAGATTTTAGTGCGACCTATCTGCGAATCAAACCCAAATACCCACTTTATTTGCCTCAAATTAATGATGCGACCTATGTACTAGTGCAACCAATCTATGAGTCTCCGGCGTGATGATGTAGTGGCTAGAGCGTCCGCTTTGCAGTCGATGACCTGGGGTTCATTCCCGAAGTCGAGTCATACCAAAAGACTTAAAAAAATGGTATTCACAGCTTCCCTGCTTGGCGCTCAGCATAAAAAAGGGATTGTATGGAGAACTAGCCGGCAAGCTTGCTTGCTTGTGTCCTTGAGCAAGGCACTTAACGGGATGCATCCACCTTTATGTGGCAGACAAGTGGCCTACCCGTACTTCACCGGGTCACAATTGAGAAGTTGCAAACCCAGCATGTCGTAAAAGGCGATTCGCTGGCACCCACCAGTGGCAGTTCGCCTTGTTCGTGGTGGGGCTACCAGTCACTCATGACTGGTTCGAAATAGGCTGCCATCTTACCCCTAGCCTAATTTCAATTAGGTTGACGGCATGAACTTGAACTGCCGTTCGTGCCGTACCTCCATCCCGAGGAAGAAGAGGGGTAATCACAACAACCAATCTACGAGTATGTACAGTATTCAGAGTTATCAGAGCTCCGCACCAATGTCGGCTGGCGCAATGCTGAAACAATTTTGGTTTGAAAGAAGTTTTCACGTTTGCAGTTCGCTCAACAGGCGTCGCCCGCAACGGTTTGCTCTACTTTTTGGCCCACGCCATAGAAGAGCATTTTAAGGAATGAAATGCCGTTGGTGTCAAAATACGTTATAGCGTTTACAGTGCTCGTACGGTGTGGTAGAATACAAAATATTCAAGCCTATTTAAAAAAAATCAGTTCCATGTCAACCAAAGATATTAGCTCAACTGGTAAATTTTATCAATAATTGACCTCGGCTAGCTTCATTCGGGTTGTAATACTAAAAACAAACAAAACAGATTAGGCAGCCCAGCGCTTTTCGGCACTGCTTCTGAAAGCGGTGATAAATTTACCTGTTTAGCCAATATGTTTGCTTGATGTTAATGTCTGGTGTCGTAGATTTAATTTGATTAACTTGATGGGTTACGGAAGTTGCTGCGTTGGCTAGAGGTTTACCTATATAACCTTGCAAACGATTAATTATATCTACTTTTAACTCACTCAAACACAGTAACTGCAATTCATTTATGCTTGAGAGCTTATGCTATATTTGCCAGACTGGGCCCCCACTTCCGGTTGACCTCCTCACCCCACTACCCTTTTGCCACAAAAAGATGGCGGTATTCTGTTACGTTCTTAAAGGCCCAAGGACAAGACAAGTGAACTTACCTGCTCTTTCTCAACACTATTCCTTTTATGCTGAGCGCCAAGCAGAAAACTTGTAAACACCGATTTTGAAGTCGTCGGTTACGACTGAACTATTAAATCGAAACCAGGTCCACCAACTACGAAACGGACGGTCTAACCCAGGATTCCGCAAACTTTTTCGACCGAAGGGCCTTTTGGGCCCGGTTTCCACAAAAAAGAGCAATGAGAGCCGCAAAAGATAATATTCTGGCGAATAGGGATGACACAGCTCGATCTCATCAAGGTCGTTCTCCAAAAAAAAAAGGCCCTCACCTTTAAATGGTGTCGAGGAACCGAATTTCAAGACACGCTCACCTGGTCCACACGTTCTTAATCGAAATGTTCTCCACAAACAAAATGGCAAAAGAGCTGCAGGATGCCGACCCCTGGTTCAGCCACTACACCGCAGTGCCAGCAACTGCAATACTGACCACTAAATTAGCGGTATGTCGGTACCATTTTGCTCTCTAACGCCACCTCGCAAAAACGTATTGTTTGTGCTGAGAGCTTTATGCTTAGCTGAATTAGCACTTGGTTGAAAATATTATTCATTGTTTTTTTGTATGATTATATTACATTTATTTGTAGTGCACCATCTGATTGTAAAAATGATGACGTCATGGTGTGTAGTCAATCAAGCGCTGTTTCTGTTTGTAACAACCAATCAGCTCTTACCACGATGACATCTTTGAACCCCAGAGTTTCTAGTCAAAAAATATATGCAAACAAGAAGAAATCAAAAAATGGAAATTCGAAAAGCGAAATTGCCCCACCGAATCCACTTACAATGTTGATTCGTAATTCGACAAACATTTTGAAACTTTTTGCTGAAAACGGTGAGAAGGACGTCAAAAAAGTGGTGAGCGCGATTTTGAAATCCCAAATGGATCCCAAAACTGAGAGCATGTTTTCCTCCAATGATATTACTCCCGAAGAATTCATTGAATTCTTAAAATCCTACAAATTAACGATCAAGCCGCTATTGGCGCCTGAGAGCACAAGCACAAAAACTGAAAAATCGAAAAAGAAAAGTAACTCTACCACGAAGTGGCGCTATGCAGCTAATAAAACAAAACCAAGCAAATTTAAATGGCATCACACAAACTTCAAAGAAAAGCCTAGTAGACCAAATAAGACATCTACACCCGTACCGCCATACGCCACACCTTTAGCTCAAGCTTATGTTGAACTTGCGGCCCGAGATCGAGCCACTGCTGAAACGCTTCAAACGTCATCACACCCTCCTTTTAATCACGTCACTCGTAACGATCCATGTCTTCCGAGTGCGACGGAAGCAGAAGATGCGGACTGTTTATCTAATTTTCTTTCTCCCCGATCCGATCCTTTGGATGATGTGATGGAAATAATGGCATCGGAATCATTCAACCGTGATCTTTGCATGGACAATTCTTTTTCACTGTGGTCTGACGATAGTTGCTTGATGGATTTTGAAGTAAATCGAAATCGAGAATCTATCGATTGGTCGCGACCTATTATTAACTCAAAGAACGATTCTACATGCTCTTCTTTTCATCATAAATCTACCAAAAAAGGTAAGTAAACAAAATGTTTTGTATAATTGCGTAGATGTTAGGTGGGGTTAGGTTAGGGGTTGCAATGCCGTGTAGTGCAGTGATTTCCGACCGTGGTGTTATTTGAAATACTCGGGAGTCTCGCGAGACTTAGTATAAATGATGCTGGTAGTTAAAGTGTTTATTCCAGTCAGTGGAATTCTGCTAAAAATTATAAGTTTGCGTGTGAAGGTAAATGCGTTTTCCGAATTCATTTCGTATTCTGATTCTTACCAACACAACGTCAAGTCCATTACTTAAGTTCAAACAAAATCGACTTTTAAGGCAGTTTGAATTTGATGTTTCGTCATAACTGTGCACAATGCGAATTTTGTGTATGAATGTATACGCTGAAAACGGTGTTATTTAAGTAAGAGTAGAATCAGGTATATAAGAGTGCTCAAGATTATAGCTTTAAAGCTATCTGCGATACTTACGCAAGAAATATAGCCAGAGTTTAGCACTGACGTTTGAATGCATACTGCCATACTATATATACAGTTTATTGCGTGTTTTTCGTAATACATTTTTAGCGTGGCTCTTGGCAAAATTGGTGTTGCAGTAGTTTATAGCAGAGTGCCGCAAAACTATCTCCTTAGTAGGGTGTCGTAAAGACTTGAAAACATTTGGTGTAGTAAGCGCCCGGTTTGTTGTTGGTGAACCTGGGTTCATTTTTCGTTTCAAGTCATACCAAAAAGGTTTAAAAAATTTAACTAGTCGTGATTGAACTAAGTCTCCGGTTCTAAAAAGCCGTCGCAATTGAAAAGCGTAAAAACTTTGTAGTATTTTTTTTGTAACCTTCGAGATGCGCCGTGATAAACGTCGGTGACGTAATCGGTTGACTTGAGTTCAATCTCCTTGTTGAATAAAACAAAAGTTATAAAATTTCTATTCATATCCGCAGATCTAACTAACTAACTAACGCTGAGCAACAAGAGTAATCCTGTGAATTGATTACCAAATGCAAAACTTAATTGATCACAATGGCTTTGCTCTAAAAACTACGCTTGTCTGTTTTGGCCTATAACTTGACGAAAGATTTCTACAAAATTCGGAAAACAAGCTGATTTAGTAGAAGTGTGGAATTTTCCGAAAATTAATGACCTCAGCATATTTCATTGTTATGCTGACACTTGGTAGGAATTGTTATAAGGTTTTTATGTGCTAAACGCAATTACGCATATGACAGGGAAAACTTGTTTTCATTCAAATAAATGTCTTGTTAGTACAAAAATAAAATGGACAACACGACAACACGATAATTAGGACTATGGTGTGACAGTTATGAACTTAATTCCCGCGTTGAATTTGCTTTGTTATTCCTGAGAGTGATACTTTTCCACGTGTTTACCGATCGTAGCTCAGTTGACGTTGTATTGCGTTTTACTGCGTCTATCAAAATCTCGCACTTAGCTATTTCCCAAATAAAAGACCTTAAAATCCACTTTTTATAATCACTGCTTTTGCTTAAGTGTTATCAGCGCTGCATAATGGGTCCTAATATGTCAAGCCGTTTTGAAGTATAAGTGCATGTCATGGTTCTCAAATCGTATATTGCGGTAAATCTGTCACGAATATTTTTTAAAAAGAACTCTGTACAACTGCGAAGCAAGTGCCAATTGGCAAAAAATGCAGTTTGATTCTCATTTGAACGATATGAGTCAGAATGTCACGAGATGTTCTAAAAGTGCAACGTTGACAATTGCGGAGAAGGCTAGAAGTACGGATTTCTGGCTTTTATGTAGTACATGGCCTTGACTTCGAGGAAAAAAAATCGATTCTTCTGCCCGTTTTTTTGTGTCAAGATCATATTTACGAAAACCCATTTCGCACAAAAATAAACCAATCAATTCCTGTATCAGAATTTTAGTGATCATACATATTCGTTATATTATACACTTTCTTAAACACATCCTCTGGTTTCCAATGCGCCCCCCTTGCCCCCCAAAAATATTGCAATGAAACCTTTTTCCCTAATGTTTTGCTTTTTACATTTGCATTTATGGTCACGCTTGTAAGATGTAAATTAAACCTTGCTTTTGTTTGGAATGTCTGCCGTCTACTACTAGCAAGTTAAATCTTCGTGAAATCAACTTAGCAAAACTGCAATACCACAGATCCAGTGAAAGCTTTGAACACGAAATCTTTCGGTTATTTATGCTACACCGTTAAATTTAAGTGTAGCTTAAAACTCAAGCATTTAACTTGTAGCTGTTAAATAAGTTGAAAAATTGCGTTCAACCACGTAAAAGGTCAAAGTGTTTCTCGTAAAATCACCGCCGTCGAGGTTACATACGTATTTGCAGAGAACTCTTCATAATTAAAGAGAAAAACTGTTGAACACACTTAAGATTGGACTCTTTTAACCGAAAATGCACCTGAGCTACTACTAGGCCCTACCCGATTTTATCATAAATGCCACATATTAGGAATATTACTTTTTCAAACGGCACGTCTTCATTAAATTTTTGGTCGACTTTTCTCACTGCTTGCCGATCGCAAAAGCCGGTCTGCAATTGTGTGCATTTTGCAATTATGCAAAAGTCCCTGGCACATTTAGAGGATGCTATTTACATTTTTGAACTTTGACCAAAAAGATATGTTTTGTTTTGTCCGTTTTTCCAGTCATAGTTTGCCACAGGCCAAAAAATCAAAATTATTTTTTTTGTCTGTTTTAAAAACAATAGGCGTCACTGCATGTAAAAGCTAATACCTTCTACCTTGTAAAAGTTTAAATTATATATTCAACTAGGTATAATTATTAACCCTTAAACACTGATTTTTAAACCGGGATCGTGGAAGGTTTACTGGGTGAATGCCGTGTTACGGCGCCATTGTCACCTTTAAAAAGATTGATTTGTGAAAATCGACGTTTTGAAGAAATTGATATCCAAACAAAAAGGTCTTCGGGTTGCTTTTTGGAGAGCAAGCGATGACTACTTTTAAGAAATTGACTTCCAAGCTGATTTGAAGAGAAGATGTGGGAAAATGACGACCGCTGGGAACAAAATTATCTCCACGGGTCACGGTTTTTTAATACTTTCGAGTAGGGGGCATCTCAAAAAGTTTTAAGGACTCTTGCTTTATTGGTGACCTTTTGTACTCAAAGTCGAAACTAATGGCTGCGTGCTCATCACTTGAAATAGTTGTTTGCGGTTTCTGAATAAAGCTAGGTGTGTGATAATATTGTTGATAATATCTTAACAATGATTTTTTAATCGTCGCTTACTAGCAGTTTAATTTTCTGTGGCTGGACGGGGTCGACTTCTGTTAAACAACTTGAAACTTTTCTGAAAAAGTTTGTTTGCTGCCTACTATTTGAGTTTTCAAGTTATGCTCTTTCGCAAATCGTAATGCACGTTAGAAACTGCATTTTACAACCAAATCTTCAAGAGTAAAGTAAATTTAAAGATAATTATATTTTAAATACGATTTTAGACTGCTTTTCAAACTTGACCTTTGATCCATCGTTTAGAATGTTACGAAAATGGTCTATTGCACCATGGTTGTTACTTTTTTATTTGTAGAGTTCTATTTTTTTGTGGAAATTCCCATAATTAGAGCGACTCTATTGCACGATACTTATTGCAACGCTGAAGCCATTTTACCGACAAGCAATATCCGTCTTATAAATTTAACAAAATCGTTTAAATAGTTAAGAGTTGGCTCAAAGTCTGTTCTGTATGCTTTATATCTGATCATCAACAGCCGGGCTGTTGGAACAAACAGTGGCCTTGCCAAAGCGTGAAGTTCTTTGCGAATACATGCATTTTCTATCGAAATACATTTGATAATGAACAAGAAACAGCATGAGTACTCTGTCAGTGCATGTGGTTTAGGCCACGTGTGAAAATAGGCATCCGAGTTAGTAGGACTTCAACAAAGTTCTTGAAAGGAAACAATTTTTGGATAAAAGCAATTTTATGAAAAGAAAATTCAATACATTTTCTGGCAATCGTGAAATCCAGACCCCATTTTCTCTAGATGGCATGTCAGGTTTATGTAGACCTCTTTTAGTTACAAAATGTTTTCATTACTCTATTAAAAAATTCATTTTTATGTTTCCATTTTTTTGTATTAGATGTGACCAATTGTAGTAGTTAGACAGTTGATAACTTTCCAATTTCTTGACTCAATTACTATTGCTCATTGTTAAAAGCATTTTGAAATCGTGAAATAGCGTAAAATGTTAAAACGTGATGAAAATATTAGAAATGTCATTTAAACCGGGAAATTCAGATAAATATTTTACAAAAAGAAAGAATATTTTATAATTTAATTCGCTATTTGATATCGACTGTTAACCACGCATGTAACGAACACACAACCCGCCTTTATCGAATCATACCACAAAAATTTTCCAACGCAATTGTCGCATTTTTATTTACCGTAAATAATAACTTGAACCACAAACACGCTGCTTGCAACATAATTTCAAACAACATAAGTTGTTAACGCAAAAGAAAATGCTAACATCGAGGCTTTTAATGCGCATGTTTTGCTCATAAATTGTATTTAATATTTTACTTCCAGCCAATTTATGGCGTTTTTGTTCATTTGAGAGCAACTTTACACTTCTTTATTTTTGTTAAGCATTGTTAGTTGGATTTTTTGTGTGTTTTCTTTCAAAAGAAAATTTTTTGTTTATGTTTTTAACCCGAAGACAATACTGAGATAAGATGCTACTTACAGATGCTGTAGGATGCACGCTATTGTCGTAGTAAACAACTCTTTTACGACAAATGGCCAGTTGCGATTTTGTACTTAAAAGCTCAAATTCGTCATTAATTAAAATGACGGTTGCAACAAAAGATGAACTGTTAAGTTGCTCTTGTTTATAAACTCTTGAAACCATGATCATCATCATGGCATTTTGTAAATTGGATTTTTCTCGTTGACAACGTTATCCAGATTCGTTTCATTATTGCGCAATCGAGTATTCCTTGATCTCTCAAAAATTAAGATTAATCTTTCTCCAAAACCTCCTGATTTCTTTCTCCACATTTCTCTTCTACGTTTTCTTTGAATTTTCTCGCCCTTTTTCTGTTTGGTTTTTTACCGCAGCTACTTCGAAATGTAAGACCTTTCTCAACTATATCATCACTATCCTTCATCAAACCATTTCTAAACCACAAACTCCGATTTCTTTTGCCTACCTATTTACAGTTATCTGTAAACCCAATGTATCTACGAATCAGTTTCTCTTTGAATATTGCATTTTCGTACTTTCAAATGTAAAAAACTAACGAACCAACACTTATAGTCGATAAAATAAGTTACCGGCCTGTTTCGACATGCGCGTAGGCGTAAGCAAGAGTACCCCAGAACAGCACTTTTCAACCAGTGTACTGCGAAGTATTTTAAGATTGATATAACAAGGTTGATTCCAATAAAAGGTCTTCAAGAGGAGAAAGAAGGGAAACAAAACATTTGAAAAGAAAAGATGTTTTGCAATGAAAATGGGCAAAACAGTCGCTTTCGTTAAAAAAAACAAAGATCTTTTTCAAGTTGGAAGGAGGCTCACAGTGATGCGCTATGAAATCGAAATTCGAAACAAGTTTTTGAGAATACTTACAATTTGTAGAACAAACTTTATTGGGGATTAAACTTTCTCTTGAAAGTTGTGAAAACGTTTTCCACAGCTGGTGAGATTTTCATCTATTAATTTTAATTGGTCATTTCCGTTTTTTTGGGGGGTTAACCATCATCATTTCTGATGTTTTCTTAAAAAAAAACCTGCCACAGTCCAATGTGCTAGTCTTTGAAAATTTTTGCCCGTGTGACCCCCTGTCCTTCTGGCTCTGCCTGTTCGGAGCATACGGTTCGATGATGTGCGGAAGCGTGTACGTCTCTGTATGTTGTGGTGTATTTTGCCAAAGTGTTTGTTGTGATGGACAATCGAGGGTATTACCAACACAAGCTTTGACCTACGCTTGCACTGAATGCAAGTGGAAACTAGTTTACTTGTTGGCAAAACCTCGGCACAGTAGAGAGTAATTTGCATTGTTCTTTTATACTATCTGTGATGGCAACTGAACCACGCCGTACAATATGACAATCAAAGTCATCTAATTTCAACTAACAGCACGAAGTATTGACGTATGATTTCGCGAGCGTAAAATCCACCACGAAATTTTCTATAGTCTTTCATGTGCAATTAATTCCAAAATATGACATGATTTGATTTTGGTTTATGTCTTTGCTGCATTTTATGCTTCCTCACTTCCACGGTAACATTGACACTAAGCGCGGGGCAGTGTCTGACGATCTTTCAAGATTAGTTTCAGTATTGCGCTTGAATTACTTAGTATTATGCTATGTAAAGTTACTGCTTTATAGAACGGGCCGAGCTCAGAATTTGGTCGTAAAATGCCTTCACCAAGGGAGTCAGCAATTCAGTTATCGCAAGTTTTGAACGCGTGACCATTTAATCGTGGTTGCCATAAATTGGCGCAGTAACCCACTCGAAAACAAAACACGAAAAAAATTTAACATGAAATTCTTAAACATGAAAAAAATTTTGAAAAAGACTAAGAAATAGGGAAGTTTGGCTTTAACACACAACTTTATATTTATGGCTAGTTCAAGACGTTTTACTTTCACACCCCATAACACACTAAACGTGTCTCAAGTAATAATATGCAGATCCTCACATTGAGACTATGTCGCTTCGCTTGCAATTTTAAATTTCCTTTCGGTCTTGCGACGTGATGCGGTCTATTGTTAAACCAACCTACTGTATAGATATTGTGCATGGTAATTAGATATTGTTAAGCTTCGTGTGCTGAGTCGGTCACGTAGCATCCATCCGACTTGACAGTAGCAGCAGATGCTATTATCGGTCGAGCTGCCAGTGCTTCGGAAAAATTACTTTTTGTGTCCGCTATTGATGATTATTTTTACTTTTCTGTCATACGGCCACGGGAAAGTTTTACGGTTATTTATAGAACTTGTTGGCGTATTCTAATTTGTTTCGAATTTAAGATTACTGTCTGTAGAACATTTTCCCCGCAAGCATAAGCGTTGGCAGGAAGAAGATAAAAGAGGTCCATGCTTTCTAAATTTCTTCAACCTGATTCCGCTAGTAAAGTATTTTCAGGTAAAATCAAAAAAGGCTTTGCGGTTTTGATGGGGTTTCACACAAAGATATGTTCATTGCTTTACCTCGATTTCTTTCATTTTCACTATTTCGTTATCATCCACGAACTTGGATTTCCATAAAGTCAATTAGAAGTTACAATCACAGCCATTTTATTCATCCTAAAATTCAAAATTTACCTGACAAACCTTTATTAAAATGTCATTTTTCGGTGAGTTTTTTGATGTTCAGAATCCTTATACAAATTTGGCCGCAGCAGATATTTTTGGCCGCGCCCTTGACCAGGAGCATTGCAGCCAAACTGGAAAATTTATCCGTAAAAATAGCAGGGCCTTTATTTTAACTTTTGTTATTATTTGACATGTCGTAGTAGCCTTTTATCATCTTTATATAGGCACCAGATGCTTCTTAAACATAAGCGTAGCTAAAGGAAGAGCAGGGGACAAAGTACCTTTAGAGTTCTCAAACCCGATCAGGAAATAAAGTTATTTTCAGGCGTAACGGCTACTAAACGTCAATCACCAAATGGCGAAGGTCATTAACAAAATTAGGGCATACGAAAATTAAAAAAATATATTTTTGCCCCCATCCCCTGAAAATTGATTGAAAATTGAAAATTGATTCAGGATACGCTAATGCTCCTAGTTATTGAATTAATTCAAAATCTCCTGTAAATGAAAATAAACCAAAAAAGGGAAACAAATTTTTTTATGCCACGACTCATAGGCCCATTTTCCTTTCAACTTCCCGCCTTTAGATAATTATAGTGGCTATTGCTAAATACTGGCCATTATCCGACTTGTGCAGGATTTGGTGCCGTTCTCAGTTTTACCGGTGCACCTGTGACGTCACAAACAGCGTTTGTTCCATTCACCCTTTATTGACCTGTTTGGTTTGTCTGGGTCTGACTAAAATTTAAAAATAGATCAAACTTGAATAATCCGCTGTTGTTTATCCATGAAAAACAACGCCGTCGCTGTGAAAGGCGTAACCAGGATTTTATTTCGGGCTGGGGAAACAGAATTGGATGTTTATTGGAATTATTGAAAAAATGCTCTATTTTGCCAATTTTAGGAATCTTTTGTAGAAACGAAAAGGTTTCAAGTTTTTAAAGCGGTATTTATAAATTATGCGCGATAGTTTTCGGGTAAAAGATGTGCCTCTTTTCTCCCCCTTTTCCTACGCCGGTGGTTGAATTCTCTTGATCCAGTGTGGACTTCTGCGATATCGACCCCTTACAAGAATTATTTGTTGCCCTGTTTCTATAGCAAGATTTGTCATGATATTAAAGGTGTTGGCAGTGGGCTGTGGGCGTTAGTGCTCCGCTTAGTGGATGACTCAATTTTATTTGATTTTTAGCTTCAACAGGTTTTTGAGCCTCACGTCATGATGTAATTGCGACAATTAAAGTAAATTTAGTAAATTCAAGTTTTATTCTTCATATTGCCTTATATTTGTGTCAGTCAAGAGAATTAAACAATATTTTGCTTGTCTCGGCAGGAAATAGCATCCAGGTCTACAGACGATACATTTTCAGTAGAACAACGTAATTGAGACCCGGTTCAACGTTACCAGTAAAGCCGGTGTAATATTCCTGTAACTCATGCAGTGTAGCCTAGCAGGAAATATTGCCCTGAAATGCCTTTCCTAAAACCACATGGGCGTTCAACCTGCGAATTTATACAATGCTTGATTTGGGTAATCAATTGCCTGAAGGAAGGCCTGCGCAACATACGGCTTGCAGCCTGCAAAAACTTGACTGCAGCTTGCCAACAGGCGCAACATAGGATTATCTCTGAAAAACAAAGGAGAAAGGTGATTAAGTCGAAAATAGGGACAAAAAGGTATTTGAAAGGTTGATCTCTAAAAAAAGGTCGTCATTTTTGTTTCCACACCAAGATGGGCAAAGTGAATCTGTTTGAAAAAAAGGTCTTTATGTTTTTTTTCCAGACAAAAAGTTCTAAAACCTCGCCACACGCCCCGCTAAAACGTATTTGCTAATTAGGGCGATTTTACTAATTCTGCAAGTAATTGCGCAGACCTGTCTTTTAGCAATCGTTGTTAACGTTCTTACGCGTTTGTACGCCTTGAGCATTTGTAGAATTTTGTCGCACCCCGGTACAAAGTGATTTACGGAGTTGAGAAAATTGTGATTACCGGCATGGAAAGCATTGTAATTGTGATAAATATAATAGTACAGTATAATGAATACAAATTTAGTACAGTATAATGAATGCAAATTTTAATATTTACACGGAAATGTGATTTTGACGTCATAGTAATTCGGTAAAATTCACAGGCCTTACGCTTTTATAAAAGGGGGTTTTCAAGAAATTACTAACATTCTTACTAATTAACAAACGTTGCACTGATACTCCATTTTTGTTAAAACAGGTCTATACAGCATTTAATTTAACACCATATTTCTTACTCTCTGATTTGGTGCTTTCACCTTATAGAGGTACACGTACCCCTGAATTAGAACTTAGGCTTTACAGTAATTTTTCAAGGTCAGATAAAAATGACATTTTTTCGCATGGAAAACCAACCTTGGCAGCTTTTAAAACAAGCGCTACTTTCGTTCAGGTGACGCTGTCTTTTAAATTTGTTTTGCGGGCCGTATATCAAGCACTGCATTAAGCCAGCCTCCGGTTGGCCTCTGTCTGCTTTGCGTCTGCTCTTAATCGTTGCCGTGGTAACGCATGTCCGATGAGTCATACTTCGAATTAAAACATCGCGCATGCATGGTGACAGTCATTTGAGTTTTAACACTCTCGCAAATTATCAGGAAAGACTTATTAGTTCTACGAGAGCTTTTTGTGGAAAGAAAACAGCTTTTGCTTTTACGTAGCGTTTTGCTTTCAACTTACCCCGTGACTGAATGTACCATTGAGTTTATCTGTAGTTATTGATTAATGGATAGTTATTTTACAGAATAGAATAACGTTTTACTAAGCATTGCTGGCGAGTTTTCCAGTAGTGGATTTGTAGAGTTTTAGCTTATTCTTTTTTGCATAGAACAAGTTGAAGACGTTGGAGAAAAGACAGAAAAAAAAGTAACAGTAAGTTGATATTTTTAACCGAAATTTTCCAACAGATTCTAGAGAAATTTGATCTTTCAAACCTCTTGTCTACTACCACATATTTTAGATCCAAAGAAACTCATTTTAAATGTTAAATTTCAGAGAAATTGTTGAACTGGCTGCTTTGAAGATTTAAACTGGAGTTTGGTTTGTGTTTAGGCTATTTATAAGTGTATTAGAGAAAACTAAACTGTTTTGGTGCAAAGAGGCGAGGAACGTTTTGATCCTGGTTTTGCGATCGAGTGGTCTGAAGACCAGTGCGTGCGATTGCATTTGTTTGATAGTTATTTGGCACAGGCACTTTACGCCATGCTTTTTGCTTGGGTTTGGTACTTAAGGTAGCAATGGTTGGTGGCATCAGCTCAAGCAGCTCTAAAGCACGTCTATAGACAGTTCTGCGTGACTGCAAAAAATTTTCTAGAAAATAGAAATGACAATAACCAATTACCTTGCAGATGTTGAATTCGTCAATTTATACAAACCAACAATTTCCGCCAAGTACTCCTCCTCCTGATTTTGATATGTACTTTCCAGATGATTTTTCCAAAGGTGAGTTGCTTTAGATCTTATCTAATGTACTTGGTGACAAGCTGTTTAAGGTGGTTGATGGAGCCCTTTTCCCCTCGGTGGGGACTCTTTGCCTTAAAATTTAAAATTCACCTTATCAATTTTTTGTGAAAGCGATCATTTACCGGAAAGCGATACCAAGGCACATGCCGTTAAGATCGTTCCATTTTTAATTTTTTGCGCAATCTGTGTATTCATAGCATTAATGTATAGCTATAATGTGTGAGTAAAAAAACGAGCTTATTGAAATATCTTTTATCTATTCTTACCTTAATTGAATTCGACAATACATGATATGAGTGCAATCTACGTGATAATGTGAAATATCTTCTATTTTTATTTTAAATGAATTTTCGCATGTGAATTTTATGAAAGTCTTAACGCATTAAACGCTCTTTATGTGCAAAAGCATTGTTGTAGCTGTGAGCGGTTTATTGCTTAGCAGATCTCTAGCAATATTTTTTGTGCTACACGAATTTAGGAATGTTGAAATGTCGCATGTCTATATGTAGCACTCACCGTCTGCTTGTGGATCAGATTGTGATTAGATTGTTACTGTAAATTCAGATGTCTATCGCGATGGTGCTGTTATATTGCGTGTTTTCAAAGTATAACTTCCCAATCCTAGCCATTGAAAGGATAGTACTTGCTGCGATCGAATAATATTTTGGGGTGAATTTAACTTTGTATTTTATTGACATTTCGACGACAGACGTAGCAGTTTTGTTTTATTATGGAAAGGGAGGATACCTAAAGAGGGAGGTTATTTTTGGAGATCAATTGTTTAAAAATGAGTGTTTTGTGCATTTTAGTGGCGAAACAAAATTGTAAATCTTTTTTTTTAAGTTACGTAGTCTAACTATATTGATAAAAGATGAAGCCCCAACCAATCCTTGTTTTACGCCAATGGTTTTGATGATTCGTTCAAGTTTTTATCTCTAAACGTTAGTAACATATTCAGCACAACTTTGACCCTTTTTTCATCCTAGAAATTTTTTATTTGCAAAAACTTTTTGCGCTCGTCTATCAGTTAGAAATGTACCACCTACAACCAAACTATTCTTGTTACTACTTTGCAATGTTTCGTGTACTATGTGTCGTGAGTTAAAATTATCTGAGAACATGAGTGCAGGTGCTCAAAATTGCCATTTAAAATTACTTTATTTCCTAGATTTAATAGACGCTTCGAATTGCATTGAATCAATCATCGGTACGGATCTGTTTCCATGTCCAGGAGAAAATGGGGATGGCGATTCTTGGTTTTTTTCGGGACCAGATATTCCTGACCCTGCTTCGCACAAATACTTTGAAGAATGTTCCTCTCCACATGACAGCGGCATTGCCAGTCCCGGATCAATTTCGCCATCAACTGGCGACTTCAGCCCGTTGAACGAGCCTGATCATCCTAGCTATCCTGTAAGCTGTTTGTAACTAAAATACCGATGAATGAGAACTAATTAGCTTTTGTTTCCAGCCCAACACTTTTTTTCCATTTCCATCAGAACCCAATTTTTTCCCTCACAATCCTATTCCTTCTCCTCCAACTCCAGAACATAGGTTTAAAAAAGGTAAATCTTTAAGCGTTAGATTAGTCTAAATTTTTTTGATGGTTTGATTTTGAATACCTGTTTAGTTTTGCATTTTTCCAAATCGATATCAGCGCTATCTTAGTTCGCATAATTTTTGCCTAGGTTGTTAGAAGTCCTACAAGATAAAAATAAAATTTTCAGCTGTCTAATATCGTAAAAGATTTCAATTCTCCCAACATTTTATAAAGAATTGAAACATTTAAAATATTTGTGTAAGATGTTACTCGTCTGATGAACCAGCAAGTCAGCTGAAGTGCGAATAAATTTTATTCGCACTTCAGCTGAATAAATTTTATATTTTGGCTAGATTGTGGTCCGTTGTAATAGGTTACCATAGCTCTGAGCTTTGTAACCGCAATCACCACGATTCACGGTTGATCATCCATCTGTTTCTTTTTTACATTGTCAGCTCACATTTATGCGGATGTATAAATATTTTTTTTAGGAAATTGCTTCGATGTAGACATACCTCCGTATGAAGAACTCATGCCAGCCGATCGGTCTCCCAATCTGTCACCTCTTGAACCGGTTCCCCCTCAGCTGCAAGCTCCTGCTACACCTCCTACCGTAATTCCAGAGCCTTCTGTCAAACCCCCAAGTCCGAAAAAAAGTAACCATGGTTTTTTAATGTTTTATTTGAAACTTAAACAGAATTAGCTAAACAATAGCATTATTCAAACATTTTGTTCGCTACTACTAATCTCTAGATTTAAAGTGTTGCTAAAATTTTCGACTCCACCATCGCGACTCGCATTTGTGAACTTTTCTGTTCCGCTATGTGTGCTTGGTGTGTTATTTATAAGCAGTTTGTTATTTATAAGCTTGGTGTGTTATTTATAAGTTCGTTACCGGTGTGACGCAAGAAGATCCAGCAATGCCTCAAGAAAACTGCCGTTAAACAGTCTTACTGAAGTTACTTTTTTTGTTGAATATTAAATTTTGTTGAATATCAAACAGGAAAAGTTATTTATTAAAGCGCGCCATAATATTTTGAAAGTTGAAAAGTATGCCTCGAGTGAGAACAGGTTATAAAGCACAGTTTTAGAAGAATAAGGTTAATCTCCACTCTTATTTGCATTTTATGTTGAGTGACATAAGAGATACCCTTTGTACTTTTTAACTACTGTAAAAGAAGAAAAACTAAGAAAAATTGATTACCACAAACCGTCTGCCTTTGCGTAGGTTTAATAAGCCAGGGAGCTTTTTTAAATTAATAATGCTTTTTCTTGCTGACAACGTTAAGACCGCAACCATTCTACCTAAATGTGATAATTTTGAAACTGACATTATTTGCAAAACGTTTTGACTTCACTTAATAACATAAACAGGTGATCTCAGCGATGCCAAACTATTTTTTGTCAAAGTTAATATGCTGATGCAAATTTTTGTTTAGAAAAAAACGTGCATTTATGGGTTTTCATCCGCGACCTTCTGCTGGATCCCAAGCATTGCCCATCTTTGATAAAGTGGGAAGATCGTGAGGCCGGTTTGTTCCGGTTCGTCCAATCTGAAGCGGTGGCTGCAATGTGGGGGGAGCACAAGCAAAATAGCAATATGACATATGAGAAACTCAGTAGAGCGATGAGGTAAGTGCTCGGTGCTAAGTAAAACTAATTGCTTTGATTGTTTGCGGGCCATCATTTGTCATGATAACAAAACCTAGCCCAATTCAACCCAAGTTGTATTACAAGAAGCTAGTGTTTTCCAACAAATGAAACTGTGGTGCTTATGTTTAATTTCTGTAGAAACCGAAATGCATCCTTAGGTTTAGAAATGAAAACATTAAAGTTACTAATAAGATGAATTTCGTGAAAAAATGCCAAGTATTTCGTACGCATTCTTTTATGAGCAAAAATGATTTCCTTGTTCTCATTACATTTTCCTATAATCGTATGAATTTTTCTCGGGAAATCGAGCATTTGATATCGATGTTGTTGTTTGCCATCAGGGTTGCCACTTGAGTTGTAAAATGTTGGAAATAAGATTAACCGCATTGACTGCCGGCCAACGTTTTTCAAAACTCCCTTTTATAAGGAAGTTTTAACTGCATGCTCGATTATAATTGTTATTCATCACGGAATAATAGAAACTAGAATAGAATGTACTCAAATTTTTACTGTAACTTCTTTGTGTTTGGATAATTTCCTGCTTTATGAATGTTAACTTTCGTTTTCATCAACATGTAAGTGTCAAATGCGCACCGTCTTATCACCTCATTTTGATGAATTTTCTTTGAAAACTTGTTTTTTTAGAAATAAATTATAAAGCTAGTTGCTTCCTATACTTGCACAACGACACGATTCACCTCGGTCGGTTTAATTTATACTTGCTTAAAAATCGGCTCGTTTACGAGATAACAATGGAGCTGAAAGTGTCTTCATTTGTTTTTTGAATGAAGTTTTCGGTAACAAAACAAAAGGTGATTTTAAGTTTTGTCCCACCAATTTTCACGCCACGGGACCACTATACGGTAGTCTTTTTCCAAATGGTTGCAACTTTGTGGAGAGTAACAATGCAAGGCTGGCAATTGGCATACTGGAGGATCCAAAGAGGATCTAGACTCAAATTGTTTCGTGTAAAGTGCGCTTGTTTTTTTTTTGACCCAAGGTTAGAAGTATTTAATTATTTATCATTGGCTCAAATATTGCAGTCAAACAACCATTAAAATTAAACGTTCTTTTCTAGGTACTATTACCAGCGACTGATATTGGAACGCGTAGACGGAAGGAGGTTAGTTTATAAATTTGGCCCCAAGTCATACGGATGGCAGCTTAACTCCAAACCAGAAACCTGTGCTGAAAACTCACGTAAGTTAAATAGACTCAACAAACATTATTTTACGTGTTAAACGACATTCAGCTGACCCTTATTGGCCAGAGTCTTTTTTGTTCTTCAATACAAGCGTATTAATGTATCAAGATAATGTTTCTTTCACAAATACAAAGTTGTGCCTCACTATTTTGGATATGATTTATTTATCACCCAAGCAGTGTGAGCAAAATTCCAAGGTAATTTGAAGCTGAATTAATGCTTAAATTGGATATGATAAGCATGAGCTACTAGTTGTTCTTGAGTGAATGGGAGCTGGTGTGGCCTGCTAGGTGGTTCCAGTAAAGCAGCGTAAGCCTTTGACAATTCTGCTACAAGTTGATGTAGAGGCTTTGTTTAAATTCCCTTTCTCAGCATTTATAGTAAACAAACTTTTAATCGAAAGATCTAAATATAGATCAGACCGATGTTGGCCTAAATATTTGTGGAATGAATTCCGAAATAAAATTTCAAAATGTTTTCAGATTCTATTTCGACTCCTCCAACTCCAGAGGAAACGGCGATGGCAACTTCCACGAGTCCGTCTTGGTATAATGACCACAAAACTGAATTTGAGTGGCCCACAGAACCAGTGGACTCAACCGCTGACTTTTTCAATCATTCTACGTTGATGCCCATCAGTACTTTGCTCAACCCTGCAAAAAGAGTGACGACGGCTTAGCATGGTTGCCAACAAAACTTTTACAATTGCTGTGGGGTAGACCCTTGCAAAAATCGTAATTCGATTTTTTGCCTGATGGAAATACATTGATTACGAAGTCGAAAAGCTTACAGAATGCCAGTTAGCGATTCCATCCTTCCTGTTGACAAAGCACTTTTATATGATGAATATAACAACATTTGGGCTATTCAGCATCTTTCAGCTAAAATGCTGTTGCCTGTTGTTGTAAATATGCTTAGGTAAATAAGTCCGGCGCAAGACTACAGCGTGAGGAACGTTTACATTTTAAAGGTAATTTTTCTGTTTAAAGCAAGTTTTAAAATCTTTACATAATTTTTCACTATTCAAAAAAATAATGTAACTGCACAGTCTTTATTTGAGAAGCCCCTCCATGAGTGACTATACTTAGAATATCGAAATTCCTTCGAAAAAAGTTGTCTAAATGTTCCGTTCAAAATCTGCTTCATTCTTATATAGGCACCCGGTTTTCTACTTATACTCAGCAAATGCAGGTTGACGCATTTTTGTTTTTGTTTAGTTAGACATATGCCCCTGTCTGCTCGTTTTTATAGCGAAGAAATATTACTTCACGTTGGTGGAGGCTGCTAATGCAAACTAAACTTTAAACTTAAAGAAATAGAATTATGTTGACGGTTACACTTACAAAGTTGAGTAATCTTCGAAAGTTTTTGTCAGAAATATGTCTTGTTTTGCACCACGCTTGACTGCAGCCCCTTATGTATGGGTAGGCTACTACTTTTGCGTTGGCAATTTTGCGACTTAAAACAGTTTTCATAATAAATATCTTTAAAGCTTATGCAGCTTAACGTTACAAGTATACAAGCAGTTTCAATGACTAGAAAGCGCTCCCATTAAACTTAAGGCCTCTTTGCCACTGATTATTAATACTAAAAGCATGTTAGAGGTTGCTCTAAAAACAAACAACTCTTTTAAAATCAATTTATGGATAAAAAATCCGATGTTAAATGGTATGTGTTTTTGTCATATGCAGTATACATGCGATTGCATATGTAATGGCAATTTTGTACTTTTAAGTGTTTTGTTTGAGATTTTTGAAATTTATTGTTGGGCATATATATCGGCGAAAGGTTATGCTTTTTTTTGTATTTTGTAACTGTCGCAGAAGCCTTTCAAAAATTTATAATCCTCCTATTTTCTCGCAGTTTCATCTGTATTTGTATTATATCAGTTTTTAAATGCACAAATTTACTGCCTCAAGTTTTAAATTGCTAAAAATTGTGTTTTTTCATCAATTTAAATAAAATTTAGCCTTAATGCGACTATAAGTCACGAAAAAATCATGTATTATCTATTTAACTTTATTTTACCGCATTGCTCGACATGCTTTGATGATCTTAATGGATACTGTTGTGGATGTCAAATTGTGTTGTAGACTGATTTGTAGCGAGTCGACTCGATGTAAGATTACAGCTTTTTACGCTTTTGATTTTTATTTCGAAAATAAACAGCTTTACGTTTATCCTAATTTGCTTGTAACTGACAATCGCAAAATTTAGTCCGTTTAAGCTACTTTAGTCCGGTGAAACTTTTTCTTGATCTGTATGCAGAGGTAAGTTGGCACCTCTTGACCTGAAAAATCCTTTCTGAATACACTGAACTCTCACGTGATTCCGGCTCGGAGTCTCAATGATTGGTCTGAAGCCGTACGCGTTTGAGCTCAGTAATGGAACAGGTTTATTTTTTTCTTCTATCAGTGCGTTCAATCCAGTTCTGGACGCTCTGTCGTCTCTGTGCAACTTCTGATTGTACCCTTCCGTACGGTCAAAATATTGATCATATATCGGAACGTCTTTATGAACTTTATGGTTATCATAATAAGTCAAATCCTGAGCCTGCTGCTCTGCAGTTAGCCAAGTTCCATGCGGTTTATTCCATTGCAAATACGCCCGATTTCGATCACGTGTCTCTCTTGTAACATACTCTACCCAAACTGCTCGTTTTTGTTCGGGGTTGTAAATTGACATTCTACGAATAATACTTAACTATCTATCAATCAGACAGTTCAAAGTACAAAATTTCCTTGCTACAAGTCGCTATTATAATCACAATCATTTGTGACAGCATAAATTTTTATTATGAATCATAACTGCAAATAATTTTCCACTAATGATTTAAGATATTAGCAACATTTGTAGAATTAATTCCACATTTCTCACTGAAACTACTAAGTACAAGAGTGTATGCCGCCACATCTTTGGGAGAAGTGAGCAAATTTTTCAGGAATTTAGATACTCATAAATGTATTAGAGATAATATTCTTAGTTGTCACTTAGAAGTTAAGTCAAAAGCAGAGCAGTTTTAACAAATATGACCAATAACAAAACTTTGTTGAAGTAGGTTCATTAAAACATTTTTGGCAAAACTATGAAGCAACGCAAATTCTACGATGGGATTTTTTAAAAGCATATTTTTTTTGGGGGGAAGGGGGAATTGCCCATCTTAATATGATTATTCGTACGAGTTAGGTGACTTGAACAATATTTCGTTATTTGAAAAATGATTTTAAAGCTTGTTGCGCTGTGAAGTTTGTCTGTTTAGCGAGATGGCAGAATAAAAACCAGCAGCATCAAAGCAAGTTATGTTTTTAATAGCTACACCCTTAAAAAAGAAGAGCCAGGTTTTATGTCATATTTTAAATGCCTACATCAAAGAACAAAACACTTGCAAAAAAGCAATTTATGATAACGTGAGAAACTAGGCGCAACTAAAAAAGCCTCGTCAAAAAATCGAATTGTTTTGAAAACAAACTGTTATAATAGCGCTTCTGCAGGGATTTGCAGAAGATGCAAAATAGACAGCTCATCGTGACGCAAAACACGAAGGCAATGATCACGTGGTACTACTTAAAAAACTAAAAGTAGCCACGCTTCAAAGGCCTCAATCTACTTAAAAGTCCGCATAGCAACCAATCAAAAAATGAGGCATCTACATATTCAGAAAAACAAACCGATGCCTCACCAGCCATTTCTTTAACTCTCATGATGCCCCTGCTCATAGTTTAACCAATTATATAATGGTTCTTTTACATACTGGATAGACGATGGGGAATTGGGGTCCCTAGCAAGAAAGGAGGAGCTCCCAGTTGAAGATGACCCATTTTTAAGGAGTCGCACTCAAGACTTGTCTAGTAACAGACCTATAAATTTCTTTTAGTGATTATTGAATTGTAATTACAAAATTTGGTGGGGAAATAGTATTCTTGCCCACCAAGGGTGTCATAAAGTTTAGCAACTTCGTGAAAGGCAGAAGGAACGCTTGTCAAGTGCAAAAATCACTCTTTTTCGTTTGGGTGCATGGCATCTTAAAGTTACAATCCCATTATATAGAAGCCATTTCACGCACATTCCAATGTTCTTTCCAAACTCATAAATGCTTGCCTTTCCACTTAACATATGCGCATGTACAGAAAAAAGCGTGAAAAAAGTTTATTAGATTGTTTTGTGTGAGCCTGGTGGACAGCATATCATTGCAATAATTTCGGCCGAGTCATAATCTCAATGCACTCGACCCTCGTTTTTCCGGACCTCGCTAACCCGGATTTCGGTTCATCCGGACAGTGAGTACGGACGCCCGACAAATGACTTCAAGCAACGCGCGCCTCGCGAACTTCCAGAAATGTCAGATAGGTGGCTACCGACGCTTGTAAACAACGTGTTTTGCCAGGTATCAGGTACAAAAAAACACAACGTGAGTGAACGGAAAATTATATCATTTTATAAATATAAATGTTAAATATATTCATATTTGCACTACATACATACATTTGTATTATCTGGACATTTTCATTATCGGGACAGGTTCCTGCACCATCTAGTCTGGAGATACGAGGATTTAATGTAGACTGAGTTTGGCTTTGAATTGTTTCCTTGTAGCAACGTTGCCAACCTCAATCTAAATGACTTTTTAAATCGTATTCGTTAATAGTAATTAGCCATTTACACTTACTTTCAATTGTTTTACTTATTTTATCATCTAGTGAAAGGAGATGATGAAAAAGTGACATGTTTTTATCCTGCGGTCAAAGAGAAATCTATTGTATGTCATTCGACGCGATGGCGTAGTGGTTAGAGCGTCCGCTTCGTAGTCGGTACACCTGGGGTTCAATCCCCTTGTCGGGCCATACCAAAAGACTTTAAAAAATGGTATCCACTGTTTCCCTGCTTGACGCTCGGCATTTGGGGGAGTTTGTGGAGAACAAGCCGAAAAGTTCGCTTGTTGTGCCCTTGGGCAAAGCACTTAAAGGAACAACTCCATCTTTACGTGGAACACAGGTGGCGCAGACACATCGCAAATGTCAACTCCCAAGCAAGTGCAGACGTTTCGTCCAAAATAAAAAATATAGCGATACAATTCACTTTCTCGTAAATGGAAGATAAATATGGCAAATAAAATAAAAATAAAAAATATTATACAGAACATCGTATTCTTCTGCCGCGCTTTGTAGCTGCCAATTCAACCTTAATAGACGGCACTTCTGTCTATTTAACCTCATTGCAGGCAACATACTTTTGTGGAAAGTTAAAATTTTGTACATTTAACTTAGTTTATGCAAGCAGGTATTGTGGGGTAGGAGTTAGAGCGTCCTCTTTGTAGTTGGTAGAACTATGTTCACCTCTTACGAATCATAAGAATGACTTTAAAAAGGATATTTTCTAATTTTCTTTTTATTTTCACCAATAAAAAGAAGGTGGAAAATTATTTTTTAGCCGATGTAGCTCAATCCTGTCAAAAACATGTCCTAAACAACTGGGGCTGTTAAAATGTGTCAAAGAACTCCACGCCATTTCATTTTATTGTTTACGTAAAAGAAAGCGTTTGATAGCCACTAAGTTTGCGAGTTCAACGTCTAAAGAATACTGTTGCATGCAGGTTGGTCTAACACAGCCGTCATTTGCTAAGAAACACTTTCTCTGGATTCAAACCCGAATTTCACCGACTCCAAAAACAGGTGTGGATGGATGCTGACTCGAAAACCGGACAGACGTTTCGCAGTCTCCCAAACTCTCCATTTCTCTTATTCGTGTTTGAAGCGTGAAATAAGTTCTTGAAACAATTTTTACATCATACACCTTTTGAAAATAGGCTAACATGTTCAATCAATAGAATAATTTCAAGATTCATAGAAAATGAATTTGCGATCGTAAAATTTATTATGCCTACCATACATCGCACAAATTTTAAAGCAATCGGCAAAAAGTTTTCAAAAATTTTCAAAAATTTTAGAAAAGATGTTTATGAAATTTCTCTTGTCCAGTTCAAGTTAGTTTATTTTATCAAGTGCTGCTTTTCGAAACGAGAATAATACTGAACGTATATGCATTATGCACTGCAAGGCAAGAAAGATCACTTTTTAAATTCAAACCTGTTTCTCTTAAAGCTCTGCTATCAGAGTCGTTTGGGAATTTACATGCTTGATCGAACATGTTTATTTTTTCATCCGAATGACTGATGGCAAGAGCCGTGAATCACATCAGAATAGATTCAAAAACTGCATCTACCAATCAAAAATCACACGATATCCTGCTGTCTTAGTAAAAATTCAAGGCCTTCATACAAACAATTTATAGTTATCACGAAATGCAGAAACGTTCAAGAAACAGAGTTTTGCGAAATTTTTCAAATCACGCAACAAAGCTTCGAACCGAATGGTCCATAACAATACATCAGGCACGAGAAATCAAAAGCGGAATAATGTCGTGTTATTGTTATTGTTAAAATTTTGCTGAAAAATTATTTATTTAGAAAAAATAAAGCTTTTTTCTTAAAAAAAATGCCACAAAAATGAGGATTGAAAAGCTGTACATTACGCCGAAACCACACTTTTCGATGTAATCTAGAAAATACGTCGTAGATAAACTGCTCCTCGTGAACTATTGTTTAAATTTGCATTGCTCCTCTCTCTCTCTATCTCCCTATTTGGTCATACTGATTAACGTGATTGGATTGGTTGGAGATGTCCGAAAATTTGATCTTGTGACAGCGTCACGTGACAAGAATAGAATGCATAGCCAGGGAGTCCTTATGAAAACTGTGTAGACCTACGTAGTTTTAAAACGTGATATTAGTGTTTCCACTTTTTCTTTGAATGTTAAATGTCAGTAATTCTGTCTTGTGCGTCACAGATAAAAAATGACTTATTTTTCTAATCGATTTCTGAAACAATTAATTACGAAATAGTGCAACATAAATTCCAATTATTTACCGACAGAAAGTGTCATAAATTAATAAAAATTTTTTTGCCAAGCTAAACCCCAACTGAGAAACAAAAACTGCATTTTTTGGCGAAATTTGACTGCAGCGGAATTTTAATACCGCAAGTGCTTATTTTTATCATTACTAAGTAAACCGCCGAAAACTGCAAAATTATACCGCCAAAATTCCCTTTGATATTCTTTCCACTTTTTTTCTGTTGAGGAGGTCAACCAGGGGATCTATTAATACCAGTTTTAACATACCCGAAATGTCTGGATCACATAATTAAACTCAAGTCTTGTGATAGTGAACAACGAACATAATTTACGCGTCATTGCGTTTTGCTAAAACTTCACATGCTTCATCAGTAATGGTGTTTTGCCTTATGATCGCGGGCCTATGTCAATGCAAGTCGTTATTTCAGCAAGTCGATGAACTTTAGTCGTTAAGAGATCACAATTTTTCTACCGATAATGAAACTGAAAAACTAATTGCATTTGTCTTTGTAGTGTACAGTGGATTAGATTAAACGATCACGAGACCCTGAACAAATTATGATCTATTTGATGCACGTGCTTTTCACTTTTGGTTTTTTTGAGGTCTTACGTGAAAAAACCTTTTCAAAAATGTTGATACGTCAATAAACTGTCAATTTGCGAACTAGCATTTTACCGAACACACGAAATATATCCAAAAAAAAGCACAAACTAAACCAATTTGTTAATTTGCTACCACGGAGTCTTTGCCACCACCCAAAGCTAAATCTATGTTTTGCATGCCACGTGACTTCAAATTACACCACGCAGTTAAAAGCAAATATGACAACATATGTTGGGCTAAAGTACCTCAATTTGATAAATATGCAAAATAGAGTGACCTAGAAATGACGTGTGCTTAGGAAAAAGTGATTTTCCCTAATTAAGTGAACGCCCTGGTCATCCGCCAGGTTGGCTTGACGGTAAATCCGTCACTGCGTGTATATCATGTGCTCAATGATGCATATCAACAGCAAATAAGGTTTACTGCAACTTGTTGATGATGGATAAAAAACAGCCTAGGGCAAAGTTATTCAAATGTAAAGTTTGAAAAAACTTGTGAAAGAGTAAATAATCCGGCCGCAGAAGCAAAAAAATTATGCCATTTCTGTCGAAAATAGCTCTGTATTTTGAAATAGAACTTAAAAAATCATTAGACCTCTGGAGTTGCAACGATATTTGTTGGTTAGTTCCAGGTGACATTTCATTGAAACTATTCCACGTTGCCATCATTTTCGACACGATTAAGGTGGATTGTGGTTGCACCACGGCCTTTTTTTCGAAAACAACATTCTGGATATTGTTGTTTTTCCAAGACTTTATCGAAAAATGGCTACTGAAAATTGAGTTAATAATAGCTTTCAGCCAGTCAATCACCTCAGTCACAAAATTGTTAAGCATATGGCAAACAAAAAATTGATATTGCGGGCAGATAGTGGTAACTTTAGCATGCAATAATTACGCAACAACGAACTAGTTCTCTACTGTTTTAACTCGATCACCCTCCGATACGGCAGGCGTGAAATCGAGGCTATCGGGATCACGGCTTCTCTGCTTTGTGACTCCGTTTCAAGCAAGAAACTTTTAAACAACCGCTTTTCGGGTTTGTTCTTAAATGAACTCAGGAATTTCTAAAAATTGTGGGTTTTTTTATTTCCAAAGTGGAGTTGCGGCCCGCAGTTTGAGAAACCCTGATCAGGATAAGTGGCCTTCATTGAATAATAAATACCAGTGGAACATGGAAATTTGTTGCAATTTTCATAACCGTCAATTTTACGATATTGTTGAACATTACACTCTGGGACCCCTTTACACCAAGAATTTTGCTATTTATGTCATCAGAACCCCCCCCCCCGTGAAAGCAATCTTATCTGTAAAAGCCAGTCGCAGTATTTTCAAATCGTTTGTTATCTTGAAGCTATTGCGATAATATGATGGTTAGAGTATCGGCTTTGATTTTGGCCGGCGTGACTTGAATTCACTTGTCCAATACCACAAACTATCTCAAATACTATTCACAAATCTCCTGCTTGACGTTCAGAAATAGAGACGACAAAAGCAATGAAAAAAATGAATTTATTCAGTCATAATAGAAATTATTTACTGTTGCAGTTTCCATGCACCGAAACAACTTAAGATATTTCGTTTTGTTTTTCTGACTCTTTTCATCGACAGCCGTTCATCTACTTTTTGAACAAAAAGTCCTCCCCTTCTTTTTTCCAAAATTCATTGCTTTATTATTGTCGAGCCTATCATTTCATACCTTTTCAAGGTTAAACAAAATGCTTTTTTCGTAAGTATACCAAGCAAAAACCTTCCTTCATTGCGCCAAGAAATAGTACGAAAGCACAAGAAATTTAAGCAGGATAAAAATAAACAGTTCATTTTAATTAAGAAAATGGCTTTACTGTCATTTCTGATACCTTGGGGTTTAAGCTTAAACGACGAAAAATGAATTTAATCATATTCCAAGAAATATTAATTAAATGTAATACTTATCAATTCCAACTATTGATATATGCTATTGGCTAGAAGACATCAGAAATAATGATTTGATTACAGTAATTGCCAATTATAATATTACCATTGGCGTGTTCTGTTTCACAATGGACTTAGTGCAATTTACGCTTCCAATTGCTTTTGAATTGCTGCCAAAATATCAATAAAATCAACTCAAAAAGTTTGATGTTTCTGGTTTGTATTTACTTTTAAAATGATTTAAAGGTTTTGTTGGCAATCTGATTCTGTGATTCAGAAAACTTTTGTTCATCTTGTTTTTTATGGTTTGCACATTACACGTTTCCAAAGTTCTTTAGCCAAATTCTTGTTTTTCACCAACATTATACTTCATGAGTGTTTTTGAAACGTGTTTTTAATCGCATCAAAAATCTAATTTCGGAAATAAACATAGTTGATACAGACGAATGGATGAAATAATAAAAACAAGGAAAGACATGAGACTTATCGCATTGTAGTCGATTTCTCTTGAAGGTTGCACACGGACGCTACCCACACTTATGTTTTGGCTTCAGCTGCAAACGAAAAGATTTGATCAGAGCCAATGGAATATTGTTGCTGAGGCTAAACAATCTAGTGCCACAAAATGAACGCCAAATATTTGGCTGGCAACAATTTAGTGCCAAATTTCATAATCGCCGAGAATTATAAACAAAGCTAAGCCAAGATTTGTTGAGGGCCAATCTATATGAAACTTTGCGTGGCTATCGATCAATTATTATACTTGGCGTATAATTTTGTTTTTAGGCCAAAAACAACAAATCGATACCATTTACAGCTATCGTGGTTATACCGCTATTGCGTACAAAGAAAAGTTTAGTTGATTTGTCTTTCTGTGTGTGAGTCTATCTGCTTACTTTCCTTCACACTACTGAAAGTCGACAACCAAAGCTTGATGAAATTTTTGTGGGATACAATATCACTTTAATTAATGCGCGATTTAACCTCAATTTCCAGGTTGGAGTTGACTAGCTGTCCGTTGCAACAGAACAATTTTTAGCAACTGACAAAGAGTTTGTTAAAGTTGATCACCCCCGAGGAGTTTTCCAAGCTTTACAAAGAGACGATGAAATTTTTAATTTTACGTTATACAGTAAGGTTTTGCTCAAATCAAATTTCAAGTTAAAAAAACGATGCTCAAATAACTTAAAAAGAATCAACATAAAAAGAATCAACAAAAAAGAATCAACATATTTCCAGGTTGGAGTTGACTAGCTGTCCGTTGCAACAGAACAATTTTTAGCAACTGACAAAGAGTTTGTTAAAGTTGATCACCCCCGAGGAGTTTTCCAAGCTTTACAAAGAGACGATGAAATTTTTAATTTTACGTTATACAGTAAGGTTTTGCTCAAATCAAATTTCAAGTTAAAAAAACGATGCTCAAATAACTTAAAAAGAATCAACATAAAAAGAATCAACAAAAAAGAATCAACATATTTCCAGGTTGGAGTTGACTAGCTGTCCGTTGCAACAGAACAATTTTTAGCAACTGACAAAGAGTTTGTTAAAGTTGATCACCCCCGAGGAGTTTTCCAAGCTTTATAAAGAGACGATAAAATTTTTAATTTTACGTTATACCAGTAAGGTTTTGCTCAAATCAAATTTCAAGTTAAAGAAAACAATGCTCAAGTTACTTAAAAAGAAACAACATACATCAAGCACAAATTTTCTTAACATCATGCCGTTTCTATCTTCTCCGTACTTCTTTCGCAGAGTGCACCGCTTTTCCGTTTTTAGTTGCAGCTGCGGAACCAATAAGCAGTGTATAAAGACAGAGGAGAAAAAACTGGATTCTGGAGATATTTTTCTTCTTTCCTTTTTAGAAAAAACCCCGCCATATACGATAAATTAGATTTACTGCGCCAGTCTACATTGTACTGCCGTTATATGGTAAAACCTAACACCTACATTGTATTGCCGTTATATAGTAAAACCTAACAACTACATTTCAACTTTCATAAACGACCTTGATTTCTTTTCTTTTGTGTGAAGCTACTGATCAGCAAATGCGAATAAATAATAATGTTCTAACGTTTAACAGTTTCAAGGCAAAAATAAGAAAAACTTGGTTGAGTTCTTGTCTCGTTTGACAATAATTAAGCATCCCAAAGTCAATATTCTCAAAAACATGATTTTTGTTGTTGTTGGACTTTCTCATGTCACGGCGGTGTAATCCAGGTCAGGCTACTGAGAGCGGCGGTTCATTTCTTATCAGCCATGAAAACACCTTTGATTCTTCGTTTATCACAAGGTGTTCGCTTCAATGTTTCAAAACCTGGGAGCCTAAAATTTGAGTGAGGGATATAAAAACAACCATCTTTTCGTCCTCATTTCGCCTGGTCACTGAATAGAAGAGTTACTGTAAATAAAGACTTGGTAATTTAAAAAAGTAGTGTCGTAGTTTTAATTTAAAAGCTTCGCAGATCCTATAATCATAGGAAAGTTTTTGCGGTCACACAAAGTACAATTGGTATCTGGGCCGGCTTTGGGGTTACCAGTATTGTCGATACAATGTTCTTATCTCCCTAGTAGTGCAACCAAGCAAGGAAAACTGCCTTAAAGTTCTGACCCAAGAACAAGACGCTGATGCTGAAATAGAGGTCCATCCAGCAACTGAATGACCTTGCAAAAACAAATTTCTGCAAAACAAAACGATCATCAACTGCCAGAAGCTGCAAACCACCAACAGATGGAATCAACAAAACTAGAAATCTCTTGTTTGGAACCACCGGAGCGCTGTGCAAGGCTAACTTTCTTGCAACACTTCTTGAATACCTTTGGCAAAATAAAACAATTAATTGTTTGTTTGTTTTTAGGAAAAGGTAGAGGTGGTAAACAAATAGCATTGTTTTTTAGACATTGGACTCATGCAAGTCTACGGTTCTGTACGGTTAAATATAGCGTTTAATAGAGATTTAGGCAGGTTGCCACATCAGCATTAGCGCTAACAGGTAGCGCCGTGTCATACAGGTGCGCAGCATAGCAGCAAACTTGCACCAAACTTGTAGTTACCAAAACAAAAAAAGCACAAGCAGAGACAGGTATTACAAATACTTTTTCATAATAATTTTTTTTTCTTCTTTTTGAAGCTCCACCATTTTGCTTTTGCAGTTTCTTTTAATCGATTGTAGTTAAAATGTTTTAATGAAGATCATTATGTTCAATTTGCCATTTTCAAAATCAGTGGCGCTATTCGATTTACATGAGAAAAAATTAGGTCATGTACCAATAAAATAACTGTGGCTTATTGTGAGTATCTTAAACATGAAATAAGAAACGCAACAGAATCATAAACGGAAAAAAAGCAAAGCGAAGTCATTAAACTGTAAATGACAAATGCTGCAAAAAAGCTGCAATAAGCATGCTGTTATATAATGAAATGTCCACGAATTTCCATCTCCGTGAAATTAATAAGTTTGTTGTAAAACTTAGGAAAACACTCTTGAACGAAGTCAGTGGTTTATCACAAATTATGAAACTGACCATAGTCAAAGTGGAGGGGAATTCATTCCATTTGGCAGATACACCAGCTCTCAAAACCTACCTGATAATTTTTTGCGTTGCGTGGGGGTCAGCAACTCGGTGGAGGGGATTGACACAAGGTTTAATGGCAACAATAATCAATTTAGCGTTTTAACGTTATCACGATTTGCAATGATTTCCTTTTCTTGACCGGTCCTAACAAAAACAAGCAAAAAGCGAGTAAATATCAATCGCAATAACGGGTTTATGACGTAAATATGTTTGGACAAGTAATTCTTTGCAATGAGTCATTTCAAATGACCTAGGCAACCATGACTTGCTAATCTCTGCTTTTCGCTAGTCTCGATTTGGTTGCGGTTTAAATCTTAGTCTAGTTCGCAGCATTCCTTAAAAGATATTTTGGATGGTAGTTAATCACGATTGAGTTCAACTCATTGCAAACGGGTTGTCTTACCGAGCTAGGGATCAGATTGTCCTTTGCACAGTGTTTTTTTGTCGAAAGTTTCTCGACATAACTCATGGTATGACTAGGCTTGTGTGCTAATGGTTTGCCATTGCTTTTGACCGAGCGGAGAGAGGTGATCACTATTTCTCCGCTTAGCAGTTTATACGCCAGTTTGTTGCTGTTGGCTTAAGAATTCATAACATGATTACTTGTGTTGTTTGAAATATTTTATAGCGTTTGATCATGTTGGTTATGTTGTTACTTTCGTGCTTAGCTGTTAACGTGTTTTATTTCTATTTTACCATAACCGTATGATCTTTCGAATTACTTAGAGAAGCGAAACATAAATCCCGAAAATATATTTTGCATTATCATGTGTATCTTTTGATAAGATCTACTCCATGCACTAAACCAACAAACAATGTCTGTGAATTTAAAAATGCTACAAAAAATAAACTATTGCTATTACGACACTTGGGCTTGCATGTTACGAAACCATGAAACAAATAAAATGCTCAAGTTCCTTTTTGCACAGTAAACCATACTGGTCCTGATTATTAGACTGGCCTGTTGCTCCAGTACTACAGCTGCATTTAAAATATGTGACTCGTTACATTTGAGGTTGACGTATTTAGGCTATAATTTTGTCTCAACCTGGCAATCATACTAAAAAGATTACCTCTTTGAAGGAATTATCATTGTTTTGTTTCGAAAAACTCAGTTATGCGGAGAGGATTGAGTCATTCTTTTAAAAAAATCTCATAGTGTAAAATAATATTTGAACATAAGTTTCCATTCTGCAATTAATTGCCAGTTAATCATTATCCAAGCAAAATTGGAAACTTATGTTGACATCAGATGGAAGAGCAAATGTTTTTGAACAATGCTATAAAGTCATCATCCAAAGTTTTCAAACAATGGATCTCATTTGTCAGCCTACAATCGGACCAGATAGTAGGTGACATGACCTGCGATATACACCGCCACATCGCAAAGGCAACTAGTTCTGATGGACCACACTCAAAAGGGAGTATATGTTGAGGGAACTTTTAAGGATAATCGATGCCAAACCAATTGAACTTAAAGCAAAGGGTTTTAAAAAAGGGAGATAAACTGAACAAAAAATGAAATTAGAAAAAAATTTACGAAATATGTTGAAACCCTTTTTCTTTGCAACGTCAGCCTATAGGTGCGCTGGAAGGAGGATATGACTTATTTCGGACCACTTGTTGGATAGTTGAGAAAGGGAATTTTTTGAGGTCGGGAAACTTTTTATAGTATGACCATTCTTTGCCACGTAACAAAGCGAAATCGGAGATGCGGAAGTTCCGACGCATTTAACTACTAAATTTTTCCGCGTTTAATTTAAATCAGCTTTATTGGGGGAAGAATGTTCTTTGTATATTTGCATTTATGAAGCAATGCAATTTTGTTCGCCTGTGAAGATAAAGTAGCCAAATTAGAAAACGCGTTTGATGCAATGTTCAACTTAACGCAATGCAAAGCAAATGGTGATTTGGTGTTTTGCGCCAAATTGTAAAAAATCCAGATAGCATATTTTATCATGACTGAAAAAATTTAGTCATGTTCTCCATTTTGAAGAGTTTGACAAGACAAGGCAATTGATAGGCCTGGCAACTGTGAGAAGGACTCTCTAACCAATGCTAGGCGAAGTCGGCATCAGTTGTATGTAATTTACTTTTGACGAACAAAGCAATCTCCTCTCGGTACTGCATGATGTGTTCAAAATGGCAAATCAGACCTAGACTGGGACCAGAAATAAGTTAGAGTGAGATTATTTCAATGTCAACCTTTATTAATCATTGGAGCAGGGCATTAATTCCTTAAAACAAGTCAATTTATTTTTGTGCTAGTTTGCAGGCTTGAAGAACAAAGCATTGAGTTAACAGTGCTGGCGATGGCGAAGCAGGTCTGAGCACAACGTTGCTTTACGCATAACCGCAATGGTTTTTGCGTGACCCAATGTAAGAATATGATAACAATAGGCCTATTATAGTTATATAATAAAACGAATTGAGTCAATTTATTGCATTTATAGTACAGTATACGACATGATAAATTGAATCATTAAAAAAAACTAATGCTCCACAATTAGTTATAATGAACTGAAGCTCAACACATGCCTGGCCAGAAATTAATAGAATATCTATTTTTTTCTGAAATGGTTGATAAAGAAAAAGTTTTACGAAAATTCGGACTTGATATTTTTCAGTAAGTCCATATGTTTTCAAATTTTCAAAAAAATTGCTAATTCAAAATAAAGAAGATAGACCTGACTGAAATTTACAAGCAACAGTAAATAATATAATAAATTCATAGATGCCATTCTTTGATGACAACAAAATTAAAAAGAAATTAATGAAAACCCAGAGCTTGAAAAAAAATTGGAAATCAAATGGCCTACCTCTGTTGAACCTGTGTGCAATCGCACAGAAGAAGCAAAGTTTTGTTGCTATTCTCGCCAGCTTTAATATAAATTGCTCTTGGGTCCAGTATCATACCGAGCGTTTTGGAAAAGAGGGGTTCATAAACTTCAGCCGAGACAGCTTTTTAGGGGTCACTCAGAACTTTGTCGCAAACTTGCTTTTTCAGGATAGAATGTTTAAGAAGCGAAATATTTTTTACAGGCCTCTAGCAAATGAGAACAACGTTATTTTTTTGCATAGTTGTCTAGGCCAAAGAAACAAGGTATGGCACAATATTCTCCGCAGAAAAACGCTAAGGCTGTAGCTGGTTATAATTGGGAAAATGATCTTTTTTTAATCTATAACTTCGCTTAAAAATTGACGAAAACCAAAAATGACTAAAACCTGTTTGTAGGACGACATAGATCAATTTCATATGAAATTTGAAATTGGGCTCAGGACAGTAAAATTCCTAGGAAGGTGGATGGCAGCGAGTTACATCCGGCTAAAACCTCACTTTTGACTGGTAGTTGGTAAAGGCTATTTTCATTTTTAATTTGTGATTACTCTGTTTGCGACCGAGTCGGGAACCACATATTTTTATGACGCCCTGGGATCATGGAAATATGGAAGTGGTCCATTGGAGAGTAGGGGCTTGAATGCAATTCTAATATTTTCCTTGCTGCAATTTGCACTTTAAGCTTATTGTTGCCAAAAATAAAATTTTGCAACTATTTTATGTCGAACTTTTTATATGGAGGAAGTGTGCCAACATCATATGATAAGAAAAAAAGTGCGGCTATTTTTATCGTATTTGGCTTCCTTGCTGTAACGTTGCAGAAACTAACATATTTATTCTGAATGCCATGCCGGTTGCTTCTTGCTCATGTGAATTTCCCCGCAAATTCTTGCCAACAGAATGCAGTTCCTCTCTTTTTGCGCTTATGACTAACAAATCATTTCTAGTATTTCAGGTTGCTGCAAATTCTACAATATCTAAAATTTTTGTTTTAAATCTTTTTGATGAAAACTGGATTGTCATGCGCATAACACCGTTTCCTCTAATTGCTACTTTTATAAGGCGCTTGTTTCAACTGCTATTAATCATTTTATGCTGCTCTTTGGCGCCGAATTTATTTGGTTGCATTGCAGAATGACAACCTAATACTTGACGTCAAAATAACAAACAAGACTCAAATTCTGCGTTTAATATGAATCTGAAGCGTTCGAAAGCAATTTGAACATTGTAGAATAGGTTTTCAAATAGAGTTCGTAACTGAAGTAGCCTATTTTCAAAATGGCTTTTATTTAAATAATCATCTGCAAGCCTAAAAGGATTAGTACATTGAGTGCTTTGTCGTCACAGCTTCGAAAGTAAGGCAATGTAAAAATAAAGTCTGCAACAATATTTAAACCGATATCTTGAAAATTGCTCTACTAACTTTTGAAAAAGGTGAAATCGCTCTTACAGTTACAACAAACTGTTCAATCCTATTTAAAATTTAAGCTTATAAAGTGACCCCGCAAAGGCTTTCGGTAAAAACCGGAACCCATTACTTCAAGCACTGCAGTTTTTCTGGCGTTGAAGGTGTTGTTTGTAATTAAACTCGGAAACACTTGTATTCAACAACTGTGCGTTTAATTGTCGTTGGGCAGGATAACAATAATCAATGGTTCTAAAATGCGACTACAATCCAACTCAATATCGCCATCTAGAAGCAAGTCAACCATAGTTTGCTTCGGTATTTCTTTAAAGCGATGCTGCAGCAGTACACTGCATGGCAGTAGTCCCTCGCACTAAATCAAGATGCATCAGTTTTAAGCAGGGCCGCTCATAGGCATGGGCGGTGGCTCAGGGTGCCATCAATAGAGGGCGCAACGTTCCAACTTGATTTTGCTTATCGTTTACAAGTAAGAATTATTACAACCATCAATATTCTTGAAACGTTACTTTTTCTTGATGGCAAAACGCCGTTTGTTTTAAGATGGCGTGTTTTGCTCTACAAAGATAATGGTACTAAGTGAAAAATCACAATCTATGGATAATAATAGTGTGGTTGCAAACTTGCAACATAATTAGGATTGACGAGCTGCAATTGCGTGATCATAAAAACATTGATCTATGGCAGTGGTTTCCAAACTTTTCTACTCTTGTGCCTCTAAAAAAATTTTGTTCTGATTTCGCACCCCCTACAATTTATGCTTTGTTCAAGGATAAAGAATGTGAATTCATGATACAATTTCATTAAAAGAAGATACGCATATTTTTTTACTTTCTGAGGCAATGCGTAACCAAATCAGACATATTGAAAAAAGCATACAAAAAATTAATATTCGAATAGACCTTACAAAGATAATAACTCTTGCTTCAAATATGTACAAAATAGTAAAATAGAGAAAAAACTTCAAACTTTCAAACGATTAAATCGGAGAAAAAGAATGGTATGGCAAAAAAAGCTTCTAGCAATTACGGAACATTAACAATGTCACATGACTAATAGTTGTTGAGGCGTAACAAACGCTTCATTTTAAATTTAGTTGAAAGCCAATAAAACTACGTTTCCTATGTCCCGAAGAATAGATTGCAATTAAATGTTTGAGCGAATAATTAACATTGTAACAGGTACGTGTGAACGAACCTCGCGTTTTTGTGCGCAGTCCATTGTCAAAGAAATTAAAAAAGCCGCAGAAGGGTAATAAATAGATCAATTTCCCGTCATTAAGACAGACGCGTTTTATATCCCTGGTTGGGAACTACTGATCTTCATTTTTTACCAGAATTATATCTTGATATTTTAAGTCCTTGTTTAGTATACGTCGACACGTAGATTGCAACCCAAGTTTTTGATAAAGCATCGTCCGTAAAAAAAGCTAGCTGTAAAAAGAAAACGGCCATCGATCGCACAATTTCGAAAGAGAAGAAAAGAAGAAGAAGCAAAGAATGCTAAAGATAGAAGTATAAAATATTTTGGTCGCCAATTACCAGTGGCGTATGTAGAAAGTTTCCGAGGGGGGACCAAAGTTTCGTCACAAACCAGTTTTGCTTTTGCTAAAACCGCTTGGTTTTGCTTTACATTTTTAGGGACTGAGGGGGGCCATGGCATAGTGGCCTCCCCCCTCTGTACGCTAGTGCCTATTACGATCAGTGGCGTAGCCGAACAGCATTGGTGACCCTGGGGCGATACCAAAATTCGTGCCCTCAGCTGCAATATTTTACAGAAAATAGGGTGTTCCCAAAACAGTGATTAAAAACCTACAACAAAATTTTGGTGTGGACTGAGACTGTGCTGTGGGACGCACTCTTGTCACGCCTACGTCTCTAGTTAGCATTGCCAATATGACATTATCAACAAGCTCTGGTGCAGTGTAGGCTAATTACAGTACGAGTGAACAAATGATAGACCTACTGGCAGGTCAGTTATTATCTTTTATAAGCTATAGAGTAAATTTTTCAACGTAAACACGATTTGATTGCACTGATTAACCTAGCTTCTGTGATGTGGCATCGGTCTGCATAAGCCTACCGGTCCCAACTTTAATAGTAAACAGCATTACCAAAAGACTATACAAGGAGCTAACCTTCATTATTAATATTGCGGAATAGGTAAATAAAGCCTACTACACGACTGGTCGAGATTTGAACGCAATACCAATTTATTTCGAAATGGGGCGAGTTTGGCGAAGTGTGAGCACTAAACAAATTTCCCTACGCAAGCATAGTGGTGCCAAAACATTGCAAAGGGAAACCATAAGTTTGTGCATTTTACTAAGAAATATCAACTACCCTCTTTTACCCTCTGCAGGACCGGCCTTTTGTCAATGTACAATATACTGCAGGACCAGAATCGCTTCGAGAGCAATGTAGCTCACACCTTACTTGCAATGCCTTAAGTGATGCGTTTTTTAGTCAAGTAATTTTAGATGTGTTGTTGAAATATTTCATGTCTCCGGTGCCAATTCGGCAGTTGCGAATGAGCCTTTTTATCGGCTTTAAACCTGCCGCAGCGATAAAGTCTATTTCTACTCAACCTGATGTTATGTTTAGCTGATGCTAAGTTGCCGCTTATAAAAAAAAAAGATAAAACTAAAAAACAAACAATTACATATTTTAAGGTGATAGAATAAAACTTCGTTACTGGTAAGCGATATTTCACATATCCGCAGCAACTTCTAAACGCGAGTTTTTTACTTTTGACCAGGGGGACGGGGCTCGTTCAGCTACGTAAGGCACTGGTTTTAGGCAACCATGATCAAGTAGCGCCGAAGGTGAAGCATAATGGGAAGGCCCCCAAGCTGTTGCATTGTAGTCTCACATTGACGTGTACGGAGCTCTACTCTCAGGAAGCATCCAATTCAGCTGTCTAATAGTTTTTCGATGTTATACGACCGTTGCGGTTCGTTTTCTGGCTGTATGCTTGTTTGTTGCGACGCGCTAACGACGTGAAGATGAAAGATAAACTATTTAATCTGCCTATCTATCAATCTATCCATCTACCTGCCTTTGATACGGCAGGTGATCGCACAGCGCAAGGTTTCATCATTTACGTTTGTTAATGAGACACAAAACGCAGGAAAAATATTTCAATCAATAATGTAAAAACTGTAAGGTTTGAAAATACCGATCAGTTCATCTATCGACTTCACCAAACACGATATCGAGGGTTCCTGAAAAAATTGAAATGTAAAAAAAACGTCTGGGAGGTTATCAATGTAACACTAAACTAAAACAAAATCATATCAAGACTCTTCAACAAATTCAATTAATACGTGAAAGCGTAACTGCTTTCTCAGCGCTACCACCAGCGACGCTCAAGACCTGCCCAATTTTTGTTCAAACAATGCTCAAGTTTATACTATGACATTTTACAGCAAACTGCACTAGAAGACACTTTAAAGCAGTGGAATGCTTTACGAAGCCGGACCAGTTTCTCTCGACCAGATGATACAGAGGGCTAGCCGCAGACACTATACAACACCTTTCTTGGAGATCAATCTCAAAAGGGAGAAGTTAATAAGTTGTTGACCTCTCTTTACTTGGGGTGATCAATCTGTAAATGCGGGCAACAAATCAGATGTTTCTGCAAGCCGCAGTTTGCATAGCCCTGATTTAAAGCAATGGATTTAGAAATATATAAATACGTGTTCATAACCTACCAATTAGAGCTACGATGTCAGGCAGCTGCAAACCTGGAGAGACGTGTTCAAGAACAGCCTGAAAATAGAACGAGATGCAATATTTATAGCAAAGCAAATTTTGCTGCTAGGGTTGCCACCCCGATATCAGCATGATAGAAAATCCGATTGCATTGCAATCGGTTGTTTTCATACAATTGAACATAAATTTGTAAATACTGTGATGTATCTTAACGACTTTTTGAAAAATAGGCAAAATACAGCTATAACATCTACCCGTAAAGGTCCATTTACATCTATCAAATTTTACCCTGTTGCTTTTTCACTTAAAATTGTCAGCAAGTGCAATAGGTTCGAAAGAGTTCGCCCATTGCCCTATTCAAGAATCGCCACTATAACAAAGCAAGTCAATTATCTCACAAATCTCACCAAATGAGCGAAACCAGGTGCTTTTATTTTGCATCGGTACGGTTTGCTTGTGCCATCTGACACCAAGTAGACGCCGAATTCACCCTGGCGACAAAACAAAGATTAAATCTTACTTTACAGCAAATTCCTTAACTAATGAACCGAAAAAAAATTTGGGAGTATTTTTGTACAAAAGAATCGATTGTTGATGACCGTCAGTTAAAAAATTTGCTTTGAGGACAGCACGCAGCTACTGTTATTTTAGATTGTTCAGCGAAACCGTAAGCTTGAAGATATTAAGAAGAGGCTTGTCAACGAAAAATCGTTTACAACTGCTATTTCAAAACATGTTGTTGTTGATCTCTTTCAAGGGATGGGGGCATGGTGGAAGATCATGGAGCCCCAGAAGCAGGGCAACTCTCCAGGGCCTAGACCAGAGGTCGTAGAGAGACAGAGTTGTCAAAGAGCGAGCGGTACTAAGAGTCCGTAATTGGGTAGTGTAGATGAGATGAGAAGTGTCCTGGGACGAGTGTCCGCAGGCGCTGCAAAAATTGTCAATTTTTCCAATCCTAGATAGACAAGAATTCAACAGTAGGCTGTGTCCGTTGCAGCGTAGACGAGAGAGAACAGAACGAGCGTGACGAGAGAGCACAAGTTCCTCGGTGGGAATCGAGGAAGCCTGTGTGTCAAAGAATTTCGATGAGACAGTACGCCTCTAGTCCGAGAAAAGAGAAGAGTGGACACGAGAAATAAGAAAGAGAATACAAGAGATTACAGAGGATACGAGTAGTGCTCCCCGTCTGGCCAGCTCATGAGCCGCGTCGTTCCCCGGGAGAAACGAGTGTTCGGGGTCCCATTGTAGTCTGATAAAACAGTAGGAGAGAGAAGACAGTTCCTGCTAGATCGGCCAGAGAGACTGAGGTAAAAGAAGTGGCAGGCTTGTTGGTGCTGCCGAGATCAGCAAAGAGCTCGCAGAATGGCGCAGGCTTCAGCGGAAAAACTTGAGCAAGCACCAGATCCTAAGGTGGGAGGGAGTCAAGGTGAGCGAGAAAGAGAGGGATCAAAGCGAGAGCATGGAGAGGAAAGAGCGGACTCTACATTGAAGGGAGGCAGGTTCAAAAGGGATGAGGGAGGGCAAGGAAAGAGAGCCTCCCTTGGAAAAATAGAAGGAAGCATAAACGGGCGAGTAGACGCAAAAGCTCTGTAGGAGGATCTACAGAGTCTTGGTTTCACTTCAAGTCTGGCCAAACCTGAAATGGAAAAGGAGGTTGGAAGACAAAGAGCCCGCTAATAAGATGACAGAGCGAAATGAGTCAGAGTGACTCGTAGGGGAGACAGAAAAGCCTCAGAGAGGAGAGTGGGATAGGGGGGAATGAGAGGCAGCCGGAGATGGCGCGACTAGCCGCTCGGTGAAGGCATTCCAATATGGTGACATTGGTAACGCTTCAGAAAGGAAACCATCCGGGTGAAGCATAAGTGAAAACGCGACAAAAAAAAGCTTTGTACAGAAGAGAGAAGGACTTTCTAAAGGGGCCCCATGAGGAAGCAGAGATACAGTGTGGGGCCTTGAGACGAAGGAAAAACTTGGTCCTCAGCGAAGAAACATGTTTAGAAAAGGAAAAAGTGCGGTCAAAGGTGACTCCAAGATAAGTTGGAGTGGGATTGAAACTTCAAAACATCGTAAAAACGAGATGATACACATATCTATTGCAATAAAGAAAAGATAATCTTATGTTCGATTTCGGGCTTAATGACCGGAGGATTAACGCTCCCATTCTCTTGGGCTCTCAACAGTGATGAGGTCGGAAAGGCCAGTTCCTTCCTCTTAACCACCCTTTTTTCGATACGAATTTCGAACCGCGTTATTACACTCTGGGTAAAAATGGCAAACTGGTTTTCGAAATTCCGACATTGATGGGATTTCTACAAGGCGAATGCAGTAACCACGTCCTTTCGAGCTTACATTATCTACTGCAGTATATTGTGCAAAGACATGTCAATAAAACCGTACAACATTTAAAACTTGAATTCACAAATGGAAGTTGAAGCGTGGTTTCTAGAAACACTAATGATTCGACGTATCTCCATTTACTACCTCTTTTGTGGCCTCGGATAACACTGTCGATAAATTAACTTATCATAAAAGCGCCACAAAACAAAAAATAAAATTACAGATATGCTATCGCAACTTCTGTACCTTAGGAGCCTCAACGGCGGTGTAGGTAGCGCCTGGTGGAACCTGGTAGCCTTCAGTGAACAGTTTAAAATGGTGGATCACTGCCTCCATTGAATCCTGTAAAAACAAACGACCATTAACATGCTTTAAACTAACAGGTCCTGATTGTAATTTTGGTAACACTGCTATGCTTCATTGGCTCGAAATAGTGAAATGTTGGCGAAGGCAATTACTGGCAAACTGCGTACCAATGGTAGCCTACCTCGTTGCTGGTTGGTGCCAACATTCAGCAACTTGGACTCGAGTGTAATTCGAAATAGATTGCCGCTTTTCTCTATCTTGGTCGTGGTGTGGTTTGCGATGAGAACCTCGTTCTTCGTCCCGCGAAAGAGGGAAGGGTTGATTAAATAGAATTTAAACTTACGCTTTCTATAGCGCTGGGACTAAAGAAGTAGCGAGAAGCAGCAGTTACTCGCATTTTAATCCATTTTTTCTTTTCGAAAAAAGTAGAAGCCTAGACGTACTCTGTATATCTCTCGGCATCTGCTAACTCAACTACTTAGGGCCACGTCTCGTTCAAACCACGCTATCGAAACAGCACTAAGTCTTGAACTCCTTGATTTTGATGAAATGGCAAAAACATTAATCGACAATGTGGAAAATAGCAGCACCTAAAAACCGTGCAGCCAATATTACTGAGCTGTAAAACACACGAGTTACAAGCAAATAACTCCCTATTCCTACCTTCATCTGTGCCCGTGAAGGTGGAGTTAACTTGTTGTCATCTACTTTAATTTCACCGGGTGGTATTTTATTCAAACACTGATGAATAATTCGTAATGACTGACGCATCTCTTCCACACGACACAAATATCTACAAAGAATCACGTAACTACAACCAGTCACTATATCTTATTCTCTAGTCAAAGCTTGCGGTTTAGCATAGATCACAAACTCAGACCTGCTTCCAAGTTGCCACTACTGCTGGCTCAGTGCATTCCTTCCTTAAGCACTGCAACCAAACAAGCAAAATTGTTGAGAGTTCTTCTCAAGGCCACAGCAAAGCACGAAGGACCGGATTTATGATTTTACATTAAAGGTCTACTCTATATCGGCCAGCAATCATTCCAGAAATATGAAACCGTACTTTTCAAGACACAAAAAAGTAATTTTCAAGCGTAAAGCAACTCCACGTTGCAACCTGTTAACTGTCCATCGACCGCGCAATTCAAATAACGTCACCTGTCATAAGTATCTCCGCGAGAACCGATGGGGACGTCGAAATCCACTTGATCGTAAACGTCGTAGGGCTGAGTCTTTCGTAAATCCCATTTAATGCCGGAGCCTCTCAATACGACACCACTGAAATAAATATTCACCAAAAGAAAATGAAATAAATTACGGTACCACAAAATTTGACAGAAAATTTAAACAAAGCTTATCAAAAGTGTATAACAAACTTATCAGTTTCGGTATGGCGTCCAATGCTTTTCCCACTTTTTCAGGACTATTATTAACATAATTGCAACCGCATCGAATTTCTTATTGTGAATTGTAGAATGAATTACGGAGCAAAATACCTGCATCCCCAAGCTAGAGCTTGTTCAGCAGAAATAACACCAATATCGACAGTGCGTGTCCTCCATATACGATTGTTGGTAAGCATCTAAATATTGAATAATATAGTGAAGAAAGAATAAAGACAAGCAAATATTTACATTAGACCTAGTTCAAAACAAATTATCACACACACACACACACACACACACACACACACACACACACACACACACACACACACACGAAGTTGATGTCTGCTGAGACTTTGTCTTATAAAAGAATCGTAGCGAATTAGAGCCGAATTCTTAGTTGTCTTTACCTCTTCTAGCTCATCAAGGCGAGCAGAGAAACGTATTGCCCAGTCATAAATATCATCCAGTAGGCCCATGGGCAGGTCCTGGCTGACCCCACCCGGCCTCACATAAGCTGCGTGCATTCGAGCACCAGACACACGTTCGTAAAATTCCATCATCTGAACGAAATATGAAAATGTTGAAATGAGTTCTAAATAAGGCGGACTAGCCATTCATCAGAATTTGCTTTAAATTAAATCAATCGGTAAAAACATACAAAACTAATGCAATCGATTTTACATCACACGAAGAAAAATTAAGCAGAAAACTAAAAAATGTTCTTAACGCTAACTATTTGGATGAAGCATGCACATCTTTAAAGTCAAAGACATCAAGTACAGAATATTTGCAGTTTATACATCTACTGAATCGCATTCTTTATTTTTTAGTTTGGAAATTTGTTTTGATTAAAGCCAATATAAACTTTTTACTTTCTTTACTGTAAAACTCGACTTTGTTTACCTTTTCTCTTTCTTCCATCAGCCAGAAGAATGGAGTCATAGCCCCCACATCAAGGGCGTGCGTTGTCACCCCCATAATATGATTCAAAATTCGAGTTTGTTCCGCAAATAAAACTAAACAAGAGTTGGTTTCAAAAATTTGTAAACTTGAAAACACAAGTAATACCCGATAGCGCAGAACGAGTTAATCACAGTATTTGACCACATGCACGAGAGGAAAATGTAGCCAACCTTTTCCAAGCCGCTTGCAGAATTTGCGGCATGAATGACCTTAAACACAGCGTCGGCAGCCTGGTCGACAGGGCCGAAGTGTCGTATTTGCGCGCCTCAATCGCACAGTCGTGGGTTCACGCATCGCTATGATTCCATCGATCGGCGACTTTTCTGACTTGTGGTGAAAATGTATCCTATCAGCAGTTACGTCAACTCTGAGGGATGCATAGCCTTCATAATTCGAATTAAAACAAAATTTAACTTTTTAACTGCATCGTGTATGATACCCGGAAGCTAATGCTATTATTGTATCCAATTCGATCCCTGACTTATTACTGTTTCCAATTTCAATTCCTTCTCTAAAACAAAAAAATACAACGCAAATACGCCACCTAAGTGTTGTACTACCTCTAATCCACTGTGCACGTGGTGGCGCTGTAATTCCCAGCAACCTTTCAATGGCTAGAGAGAAGCATTGCTCGTTAATCATCATTGATACGTAATCAAGTCGATCGAAATATGGAAGCGCCTGAAAAAAATTGAAATTCACAAATACAAATAAGAACAGGTATTGGGAAAAAAAAGTTACCCTCTCTGCGAATCTAGACTAAGACATTCAGCCTAAAACACAAAAAAAAGTACCAGCAAGACATTCGTGCGGTTGCAACTTCACCAAAAAATCGCAGAGGTTGGATTTAGCAAGTGATTTTACTAATTGGTGTTTTACTTTAGCATACACTAATTACAGCACACTTTAATACGAAATATTAGACTCATGTTTAGTAGTAATTCAGTTTTTATCCGGTGTTGTCCCTTTAACAGAGATGGCCGGATTTACCCCATTCCTTCTGCAATTGCTCGCACTCCGTCCCTCCACTTGTCTCGTCTCGGGGCATCCTCCTTCTTCAAACCAATCTTCTCTGTCTCCTCTTCCACTTGCTTCCTCCAGGTCTTCTTCGGTCGTCCTCGCTTTCTCTTGCCACTCACTTCAAGATTCAGAGCAACCCTCAAAATACTATCGTCATCCCTC